>JAVJIX010000005.1:3835000-4435000 GCA_036785185.1 Paratrypauchen microcephalus | reverse complement strand
TTGCATGGAGCTGTATGCGACTGTATGTAAGAATGATTTAAGAGTGTAAATATTAACCCAGTTTTTATTCTATTGTATTTTACTTCGTGCAGGTTGACACTTTACACCTGTCCAGGGACTACAGATGAAACATTTTTTCCATACTCTCCTAGTTACTGTTTTTATTATTATTATTACATATTTTATTATTACTTATTTTATTTTTGCCTGCATGCACTTTCTTTCTTGTTCAAACTGTCTCTGCCTGGAACTAATGGGTCAAGTAAATTTCTCCTATGTCAGATCAATCAATTCTTATCTTATCTTATCTTAAAAATAGCCCTTGGGCTAATTCTGGCATATTTACATGCAAATGTTTATTAATATGCATTATCCCTGAAATAAATAAATAAATAAGAATAATGTATATAAAAATCAAGGAACAAATTACTTAGTTTTGAAAGAATATCAGAGCAGCCACATTTTGGACTTCTGGCTGTCACCAATGACACTGACAACAGCAGCCTAGTCGGTTAAGATCAATATGTTTTGATGATGTTAATAACTTTATCAGAGCCCAAGAAGCCCACTGTTTCTCCAGCGTGTCTAAGCCTACGGTCAGTATTAGACCTCACATTTCATTACCTGTATTTATACATGTGAAATTACAATAAAGTTGAATCTAATCTAATCTCTGCCCAGTGGAACAGAAACACCTGAGAGAATCTAAGAGAGAGAGCGCAAACAAGACACCGCAAACGGTCATTCATAATGTGGAGCAGCAGCGGCTCTACTCCGAGCATCTCTCTCTCTATACCCAAGACTTACAGTTGCATCCTGGGACTGGAGCAGCTCCTGACCATAGCATGAAATCGCGTCTAAATTGTAAGCTAGTGTTTCAAAATTCTGTAATGATCTGTGGTACTATTAAAATACAAATGATTTTTGTGGGCGACTGTGTTATTGTGCGAACAAACCTGACCTTACCTAAACTTATAGACGTAGAAAGTCGACAAAGAAGTGAGCGAAGCATGTTCTTGAGTTGGGTCTGATATTTCCATGAAAACAGACTTTTGGCGACTGACCTGCTCCTGTTTCACAACTGTTGGTGAGACCAGAGCCTGCTGAAGACAGACTAACTGTATCTAATAATAAGCTTTAAGCTGTGTCCACTCTCCAGCATGCAACTAGTCTAGGAATTTGTCGATGCATGTTCTGCTTGTGACATAGAAATAGGGAGAACTAATGGAGTACTTTTACTTTAATGAACTTAATTGGTGCCTTTGGTTCAGACCAGTTAGCTAATAGTCATCTAATTGTCACATGACTCCGTGTATGTCTAAAATGCCCCTTGGGAGTAATTGCCTCTATAGAGTCTCTGTTTAATGATGTGTCGTGACATGAAGCTTGACCCGTGGTGGACAGCGGTTACCAACCAAAATCCCAGTTTCCACCATGAACCAGTCACAAGCCATCATTTCCATTTAGTGGCTTGGTTGGCTTTCCTAATGAGTAGCAGTCCCAGTCTAGGCTGTAAAAGGGGAGGGAGTTGGAGGTTTTGGACACGGGGAGCGATAGGGTAGGAGGACACAAACAGTTGACGCTGAGAGAAGTCGGTCGCATCTTCTTTCTCGTGCGTAAAAGCGATCCAGTGCGCGCAGTCCTGCCCAATATTGGGAAAACTACTTGTGTTCTTCACCAACGTGTCTCCAGACATTATCCGTATCCCTTTTTGATTTATCACCGAGGATAATTTGTTAATTTATTGCTCAACATGTCAGTGACTCGGAAGGCGTCTAGTTGATGGAGTTTAGAAGCGCTTAAGTGGACTCCCGAGGACTTCTCGTTTCACTTCTCCGACGATGGACGGCGAACAAGCGCAGGGGACCGATTCCATACCCGACTGTGCAGCTTTTGCCAATACATGAATGACAAATCTGACCTTGTTTGAGCTACCGGATTGTCGGAGTTTGGCGCGCGGCAGGAGAAGCGCGATGGGGAGCAAAAGTGTACCGAGAAAGCATCACTCCAAACCCGCGTGCCACAAGGTGTACCTGTGGAGTATCTTGCTGCTGCTCATTTTTACGCCTAGAGTGGATTCATCCTGGTGGTAAGTAGTGCAATCGATCGTTTTCTGTTGTTTGATCATATGCATTAGAAGAGCCTAGTTGTTGACTGTGAATTTCGTTATAACTTTGCTTGAGCCACAGGGCAACACCACAAGTAAAGGGTCATTAGAGAATTAGACGACATTTTACATCCCACCCATCAAATATTAAATAATCCACATACAAAATACAAAAAAACATACAGTTTCTGAGTGAATTTACTTATCATAGGACCAAATCTTTTGTCACTACCTCACTGTAAACTACCTGTTACCTGTGCAATAATCTGTGCAATTACCTATGTGCAATATTTATACCATACTATGTGCAATACGAAATCCACATGCAACACCTATACCACACCATATTATGTGCAATCTGTGAAATACTCTACTTAACCCTTATTTGATCTTTGACTTAATCCTACTTGCACCTTTGTACATTTTACCTTGTATTTTTATTACATTTTATTACATATTTTGTATTATTTTATTATATTTTATTTACATATTACACAAAAAGAATGCTTGAAAATTGTTTTAAAAATACCAAATAAGTCTGGAGAGTTTTCCTCTTGTCCCACCCCTCTAATGACCAAATTGAATCTCAAATAAAACAGTTAAAATTAAATTTAAATGTATTTTTTTATTTTTTTGTATAATTTGTTTCATTGCCATCTCTTGTAACTGTGGGAACATTTGTTTTAACAGACATAATATTTCAAATAATAATTATTATTCATGGAACATGTGTCCCACAACATGCACGCAACCCTGTTACCATAACATTTTTAGCCTGGTAGAAGAAGCAGAAAGCAGTGAACCACATGATACCCTGGACTCGACATCATCAAACAGTTTTCCAAAAGAATGGGTAGAGCAAAGGTTTGTCTTCTCTTCTATTTTTCATATTTTTATAACATAGTTCACCTTGATTGAATGTCTCACTCTACCTCATGCAACCCTGTTATGCAAATGATCAGAATAAGACTTTTTTTTTTCTTTACTTATTTGCATAAATAAGTTTTTCCTCGTGATTAGCAGTAACAGCTGAACAGCTTCTACTCCTGAGATAAAGCTAACGTTAGTGCAGATTTGCAACCCTGTTACCTGCAACCCTGTTACTGTGATTAGAGTAACAGGGTTACTCCAACAAATAAATCATGCAATAAAAATTCTAGCATTGATCCGTAAATTGAGCTAATCAAGCATTTGATAGTTTATTACCTATTATTGATGAATATGTAGCAGAAAATCAGAAAAGTGAAGGTTTATTTTTCAAGAATTTTGGAATGACCCACAAGTCAATTTGTAAATTTTGTACACGCATTTTGCAATGGTCAGTATTCAATTTTTATTCAAACTCACTTGGTTAAGAAATGTGGTCTCTAGTAGTAAGAATTACGCTAATTATTTTTTGATAAAGGTGTGCATAATGGGTACCAGACGTTGTAAGCGAACTGTTGCGATGTGTGTGTGTGTGTCACGTCTTTATGAAGATTGATGACGCAGCCTATTCGCCTCCCGTCCATTCATCTTGCCCAGCGTAAGTGGCAGGTGCAGGCGCTGGTGCGTGAATTTATGCCCCTTGATGATTTCTCTGGAGGCTTTAACAGCCCCGAGGACAGAGGCAAAATCCTAAACTACAACATATATAGTGTCGCCTGTAAATAAATACATAGTGTGTAAATTGAGCCGTTCCACCTGCAGTCATTTCTTAGTGTGAAAATGTTAAAAAAAGGTTTATCATATCTTTTTACTGAGCTATAAAATGTTATATGACCTCTTAATGAAGTGATTATTGGATTGTTGGAGAGTCAAGATAAAACCAAGTTGAAGTCTGTGTTTCAGAATTATTGCACCAAAACACATTTTGGAGTTTCATTTCACCTTTTTGATTGTTTCTGCTAAATTGCACTTGTCATGAAGTGAATCTGAGTTCATGTTGTGAAATATTACAGATTTCTGTGTAACAATGTCTTTCTATCAAGTATTCTGATGAGCAGTGGAAATAGTCATTCATGACACAGCAAGTTATTCATAGTGCTGGCCCAGGAGAATACATGGGTTTATTTGATACAGGATTACGCAATACTGTACATAATGCAAAAACATGCCACAGTACAACAGAAGTATTTTTTTAGTCCAAGTAACATTCAATTTTGACATCTGCAAGTTTCCAAGTGTATTCATGCAACTTTCAATCCATCAATTAACAGTCCTATATTACGCAAAACTGGGCTTTAAGCCACTACATAACATTGTTACCTCATCAAAAACTTAACTGGCATTGTTTTGTTTCATTCAAACATGTTTGAGTAATCCTGTATTATTAGTCTGTCTACATCCCCAAAGGTCCAAATGCGCTGTTCCACCTTGTGATGTCATGAAGCAGTAGTTTTCATGTTAACAGCTACGTTTAACCTTTTGTGCAGTCGAGATTAGCAGTTGTGGGTCTGAAATCATCCAGATTATTGTAGTTAAGGTGTATGGAGTTTAAAAATACAGTGGAGCACTTCCTGTATTAGCACATGACATCACCAGGTGGAACAGTGTTTTCAGTTTGAGAGAAGAACTCAGTCTAAATATGCAGGGTTTGTGTTAAACGTGTGAATGAAACAAAACACACAAATAACATAATATGGGTCCATTATACTTCAAATTTGCTAAACGCCTGACACACTGCCTTAGGAATGGCACATTATAATGTGACCCAGTGGCATTATGGGGTGTCTGTAAAAGTCTCAGACAGGTACAGTTGTCAATGTTCATTAGTGACATAACTGACATTTAGAAAGACTGACAGAGGACTATTTAGGGACCTATGAATAGAAGAGGGAAGAAAGAACCAGAGATGCTGGCTCCATCCAGAAGAGTTATGAGTCACCACGTTCGCCCTCAGCCCAACGGTTACACATAAAGCTGTTCATGACAATAACTCGCATTTGCATGGTAGATTTTGATGATGTCAAAATTTCAGATTGAGGACAAAGGTCAGCTAAAAATCCATAAATGTCAAAGTTTGCTTTTTTGTTTTGTTAGTTCCTTTTGTGCTAACAGCGACGATGGTGAATTTTGTGTCAGGCCCAATAGTAACACATATAATCAAACTAGTTCTAAAAATCTTTTTGTCTGCAGTTAATTCTACCAGAGAATTTTGAACTCCCTTCCACCTGAGATTTAACAAGGTTCCTTTGAAGATGTCATACAAACTCAATTGACAATAACTTATTCCATGAAGGAAAGCAACAACTAATTGTAAAAGTGGTTAGTGGATTATTAAAATCATCATATTTTGATCATTGTTTTTCAGACTATACAGACTCTAAAGACTGGTGACCACTGCACGAATTGTTTTTCCTTAAGATTGTTGGATGTCACACAAGATGACGAGAAGAACTGAAATCGTACAACACACACGGACACTCTGCGATGGTACGAAAGTTTGTTGGAGTGAATATTAGGCTTCAGGTTCGGTGTGGTTATGTCGAGGGTAACGCGACACAGACTAACGGTCTTTTCATGTTTGTAAAAGTCCGGAAGTGAAAACATGAAAGCAAAAAGGGGAGAAATGGTCCTCTTCATGGCGGAGCTCTTCTGAGGAGTGCTTTTGTTTTCTGTTGGCCACAACACCGATGCTTGATATCAGCCACAGCTCATCTTTGGTCGTACAACGGTTCTTTTGATCTTTGTCTCACTCTGAGACCTAGAACACACAATTTGTAGATATGACTACAACCCACGATCAGAAATCTTTTGTGACAGACAGCCAAAATCGTGCAGTGGACACCCGCCTTAAAACACTTTTGATTTGATTAAACAAATATTAAAATGTATTACAATACAACTGCTGACTTCTTGACTTTTAAATAATGAATTAGTTGCTGGTGCTGCCCTAACTCCATGTATCATATTCTTGGGGCCCATTTACAAATACTGCAACCATAGCAACCAGTGCCTTATCTTCTGCTGCATCTGGTCCATCTTCATCTGTATCTGCCTGGGTCCTCTTAGACAGCGCTGCTCTCTGAGGTCTTTTGGCTCGGCTCCTCTGTCCAGCACAATAAACACAAGAACTGCTTCTGCTCTGCTTTACTGCTCAGCCATGGCTACACCTCCACCCGGGACAGGCCATAACAGGAGTGGAAACTGCCTACTACCTACATGTCTCTCTGTGCGACACAATTGCGATTAGGGACTATAATGATGATATCCGGATGGGGAGCGGAGCGTGCAGACTTAGGGGAAGGACTATGGGAAAATGGCTGGGAGCCTTACTGTAGATGACTGTACTCTGGTCCGGAGTTAGAGTACTGTGACACCATACTGGAGGATTATGTGTGAATGGAGCAGGAAGCGCAGGGCCTGTCAGAGCTCTTGGTTGAACCGCAGGAATTCAATAATCTCCTCCACATCCTGAAGTGGACAAATGGCTTTAGATGAATGCCTCATAAAAATGGAAGAAGGTTCAAATCTGTTAACTGCACAATTATTTTTGAATAATAATTATTGCAAGCTCAGCTCAGTCTCGTTATCTTGTCCTATGTCTTTCGAGCTATAATACTCCCTACAACAAAAGCATAGCCGGGTTTAAAGGTCCTATATTACACAAAATTGACTCTTGTGAACTTTTAGTCCTGTTATAACGCTGTTACATTCTCAAAAACATACCTGGAGTTGTGTTTAGTTTCTGTTCTAGTTCTAGTTTTCTAGTTCTAGTTTTTTCTGTTCTACCTTTAGTTTTCAAATTAACAGCTACCTTTTACTTGCCTGGTTTACACCAGACCATATCACAAGTGATATATGGTCTGGGAGCCACCTACTAAATAGGTGTGGTTTACGATTGCCAACGGCCGTTTACTAGGCGTTACGAATGTCTATCATTTGGCGTATACATAGCCCATAGCCAATCATGTCAGTTGTCAGTTCAAACTACAAGCTTCTGTTTGTCACGTAGTACGTGTTACCGTCTTTCCACCCCTCCTCGCTCTCTGATTGGCTCCCAAAATCAGGAGAGCTCGCTTAGCCTAGTTGCCAGGCTGTGTTTCAGATTGGAACGAACGAAAGCAGCTTGGGATTTCCCAGGTTAACCTTTTACCTTTAGTTCAGTAGAGATTGGCTGAAATTATCAAAATTATGAAATGAGTGAAGGTGTATGGAGTTTAAAAACACAGTGGAGCACTTCCTGTATACTTCCTGTACATGACATCCCAAGGTGGAGTGTTTTCTGTTTGAGAGAAGACCTCAGCCTCATATTTAATATGCAGGATTTGTGTGTTAAACATGTGTGAATGAAGTGAAAACACAACTCCAGGTATGTTTATGATGAGAAAACATTATAACTGAATTAATTATAATTAGATCAGAAAATGTCATAATATGGACAATACTAACGCAATGTTTTGAGGGTTCAGGGTCCTGTACTGATGGTAAATATTAATAAATGTCTTGTGTGTTAGAAATCCAGCCTCACGTCTTCCAACTCTTGGGCTAATTCAATTTACTCTGCAACAAATAAGTTTCACTGTTCATCCAACTTCTTCTGTAACCTTTTTGGTTGTCCTTCACAGTCGTTTAGCAGTCATTTGACATTGATGCCATGAATTATGAAAAGTGAGAGTTACAAACATGACAAAAAAAATCTGGTTTGTGATATGTTGGCGCCTATTGCAATTCCTCAAAAATGTGTCTTTACAATTTATCTTTTTCTACAATTTGAGGTGGTACAAAGATCTCTCTTCATTACCAGGGGTGCATCTATACTGAGGAAGCTTCTCGGATGAAACCTTTTGTCCATTTGACAGAATTCCACCTTCTTTTGTGCATCTAAACCACCAGTTATTGAAGAAATAAAATGCAATGAAATGTGGTGTCATGAAGTGTATTACATGCCTAGGAGTGAGGTTAAACACAATACATGTTCAAGCAACAGAATCAGTTTTGAAATGTTGATGCGTTTGTTGAAAATTCTGTAAGGTTAAAGAGGTTAAAGGTACACTATGCAACTTTCTGGTAAAGGGCCTGTCTCCTGTCACCAATGGTCTTGCTTCCATTGAGATATTGTTGCTTTGCCTGGAATGTTCTACAGTATTATATAAGATTAACCTCATATTGAGAAAAAGCCAAACACACATATCACTTTTAAGGTAACTCTCCAAGTAAAAGGGTTGACAAATGCTATTGAACGTTGGCCCGTCAGGTATGTGCTCATGAGCTGGACTTGAAGTTTGTCTATCTAACCACAAAACTATTACAGTATAATTGTGAGGCCATAATGTAGCCAATTCTAATTATTACTGAGAACCAGAATATCAGAAAAAACATGATGAGTTGACTAAAGTCATGTCCAGCCCATTGGATAACCACAGTGACCAGAGGGGTGGTGGGAGAACTTGAGGTCATCAAAACATTGGAACAAAAGTGAGAGCCTTGAATGTGTGCTGTGACTAAATCACTAAGCCACAGTGTAGGAAAAAGGGTTAGGTTTTTGTTAGGTTAGTTAAGGTTTGTTAGGTTGTGCAATTAACAGAATTTTGATCGAGATGGAAACCAGGTCATTTCCAATCATTAATGATCAACTTGGGGCTTTTTGAGAGAGGTACAGACAATCCTGTCAGTAAAAAGATGTAGTTTGGAGCTCAGACACTGGAGGAAGAAATGTGATTTTGGGGGTAAATGGCAATGATTAAATGTCAGTGTAGTTTAAAATTAAAAAATATATTATATTGATAACTGTTTTAGATTCTTTGCAATATGACAAAATCAAATAGACCAAAAATTGTGGTTGGTCATAATGAGTAAAAAATATTTTGGGGCATATAAGGAAAAAAAAAAAATCTTTTCTGCATTTGGCCCATCCTGTAGGGCAGTGTTTCCCAACCAGGGGTAAAAGTACCCCTAGGGGTACGCAAGCACACTGCAGGGGGTACTCGGCAGTGTCGCTGCCAGGCGCAGGGGGAGATTTTTTTTTTATTTTTCAATTCTAATTTGAGTAAATTTGAGTTAAAGAAAAGAAAGAAAATGCCTGAGAAATAAATTTTCAAATTAAGGAGATGAAATACAAATGATTTTCATTTAATAATCCGTTGTGTCACATTCTACTTTTGGAGAATTATCGTATGAGTGACGGGGTACAGTAATCGAGATATGACAAAAAGGTTCAAGGGGAACACAAGACAAAAAAGGTTGGGAAACACTGCTGTAGGGACATCATTCTATAGTAGATGACCAAGGTACTCTTTTCCCTAAGCTAGATTCAGTGTCAGAAGTGCCTATGATGGATTAGCCTGTGTGCATGTTTTGGGTTGGGCAAGAAGAGAACAAAGTGAAAGTTCACCATCCAAACTTCTCAAAGAAGTATCTGTCCAGTTTGGGAATCGAAAGGTAGAGCTCTTCAATTGTTTTATTCTTAAATTGTTTCCTTGTATTTTTTGTTAAATACTGTATATTTAGAATGCTAACTTTTATGAGAATATTTTCTTTTTTGGACTTTCTTACTCTTTGTCATTGCCATTACGCGTGAAAAACACATTGTTAAACTACCGTATAATCTTCCTATCTCGCTGTATAATATAATATAATCTCACTATCTGATGTAATTTCAGGTACATTGGTGCGCTGGGGGCGAGGGTGATCTGCTCCCACATCCCTGGTCTGGTTAACAAACAGCGCCAGCTCTGCCAGAGACACCCAGACCTGATGCAGTCAATCGGGGAGGGCGCCAAAGAGTGGATCAAAGAGTGTCAACACCAGTTCAGACACCACCGCTGGAACTGTAGCACCCTCGACCGTGACCACAGCCTCTTCGGACGCGTTATGCATCGAAGTAAGTTACTTTTCTCTACTAATATACTCTAATAACATGCTCCGTTACAGTGTTTGTCTATGCAACAGTTTGTGGATGAAAACGAAATAAAAGGTAACCCAGGACCGCAGCCATAGACCCTTTAGACAAGTCATGCATCGAAGTAGCTACTGATATGTTTTGTCATCGTTTTTAGCAATGAAACATTTTGCAGATGGAAACCAAATAAAAGGTACACTACCATTCAAAAGTTGGGACACACCTTCTCATTCAATGTTTATGTTACTTAACTTTTTGCTTACATAATTCCATACATCTTACTTCATATTTGATATCTTCTGTGTATCAAACGTAGAAAGTAGTAAACATTGAATGAGAGAGTGAGTCCAAACATTTGGTATTTTTATCCACTTATAAAAAAAAGAAAGGAGACTAGTCTATTCAAGCTCTTAATGAAACAATCCAAAATACAAATCTGATATATAGTCATTTTTAGTCGCGTTTTCACTGTCACGGGTATGGTCCATTATGGATTTTTTTCTGTTGATATCAACAGCCGATATTTTTAAATATTGTTCACAAAATTGTGTGTCAGAATAATAGAATAGGACATCTATGCGAAAATATTGGGGCATTTTTCAATATTGGTGAGTTTTTTTAATACTTATTATTATTATTATTATTATTATTATTTTATTATTATTATTATTATTATTATTATTATTATTATTATTATTATTATTATTACCTTTATTTAACCAGGAAGTCCCATTGAGATTCAAAATCTCATTTTGAAGAGAGACCTGGCCAAGTTAGCAGCCAAACCACATAAATACCCACATACATACAATAGTTACACATACCCACATACATAAACGCTACACACTAAATTATTATTTTTTTAAATTACAATTTTATGAACAAATTTGGACTAAATACTGCCTGAAATCGAAAGGGAATGTGAACAAAAACAGATTTTAAACTGAGTGTCATATTTAAAACCGCTCTACCCCTTCAGCCCTTGCGTGACAATGTCTGTTTATACCAAGGAAGATGGCTCTCGTAAACGTCTTCCAGATAATAGCAGAATTAATAGGTGTCAACTTTGGCCTATTGAGAATGTGCTCCGTTCCTCTGACAAAAAAACAAGTAGCAGATTGAGAGATCTCCAGTGCTGATGTATAAACAGTAATAGGAGATGTAAATATTTGGGTGGAAGTTTCTGGCCAGCAGACAAAGCGCTACTCCCTGACATACCGCCTGTGTTCTGCTCGGTTGCGTGAGCAGGAATGAGAGTGGGGAGGTGGGTGGGAAAAACCAGGCCAAATACACCCCTGAAATCTCTTTTCCTCTCTGCTCCTCTCAAATGAAAACACACAGGCTAGTGACATGGACGGACATCATCTGTGCACATGTGGAACTCAAACTGAAACCTAGATCTCAAAAGCAGTGAAATGTGTGAAATGTTTTCGCGATTATATCATTTCAACTGTCTCCCAACGAAAAAAATCATTCTATTTAGGTTTACTTTTCCTATACCCGATTTAATTTTCTTAAAAATGTGAAAAACAGAGCTACTTTGTTTTGAACGGTTTGTGGTGGTTATTATGCCTTCCAAGCATTGTAATTATTCACCGCGATAAGTTTATAAGTGCTTTTCACAGCTTTCCAAGACCAAAGCAGACTTTTGTTGATGGCAGAAAACTAGAAACAGCATGCTAATGTGCTCTTCCTGATTACAGACAATAAAACTTTTGCAATAGCGGATAGAAATAAGATCATGCTAGTTTACATGGATGCATCTAAGGCATAAAAATATAAACCCCATTTTTAATTTGTGGGTTGTCATACAGTATAGTGAATAGATTAGTGTTAAAATAAATAAAAAAAATTGTAATGCATGCCGTTGATTGTTTTTTATTATATTGTATTATAAATCTACCATTGCACATTTTTGATGCACACTGCACATTTTGGACATTTGTAAATAGGTATTTATTTATTCTTTTGCACTGCTTTTAGACTTAAGATTTTAGATTTTGATTTTAGATTTCTTAGATAGTTTTTGTATTGTCTTTATATTGTATTTTACACACTCTTTTTTATACTGCTTGGCCAGAGAGAAACAAAATTTCGATTCACTGTATGGCGAGCACATATGGCAGAATTGACAATAAAGCGACTTTGAACTTGTTAACCCTCATCCACCAAGTCATATCCCCTTTTAATAACTGGTCATTTACACTCAACAAAAATATAAACGCAACACTTTTGTTTTTGCTGCCATTTTTCATGAGATGGACTTAAAGATGTAAAATTCATTCCAGATACACAATATTACCATTTCTCTCAAACATTGTTCACAAATCTGTCTAAATGTGTGATAGTGAGCACTTCTGCTTTGTTGAGATAATCCATCCCACCTCACAGGTGTGCCACATCAAGATGCTGATCTGACATCATGATTAGTGCACAGGTGTACCTTAGACTGCCCACAATAAAAGGCCACTCTGAAATGTGCAGTTTTGTCTCACAGCAAAATGCCACAGATGTCACAAGCATTGAGGGAGCGTGCAATTGGCATGCTGACAGCAGGAATGTCAACCAGATCTGTTGCTCGTGAATTGAATGTTCATTTCTCCACCGTAAGCCGTCTCCAAAGGCGTTTCAGAGAATATGGCAGTACATTCAACCGGCCTCACAACCGCAGACCACGTGTAACCACACCAGCCCAGGACCTCCACATCCAGCAGGTACACGTCCAAGATCGTCTGAGACCAGCCACTCGGACAGCTGCTGAAACAATTGGTTTGCATAACCAAACAATTTCTGCACAAACTGTCAGAAACCATCTCAGGGAAGCTCAACTGCATGCTCGTCATCCTCATCTGGGTCTTAACCTGACTCCAGATCGTCGCCGTAACAGACTTGAGTGGGCAAATGCCCACATTCGATGGCGTCTGGCACGTTGGAGAGGTGTTCTCTTCACGGATGAATCTCGGTTTACATTGTTCAGGGCAGATGGCAGACAGCGTGTGTGGCGTCGTGTGGGTGAGCGCTTTGCTGATGTCAATGTTGTGGATCGAGTGGCCCATGGTGGTGGTGGGGTTATGGTATGGGCAGGCATCTGTTATGGACGAAGAACACAGGTGCATTTTATTGATGGCATTTTGAATGCACAGAGATACCGTGATGAGATCCTGAGGCCCATTGTTGTGCCATACATCCATGAACATCACCTCATGTTTCAGCAAGATAATGCACGGCCCCATGTTGCAAGGATCTGTACACAATTCTTGGAAGCTGAAAATGTCCCAGTTCTTGCATGGCCAGCATACTCGCCGGACATGTCACCCATTGAGCATGTTTGGGATGTGCTTGACCGGCGTATACGACAGCGTGTACCAGCTCCCACTAATATCCAGCAACTTCGCACAGCAATTGAAGAGGAGTGGACCAACATTCCACAGGCCACAATTGACAATCTGATACTATGCGAAGAAGATGTGTTGCACTGCATGAGGCAAATGGTGGTCACACCAGATACTTACTGGTTCTGAGTCCCCAGACCCCCAATAAAGCAAAAAAAAATGCACATTTCAGGGTGGCCTTTTATTGTGGGCAGTCTAAGGCACACCTGTGCACTAATCATGATGTCAGATCAGCATCTTGATGTGGCGCACCTGTGACGTGGGATGGATTATCTCAGCAAAGCAGAAGTGCTCACTATCACACATTAAGACAGATTTGTGAACAATGTTTGAGAGAAATGGTAATATTGTGTATCTGGAATGAATTTTAGATCTTTAAGTCCATGTCATGAAAAATGGGAGCAAAAACAAAAGTGTTGCATTTATATTTTTTGTTGAGTGTATCATCATGATAGTGGTAGTTTACAATATACTACAAAACACAATTCTAAATAATTCTAAAGACAAACATATCTGTATTGTGTGTCCTCATGCAGGCAGCAGAGAGGCGGCGTTCGTGTATGCCATCTCCTCGGCCGGGGTGGTATATGCCATAACCAGGGCGTGTGGTCAGGGCGAGCTGAAGATTTGCGGCTGCGACGAGAGGAGGGGCCAGGGCACGGACCACCGGGGCACCTTCGACTGGGGCGGCTGCAGTGATAACATCCACTACGGCATACGCTTCGCCAAGGCCTTCATCGATGCCCAAGAGAGGAGTGTGAGAGATGCCCGGGCGCTCATGAACCTGCATAACAATCGCTGTGGCCGAATGGTGAGCAGCTTTTCACTGTAGTTTAGCAAAAGGTGGATTTTAATGGTACTGAGCTAAATATAAGGCAGAGAGGAAGCTTTTGAGGTTCTCTTTAGGAGTAGAATAATAACAAAAATAATGAATCCTGAAAGAAAAAGCAATAAAGTCACAAAGATACAGGTAAAAACAATAAAACACACAGAGGACAGAGGAGGATACAGAGCAAACAATCAGTGGATGGATCCAGGAAGTTCAGGATCTCGTAGGTCAGTCCGAAGAGGTGGTTTGAATTGGGTTTTAAAGAAGAGAGGGAGTCTAAGTCACGGATGGATGAAAGAAATAGAGATAGAAGAGACTTTATGGCATGTAAAAGAAGCAGAGAAGCATAGAAGCAGTTTTACATTTTTATTTGGAAGTTGTTGTGAGGGCCAAGAAGAGGATATCACTGTATAAAGAAGTAAAGGAGTAAAGGATTGTGATGTCACCCATAGCGTTCAGCTCCAGTCAATTGAAACTCACTATGCTAGAAGTTATAGTGGTAGAATTTGGAGCCAGTTACATATAAGGAATAGGAATTTATTTACAGACAAAAAAGCAAAATGAAAAGTAAAGGAAAAAAACGGGTTAATACGAACATATTAAGACCAAAATGACAAGGCTCAATGCAGCAGTTAAACAGAGCGGTGACAGTTTTTCAATGTAAAGTCAATTGGAGTCGACAAAGCTGGAAGCACCACTAGGAACACTTCCTATTTGGAACGCAGTGGCTAGCAGGTTAGCTATGTCCATTTATATACAGTCTGTGCTGCCAAGTGACTGTCTGCTGTGACAGTGTATCTGTTGCAGTAATATTTGTCCTGGATTGATCTTGGCTTGAATCTAGCTTGAATCCTTGAATGTTTGGTCTGTTACAGTCGTGGTTTAGTCCTGGTCTAGTGTTTTAGTGCAGTGTTTCCCAACCAGGGGTACAGGTACCCCTAGGGGTACGCGAGCACACTGCAGGGGGTACTCGGCAGTGTCGCTGCCAGGCACAGGGGGAGATTTTTGAATTTTTAAATTCTAATTTCAGTAAATTTGAGTTAAAGAAAAAAGAGAAAATGCCTGAGAATTAAATTTTCAAATTAAGGAGATGAAATAAAAATGATTTTCATTTAATAATCTGTTGTGTCACGTTCTACTTTTGGAGAATTATCAGCACGTATGAGTGAGGGGGTATGACAAAAAGGCTCAGGGGTACACAAGAAAAAAAGGTTGGGAAACACTGATTTAATGTATGATTTCAAGATTCAAGATAGTTTATTTGTCATATGCAGGATCAACACAAGGTAAACAATGCAATGAAATGCTTAGGATCAGAAGAACCCGTTGACTCGCTAAGATAGTTAAGAAGTACTAATAGCATGCAGTAATAGTACATGGTAAAAAAAAGTGTTGCAAACAATTTCAGGGGAAGGAGTAAACAGTATAATTAAAAATATAATAAAATATAATAAAATACAAAGGAACAGGTAAGATTAAATAAGGTGTAAGTAGAATGTTTCACAGATTGCACATAATGTAGTGAAGTATAAGTATTGCACATGGATTTCGTATTGCACATAGTATAGTATAAGTGTTTGGGTTTAGTTTAGTCCCATTTTTCATGTGGTGATAATGCAAATGTGAAAGTTTGAAACAGAAAACTTGCTATAATCACAAGTCAGACTATTGCATATGGTTGTGTCCTTGGGCAAGACACTTCACCCACATTATCTATTGTCTATGTCTATGTGAATATGGTATGCCAGGTGATTAGTGGTGATCAAAAAGATTGTTTGCATAGACTGGCAGCCGTGCTCCAGTTCAGTCGAGGATACATACAGAACTTATAATTGAAGTGCCACGGTTAATGCCTCAGCGTTTTACAGTGTTCATAGAGTTATAATAATCATAACCGTAACCCTATTCCTTTTGTGTGCAGAAAGGTCCCATATTACACTATTTTCTTATCTATGCTATAATGCTGTTTCCTCATCACAAACATACCTGGAGTTCTGTTTTTATTTCATTCACATGTTCAACACACAAACCCTGCATATTTAGTCTAGGTTCATCTCTCAAACAGAAAACACTCACTGTTCCACCTTGTGATGTCATGTGGTAATACAGGAAGTACTCTACAGTGTTTTTAAACTCTATACACGTTCACTAGAGACATTTGGATAGTTTCAGCCCTGGAATCTCTACTGCAGAAAAGGTTAAAGGTAGCTTTTTAACATGAAAACTACCAAAAGTGGAACAGAGCATTTTGAGACACACTAACAATAAAAGATTACTCAGACATGCTGAATGAAACAAAAGACAACTCCAGGTATGTTTTTGATGAGGAAACAACATTATACAGGGATGAAAGTGCCATTTTATTAACATTTTTAGTGTTTTTTTATTTGTTTATACATGTCACAGGCATCACTTTGAAAATATATACAACTACATTACATATAGACATGTACATGTGCATACACTTGTACTGTCTACTTCCCCTTCCTCCCTGCAAGTCGCTGAAGACGTTTTTGGTGCACAAGCCTGGCTCTCTGCTCGGATGCCACAACAAGAACTCTCTCTCTCTATTTTTAATACAAAATAATAAGATTAGCAGTAAATATTTGTCCTGCTTAACTTAAAACTGTATAAATTAATATAAAACAATACAAGAGCTGCGCGCGCTCGCGGCGCAGCTCGCGGTGCAGCTCGCGGTGCAGCTCGCGGCGCAGCTCGCGGCGCAGCTCGCGGCGCAGCTCGCGGCGCAGCTCGCGGCGCAGCTCGCGGTGCAGCTCGCGGTGCAGCTCGCGGTGTCCGCAGCTCCAGAAGAGCACACTGGTAGAAGTTTAATACGAGACATGTACTTTTGTTTCTGAATACGGGACGATTCCATTTTTCAACAGACGGTTGGCGACCCTAAACACAATTATACATATATATACACACCCAAAATTTTTCTCAACGTATTTGGAAAAAAAAAGCGGAGATCCGTTAAAAGGCGGAACTCTTTCATCCCTGATTATAATATGGCTTAAAGCTGACTAGAGTCAATTTTGCATAATATAGGACCTTTAAAAAATAAATGAAGTGAGTGAACAAATGTAGGCCCCCAAAACTCGGGAACATTACATTTATTTTGTGAATAAAGTTTTATATTGAGTTTTGCTGTGGAATCTCTTAACTATCACCTGTAAGACTTTGCCTGAACACACCTCCACCCTCGCTCCCTCCCTCTAAGCCCTGTGCCCTTTGACCTTTGACCTTGCTGCAGGCAGTGAAGCGCTTCATGAAGCCCGAGTGTAAATGTCACGGAGTGAGTGGTTCCTGCTCCCTCCGGACCTGCTGGATGGCCATGGCGGATTTCAGGCAGACGGGGGACTACCTGTTTAAGAAGTACAACTCTGCCGTGGAGGTCATCATGAACCAGGATGGGACAGGCTTCAGAGTGGCTGACAGGGACTACAAGGGCAACACCAAGAACGAGCTGGTCTATGTGGAGAACTCCCCCGACTACTGCCTCATGGACCGGGCAGCAGGTGAGTCTCAACCAGGAGACAGGGCCCCATTAGTTAGTGTTAGTTTTAATGTGTGTGACTGTCTGGAATGGGGGTAGGGTTTGTCTGAATAAGAGGTGTTGAAGAGAAATTTCTGTTTTCTGTCTTGATATATGAAGTTCTATTCTATGAAACACCCAAATTTAAAGGACACACATTGCACTATTTTCTGATCTTTGTTATAATGTTGTTTCCTCATCACAAACATACCTGGAGTTGTGTTTTGTTTCATTCACACATGTTTAATAAATACACAAACCCTGCATATTTAGACAGAGATATGCAGAAAAAATTCCACCTTGTGATGTCATGTGGTAATACAAGAAGTGCTCCTCTCTCAAACCCCATGCACCTCCACTATAATAATTTGGATGATTTCAGCCCCGCAATTTCCAATCTCTACTGAACAAAAGGTACACAAGGTGGAACAGAGCATTTTGAGCAAAAAATATTTGTGGTTGGAGCACTTGCTGGATCAAGTGAAGTAACAATTGGGTTCTTTTCGGAGATCTTGAGTGGACAAAATAACTTACTAGATGAAAGAAGAGATCCGAGGCACTCCAATATGCTTAGCTATAATTTTATTTCATGGCAAACTACAACGCATTTCGACTTGTGTCTTCATCAGGTGTATACGGATTGTATTTAATTGTACAAGTCACATGATGACACTGTCATGTGGAACTCAAACAAAAACATATACATTATGAAGGACAAATGATGCATCACATAATCACATGTAACCCATGGCCTGTGGACAGAGTGGTGCATGTTCATCTATAGAAAATCTGGCAGGATATATATCTGCACAAGAACAATTATACACAAGTGAATATGAAATAAACAATGGCAAAGACCGAAAATATGAAAACAGGTAACCCAGATGTTACAGATAAGGTAAGAGGTCTATTTCCTAATTTAATCCTGGATAAGTTGTGGCTCTTAATTAATGGTTCCAGTAAGTCTCGCATTGTAAAACATGCCTAAGTTGATCTCCTCCCCTAAGGTTCTGTGGCACATGCTCAGTCACCATGGCCTTTAAAGGGATATGCCACCCCCAGGTCAAACTTGGGCATCTCCCCACAGTCCAGAGACTAAAATAAGAGGTGGAAAGCATTTTTCTGGTGATGCAGCCATTGTCCAGGTCTGTCAGCACTGACCGCCGCGGTATCTGCAGCTACTCCGCGTGAGACTGGAGTCTAACGTCGCCAGAGAAAGATTTCGGCCAAAAGGAATTCATTTGCTCGATGCGTTTCCCAATTACTTTCTGTGTAGTGCACATTCATATCGAGTGCAACTAAATGTGCAAATCAACACGGAGAGCTTGACTTGGTCATTTTGGGTGGGAACTATTTTTCAGTGCGTAAAAAGACAGACGAAGCACACACCACGCTGCGTAACAGGGGAACTCCCTTCCTGGTGCGTAACGGATTCCCCTGTCCGCTTGAATTGCGTGAGAAATGCCGTGTGAGTGTGTGAACCTGTCAAATTGCGTTGAAATTGTCTAAAGAGCTAACTTAAACTACAAAGCAACTAATGAGAGTTATATAAATGAAGTTATTACCTGATGGTTCTCAGTTTGTTTTATCATCACCGTTTTGTCGTTCCTCGTGTTCAGTCGCTGTGCGCGCTTAGCAGCTGAAACTACACTCTACAGTCTGCCCAACAACAGAACAATCTATTTTCTGATTGGCTGAAAAGGGCGCGGCGCCTGATAACTGAGATTTTTTTCCGGGGAGCGGGGCGGGGAGGAGGGGGGGAGTTTTTTTCGCTGAAAACACGCGGTCCCTGCATAAACTGAGCCACACAGACCGATTTTCTGGGCACAAAAAAAAAAAAATCAGCGTGAGAAATGCCATGTGTGGCGTGTGAGTGTGTGAACACGTCAAATTGTGTCACACTCTCAATGCGTGAGACTTGAGAGCCCTGCAGATAGGAGTGTTTTGGAAGATAAGAGCCAAACTGGGATCACTTTGGAGAATACTGCAATTCTTTTGTATTATGTTTTTGATTTTATAAGAGCGATCTCTTGAGAAAAATACTGAAGAACTCTGAGGTTGTCTTTTTGTTTTTTGTAGAAGATCCTTCCTGTGAATTTTGTTAACCTTTGAAAGCACATTGTCCAAGTCTTCTTTCTTGTTCCTCTTGTTGGGAACCTCCTGTGCATATCCTTTGAGTGAGTATTGAAGTCTTTTTACGTGTTACATATCCTTTTAAGGCGCTGAAACTGGCTGAATGGTATATTTGATATCAAAGAGCGTGGGTGGAAAATATCAGCCCGAACGATGGTGTTCGGTTTTCTGTAGATGGAGGTCTGTAGTTTTCCCGTGTCATCAGTCGTGATTTGAAGGTCCAAGAAGTTTATAGTTGTTCAAATGTATTCCAAAATTGGTCTGATGTTTGGATTTGTCTTATTAAGGTGCTCATGGAAAGTTGTTGTTCAGTTCCCTCAAAGAGGAAAAAAAGGTCAACAATGTAGCACCCGTACCACTGGATATTGTCTTTAAAGGAACGGTCATCGATGTTCCTCTCATCCCACAGGCCCATGGTAAGCCTGCATAATTAGGGGCATACACATTGTTTTAAAGAGTCCACTCCGTGAGTTCTACTATAAAGTCAGTAGGGGGAGATGGACTATCTGGCCTCTGTTGTAAAAAGTACTGTAAAGCTTCCAGGCCCTCTCTGTGATCTATGTTTATAGTAGTAGTTCAACATCCATGGTTACCAAAAAGGAGTTTTTTGACACTGTGTATATATCCCTCCTAGTTTGTTGAGCACATCAGTAGAGTCCTGAAGGTATGATTTCAGGGCCATGGTCAAAGGTTTGATAATGAAATCTATGTCTTTCGAAGTGGGTTCTGTTATACCTACATCACTTATGATGGGTCTCCCAGGGGGGTTGTTGAGGTTTTTATGAATTTTGGGCAAGAAAGTTAGAAGTTTGCTGTTCTAGAATGTGTGGGAAAGAAGAACTCTACTTCTTGGTCATTGATAAAGTTGTGTGCATTGTACAACAGTGTTTTGAGTTCCAACTTTATGGAGTCAATGGGGTTGATGGAGAGTAGAGTGTAATACTTTGTGTGATTAAGTTGTCTCAATCATGTTTACCCCAAACAACTGTAGCTCCCCCGTTTTCTGCAGGTTTGATGATAATGATGTCATTGTTCCTCAACTCCCGTAAGGCTTGCTGTTCTGTTAGGGTAAGATTGTAGTGATGTTTACTCCTGTTGGTAGTGAAAAGTTTGTCCGTGTCATGATGAACTTTTTTCATAAACATTTTGAGCATTGGAGATGTAGACAGACTTACAATAAAGGGTTAGTCAAACATGTGTGAATGAAATAAAACAACTCCAGGGTTAGGATTAGGGTTTTTTGATGAGAAAACAACATTATAATAACCTACATCAGAAAATAGAGTGATATATATGTAATATAAATATGGGCGCTTTGAATCATACAGCCTGCAAAACAAACAAATTCAACTACATTCCCTTTAATACTCAGGTAAAAATACAACAAACCCCGTTTAAAGTATCAAAACCGTATCTCACACTGCTTCCACTTGGAGCTCCCCCATTACAGTAACAGCAACATCTTCTCACAGACAAAAGACCCAAACGCATTTTACATCACAATCTCTGAGAACCCAACTCTCCCTGAAGACCTGCATTCCTCCACAGCTTAGAGTTCAATGATTTAACCTTTTCACATCCCCTTTAATTCAACCGTTTGCTTTGCCTTCTTAAGCCCTATCTCCCTCCTCCAACCATGCCACACAAACACTTTCACTTTGTAACCTAGTCGGTCAGTACACGAAGCCGCTAATTTAAAAGATTACCCAAACTCCTAGCGCTTATTAGCATGGCCGCTACCAGACAAGAAAGGCATAATGGTGTGGCGATCACTTCATTGAAAGCCTGCTGTCTGCTCCTTTGAAAAAGTGATGCTAAAGTGGATCTTATATGATCCTTCTCGTAGCTAATCTCCATTGTAAAGGAATTCACTGCCCGAGGATACATGCAGGATTATTTTTCAAATCCAGTCTAAGCTCTCTTGAAGTGCCAAAGGGAGAAAGTTTGGTCATTATGCGTTTCTATTTAAAACAGAAATAGCTGATGAGATGTTTTTACAAGTAGCACCTGATCTGGGGGCCATTGTCTTTGATACTGCAGGCTGTGGGAACAGAGATATTAGAAGTAAGATCGGTTTGCATTGTCGGGTTCTTATCTGGTAACGTTTGCAGCTCCTCGTGTCTTCTCTGGAGCAGGGCCAAGGTGTAATTAATGGAAGATGATAGGAGATAGAGATGGATGTCAAGTTTTAGATGTGAATGAAATTAAAGACCTGATTTTTTTCCTGTCTTAAAAGTGTGAAAAATGCATCCTAGAATTGTAATCATCACTGCGACAAGTTCATAAGCATGTTTCACAACTTTCAGAGGGCTATGCAAAATTTTGCCGTAACACCATTGCTAACAACTAGCATGCTAACAGTGCACCAGTGTTTCATCCTGATTTGTGACTGCTTAAAAGGTCCTTTTTTACCCCATTAAAAACATACCTGGAGTCATGAAGCAGTAGTTGTAGATTAACAGCTACCTTTTACTTTTTGTTTAGTAGAGGTTGGCAATTCCAGGGCTGAAATTATCCAAATGATTCTAGTGGTGTATGGAGTTGTAAAACACAGTGGAGCACTTCCTGTACTACCACATGACATCACAAGGTTGAACAGGGTGTTTTCAGTTTGAGAGAAGAACTCCGCCTAAATATGCAAGGTCTCTTTATTAAACATTGAAACAATAATTGAAACAAAACACAACTCCAGGTATGTTTTTGATGAGGAAACTATATTATAACAGAAATCAGAAAATACCGTTATCTGGGCTCTTTAAATTTGATGCAAACACACACAGTGATCTCATTTTGACCCCAAGATGTGTTTTAACAACATACCTGTACTGGCTGCAAGGCAAATTGTATTTAGTCTTATTTTATGTTTACAGCTAAGACATTCTCTTATGGTGAAAAAGAATCTGCACAATCATGCAATAAAGATGCATTTCAAAATTAAGCATACGTTTTGAAACAAGCAGGATTTGTAATTTCAAACTGCAGTTTCACAGTGGGCTATTAAAGTGAACATTTTGGAGTGATTATAGGCTACCACAGTTGTTTCTATGAATAGCAACAAAACTGGGTGCTTTTGGGTTCAGAAATTAGATGAAGTCACACTCTTGGATGGGAGACAGAAACACCGTTTCTCCATAGAGTCCCTTGAATTTCCATAAAAAAATATCCAAAAGGAAAATTCAGATCATTTATCCGGATCATTTATAATAGTGTATTAGTGATTAATAGCATAATTACTACAGTGCATAAAATCATAATAGTATCTAACTAATCCCCATCTCTGACATGTAATCTTAAAGGTACATTACCTAACTTTACTGGTGGAGGGTATGCTATCGGCTTGTCGCCTTGGAGATGTTATTGCTTTGCCAGGAAAGTTACTCAGTATTGCATTATATGTATCTTTGTAACATGTAGGTCATAACAGGTGTTTTTATTGCTCTTATTGCCTTTAAAAATTGCCCTTTTTATTGCCCTTAAAGGAGAATTAACGTTTTTTTTTACAATCTGAGCCTTATTTCAGTAATAAAACAAGTTGTTTTACTCACCCATAGCACTTTGGTGTCATATGGAGCACTTCCAGAGATGTTTTAGATTAGCGATTAGCGTTCTCGGGGCATAGAGCATGTAATATATGCCCTGAGCGGTCTCCAAATAACACAAACTTTAGCACTTTTCAAATCATAGAAGCTCAATGTCTTAGTCTACGCCTTCGTTTGAGTCAAAAGTGGCCTGTAATCCGAGATTTATCCATAGTTTCGAGTAGATGAGGATGCCAGTGCGCATGTGCGCAGTCACAGTTTATTTTGCGCTCAGCTCTTGGGACCCAAACATGAAACGCAAAGCTGTAAACTATGGCAAAATCTCGGATTACAGGCCACTTTTGACTCAAACGAAGGCATAGACTAAGACATTGAGCTTCTATGATTTGAAAAGTGCTAAAGTTTGAGTTATTTGGAGACCGCTCGGGGCATATATTACATGCTCTATGCCCCGAGAACACTTGGCTTATATATATATATATATATATATATATATATATATATATATATATATATATATATATATATATATATATATATATATATATATATATATATAAAAGTGCTCCTCACCTTCCACGGTGGTTGGTCTCTCTCTCTCTCTCTCATCCAGCTCGGGTCCTCTACCAGAGGCCTGGGGGCTTGAAAGTTCTGCGCAGTATCTTTGCTGTTCCTAGTACTGCACTTTTCTGGACTGAGAAGTCTGATGTTTTTCCTGGGATCTGTTGTAGCCACTCCTCCAGTTTGGGGGTTACAGCCCCGAGTGCTCCGATCACCACGGGCACCACTGATGCCTTCACCTTCCAGGCCTTCTCCAGCTCTTCCTTGAGCCCCTGGTATTTCTCTAGTTTCTCGTGTTTCTTTTTTCTGATGTTACCATCGCTTGGTATTGCAATGTCCACCACCACGGCTCTGTTCTGTTGCTTATCCACCACCACTATGTCTGGTTGGTTCGCCATCACCATTCTGTCAGTCTGTATCTGGAAGTCCCACAGGATCTTGGCTTGGTCATTCTCCGCAACCTTCGGAGGTGTTTCCCACCTTGACCTTGGGGTCTCCAGCCCGTACTCTGCACAGATGTTTCTGTACACTATACCCGCCACTTGGTTGTGTCGCTCCATGTATGCTTTCCCTGCCAGCATCTTACACCCTGCAGTTATGTGCTGGACTGTCTCAGGAGCCTCTTTGCACAGCCTACACCTTGGGTCTTGTCTGGTGTGGTAGATCTGGGCCTCTATTGCTCGGGTGCTCAAGGCCTGCTCCTGTGCAGCCAGGATGAGGGTCTCTGTGCTGTCCTTCAGACCAGCCCTCTCCAGCCATTGGTAGGATTTCTTGATATCAGCCACTTCAGTTATGTTTCGGTGGTACGCCCCATGTAGGGGTTTGTCCTGCCATGATGGTCTCTCCAGCACCTCTTCCTCTGCACTCCACTGTCTGAGGCATTCCTTGAGCACATCATCTGTCGGGGCCTTGTCCTTGATGTACTTATGGATTTTGGATGTTTCATCCTGGACAGTGGTTCCCACACTCACTAGTCCTCGGCCTCCTTCCTTCCGGCTCGTGTACAGTCTCAGGGTGCTGGATTTGGGATGGAACCCTCCATGCATGGTCAGGAGCTTTCGTGTCTTAAAGGGACAGTGTGTAAGATTTTTACCTGTTAATTACTGAAATTGAAGATACCCATTCAAAAATACATTGTTTTCCTAGCCTTTTCACTTCCATCATGAAATCAAAGTATTATTTTGGACTTAGATATAGTCACATAAAAGGGGGATCTTCCCCATATAGAGGCAGCCATTTTGAATACGAGAGCCACAGAAGGACATTTGGGCTCATCCTTCGCCTCGGCTCCTGCTAACAGCTGCTTAGCCGCGCTGCGTTTGGGAGTGAAGGACAGAAGGAGAGAAGGGGAAGGGGAGGGGGAAGGGGGAGCCTGTGTAAAGAAGCATGCTGCCGGATCACACATCGTAATGGATACAACACGTATTTTGGACTAAATTGTTTTACTGGATTTTATTCGCTGGATCCTTATGGACAGATTGAGACCAAGTTTATGATGAAATACAGAGTTTGACCTGTGCAAAGCCTTCAAAGGTAAGCTAAGTAAGCTAAGTTTTGTGCTTTTCCGTATAAAAGCCCCATGTGCTCGGGGAGTGATTGTTTTGCAGGGAAATGAATTGCATAGTCAAAAAGAGGAGACTGTAAGGTTTCATTTGATGTGTAGATTGTCATGAATCATGATCGGGATTGTGTGTTTTCATGCGAAAAGAAAAAAAAAAAGTGAACGGGGGACCGCGCTTTATGTATACAGCGGTGCGCGGTTCGTGCGCGGGCACGCGAGATTTCGGCGCTACGTCGCGTCCGGGTGACCCTCGAGGTCTGCCATAGCCAAAAGAGGAAGTGGAATAGCTAGTAACCACCTATGCGCCACGAATCCTACACACTGTCCCTTTAACGTCTGTGGTCTGTATCTCCTCCTTTGGCCAGCTTATGATTCCTGCTGGGTATCTGATCACTGGCAGGGCATAGCTGTTTATTGCCTGGGCCTTGTTCTTGCCATTGAGCTGACTTCTTAGGACTTGCCTTACTCGTTGCAGGTATTTGGCTGTAGCCGCTTTCCTTGTTGCCTCTTCAAGGTTGCCATTTGCTTGTGGGATACCAAGGTACTTGTAACTGTCCTCAATGTCTGTTATTGTTCCCTCTGGGAGTGAGACCCCCTCTGTGTGGACTACCTTCCCTCGCTTGGTCACCATCCTACTACATTTCTCAAGCCCGAATGACATTCCAATGTCTGTGCTGTAGATCCTGGTGGTGTGGATCAGTGAGTCGATGTCTCGCTCACTCTTAGCGTACAGCCTGATGTCATCCATGTTGAGGAGGTGACTGATGGTGGCCCCATTTCTGAGTCGGTATCCGTAGCCAGTGCTTTCAATGATTTGACTGAGGGGGTTCAGACCTATGCAGAACAGCAGTGGGGACAGTGCGTCTCCTTGGTATATGCCACATTTGATGGACACTTGCGCAAGTGGCTTGCCATTGGCTTCAAGGGTGGTTTTCCACAACGGCACTGAGTTTGCAATGAATGCCCTTAGAGTCTTATTGATATTGTACAGCTCCAAGCACTCAGTGATCCATGTGTGTGGTATTGAGTCATAGGCTTTCTTGTAATCAATCCAGGCAGTGCACAGGTTGGTCTGACGGGTTCTGCAATCACGGGCGACTGTTCGGTCAACCAGGAGTTGGTGTTTGGCTCCCCTGGACTTTTTGCCGATGCCCTTCTGTGCTGCGCTCATGTATTGATCCATGTGCCCACTTATCTTAGCCGCCATGATGCCTGACATGAGCTTCCATGTTGTGGAGAGACAGGTTATTGGCCGATAGTTGGATGGGACTGTACCCTTCGAGGGATCCTTCAGGATCAGGATCGTACGCCCTTGGGTTAGCCATTCAGGGTGAGTCCCATCCCTTAGCAGCTGGTTCATTTGTGCTGCCAGGCTCTCATGGAGAGCAGTGAGCTTCTTTAGCCAGAATGCGTGGATCAGGTCAAGGCCCGGTGCTGTCCAACTTTTCATGCCTGAGACTCTTTCCTGAATGTCTGCCACTGTGATGGTGACTGGATCTTGTTCAGGGAGGTTGCTATGGTCTTTCCTCAGAGCCACCAGCCACTGTGCATCGGTGTTATTTCCCATATGCCTTTTGGTGGGTCTGCTCTGGTGTTATCCCCCTGCCACTGAGTGTACACTTTCGCAGGTTGTGTTGCGAACAACCGGTTTATTCGTCTGGCCTCGTTATCTCGAGTGTACCTCTTTAAGCGGCTGGCCAAGGCTTGTAGCCTTTGCTTGGCAGTTTCGAGTGCTTCAGGTATGGGCATCTGGCTGTACCTCTTGGGTACTTGCTTTTTCATTGCACCTTTCTGGGCCTCTGACAATTGGCTCACTTCTCTCCGCACCTGCTTGATTTTAGCCTCTAACCGTCGGACCATGATCTTATCTTTCAGGTCAGACGCTGCCTCGCTCAGCGTGATACTTATTGGGGCTCCGTACCCAATCTCTGGTTGGGGAGTTGGTGTTAGCTCCCCTCTGACCTGGCGTCCTGGCTCCCCCTTGCCATAGCATTTGTGTTGTACCTCGTCAATCTCTAGTTGTGATAGCAGTTGCCGTTTGTGGACGTTGGAACACTGAGCTACTAGTTGTTTGGCCGTTAGCTTGGACTGTGGGTATCGTATTAACCATTCATCCCACATCCTGTTCATGTAACCCCTCTGCCTAGGGTTACTGGAGTAGTAGCATTCCAACAGAGCCTTGTTCTCGCATCTCGCCCATTTCCGCCTTGTTCCAGTAGCCCATTTTTCATCAAGGTGCTCTGGTTCCCCAGCACCTGACGCAGACCTTGTTTGGCCGGGCGACGTCTGAGCCGGCATCTCGTAAGTTTTATTGTCTCTCATCATTGTATGAGGTGGGCTATACCGTGAAGGGTCTTTCCCAAGGACCCAATATATATATATATATATATATATATATATATATATATATATATATATATATATATATATATATATATATATATATATATATATATATATATATATATATATATATATATATATATATATATATAGTTAACAGCTGTCCAGGCCCACAAATTATCCATCAGAAAAACTACACAGTACACCTTTCAATGTTTTTTTTTTTTTTAGAAGTTTTGTGCCCCTGCTGGCCAATGTGAAAAATGCCCCATGTCCAAAATATATATTTTTTGCATGTAGTCATTAGAATGTAATCCTCAAATTTGATACTAGTCTGATAATGTTGGCATTTCATGCCTATGGTAGGGGGCGCTATAGGGTTCAGTAGTATTAGACTTCATACTCAAATATGATTTGAATTTAAGCTTTTTAGACCAATGCCTGTGTCCCTGAGAAGACATCAAACAAACAGGAAATGAAGGTGGTTTTCGCTGGCGTGCTGTGGGCTACGTAGGGAATATACCCCAAAAACTATGTCTCTTGATGTGGCATACCAAATGTGAGCTCATTTGGACCAAAAACCAGGGACTAGATGTGTTTTACAAACACAAAGTCAAAGCGGTGGCAATTTTAGACCAATACATCTGTTGACCCTTCATGATGCTGATTTCATATAACCTGAAAACACATATCTTCTTACCTCCTTAGGCTCCCTGGGCACGGCTGGCAGAGTGTGTAACAAGTCTTCGCGGGGGTCGGACGGCTGTGAGGTCATGTGCTGCGGGCGGGGCTACGACACCATGCCTGTCAAACGCGTGACCAAGTGTGAATGCAAATTCAAATGGTGCTGCGCCGTGGAGTGTAAGGACTGTGAGGACGAGGTGGACATTCACACGTGTAAACCGCACAAGAGGCCCTACTGAAGGAACCTGGTACTGATGCACTCTGGGAAATGGAGTTCCTCTTTCCGAACTAGGTGTTGGACAGCTGCTCTAATGTAATGGACTCCACTGAGAAGCCACATTGAAAGACTTTGAAAGGACAATAAACTGGAGACTAGACCTATAGTTTCTGATCTATGCTGCTTTATTGAGAGTTTAAATGTGGATGTGTAAATGTTATGAGATGTTGATTGCTTGTTCGGAAAATTGTAAACACATAGCGTGTTGAATTACACATTATTATCCCTTATTATAGCCTACACATTGTAGTGGGTAAACAAGAAAAGATGTAAAAACAAAAATAATATAATACCCAGGCAATATTTGTCACTGTAAATTTTGTGTAAAATAAAACACATTTTGTCCTATTGTCACAGAAGCATTTCAACAGATTTTTGTCACACTGCATCAAATTATCTTTTTAAGTACCAAAGACACAATGTTTTCAAAGAATTACTATTACGTGACAATAAGGTACACAGTTACCAATATATTAGTAAATAAGCAGCTTAACAACAATGTAAGAGAAGCCCATGTACCTGACTTTTGCTGTTACAACAGTTTGCAGTGGTCTGAACTTATTCCTTAAATTCTGGACATCCTAATTATTCACTGTGATGTGCTTTTCAGAGTTTAGCGTGGCAGAAAAACTAATGTTAACTAGCATGTGAACGCACACTTCCTAATTACCAGACAATAAAACACTTACAGCGGACTTATTTTGACCCGTTTTGCTCAAACATAAAATCGGGCACAGGGTCTTTCACTGAATCCTTCAACAAAACCAGATTTTGTATTCAGGTATGAAGAGCGCGTCACATCCTCCTCACTACACCAGAGAGGTAGGCTACATCAGACTCTTTGCTGCAGATTATTTTACCATATCCAAGTTACATTATTATAATTTTTTTTTTTCTCAAATTTCTGCCCTCTAACCAGAAAATGCAAACCCACAACTGTCACAGCTCAGTATCAAACATGTCAAATATCATTGTGTTTACAGTAAAATAATAAATAGTGTAATCTGCACATCTAAGCCCAAAGAGAACACAGAGTCCTCTTTGGGGAGAACTGTCCAAGACTTTACACAAACATCACTGCAGTAACCATAGCCCACGTCCCTCACAGGGGCTTCCACCTTTAACTGAATTTGACAAGCGGCCGCACACAACACACATACTTCCATATGGACGTAATGACCAGCGGAGCCAAGAAACTGGGATCTGAACAAATGCTACGACACAATGTCAAATGTGCACGGGTCAGAGGCTAATTGCAAATTGTTGCATTTTTGCTTTAAATGTAAATGGAGAATCTGTTGGCTGTATTTTTGTAAAAGTTTAGAAAGGTGAGGGGTTAGAAAGTGGGAGAGGGCTGTGGTTCCTGGTGCACTTACTCTGAAGTTTAGGTGGAAAGACTGACAGCAAAAAGAGTGCTCTCGATTCATCATCTGTTCATTCATGTCTTTTTTCACGCTGCCCTTTGCTGGTTAAATATTTATGTATAAATACATTCAAAATAAACTAATATTACCCAGTGCTGTCAGCTTGATTTGTTGTTAATACCACGGGACATCCAACTATAGTGATAACAAAACGTCAACAATACTGAAATTCTGAATGTATAAAAAAGTGGTTGTGCACATCTGGAAACGGTGTCTAAATGGCACTAAATGCATGAAATTAGGATCACTTCTCCAGGTAGGCGACTCACAATGTTTGTTATTATATTTGGTTCAGCCTATATCACTGGTCTACAAGCAAAATTCTTCTGGAACAAAAGTAGTGAGATTTTTTTGGTTTAGGTCACTAATAAAGAAAAAGTAAGTCAGAAGTGCTGATTGGCTATAGTTTTCAAGATATAGTATTGGGTCAAAATAGGAAACTTATGCAAAATAAGGCAAAAACTGTAGTTTATCAGAAGGTACAGTGTGTCTACAAGCAACCAGTTCTATCTGAAAGCCTGTGTGCACATTCCAATACATTCATTTTAATATATCTACAGTTTTAACATATATCTATACATCTATATATCTATCTATATCTATATATATCTATATCTATATCTATATCTATATCTATATCTATATCTATATCTATATATATATATATATATATATATATATATATATATATATATATATATAATTAATTATATCATTATATATCTTGAACACATTATCTAACCAGCACAGTTATCAATTGATTTTCAGTTCATCTTATCAATATAAATGAGATTTAGCCACTTTTATCTCGGAAGCAGATCGAGTCTAAAACTTTGTAGACCAGTATATCTTTTGGTCTCACTTCATACTTTACAAATATTCAATACCAATACTGGTAATGAATGTCTGCAGCGCTGATCAGTTCCATAATGTTTGTTACGCATATTGTGATTTGCTACTTACAGACTTATTTTGTCCTAGAACGTCTCATAATGTTTGAACTTTTATTCTTACAAACCAGTGCTTATTTGAAGGATAAATAACAGTGAAAGATTTCTTGTGTAATAAGTTGGCAGTGGTTTAAGGAAATAAGTGCTATTTTCTGTAGCTTACACTGATATCGGTTAATATTGTGTATAGATACGTCAACCTAAAGTATCAGTATCAGTACCGGAACTAAAAAAGTTGGATCGGTGTATTCCTACAAAGAAATGTCATCACTATGTGGAAGTGCAGGCAGCGAACCCCACCAGAAAAAACACATAATGAACCTTTACAGGGCCTCTATTATGAAATTTGATGGTCTATGTTATAATGTTGTTTCATCATCACAAACATACTTGGAGTTGTGTTTTGCTTCATTCACACATGTTCAACACAATTCTCAAACGGAAAACACTCTCTTCCACCTTGTGATGTCGCGTGCTAATACAGGAAGTGCTCCACTGTGTTTGTAAACTCCATACACCGTCACTAGAATCATGTGGATGATTTCACCCCTGGAATTGCCAATATCGCCTGAACAAAAGGTAGACGGTAGCTGTTAACTTGAAAACTACCACTTCATGACATCACAAGGTGGAACAGAGCATTTTGAGCTTTGAAGATGTAGACAGACTAATAATACAGGATTACTCCATCATGTGTGAAAAACAACACAACACCACGTATGCTTTTGATGAAGTAACAACATTATAACATCTTAAAACTCACAAGAGTCAATTTTACGTTAGATAAGACACCGAATCATTATACACTGTAAACATTTCATAACTCTAACTGAACATCTTCCACAGAAATCCCGCCGCCACCAGCTTGAGAGTTTGAAGTGCCCCGCTGTGATTTATCCGTCTGTAAAAAGAACCAAAATAACCAGAGCATCGCTGCAGCCATCACAGTGATATCAAATGGCCGTCTCATTTTAACAGCATAGCGCGTCTAAAATTGTCCCGATGGGAGATGGTCGGTCGAGTGTGGCCGTGTACATGCCTCACATTCAGGCCGAGGGGAGCGCTGATATGTTGTAACGCGTGTCCGCACTGTGTAATGGCTGTGTCAAGTTCATTGTAAACATGTGTGCGCTCTCCTTGAACTTCCCCGTCTCCCCCCTTCCATCTCTTTACTACAGACAGTGATTAATATCTTTTAACTACATGCTTATAGGCTATATAATGTATGTTGTTGTAATGAAAAAATAAAATTGGCAAAATGTTGCATTATTGTTGGAGTATAAGAAGAGCCCTTTGACCCTATAGGAGGTAGGCTAATTAACAAGGATTTGAAGGGACATAAAATTGGATGATTTTTCTCATAGTCCATGTTATATGAATGAAGTCGATAACTCTTTGGGAAGAATGGCATTTGCATGTTAGTGGTAAAACAATAGCAATTACAGCTGCGGTGATGATGGTCCTCGCTCTGGCGCACACACCCCTCCCACGAGACTGCTCAGCATGCGATTGTCCCTTCCTGACAGCTGTCCAAGCCTACAGATCCTCCATCAGAAAAATTACACAGTGCACCCTCTTTTTTTTTGCTTGTAATCATTCATAGAATGTAATCCTCAAATTTGTTACAAATCTGATGTTGACATTTCTTGTCTATGGTAGGGGGCGCTTTAGAGTCGCCCAGTTCAGGGGGTGAAAAATGTGACTTCCTACCAAGAAAAACAATTAAAAATAAGAAACCACCAAAGAACAATAGCCTTATTCTGTTACCTGCTCGGGCTAATAAATAGAAAACATGAGCCATATGTATAGAGCAACACACTCTTGTTTGGCTCATAAACTCTCCGCACACTGGTGAAATCGCACACAAACATGGATAGCTCTACGTCTTTCTCATCCAAGGCCTGATACCTCTACACGTTAGAGGACGACGCTTACCTCTACGATGAGGGCTTCGACCTGGAGGCTCTGCTCTGGAGGCTCTGCTCTGCCCCACACCAACAAGAAACGGTCAAGAGCCACAGGATACCCAACTGGTGTCTCCCCACATCCAGGAGCCCTCAAGCCCAGAGGACAGAAGTCTGGTCCAGGTACTTCCACCCCTGGTCCAGGACATTCCACCCCTGGTCCAGGACATTCCACCCCTGGAGGAGAGTGCTCTGGTCAGGGCGCTCTGTGAAGAGTTGGAGCGAGCAAGAGCCAAGCTTGCAGATCAGGTCCAAAAAAGTAATTCTTTTGACCTCAAGTTTAGGTCTCAGGAGAGAATCGACAAAGAAAAAGACTTGGAGTTGAAAAAACTCAATGATTCTCTCCAGAAGAAAGACAAGTAACTGCAAGACCAGATTAATGCACATAAGGAGATCCGGTACCTGTACAACTCCAAAGTACAGGAAAACGTGCAGCTGAAGCAAGAGCTTGCAAATTCCCAAAAAGTCAGGAATAAGACTGACAATTTGGAGCTGCAAGAACTGAAAGCTTCTCTCCAGAAGAAAGACAAAGAGCTGGAGACCCAAATTAATGCACAGAAGGAGATCCGATATCCATACAACAATTCAGTGAGAGGAAGTGTCCAGCTCAAACAAGAGCTATCCAGCACCAGTAAAGTCCTTGAAAAGATAAAGGAACAACTCAAAGCACAGGACAATATAATCACTGAGAAAAGAAACACAAGCAAGTCAGATCCAGAGGCCTGCAGAGACTCTCAAACCACTAGTGTTGGAGTTGGTGGAGGTACAACCCACAAAGAAAATGAAAAACTGTCCAGGAAGGTGCAGGAGTTGTCTTCTGAACTCTTCTCAGCACGAGAGGAGATACGCCTCCTGAAGTTTTGTGGTGAAAGTGAAAAAGCACAGCTATCCAGTCGCCCAAAAGGAGCGGTCGGAGTGAAGGAGCAGAAGAGGGTGCTCCAGCGCTACTACCAGCGCTAAAGCTCCTCAAAACATTACTTTTTGCATTATGAAAAAATAAAACAAAAATAGTTTTAACATTATGTTGTTCTCTTAAATGTCTGTGATAGTTATTCTTGTTTATTTTTTCACATGTCAAAACTTAAATTCAAATGTCAGCCACAGCTGCTTTTTTTTTTTATCAATTGGTAAAGTGGAAATACAAAAAATAATAATACATGTTAAAAAAAAATCAGGGAAAAAATGCTTTTACTTTTAATGGTCCTTTTGCATTTGTATGGTAAGAGGCGCTGTGGAGTACACTTTTCCTATGCTTTATAGTATTTTATATTCAGGCATTAGTGATTCAAATTTCAGCACGATCATCTAAGAATGTGCATGTGATTTTTAAAAATATTTTTTGAGGGAGTCAGGGCCGCAAAAACTGGAAAATGCCCTGTGTCTCTAATATAATTTTTTTGCTGGTAGCCATACATAGAATTTAATCCCCAAATTTGGTACAAATCCGATCATGTTGACGTTTCATTTTTATATTAGGGGGCATTATAGTGTACAATTTTCATATGCTTTATAGTATTTTATATTATATAAATAATAATGTTGACATTTCATGTTTATGGTAGGGGGCGCTATAGTGTTATTGTCATTGTCATTTGGGCAAGGATCACAATTGTAATTTGAAGTTAAGCTCTCTAGACCAATGCCTGTGGCCGTGAGAAGTCAGCAAAGAAACAGGAATTTAACTTTTGTAAACCTATGTCTGTAGATGTGTCGAGCCAAATGTGAGCTCATTTGGACTAAAAACCAGGGACTAGATGTTTTTTTTACAAACATGCAATCAAAGCGGTGGCAAACTTTTTATTCAATATGGCCAACAATCTGTTCTTCTTCTAGGCGGCGCTGTTGAGTCGGGTCACTGTGTTTTATCAAATTTTTCATGGGACCGGTCAATCCCATACCTGGTGTGGAGACTTTTTGTTGATGTTTACGCCCTCAAAATCGCGATCGTTTGCAAGGAAAAATAATAATAGAGAAGAAGAAACAGGCGAAGAACAATAAAATGTGGCTACAAGCTGTAAAATGTCCTACAGATACTGAGGTACACCGATATTTTAATGGAGGACCTGTCTATTAAAGGTTCATGGTGCAACTTTTCTGGTAGCAGGTCCACCACCTGCTAGCCATAAAAACACCTGTTATTGAATGAAAGCCAGGGGGATTGTTTCAATGCTATACTGTGAAAACAGTGGCATCTCCATGGAAACCAGCAAGTTAAATTCAGAAACTATTATATTTCTATCATTGTACTATATTCTACATCAGGTACACCCCATGTTAAAATACATATGACAGTTTTAGCACATTTCAGATGAAGGAACAACACTGTAACATGGCCTAAAAGTTAGTTTAGTATAATACACTCAACAAAAATATAAACGCAACACTTTTGTTTTTGCTCCCATTTTTCATGAGATGGACTTAAAGATCTAAAATTCATTCCAGATACACAATATTACCATTTCTCTCAAACATTGTTCACAAATCTGTCTAAATGTGTGATAGTGAGCACTTCTGCTTTGCTGAGATAATCCATCCCACCTCACAGGTGTGCCACATCAAGATGCTGATCTGACATCATGATTAGTGCACAGGTGTACCTTATACTGCCCACAATAAAACGCCACTCTGAAATGTGCAGTTTTGTCTCACAGCAAAATGCCACAGATGTCACAAGCATTGAGGGAGCGTGCAATTGGCATGCCGACAGCAGGAATGTCAACCAGATCTGTTGCTCGCGCACTGAAAGTTCATTTCTCCACCATAAGCCGTCTCCAAAGGCGTTTCAGAGAATATGGCAGTACATCCAACCGGCCTCACAACTGCAGACCACGTGTAACCACACCAGCCCAGGACCTCCACATCCAGCAGGTTCACCTCCAAGATCGTCTGAGACCAGCCACTCGAACAGCTGCTGAAACAATTGGTTTGCATAACCAAACAATTTCTGCACAAACTGTCAGAAACCGTCTCAGGGAAGCTCAACTGCATGCTCGTCGTCCTCATCGGGGTCTTAACCTGACTCCAGATCGTTGCCGTAACAGACTTGAGTGGGCAAATGCTCACATTCGATGGCGTCTGGCACGTTGGAGAGGTGTTCTCTTCACGGATGAATCTCGGTTTACATTGTTCAGGGCAGATGGCAGACAGCGTGTGTGGCGTCGTGTGGGTGAGCGCTTTGCTGATGTCAATGTTGTGGATCGAGTGGCCCATGGTGGTGGTGGGGTTATGGTATGGGCAGGCATCTGTTATGGACGAAGAACACAGGTGCATTTTATTGATGGCATTTTGAATGCACAGAGATACCGTGATGAGATCCTGAGGCCCATTGTTGTGCCATACATCCATGAACATCACCTCATGTTTCAGCAAGATAATGCACGGCCCCATGTTGCAAGGATATGTACACGGGGCACAGAGTGTTAAACACTCTGTGCAGTACAGTTTGCTTGGCTTATTTTAAGATTAAAATTAACATTCATCAAATAAAATGGAGATAGATTTATGAAAACTTATTTATGTGAGTCAGCCTTTTCCCACATGAAGATCATTAAGTACCGTTAAACCATGACTATGATCATTTAGAAATGTGCTTGAGTCTGGCTGTCAGCAGCTACTGTCCGGACTATACATCCCGAGCTGATTCCATCCAGTGCAAGTCACATTTTGTGAGAAGGTCACGCAAAGTGGGATCATCAAGAGGGAAAGGGAATTTCTCCCCCCAAAATGGGTGGTTGACATCTTAGTTTTTATTGGCTGGAATGACCCCAGATTGCATCTCAGAGCATCTACAGTTAAAAAATGTTCCGGGGGAGCATGCCCCCGGACCCCCCTAGCTTTAGGGTTAGGGTTACTGGTCACTTTCATCCCTGTTTATATTAATTTATACAGCATTAAGTTAAGCAGGACAAATATTTATTTTATTCTGTTAATTTTGTTATTTTGTATTAAAAATAAATTGCTGATAATTACTTATTTTCCCTGTGTTCATATCACTCAAATATGCATCTAATTCAATTCAGGTTTGAGTCAAATAGTTAAAAAAATCGCTTCACACATACAAAAAAGGGTTAAAAAGATTCACTACACCACAAATGGTGAAGGCAATCGGGCCGGCCGGTCCTGCCGATGAGGTGTCCCTTATTTTTTTTTCAGGGAGTTGGCAACCCTAAGTGTACAGTGCCGTGAAAAAGTATTTGCCCCCTTCCTGATTTCTGTGTTTTTTGCATATTTATCACTCAAAACATTGTCAGATCATCAAACCAATTTTAATATCACACAGAAACAACCCAAGGAAAGACAAAATTCAGTTTTTGAATGATGATTCCATTTATTAGTGCACAAAAAAAATCTAAACCTATCTGGCCCTATGTGAAAAAGTAATTGCCCCCCCTTGTTAAATCACAAACTAACTGTGACTAACCACAGTTTTGAGAAAACTTAGTTCAGTTCTACATGCCACACCCACACCTGATTGTCACCACCTGTGTTGAATCAAGAAATCACTTAAATAGTTCCTGTCAAACAAAGTGAAGTTGGCTACAACATCTCAAGAACAAACACATCATGCCACGATCCAAAGAAATTCAAGAACAAATGAGAAAAAAAGTGATAGAAGTCTATAATTCAGGAAAAGGTTACAAAGCCATTCCCAAAGCTCTGGGGCTCCAGCGAACCACTGTCAGAGCCATTATTCAAAAATGGAGGAAACTGGGAACAGTTGCAACCCTTCCCAGGAGTGGTCGACCAACTAAGATTACTCCAAGAGTGCGACGACGGCTCATTCAGGAAGTCACAAAAGAACCTAGACGCACATCGAAAGAACTACAGGCCTCGTTGGCCTCAGTTAAGGTCAGTGTTCATGACTCCACCATTAGAAAAACACTGGCCAAAAATGGCATCCATGGAAGAGTTCCCAGGAGAAAACCACTGCTTTCACAAAAGAACACAAAGGCTCGTCTCACCTTTGCCAAAAAGCACCTTGATGACCCTCAAGACTTTTGGAGAAACATTTTGTGGACCGATGAGTCTAAAATTGAACTTTTTGGAAGGTCTGCAGCCCGTTTCATCTGGCGTAAAAATGGCACAGCATTTGATAAAAAGAACATGGTGCCCACAGTAAAGCATGGTGGTGGCAGTGTGATGGTCTGGGCCTGCTTTGCTGCCTCAGGACCAGGACAACTTGCTGTGATTGACGGAAAAATGAATTCTGCTGTTTACCAGAAGATCCTGAAGGAGAATGTCCGGCCATCAGTTCGTGCCCTCAAACTCAAGCGCTCTTGGATCATGCAACAGGACAATGATCCAAAACACACCAGCAAGTCCACCTCTGAATGGCTCAAAGAAAACAAAATTAAGGTTTTGGAGTGGCCAAGTCAAAGTCCGGATTTAAATCCGATTGAGATGCTGTGGTGTGACCTTAAACGGGCAGTTCATACAAGAAAACCCTCCAATATGGCAGAATTGAAACAATTCTGCATAGAAGAGTGGGCCAAAATCCCTCCCCAGCGGTGTGAAAGACTCATCACCAATTATCGCAAACGTTTGGTTACAGTTATTGCTGTCAAAGGAGGCTCAACTGGCTATTAGATTAAGGGGGCAATTACTTTTTCACATAGGGCCAGATAGGTTTAGATTTTTTTTGTGCACTAATAAATGGAATCATCATTCAAAAACTGAATTTTGTCTTTCCTTGGGTTGTTTCTGTGTGATATTAAAATTGGTTTGATGATCTGACAATGTTTTGAGTGATAAATATGCAAAAAACACAGAAATCAGGAAGGGGGCAAATACTTTTTCACGGCACTGTATATGATCTTGTCAGCAGCTCTCTCCAGTCATTTGATTTCTCCCCTGTACAGAGTGTGAAGTGTGATTACGACAGCGGTGGGGCACTGTGGACACTACAAGCATCTGCTGATGGCACTGGAGTGGGACAGACATAATGATCGCAATGGAGCCTCTTGAACTGATATCATTCAGAAGAGGGAACGGCCTGGAAAGATTTGCCCTTGATCTATCATCAACACAAAGAGTGTTGTTGTTTGCATTTCTTCCAAAGTTCCAGTAGAATGTTAAAGGTCCTATATTATGCAAAACTGACTCTTGTGAGCTTTTAGCAATGTTATAATGGTGTTACCTCATTATATGCGGAGTTGTGTTTTATTTGAATAACCCTTTATTATTAGTCTGTCTACATCTCCAAAACTCAATGTGCTCTGATCCACCTTGTGATGTTAACAGCTACCTTTTACATTTTGTTAGCAGAGATTGACAATTCCAGCACTGAAATTATCCCAATTATTCTAGTAAAGATGTATGGAGTTTAAAAACACAGTGGAGCACAAGGTGAAACAGAGGTTTTTTTCCTGTTTGAGAGAAGAACACAGTCTGAATTTGCAGGGTTTGTGTAGTAAACATTTGTGAATGAAACAAAACAACTCTGGGTATGTTTTTGATGAGGAAACAACATTATAACACGGATGAGAAAATAACATACAGTGGGGCAAAAAAGTATTTTGCAGTTATAGAAAGGGCCCACTTTCCCACTTAAAAGAATAAGAGAGGTCTCTAATTTTCATGATTGATACACTTCAACTGTGAGAGACAGAATGTGAAAAAAAAAAAATCCAAGAAACCAAATTGTGTGATTTTTAAAGAATTTATTTGTATAACAGAGGCTTTTTTTTAAAAACAAGAATTCTGGCTCTCACAGACCTTTTACTTCTTTAAGAAGCTCATCCATCCTCCACTCATTACCTGTGTTAATTGCACCAGTTTGAACTTATCTGTATAAAAGATACCTGTCCACACCCTCAAACACTTAGACTGCAAAATCCACCATGATGAAGAACAGAGAGCTGTCTAAGGACACCAGAGACAAAATTGTAGATCTGCACAAGGCTGGAATGAGCCAGTGTACAATAGCCCAGCAGCTCAGTGAGAAGAGATCAACTGTTGGAGCAATTATTCAAACATGGAAGAAATATAACATCACTGACTATCTCCCTCCACCTGGGGCTCCCTGCAAAATCTCACCTCGTGGGGTACAAATGGTATTAAGAATAGTGAGGAATCACCCCAGAACTACACGGGGGAACTGGTCAATGCCCTGAAGAGAGCTGGGACCACAGCCACAAAGGTTACTATTACTAACACTCTCATCATGGATTAAAATACTGCAGTGCTTGAAAGGTTCCCTTGATTAAGCCAGTACATGTCCAGGCTGGTCTAACGTTTGCCAGGGACCATCTGGGTGATCCAGAGGAGGACTGGGAGAATGTCATGTAGTCAGATGAGACCAAAATAGAACTTTTTGGTATAAATGCAATTCGCCATGTTTGGAGGGAGAAGAATGAGTTGCATCCCAAGAACACCATAATCACTGTGAAGCATGGGGGTGGAAACACCATGTTTTGGGGCTGTTTTTCTATAAAGGGGACAGGACGACTGCTACATGTTGAGGAGACGATGAATGGGGCTATGTATCATGAGATTTTGAGCAAAAACCTCCTTCCATTAGTAAGAGAACTGAAGATGAAACTTCGGTGGATCTTCCAGCATGACGATGATCCCAAACACACTGCCCGGGCAACCAAGGACTGGCTCCGTAAGAACCATTTCAAGGTTCTGGCCTAACCAGTCTCCAGATCTCAATTCAATAGAAAATCTGTGGAGGGAGTTGAAAGTCCATGTTGCCAAGAGACAGCCACAAAGCATCACAGATCAAGAGAAAACCTGCATGGAAGAATGGGCCAAAAGACCAACTACAGTGTGTACAAACCTGATGAAGACCTACAGGAGACATTTGACCTCTGTCATTGCCAACCAAGGTCACATGACAAAGTATTGAGGCGAATTTTTACTAATGCTAAATAATTATTTTCCCCCATTATACAAATAAATTCTTCACACAATTTGATTTCCTGTAATTTTTTTTCACATTGTCTCCCACAGTTGAAATGTATCACTAATGAAAATTACAGACCTCTCTCAACTATTTAAGTGGGAAAACGGGCACTTTCTGTAACTGCTAGATACGTATTTGCCCCACTGTAATATGGGCCCTTTAAACAAGAAAATTGAGAAATAAATGAATCAACTACAAGAATATTTTGACTTGGTATTTATTGTGACTTTGCCATTAAACTTTTTAAGGGTGGTTACATTTTTTAGACTTTCTCCTGTCTTCAGCATGTAGGCCTTCTCTGATTTTGTGTCAGACTGTGCAATCATTAATCTATATTTTAATCATTGGGCACTACTATCCAAAACCAAAAGGCACTTGAAATCTACATGGTTGTCAACACTATTTTATCATCCTATCCTAAGGCAATACAATTCAATAAATAAGACAAACTATTATAAGGTCTTTAAACATTCCATATACAAGTTAATAGGCACATTTATTTTCCACATCTACTCCAATGTATTCTGAAACCTCAATTTTCAAATGTGTATTCACCGTGTTCTCATATTTTGTTCCTTGAAACTCAACTAGTTAAGAGAGTTTTTATCCATTTAGGACGGTCACGATAGTTACTATATGGATTTATCATTCAATACACAACAGATGGAACAATTATTTTTGAGCGTTAAGGTTATTTTTCTGCACTATGATACAATTTGAGTTGTAGAAATTTGCATTAAGAACTTCTATTTCTCATTGTAGATATAAAACTAACTACTAAAATGTTTCATTCTGGTATTAATTTATCCAGCTCATTTTTCAAAAACAATATTGTACTTTTAGAATTGTTTTTTAAGAAGTTTTTTTTTTTTTTTTAAAGATAATTCTGCTTTATGATGTGGTTTCAGTATTATCATTTATTGTCTATATTTACCTAGACATTTTTATCATGACAGGCCTATATCTAATAGTTAATTTAGTTTAAAATCAGATCATCATTAAAATAAATAAAACAATTGTTTTAAAAGACAGTATGTTCTGTCTGGCAGTTTTGTCAGCTTAAATGATTGGCATGGGCATGGGAAAACCCTAACAATGCCACTGACGATCCCATTTCCTGGTGGATGTTGTGGGTCAGAGGTCGCAGTAGTGATATAGTGCTTAGGTGTCATGCCATGGCAACAACTGCAGGGCCACTATATACACTGTAGACACCAGGGCAGTAAATCAGGGCTATGGCTGGAGGATTTCTCACAGACTTCCAGACTGCCTGTACACTTATATCTGAGTCACAAAGAGCTTTCAATGAGAGGACATAGATGGCTGTTGTCAAATAAACTTGGAAGCTTGTAACTGTTCCAGTTTAGATTACAATTTTAATTCATGGATTATACAGCTCTGGAAAAAAAATAAGAGACCACTGTATTTTTTTTCTGAAATCAGCATCTCTACATGTATTACAGCCATTTCATTCCAGCCTCTGTTGAATTCCAACACAAACACAAAGCTGAGCCTTTTCAGTTCTTGCACCAGGAGTGGAATAAAGTCACCCAAGAACAATGTGAAAGACTTGTTGAGAGCATTAAAGCTGTGATTAAAAATAAGGGTTAATGCACCAACTATTGATTTCTGAACTCTTAAGTGTAATCATTAGTATTATGTTGTTTTAAAATTAATTTGATCTTGTTTATTTGCATTGTTTGAGGTCTGAAAACATGTATTTTTCTTGTTATTTTGACCATTTGTCATTTTCTGCAAATAAATGCTCTAAACGATAATATTTTTATTTGGAATTTGGGGGAAATCTTGTCAGTAGTTTATAGACTCACACAAAAATGTCCCTTTTGCCCAAACACATACCTATAAGTAGTAAAATCAGAAAAACTAATCATTTTGCAGTGTTTTTTTTTCCAGAGCTGTATTTAGAAGACTAAGTGTTGGAATTTGGAATATACTAGCGTTAATCAAATTTCAATCACAATTATTGCTCTAATAAATGACTAAAACTGTGTATTTGGGATTGTTAAAGAGGGGGTATTACACTTCTATGGGGTATTAATTGCACATAACACATTTAGATCATCACGTGACCCTTTATCACTTAAAAAAAGAGCTATATTTGCCGAAAACAAGGTATTCAAATGTTTAACTGGTTTCAGTTTTGTTTCAGTCACTCCCCCTCCAGAGAGCTATCACATCACAATCAGCATCCCACTAATGAAATGACTGCACATCAGATCAGATTTGTGAAGTTGTAGTGTATTGCAAGTGAAATTTCTATGCAGGAGTATGGCTAACGTAGGCTTGTGGGTTTAGCGCAGTGTACGGTTAACCATAAGGAGGGTTTGAATAGTTCCTGAGAGATCATTAGATTACCCAAACATGCATGGATGACATATTACACCTCTTCAGGCACGTTTTTGATCAGTAAAAAATGTTAACATGGTAGAAAGCACCAAAAAAAAAAAAATCGATTTTGCAGCATAAACCCCTCTTTAAAATCACCCTTCTAGTGTTCAAAGTGCATGTTTTTCCTTGAGTGGAAAAGTTACGTCTAATTTAATTTCATCCAATTTTCTCTCTTTGCAAATAATCAAACTGAATAAATGTGATTTCAATATTTTTTTTCCATACCTGAACAGCTCTACCCTATAGACCATTAATCGTACCAGTACATAAAATGAGTCATTCATTTGCTAATGCGTTTTAAACAGGCTGTAACTTAACATACGTAATAGTTTTGTTGATTCATATTTTGGAGTCGTCTGGTGCAACCTTCCCTATACGACTGTTTACATTTTATATACAGCCTGCATTTAAACTCAAGTGCTTTCGTAATGACAAATGACAACTACACTCAGTTTGTTCTAGGAAACTCAAAGATCTGCTGGACAATTAGAGGAGAGCATCTTCGTATGGTTGTGTTGATACGACCTCAGCCAACAGAACTTTCAATTGCGGAAATGGGCCGTAATTCTGAAGACAGGAGAAGAGCAAATACATTATCTTGGAGCGTTTAGTCTTTTGTTATGTGTGTCGAGATAAAGGGATAGATAGATAAAGAGAGCGAGAGAGGGAATGGTCAGATCCTGGTCAGCTGGTGCCAAAAACTGGACGGCATGAAGCTCTCCATCTTGTCTGCAAAGAAGCCCAGAGGAGCGAAGAGTGTGCTGAAGAACTGGAAGATAAAACATAACCTTCAGTTGATGGACCACAATGAATGCAGTAGTGATGACCGATACCAGGGATTTTTGTTTCGATCTCACACCAAGTAATACTATAGCAAGTATTGCAATATAGACCCGATACTAGTGTTGTTATGACACTCACTACGGATTCCAGTATCACAATGATAATACTTTCTTTAGACAAAAGAATATGATTTTTAACATTAAATCGTAGTACATCCTCTTATATTACCACGTGGCCTTAGGAAGGTTCCATAGTGATTCACACAGATGCACTACATTTGGACAAACTGTGCTCTCAGTCAGAGGCACTAAGTTCTGGAACACTCTCCCATTATCAATAAGAGAGACTCCAACACTGCACACTTTCAAATCATATTTGAAACAGAAACTAAAGGAAGACCCGACTTGCGGACACTTTTAATGTTTAACTGCTGCTATTGTCACTTGTCATTGTTTTTGTTATTTTTACTGTGGTGTCACCTGCCCAGGAACTACAGATGGAAATTTGCATTTTTGCTATAATCTGGCGTATTTAAACTGCAATGTTGTAGATGTTCATTAATATGCACTGTCCCTATTAAATAAAGAATGAATAAATAAAAATTCTTCGGCATATACGAATCTATGTGGACTTTTGATACTTTTGAGAATACCAATACATTAGTATAGCCTATATTTTTCATAGTGTATATTCTGTTAATATTCTGATTGTTTCTATTTGATTATATATATATTTTACATGCGTCTCTTCATGTTATTTATCTATTTTAATTTTTTTTTGCATGCTCTTGGCATCCAGAGTGGGCAGCAAAGTAAGAATTTCACTGTACAGGGAAACGTGTTCTTTACTGTGCATATGACAATAAAAGCTTTGAATCTTGAATTAAGTTTTGTATAAAAATCCCCCAGAAGCACCAGTTTTTCCCATCCAAATCACGCTAAACCCGATCATTTACTTCCCCTCGCGCTGCCGCCTTCTCCCTCCTCCCGTGGTGCGATCTACCCGAACACATCCACAGCGGGAGTTTAAATCCTCCAGTTTCGCGGGTTCCGGGGGTAATTTACACGGGCAATTATTTGTATTCTCTGTATATTTGAAGTTTTGTATATTATTTATTGACGTTGCATGAAAGCTACTGTACGTGCTCACCTTTTGGCACCAGAAATATTCGCCATTTAATAGTGGAATGGTGTAAATGAGCTTTCGAATGAATGTTATGTAATGTGGGAGGGGGAATGGGGGTATATAGGTGCACTCTGCAGGTCTGCCAGCAGTCTTGTTTCGGTTACAGTGGAGGTTTAGCCAAAGACTGAAAGACGTAAAGGGGAAGTCTGCAGTCTTTTGACATCTTTTTTGCACTGTGGGAGAGCACAATAAACCACCTAAAAATAATTTAAAATGCGATTAATTAGATTAATTAATTACAAATCCTGTAATTAATTAGATTAATTTTTTTAATCGCCTGACAGCACTAGTAACAATAGTTGGTATGGATGTGCACATTACTTGAGTGCAGACTGGAACTGAAGGCGAAAGACTTGAAATGACAGGAAAGAGGTCACATTCTTTCAGTGAAAATAGCCTCATCATTTTATCGGTTTTGTTTGTAGAACGCGTGGATAATTAAATGTGCTTACACGATGTGAACATAAACTTTAGACTATCTTTGATTCACTTGTCCCGGTGTATTTATGCAACAAATTCATCACACATTGCGTTCTATTCCAATGAAATATAATGCAGTCTGAAAGCTTAAAATACATTTGATTTCTTTTTGTATATTTCATAAATGAACATAAAAGAGTCATGGATGGTTGAAGGTCATGGGCCTGATATCCTGGGAATTAATTGCGGTTTAAACGTTTGAAAACTGATCTTAGGGTCAGATCACAATTAAAATTTTGTCAGAATTCATGTATAATCAGTATCTTTATATTGTCCTTAAGAAGTAAATAAAGTTCTCTACTTCTTCTGAAAGTTCATACTTCACTGTGATTGGTTAATTACACCTGTCACTCAATCATGGCACGTAGGAGCCTAACCAATAGGAGAAGTCAGTGGGGAAAAATGACAAAAAGCATCATGCACTAATCCATCTTTTTCGTTTCAATACCGACAACGGTAGTTATTTGTTTTTTGGTATTTACTGATACTCGATACTGGATAATACCAGTGTAAAAACTGAAAAAGGCGTTTTATTTCCATCAAAATGACTACAAAATTGACCCAACTGTGTTATTTATCCAGCAAAAATGAACTATTAGACAGTTTTGTATGAATCAGTTTAAAAAGTCAGTACATCCAATAAAATGCCCAACCAAGATATCGGATGAAGGATATCATGGAACCAATACCAGATCCATCATCTTTTCCTGAATTGGCACTGATCTTTGACACTATCGGTGCTGGTGCATCCCTAACCACAATGACAGGGATCTGATCACCATTTGATTTTTATTATATTGCCTAGCCCAGGGGTCGGCAACCTTTACCACTCAGAGAGCCATTTGGACCCGTTTCACACAGTAAAGAAAACACTGGGAGCCACAAAACCCTTTTGAAATTTAAAATGAAATGACATTGCAAATAACAGCTTTTTTTTGTCTTTGTGCCATAGAATTACATTTTGAAAATGAATGAACTAAAATAAAATACATTTTAATTAAATACAGTGGTCCCTCGCTATATCGTGGTTCACTTTTCGTGGCCTCACTGTTTCGTGGATTTTTTTATTCCAATTTTTTTTATAGTGTATCAACGCAAATTTCTGCGTCCTGATTGGCTAAGGGACTGTAGACCTTTGCCCATTCGTCAGTCCTTCTCCTCCGTGTCTCCTGTCCAGAATGCGTTCAGTTTGCCATATTTATATAAATGTTCGATCGCAGTGTGACTCTGAAGTGCTGTATGTTTGCAAGTTTTCTCCACGCCAAAACTCGCGACAGCGAAGCGGTGCCAGGACGAAGAGGCTCGGTCATAAGAACTGTGAAATACACACAAAATACATTTTGGTTTCGTTCTCTAATACTGTGCTTTTTTGTTGAAAATCTATGAAAGTTTGAGTGTTTAAACAAGAGAGAAATGTGAGAAAATGTTAATTCCAGTCTGAGAAAAGTGTAGCATGTGTGTGGTGAGGAGTTTACAGCCTTAAAACATGGAGAATAATTGTAAAATATAAAGCTGATGACTTCGCGGATTTTGCTTATCGTGGGTTATTTTTAGAATGTAACCCCCGTGATAAACGAGGGACCACTTTACTGAGCCGCATCAGAGCCGCGTGTTGCCGACCCCTGGCCTAGCCCTACTTTATACCAATCAATTATGGACAATGAGAAGAGTAGTATTATGTATATTATGTATGTATTATGTATTATTAGTAGTATTATAAGAGTATTATGCCATGTCTTTACAACTAATCACTAGTAGGTAGTAGTAGGTACTAGGTATTTTCACTAGTTAGACTTAGACAAACTTTATTGATCCACAAGGGAAATTGTTTCTTCTTGTCCATTAAAACATATTCCTATGGCTTATCTAACATTTTATAAACAGGCCCTAACATACACACATACATTGCATTTATAGTACATATTGCCAGGCCCAAAAACTTGAAATACTGCAGTGCTATTGTTATGGAAAAATTACATGTTATAAAGTTCTCACAGATGAAGGAAAATCAGTATGTTACTTCTGGCGTGTGTCTCTGTGTGGATTTGCTGCAGATTCAAGACTGTTCTTTTTTCTCAGAGGCGTGCGGTCCTTAGTGTTCTCCTCTCAACATTTCTACATGAAGTCCATTTATGTATTACACAAAACAGACCCATCTGGGCTGCTGTAAAACCTTATCTTTCTCATAACACCAGCTTAAGCACTAGATGCTCCCCATGACCTTGTTTTGCTGAGGGGCTATGCGTCTATGTAATGGCCGAAGCAAGAAAACAGGGACACAAAATGCTGCCAAACTTGATAAAAAATGGACAACTGTGCGTTTCTACACTAATGACACTGAATTATGGATATGAAGCTAAATGATTCAGATGAGGGGTTCTTATGTGCTAATGAGAATGTCAAGTTAAGTGTATAATTTGACGACAGTTTAATGAGGCCGAGAGCTACGTTTGGAGAAAATTATGACTGCTAATTTCTGAATAAGAAGGAGTGAAGTTTATTGCGATAATGATATTGCTGACCCATTCCTTAAACGTTACCATTAATGCTAAGAGTTGGCTAATATTTTTCATTTACTCTTACAATTACTTTTGCTTGTAGTAGTAGTTGTAGTCTCCCCAAAATACTTTTTTACCTTACTACTACTTTATACTTTTAACATCAATCAATTTTGAAGAAACTGCAGTGTTAAGGGGTGCAGTGAATACGGGTGCCTATTCCATTAAGTAACCCTGGGAGGAAGCCCCGGTGAAGACCCAGGACATGCTGGAGGGACTATAGCCGTGTCTCAATTCCCAGTGTGCATAGTTCGGAGTGTGGTTTTAAGGGCACTCCGCAGACCGCATGGGCGTCGGCAAAATGGAACAGGTCCCGCAACTACCAGATGCAGCCGCCGGCACCATTTTCTCCCGTAGAAGATGTAGCGCGCGGTGGATGCTGGGATATATGTGCGAGAAGTGTGCATGGATGCACAGTGGGTTCACACCCCAATTTCCATGGAAACAACTGCGGTTTTCAGGGTGCATTTTAAGTGTGCATGGGACAAAAAAGAAATGGGCCAGCAGTTGTTGCATCAGAAGTGATGTATGCGCCCTTAAAAACACACTCTGCACTGTGCACACTGGGAATTGAGACATGGCTGATGTCTCCCGGCTGGCCTGGGAACGCCTTGGGGTCGCCCCGGAGGAGCTGGAGGAAGTGTCCGGGGTGAAGGAAGTATGGGAGTCCCTGCTTAGACTGCTGCCCCCGCGACCCGGCCCCGGATAAGTGGAAGAAAATGGATAAATGGATGGATGGATGGATGGATGGGGGGGCACCTCTCCACAGATCTGAATTGTAATGAAGCATTTGCTGTAACCTGCTTGTCTCCCTTGTGATGTATAGGTTTAATCTATACTGTGGAACATTCTGGACAAAGCAATAACATTTCCATGGAGACAAACAGGTGGTGGACCGTGCACTAGAAATGTTACGCAGTACTCCTCTAAGTACATTTCTTTGCCAGAACCTCAAACTCTTCTACTGCTCAGTTAATTACAAACCAAACAAACCAAATAAACTCCAGTCTTTGTTTATGAGTTATCCTATAGAAATAAAGTGTATTTAATTGGATACAACATCTCTCTGTGGCTGTACTTACTGCTTTGGCAAAGACACCCATGAGCTCTGGGAACTGGTGTGTGAGCATGGCCAGCATGGCAGTGAAGGAGCAAAGGCCTGCTGTGAAGAGGATGAAGAACGGGAGCTCTTTCTTTGGGTACACAGACACCTCGTGAAAAGCTGAAGAGACATGACATGACAGTGGTTCATTCATTGTATACAGTTAGTCCTGTAGTGTGTTAAGTGGCTGTAAAGATTCACTTACACGGCAGCAGCTCCCTGTCTGCTGTCTCTGTGCATCCTGGGTAAGGATAAAACAGGTGACCCTTCTCCAGTGGATAAGGAATTATTCGAAAGGCTGAGAGGAAAAATAAATAGAGCAAAGAATATTAGTTATAGGCCATTTGAAAGAACATTTACTCAGTCACCTTTAAATAAGAGGATATGTTTATACTTTGGAATTTCTGTTAGTCATATAAAATAATACAGTGTCGAACTCTGATATGGCCACACCAGATTAAATGTAGTGATAATGTGTAGGTAACTTCATCATTTGAGTCTTTCTCACACAAAGAACGAACTTTGTTTGGTTCTCCAGGAGTTATTTACGACTGTAAATAGGTATTTATTTATTCTTTGCACTGCTTTAGATTTTTGTCTCAGATAGTTTTTGTATTGTCTTTATATTGTATTTTCATATTTTTTATATATATATATTTTTTAATATATGTCTTTTTGCACTGCTTGGCCAGAGAGAAACGGAATTTCGATTCACTGTATGTTGAACACATATGGCAGAATTTGACTTTGAAGATCTTTAAAGGCCCTGTAGCTAATTTTTAACATCTAAAAATGTGAAAACAGAACTAGTTCATTTTAAAGTGTGGAAGTTTGATTTGCAGTGACTGTGATTTTACCAACTCACATGCTAACAGCTCACTTGCATTAGTTCTGAAGAAAAAAAAAAAATTAAAAAAATAATCTTTTTCTGGGGCAAATATTACATTAAAAAAAAAAATCTGGTACAGCCCCATTAAGGCCACTGGGACTATGCTCCTGATAACAAGATGGAACAAAACACCTACATGTGTCACATAAGTTGCAAAATTTTGTCATGATTGAAAAGCTCGTGTGACAAAAATCTATAAAAACACAATACTGCTGAAATTTGACTTACTTCCTTCCCAAGTGCAGTGCAGTAGGTTTAAGGCTCCCTCTGCCCTCTTCCAGTGCTGCAGGTGGAAGAAGGCGTATGCCACTGCTTCACTGTCTCCTCTCTTTAGGATGTGCTCTGGAGGCAAAATCAGGCTCTTCATCTCTAATAAGTACTGCAACAAGAGAGGAAGAGAATATAGAGTAAAACAAAACTGTATTCTCGAGCTGAACGGTTTTGGGGAAAAAAAGATCTACTGCGATTGTGATTATATTTGGGATTTGTGTTTTAATCATAGGATTTTGTTCAAAGTTCATACATCAGGCAGTTTCGATTTGTATCCGATTTTCGATCTTTTGACAACTTTACTGTATACATCATAATTTGGACCGCAATTTGAACTGTAATGGAGCTTTACTTTTTACTGTTTTCCATCATATATTTTCCACAAACCACAATGTCTTTATTTCAATCTATTGTGCAAATCTACTGGCTCCTTTCCTACAACATATTTTCTTCATGTGAAGTACTTCTGGGGGAGAGGGGGGGTGGGGGGAGAAAGAGGAGGGACAGGCTCTCCCAAAGTGTGTGGGTGTGTGTGTTATTGTTTCAGTACAGTGCATTTATTTCATGAATGTGTGACACTGCCCGTTGCCCCTCCCGTTCCCCTACACTGTAAGTTTGTCCTGGGGAGTCAACTGGTTCACTACTGACAAAAGCCGCAGTCCCAGACCTCAAATCTATAGCAGACGCTGCTTTAAAGATGCACTGTGCAACTTTTCTGGTGCAGGATCCATCACCTGCTTCTCTCCATGGAGATATTGCCTAGAATGTTCCACAGTGTGACATTACACTTATTTATCTCTACAGAGACAGCAGATCATGTCAGATCTGTGGAGAGGCGAGCCCGTTCATAGTATAAATGTCAAAGTCAAAGTGTACTTTATTGTCAATTCACTATGTAACAGACATTACACAGAGGACTGAAATTGCGTTTTACCAGACATCAAATGTGCAATTTAAACTAAAAACTAAAAAACGCGCACACACAGATGCACACAAATACATAGCTACACTCATGGACATGAAGTGTGTACAGACATCGACAATAAATAGACATACAGGTAAACATATACGCTTCAACAAGAAGGGAACGTTTGAGGCAGAATGAAATGTGCAAAATGTGAAATGAATGCCATGTAAATGAATGACATGTAAATTAGTCTGGTGGTGTCAATTGCCTTGCCACACCAGACTACACTACAAAGGTTACATAGTGCACCTTTAAAATAGTAACACGTCACCTGCATGATTTTTTTTTTATTTTGTATTTCTTGCAAATAGAAAAGTTAAAATATACTTAAAATCATAACTTAATAGAAAAATAAAGACATTTCCATGGAAACAAACAGGAGGAGACTCTTCTCCAGGCCGAATAAGAGCCAGGTTTGTGGCGATGCAAGGCTACTCACAGCAAGTATGCACGTTCTCAGGGCACCAAATTAAATCAAACATGCTGTTATTTTAGTCTACTGTTATATTCTATTTGGCTAAAAAGTTACATAGTTTGGCTATAACGTTTGCTTTAAATGTGATTTCAAACCTGATCTCAGACTAGTATGGCCATCACTCCTCTTAAGTCCACTCTGATGAATCACCACTCGTGTAATTTATGTGTGCGTTGCCCGGTGTGGCACAGGACTGTGTCAAACAAAACCCATGTGGTGGGATGGGGGCCTCCTGGCTGGATTCCCAGGCGGCCGGCTTCACAGCGCTGCAGATCCCAGACACTTTGGGAAGGTTAGCCACGAGCTAATCCTGTCTAATCCCCTCCATGGTCACAGGCTCATCCAACCATCCATCCTGCCTCACCCGTCTCCCCCGACCAGCCTCGCCCCCTGTTGGAGCACCTCACCCTCCCAGTGACTATTTAGCACTGCCACCCACCTGGACCATTCTCACCCTGTAACCCAAGGGCTGTGATCGACTAAAGAAAGACATGACCTGTGCGTCAATTAACAAACTGTGAGGGGATGTGATATGGCATTGCTAAACATCATGTGGACTGAACCCATAGAATGTATATAAAAGAAACACCCTCTCCAATCCTAATCTACAGAACCACAGGCACTTTCCTTGACGATTTACACAGTGTTAAACATTTCCCACATTCTTACTCTACTACTGAACCGCTCCCATCAACGTGGACCATTCTCATCCAACTAAACCTCAATTCCCAATAGAGGAACTCATCCACAACCCTGTTTTCCTACAAACTGGAAAACAGAGCTGCGTAGCAACATTCTGAGTAGTGTTCATATTCTTGAGGCAGCTGGCTGAACCCCCAATAATATCGACCAGTGCTGGAGATTTAAGGGCAATACCTGATTCGTTTGAAAAATTCCAATATATCGGTCTGTCTCTAGTATTAAACCTCTTCCTCTCAAGTAATGACAGAACAGCTTTGTATAAATAAGTGGAAATATTATGAGACTTTCTAGGCTAACTACCACCAGTAAATAGTCTGAATAAATCAATTTACGTGTCCAGAATATCGGCTGAATCCATATTTTTAAGCCGATATCTGATCCAGCAACATTTTCAGTATTGGCGCGATAACCGATAACTCTCGACTTCCTGGATCATCGTCATCCTGCGCAACCGCTCCCAGATAAAAACAAAGTTACAGATCAGTTCAAAAGTATGCATTCCTAACAACGTACTTTAACATCCCCAAACTTCTACAAAGACCTAATCGGTCTACTTTCTCGTCCTCATTTCTTCTCACGGGTTAGTAGCTAGCTGTGGTCAAACCATACAGTAGGGCAGTCATGTCAACCCATGTTTGAAGATTAACCATTTAGAGCGAGTGGGTGCTCAGCTGTCCTTCCTTGCATGCCAAAGCATTAGACCTGGTGACACCTCCGTCCACACAGGCCCCCCTCTCTTGTTCTTCGCTCTGCTTCTCCGCCGCTCGCGCCTCTTTGATGGAGGGATTGGGTTTCATGTGTTCTCCTTTTATCCAGGGCCAGTCATAAGCCCAGCGCATAACTCATAAACTGCCTCCTCGTTCTAATCTGACCCCCCATCCCCACAGAGCACTCACATCAGGGCGTTTGTGTTTCTCCATATAGACTGGGCAGACGTGCATTTATCAAAAGATGAGAGGTGATAAAATATTGTTATTCCAGTGTGCAGTATTTGTCATGCTTTATTTGGAGATGCTACGGATAAATATACATTGGTAAAGGAAAGTTTTAGATTTATTTTTTTGCTCATGTAAAGACTTGCCGTTCAATAAATATTTAACAAATAGAGATGCTCTTTCCCATAGATTTTGTTCACACTATGGTGGTACACATACATTAATGTTAATTATTCTTACAATTTGTGGAGTTTGAATGTCACTTATTGCCTGAATTCCTCCTTTTTGAACACTAACTACTTTTTTATGCTAATGTCAATAAAAGGATCACTGTTATAAGACTATATATAATGTAATAAGACTATAATAAGACCATATATACTGTAATAAGACTATAAGACCATATATACTGTAATAAGCCTATATATATTGTAATAAGACTGTAATATGAGTATATATACTGTAATAAGACTGTAATAAGAGTATATATATTGTAATAAGACCAATATACTGTAATAAGACTATATATACTGTAATAAGACTTAATAAGACCATGTATACTATAATAAAACTATATATACTGTAATAAGACTGTAATAAGCCTTTATACTGTAAAAAGACTGTAATATGACTTATATATAATGTAATAACACTGTAATAAGACCATATATACTGTAATAAGACTACATATACTGTAATAAGACTGTAATAAGACCATATATACTGTAATAAGCCTATATACACTGTAATAAGACTATATATAGGCCTACTGTAATAAGACTGTAATATGAGTATATATACTGTAATAAGACTGTAATATGAGTATATATACTGTAATAAGACCAATATACTGTAATAAGACTATATATACTGTAATAAGACTATATATACTGTAATAAGACTATATATACACACTGTAATAAGACCATATACACTGTAATAAGACTATATAGGCCTACTGTAATAAGACTGTAATATGAGTATATATACTGTAATAAGACTGTAATAAGACTATATATACTGTAATAAGACCAATATACTGTAATAAGACTATATACAGTATACTGTAATAAGACTATATATACTGTAATAAGACCATATATACTGTAATAAGACTGTAATAAGACTATATATACTGTAATAAGTTTATATATACTGTTATAAGACTATAGGCCCAGGAAGTCTCATGAACTTTTATTTATACAAAGCGGTTCTGTAGTTACTTGAGAGATAAATAACAGCCATAACACATTTGAATCACTTCTGTCTTATTTTATTTTTTTAAGGAAATAAATGCTGGTTTCAGTTTCTACACTGTTACGGGTTAATATTGGGTATTGGCGAATGCTTGAAGCTACAGTAGAGTAAATTTTAATGGAACAATATATCCCTATAAATAAACGTTCAATAAATTATGGAACAATATCATTTGGGGCGCAATAATGGTGATTTTATGTTTATTATTTTTTGTAATATGATACAATGTGAGCTGTAGAGGGCTGAATAAGTAACTCTTTTGAATGAGAATTATGATGCTTTAGGGTTACTGTGTCAGTGACATGAAGCAGTAGTATTTGTAGACCACGTTTATGGAATATAGTAAAATTGGATTGGTTAAATGCCTGTCCTATTCCTTCTCCTAGAAACAAACCGTAATATAATGGACACAATGAAGTAATAAATTGAAAATACAAAAACTGTCCAGGGGAGTTATGAAATAGATTTCTGATTGTAAGGCTTCCTCAAATGAAAACACATTCATCTTTATTTTTTTACAATAACCTCACAGTTTCTAGCTCTATTTACACACCAAAGAGCCAATCTCAGAAATAAACCAGGCAGTGTCCGTCTTGGCAGAAGTAAATGAGAAAAGGACACAGAAAAGGATGAGAAATTATCAGTAAATGGGTGAAATAGATGAGATCGGGTTACTTCAAAATGACAGTGACTGGAGCTAAATATAAAGCTGACCAAACCAAGAGGATAAAAGATGGGAAATTGAAAGAACCAAAACTGAAAAAAAATAAACAAAGCAAGGGGTGTAGGCCTTAGTCGATTATAAAGGCATTTGTAATAGTTTTGATATCTTTTGCCACATTCCCTTTTAGTCAGCTAATCAATAGACATGACATGTTTTTAGTCATCTACTTTTCAATTCTGATACCGATTTCAGTACTATAGCTTTAAGTATCTGCCAATACGAATTCAACCAAAAAAGACTGATAATGGCATTTATTTCCTTTATACAAAAATAAAGTAAGGCAAAACCTAATGTGTTATGGATCTGTTATTTATCCCTCAAATAACTACAGTAACTACACAACTTCGTATAAATACAAATTCAATATTGAGATTTTCGGGGGCCAATGACCACTAAATAAAGACAAATATCAATTTATGTGTGTAGAATCCCTCAGTCGTCCAGGTAGAATCCATGGCAAAAGAAGAAATGCAATTTGTCAACTGGACAAAAGTTTATTTGGTCGAATACGTTTCAACAAGTACAAGTTATCAATTTATATGACTTAACAGGATATCAGCTGAACTAATACTAGGAAGCATGATATCTGATCCAGCAAATATTTCCATATCATCGTCAATGTCCGATAACAATTGCACTGATTAATTTAACGATTGAATCAGTGCCCCCCTACTGCAACCCTAAACAAAATAAATGAGAATGTAAAAGACAGTGAAAGCAGACTCGTGCAACAAAGACAGGATAGTTCCAGCTACATGAAATGACTTACAGTGCTAACCACAGGTGTGCAGCTCACCTCAGAAAACCCATAACACCACAGGACCACATGGCCCACAGACACAACAATACCCCTGGACTAATTTCAGCAAATTCCACAACACAGTGGTCTTATATTCACCTTTCTTCAAAATAGGTAAGATGATGCAGAGAAGAAACAAAAGCAGATGAAGGTAGCGGGCAGGTGATGAGGGAAAGCTAGACATGAGCTGCCGTGGGGCCCATAGGGAGAGAGCAGAGGTACTGAGATGGGGGTCTTCACTTTAAAATCAAAGGCTGGATCAAAGTCATGGTTGACATTTATCCTCTTTATCCAGACACGAAAACTTTCTGTTCTACTTCCAAAAGCTTGTACAGAGACTGAACAGGCACTAAACTGTGTATTACATATCTAATGTATGAAATGAAACCCCAAAAAAGAAGTGAATTACAGGATTTTCTAGTATGTATAAGCAGGGAATTGGAATGGCAATTTCCCATGATTTTAATATAAGAATGTCTTAGGGACTGATAATTAAAGCCAAACAAGACTGACACCTGCTGGCCAAAGGGTAAAATGTCTCATTATTAGAGCTGTACTGCAGTAGTCGGCAGGTCAAACCTATAACAAAATGTTCTCTTGTACTTTCTAAAATTGGTGGAAAATTGTCCAGGTGAAACACAGATCAGTACACAAGTGAAAACCAGCAAACATGTTTCATTGTTTCTACTTTGAAATTACTTTTGGTTATAATTTTTCCATTTTAATTACTCTTTGGTAAAAGAATTACAGAATTTAAGGCAGCATAGTTAGTTAATTTAAAGGTGCACTATGCAGCTTTTTCTTGCTTTGCCTGGAATTTTCAATAGCATGAAAATGGCATAAAACTTTACCATCTTGCTTTAATGAAATTACATGTGGTATTACTGGAAAAAAGATACCTTGCAAAACATGCATTCTGACAACCATAAAAGTTACATAGTCCACCATTAACTTTATATATAGAATCAATGAAAAAACAAACCAAAAAAAAAAAAAGAATGACTTAAAGACTGACCTTTGGCACGTGTGGATTGAACTCGACTGCTCTGTGTATGGCCTCCACAGCGTTCATCTCTGCTGTACTAAGCCCTCGTCTTGATGCTGCCTCTGGAGAAAACCTACCAAAATAGAACAACATTATAATCACTGTTACAATGTATTCGTGCCATTCAAATCTAGATATTGGCAATCACATAACACAAACATAGCCAAATAAGCCAATGAACATACTTATCTGATACAGCCCTGGCTTTTAACAGAGCTGATGTGTAACATATAGTGGCTGACTTTGGCAAACTGATGTCTGTGAAACAAACAAACAATAGATTTTACATCATATCATATCATATTATACTGCAACACTAAACTGAAATACTCATACGGTACCATCATATTTGGCAAGAACAGCTTGGACATCTGCATAGGCTTGAAGTTCTAAAAGTGCCTCCAACAAGTTTTCATGTATGTTTAACATTCCTAATAATGGGAACTCCTTCATTAACTGAAATAATGAGAGATAATGAGATCAGTATTAGACTTGTATTCAGAAATAATGAAGAAATGTGGAAATACTGCTTAAAAAAACAAGTTACATCTCTCATCATTTTAACAGCTTCTTTAATCCGCCCCAACTTTCGCGCACACATTGCAAGTCTGCGCTTGATGTACACTAATAAGTTAATATCTTTTCCAGCTAGAAGCAAAGCAAAACATATTAAATACTTATCCACAACAAAAATATTTTCCTACCAAACAAATGTACATATTTTCTAATAATTTTCTTGCCAATAGTTAATGCTTTTTTGAAGAGACGTTCTGCTTCTGTGATAGTGGTGGCCTCCTCCTCAGCTAGGAGAACATAGGCTGCAGCACATCTGCACAGATGTAAGACACGTTTACTTACATTAAAAGGGACAATGAATATAGACACATTAATGTTAAATAAGGCTGTAGTTTTATATTGATACATTTGTTAAACACTGGAAAAATATTCATTGAAACTGATAGACTAGACCCAATTTGAAAATGAAATTATTAGTGCTGTCAGGCGATTAAAAAACGTATCTAATTAATTACAGGATTTGTAATTAATGAATATAATTAATTGCATTTTCAGAGTGTGAGAGAGAGAGATTGTGATTGAGTGAGTGAGTGAGCGATCGAGCGAGCGAACAAACGAACCCACTTTGCGATTGAGTTTGTCAGTTTTCAAGTGGTCGCTTTGCTCATTCGTTTCCCAAATTCTGCGAGCGTGGTTTGGTGGTTTGGTGAAGTACAGTCCATCACCGGTAACAATGGAACTTGTCTGGACGTGTTTATCGTTCAAATGATCCGTCCGGCTGGAGCAGCTTCGGTGATCGGAAAATTCTTTTTGACAAAAGCTACAAATCACCTCGTTCTTGTTGACAGTCCCGTCTTAGTTCTTTTTATAAATAAACTGGCCCTGGCAGTGATATGCTCACCACACGCCAAATTTAAAATGTGCGCGCATTAAATTGCCGCTCATAATGAATTGCATACATTTTTATAGCGCGTTAATTTGCAATGTAATTAATTAATCTAATTAACGTATTAATCTGACAGCCCTAGAATTTATATGAACCTAAACTGCTCTGCTTGAAATGTTCCACAGTATGACACTAAACAGCTCTACCTTACATTTATTCAATTACAGGTGGTTTTATAGCTCCAAAATATCTAGAAAAACAGGCATTCTGACTGTGAGCGAGTTTATCTCTCCACAGATCTGACCTGTAACTTGGTCTGGTTTGGTCTCCTTGAAGATAGAAAGGGTTAATACCATACTGTGAAACACAACAGTGAAAACATGTCCATGGGGAAAAGCATTTGGCAGACCTTCCATCAGAAATATTACACAATAAAAACACTTTTCACTTTCATGTTTATAAAATTATCATAGAAGGTTGCAAAGTGAGCATCAGAATCTTATCAGCAAAATGCCAATCCACTTACTCATGATTTAACTCTATGGCCTGGTAAGCTGCTCTGATCCGCGCCTGGGGATTTCTCTCTCTCCAAGCCTTCTGCATCACTGTAATGAGGTGATCAACACGTGCTTAAAATAGATGTTCCCTCTGGCCACTTCATTCACTTCATGTTGACATCACAGCGAGTGCAAATAGATGTACTCTGTTAGTTGCTGTAAACAGAAACTCACCTGCGTCTTCTGGCCTTAACTGCTGTGTGTCTCCAGTAAAAAAGGTCTGGTGGTCCTGAGCAGACAGGTTCATATCATAGTATGTTAGGGGCTCCTTTCCCGTCACCCACGTATACCTGATGAAATATATGACAAATTTGTTACATCTCTGTTAGCACAAACTAATAAAGGTGAATGTTTCTCTTGAACCTATTCAGAGATGGCATGCATAACTAAAACACAAAATACTGCACCTGTTGTACTCTGCTCCCCTGAAGAGATTCAAGGGGTTCCTCCACACCTTGCACTCTAAAAATTTAAATTAAAAACAAAACAGTGATATGATTTGGGATAGTAATGAACAAATACCATGGGATACTTTCTTGTGCATTTTTACCTGAGACACTGGGTCTGGGCTCTGCATCTCCATTCACAGAGGAGAACAGACCAGTGGTAGAGCCACTCTCCACTCCTCCCAACAGGGGGCGCAGGTGACTCACTGACACTTGTTCAATGAAGGAGGTCCCATATTTACGGAAATACCACCACTCAAATATCTGCAAAAGGAGATGTACAATACAGACTCAAATCATGGACATTTTAAGATGCATTAAAATACTGACTACACTATGTTGTGATTCAGCTAATGCAGCCAATGGGGTTGGTCCACGCCTTTTGACTTCTGCCTATGGTTTTAATAAAGCCTTTATTTTGCCTTTATTTTGTGTTTTCCTTACAACAAAGATGAACATTTTTCTTCAACGCATTTTATTTAGGATGCATTGGTCGCTCCACAATACAGTGGTACCTCACCTTACGAAATTAATTCGTTCCAGAAGTGGTTTCGTAATGTGAATTTTTCGTAAGTTGAGTAGCTATCTCAATGGAAAAAGCCTGATTCGTTCCAAGGCCCCGTTCCAAGTTTTTTTTAATAGTGTAACTTTTTTTTACAGTGTAACACTGTGTTCTGCGTCCTGGCTAAGAGACTGTAGACCCAGGACTAAACGTGGACTAAACCAGGTCTAAACAAGGTCTATACCAGTCCTGGACTGGACCAGGACTAAACCTGGACTAAACCAGGACTGGACACCAGGATTAAAGCGCCGCGTGCGGGTCTATTTCCTGGTTTCGTGCTAGCTCTGCTATTTGAAGCAGCACCGGTGTACCTCACGAGTCACGGCTGAGGCAAGCAGCGAGGAGGGGAGGAGATGTGCTCCCCTCGGGACGGCACGCAGTCCGAGTGCATGAACGAACGCATGCAAGAGCTGCGGTGGTTTAATCCTGGTTTAATCCTGGTTTAGACCTGGTTTACACCTGGTCTAGAGGAGGGTGCTTGCAGCCCCGCGCCGGGTCATGCTGCGCTATCACACATGTGTCCGAGCGCAGTCTTCTCCCCCCCCTCCCCCCACACTTCACTATTAATACTAATATTAATTTAGTTGAAAATCTATGAAAGATTGAGTGTTTAAACGAGAGACAAATGTGAGAAAAGTTTAAATCCAGTCTGAGAAAAGCGTATAATGTGTGTGGCTGAGCGCGCATTATTTGAATTTTTGAGATTTCGCGTTTCGTAACTTGAATTTTCTTTCGTATCTAGAGACCAAAATTTAACGTGAAGGCGTTTCGTAACTTGGAATTTTCGTTTGTTAGGTCTTTCGTAAGGTGAGGTACCACTGTATTCTATGTCGTGTGACAAAATTGACAAATGACTATTACTGGATAATTACGTGCACCCTCCGCTGTGGGTCTTCACATTTTATATAACTTAACAAAAAACAATAAAATAAAAACACTTTGGAAATCTCACCAGAATGAGTCCAGAGATGAGGGAGGAGGTCCCTGTGAGCGCCACATAGAACTTGGGGGTCAGAGTGTTCAAAAACAGTGACGCTGGAAAGAAAAACAGTGATCACATTAGCAGTTCATCCTAAATCTGGTATGCTCCGCTGTACATCACATAATTTGATTTATACACACTACAAAAGAGAGAAGAAAGCATAGGCTGAGTTAGGAACAGACATGAGAACTGCATCACTTTACACATAAATACACAATTTACTAGCAGGACACTTTTCTTGTCAGTGCACTTTAGGTCAGATCATTGAGATTTGAGAACTTTTACTAATGCCATGCCTTCTTTTAGTCGACAGAGCATCTCTTTAGTCAACTAAGAATTTCTTTAGTAGTTTGGTAAGGCAAGGATGTGTTAGTGTTCAAGAAGCAACAAAGCAATCTCAGATCTTACACGGGACAACAATCGACACACTGCACATTAATTTTTTGCACATGACAAACTTGCAAACAAAATGTCAAACTAATCAGCTCTCGATCACTGCTAACTGCATCCATCCCCTCCAGCCTAATGCTAACAATAGCTAGCTCGCAGCCGCTTTAACACACCCGATGTTAGACTTTCGTGCAGTTTGAGCGGGCTCCACAGCACGTACACCATGACCAGGACCATGCCGAGCCAGAGGAAGCACACGTAGGCCCATGACCACGACAGCCACGACTTGAATTTCTCTGTGAATCCGAGAGACTGGGGATTACTGCCAGAGGAGTCCTCCATGTTTCTCCGGATGTCTGTAAACACTGGAGTCACGTGATCGCCCGATCTCCCACCACTGCGCATGCGCATCCAGTCAAATAACACTAGAGGGGTTTAGGACAGTAACGGCGTCCATGTTATAACTGTAATGATATTATACTCAAGAACTCATTGTTTACAGCATATTTATTGTATTTTTTTATAGGGCTTTCTGTGGTTTTCTTAGCATATTTAATTAATTCCTAATTTTAAGTCATATTAATAATTCTGACACATTCATGGGAGCACGACTTTTAAAATTACAATGCTCCTGAAAGGATGGGTCAAATGCAGAGAAATAATAATAAAAAAATAAAAAATAAACAAATAAATAAATAAACAAATAAATAATAATAATAATAATAATAATAACAATAATAATAATAGTAATAATAATAATAATAATAATATACTAAGCCATGTTTTTTTCAGTTTTAGTAATGTTTAAGTTTTCTGCATAAAGATAAGATATGCCTTTATTAGTCCCACAGTGGGGAAATTCCAGTGTTGCAATGCACAGATCAAGAACAGCAAAAAAATGTAGCATGCAATAAAACAAGATAATAAATAATGGCTTAAAATAATTTAAAAATAGACCTAACAATAGACTCTTGAGTATAGACATAAATCAGGGCTCTCAAGTCTCACGCATTGAGAGTGTGACACACGCAATTCGACGTGTTCACACGCTCACACGCCACACATGGCATTTCTCATGCTGATTTTTTTTTTTGTGTGTATGTGCCCAGAAAATTGGTCTGTGTGGCTCAGTTTATGCAGGCACCGCGCGTTTTCAGCGAAAAAAAACTCCCCCGCTCCCCCCTGCCCCGCTCCCTGGAAAAAAATCTCAGATATCAGGCGCTGCGCCCTTTTCAGCCAATCAGAAAATAGATTGTTCTGTTGTTGGGCAGACTGTAGAGTGTAGTTTCAGCTGCTAAGCGCGCACAGCGACTGAACACGAGGAACGACAAAACGGTGATCATAAAACAAACTGAGAACCATCAGGTAATAACTTCATTTATATAACTCTCATTAGTTGCTTTGTAGTTTAAGTTTGCTCTTTAGACAAACACAGGGCTCTCAAGTCTCTCAAGACCCCGCTCAAAACTTGAGAGCCCTGACATAAACAAGAGCAGTGTAGTGTAGTTTATGCTGAAGTTTTGTTTTCATAAAATTAATGAGTCAGAAAGAGTTCCCTGCATTATAAGAACACAAATATACAATTTTGTCTAATCTTTTAAAATCCTTTAATGGACAAATTTTCAACAATTTTCTGGCTCTAACTAGCTAGATTAGAATCACAATCACAAGATGGCCGCCGCAATTGCCTCTGCAGCACAATAAGTCGCTCTAGTTTATTACAGGTAAATCGGACAGTTTTTGGCATTTTTTTTGGGAAAAAGTTTGGCGAGGATGGTCCGAGAAGTAAGCTTTTGTCGTTTAAAGGTTTTATAGAGACATTTATCGCCCCGATTGTTTGTCAGAGTTAGAAATAACGTTATATCCATGGTTATATCGTAAAATATCGTTGTATCTCCACATGTAACTTGATTGGACTGATTCTGGAACAGGTTTTGCCAATCTTCAATATCGAACGAAAACTGATTTATTTGCTTCCTTTTAAGAGGCATACATTTATGCAACATAAAAAAATACATTGAATTTAGAAAGCTTATTTTAATTTAATTCTGTAATCTCAAAGCCACAAGAGGGAGCAACTGCACTAGGGATCAGGTTCTTGCAAAGCCACTGACTAACTGCAGGTGGCGCTGTTGTACTTTTCAATAAGATTTTATAATCCTTTTAGAAACTATTACGTTAATATTTTGCATGGTTCTCTGATTTATTTATTCTAAATCTGTATTGAAATTTGTCTTACTATCCACAATTTGTATAGGGCAAACATTTTAGAACTGATAACAACTCTATATTTTTCTATTAGTCATATTTAACCCAAGAAATAAAATAAAAAGTATTTTCTTATTTGGATAAAAGCTGTGTAAAGTGTATTTTGGAATTTATGTGACCCCAGCACCCAAGAACCAGCGTGACTGCCTCCTCTGCCTTCTTTGCACAGGACCGAAAATAAACATGATTTTCTGGAGTGCGTTGGACTCCGAGGTTGCGGCCATTGAATGAGAAGAGGGAGAAAGACAGCAGCCTGGGTCCTGCTCCCTCACGCCCTTGGGTGCTTTCTCCCTGATGCTGATGGACAAGCACACGCCAGGTTAAAGGCCTGTCAAATAAATCAGGTACAATCACTTTCGGGGTGAGAGCATGCATGTTGGGGGTGGGAAGAAGGGGTGAGGATGTGACGGCAGGTGCAAAGGAGACGTTATGTGGAGCAGATGGAAGTATGACCTGCACGTCTGAATGGACTTCCAGCTCAAAGCATATTTTCCAAATGAATTCCCCATATTTGACAATATTGTAGGTCTGTAGTCTGTAGTCTGTAGTCTCCATTAGGTTAAACACATGTGCAAAACTATTCATTTAAACTACACTATCATTGTAGGAGTTAAGCAAGTGTATTTTTTGTCTACACCACAAAAGAACCCGCCTACATATTGTTGACAACTTTCATGAAGAACCATTTATTTCTACTTTATGTTTATTGACATATATGGCCTTATGACACACCGTGATTAAATAAACACAATGTGTATTAAAATGGTTTATACAAATGCAGTTTTTTTCTGTGGTCACACCAATATACAGCTCTGAAAAAAATAAGAGATCACTGCATTTAAAAAAAAATAAATCAGCATCTCTACATGTATTACAGCCATTCCATTCCAGGGTCTGTTGAATTCCAACACAATCACAAAGCTGAGCTACGGTACTTCAGTTCTTGCACCAGGAGTGGAATAAAGTCACCCAAGAACAATGTGAAAGACTTGTTGAGAGCATGCCAAGACGCATGAAAGCTGTGATTAAAAATAAGGGTTATTGCACCAAATATTGATTTCTGAACTCTTCTTAAGTGGAAACATTAGTATTATGTTGTTTTAAATTGAATTTGATCTTGTTTCTTTGCATTGTTTGAGGTTTGAAAACATGTATCATTTTTGTTATTTTGATCATTTGTCATTTTCTGCAAATAAATGCTCTAAATGATAATATTTTTATTTGGAATTTGGGGGAAATGTTGTCAGTAGTTTATAGACTCAAACAAAAATGTTCCTTTTGCCCAAACACATACCTATAAGCAGTAAAATCAGAAAATTGATAATTTTGCAGTGGTCTCTTATTTTTTTCCAGAGCTGTATGTTATACAATTGTGATAATATGAACATGGTATAGGACAGAGAGGTTTACTAGAGGACTACATCAATAGAAAGAAAGGAAAGAAAGGTACTTTATTGTCCCCATAGGGAAATTTGTCCCATTCGACCCATCTTTCAGTGCTGCTGGCATCTTCTCGTGAGCAATGGGCAGCGCGTGGTACCCATCTCCATTATCTTCTTCCAAGGATTGGTCTTCCTTACTTGGAGGGTTGTATGGTGCATCCAAAACATGCACCATCAAAAGTCAAAGTCAACTTTATTGTCAATTCTGCCATATGTGTTCGACATACAATGAATCGAAATTCCGTTTCTTTCTGGCAAAGCAGTGCAAAAAAGTCAGTGTACAAAATACAATATAAAGACTAAACAATACAAAAACTATCCAAGACAAAAATCTAAAGCAGTGCAAAGAATAAATAAATACTTATTTACAGATGTCCAAAAATGTGCAGTGTGCATCAAAATATGCAATGGAAGATGCAGCAGTGAAAATGTACAGTAAAAACAATCCATATTTATTTACTATACGACTGCAACTAACATTCATTTTTGTATTAAGTTAGTCTGGCAATTAGTCTTTTGATAAATTGATTAGCTGCTTGGATTGCAAAAGGCCTGTGGGTATGAGTTTTTAATAAATTTGACCTCGATGAAGCTAAAGAGATAGAGAGGTCTCTGTAGAGAACATCTTCACGGAGTATACAGTGTTTACAGGTAAACTGATTGTTCATTATAAACACACATTTAGTTTTGTTTTGGAGTCTGTTAGCTCAGAAAACTATTTCAATAATCAACTAGCTGTGATGAACTTGTTTCAGCCCTAATTTACTGTGGCAAAAGACTGTATAGACTAATAAAAATATTAAAACACTATACAGTGAACCCTCGCTCTATCGCGGTTCACTCTTCGCGGCCTCGCTGTTTCGCGGATTTTTTGAAAATTTTTTTTTCAATTTTTTTCATTTTTTTTTATAGTTTAACATTTTTTTTATAGTGTAACAATGCGGTCTGCGTCCTGATTGGCTAAGAGACTAGACCAGGACTATACGTGGACTAAACCGGGTCTAGACCAGAACTAGACCAGGTCTGAACCAGGATTAAATCACTCCTTGCGGCTTTTGCTTCGTTTGTGCGTGTTCGGTTTGTGGCTCGGGTTGAGAGCACGCGGTCCGGGTGCCGCAGTTCTATCTCCCCGGTGTACACGCGGCCGCGCGCTGCATTTTCTCGTCTTCTCCAAGGGGTGGGTGCGCGTCTTGTCCAGGGATGTGGCAGTGCTGCTCGCGCGTTTGGCGGGGCTCCCGGAGCCGTGGCTACCCCCACGCGTCACTATTAATACATTTTGTTGAAAATCTATGAAAGTTTGAGTGTTTAAACTAGAGACAAATATGAGAAAATGTTAATTCCAGTCTGAGAAAAGCGTATAATGTGTGTGGTGAGGCATTTACAGCCTTATAACATGTAAAATAATTGTTAAATATAAAGTTGTCCTACTTCGCGGATTTCACTTATTGCGGGCTATTTCTGGAACCTAACCCCCACGATAAACGAGGGATTACTGTAGTTAAAAAAATTGCACTTTACCACACAATTAGAGAAGTTTTTTTCTAGTAAGTAGTAAGACATTTCTCATTTTTTCTAATAGCCAAATTTATTTACAGTAATTGTGCCTACATTTGTAACAAAACTAGACTTACCCTACCAGAATTACCGCAAATAACAGATAGTGGAGCCAGTGTATCTTCTTCTAAACATTATTGATGTGAATCAGTGGACAATGCAGCAGCACAAAATAGTTCTGACTTGTACAGTGAGCATTGTTCATCCAAGCACAAATCTCCCTTCATTCTGCATTCACCTGTACATTCAAGGTTCATTTACAATTTCACGTCTGCTATCTGTCCTTCCTTCTCAGACTTCTTCTTCTTCTGTTTATACTTTCCACATTTTCCTCGTCCGAAGCTTTTAAGAGCGCTCTGACCATATATTATTCATCGTAGTTTTCACTTAAACGCACCACTTTTCTCACTCTCATTATTACTTAAGATGTTCTTCCTCAGGTCAGGAGTTACTGTGCTGTATCTCAGATTTTATGATTTTAATGTGTTCATTATGTAAGCTGTTTAATGCGAGTGATGGAAATATTTACCTATCCGAGTGTGATTGTAGCTGAAAATAATTGGATACACAAATGTGTATCTTAAAGCTGCACTGCGTAACTTTTCTAGTGGAGGGTCTGTTACCTGCTTGTCTCCATGGAGATGTTATTGCTTTGTCTAGAAAAAAATAAGAAACCACTGCAAAATTATCAGTTTTTCTGATTTTACTATGTGCTTGGGCAAAAAGAACATTTTTGTTCGAGTCTATAAACTACTGACAACATTTCCCCCAAATTCCAAATAAAAATATTATTGTTTAGAGCATTTATTTGCAGAAAATGACAAATGGTCAAAATAACAAAAAAGATACATGTTTCAGACCTCAAACAATGTTTCAGATGTTTCAGACCTCAAACAATGCAAAGAAACAAGATCAAATTCATTTTAAAACAACATAATACTAATGTTCTAAGTCAAACTGAATTAACCAAGTTCTAACCTAGAGGTAAATAATAATAATTTCCCTTGTGAATCAATAATGTTCATCTAAGATCTGAAAAACATGTAATAGGCTGCCTTTAGCATACTACTATACAAGATGTACCGCAGATAAATAAACACATTTTTCAGCATTAGATTATTTCCTGTATAACTTGATATATTCTTTTCAGTATTAATTTCTTTTCCAGAGCTGTATTATCTGATTTTCTGACCAGACTTGTGGACACTTTTAATGTTTAATGTTTTAATGTTTTAATGTTGCTGTTATTGTCAGTTGTCATTGTTTTTGTTGTGGTGTCACTTGCCTAGGGACTACAGATGGAATTTAGAAGTTTTGCTATAATCTGGTGTATTTACACTGCAATGTTGTAGATGTTCATTAATATGCACTGTGCCTATTAAATAAAGAATAAATACAATAAAATAAATAATTAGTTTTTCTGATTTTACTGCTTATAGGTATGTGTTTGGGCACAAGGGATATTTTTGTTTGAGTCTATAAACTACTGACAACATTTTCCCCAAATTCCAAATAAAAATATTATCGAGCATTTATTTGCAGAAAATGGTCAAAATAACAAAAAAGATACATGTTTTCAGACCTCAAACAATGCAAAGAAACAAGATCAAATTCATAATACTAATGTTTACACTTAAGAAGAGTTCAGAAACCAATATTTGGTGCAATAACCTTTATTTTTAATCACAGCTTTCATGCGTCTTGGCATGCTCTCCACAAGTCTTTCACATTGTTCTTGGGTGACTTTATTCCACTCCTGGTGCAAGAACTGAAGTAGCTCAGCTTTGTGTTTGTGTTGGAATTCAACAGACGCTGGAATGGAATGGCTGTAATACATGTAGAGATGCTGATTTCAGAAAAAAATGCAGTGGTCTCTTATTTTTTTCCAGAGTTGTATTTTGCACTGGAAATAGTCTGCTATATACAGTATCTGAGAGGCCGAAAACTTAAAAACTCCCCAAGCTTCACTCACGTTCTTTTTTTCTCTTTAGTTTCTATTTCTGAGCGCCTGAGAAGGTGCTCTCCCTACACAAGCCATTTCTCTAAAAACACTTGTCTTTTTTGTTTCTGCATCAGAGGACGGTGCTGTATGACCACATCTGAGCAATGCGGTGCTGCTGACAAATGACTTCCTTCAAGAGAAGATTAAAAGCTATACACTGAATCTGTGGATGCTATTAGAATGAAAGGTACAGTATGTGCATTAATATACTTACATACCAACTAGAGATGGACGGATAAAGGTTTTTTCATGGCCCATGTTGATATAGTTGTTTTTGTTTCTATAATAGCAGATGGTTGTGAAGCTCCACTAAAAATTACAGGTTAAAGTAGGGCGGATTTTGATCATTTCCTTCAAATTATAATATTAAAAAATGAGATTACTGCTCATTACATTATGAACATAACAAACAAATTAATAAAATATGGTTTGCAGATCACTAAACACTCACTTTCAAAAAGTCCTCCAAAAACTATTTAGAAAAAATAAAAACATAACTTAAAATAGTATCTCTTTATTCCAACAAAAATAAATAAATAATGTGGACAAGCTTATTTTTATTCTTTTTTCCCCCCATTTTTAAACTGCATTAAGGTGCACTGTGTAACCTTTCTGCATGGGGGTTCGCCACATGCTTGTAACCACGGAGATGCTGTTGATTTGCTTGGAATGTCCCATAGTATTACTTTAAACTAATGCATCTTTCAATTGCAGGTGTTTTGTGCGTAATACCTCAGAACTTGACCTGGCTGGAGGTATCGGGTTGATAAATTTAATGCCACATTGCGGGACATTCTATCTAGGCGATGCAGTAACCTCCCCATGGGGTCAAACAAGTGACAGAAAAGTTACACACTGTGCGCCTTAATCCCGTTTAAAAAAAAAAAAAAGTAATAATAATAATAATAATAATAATAATAATAATAATAATAATAATAATCATAATAATTATTATTATTATTATTATTATTATTATTATTATAATAACCTTGTCCACATTATTTATGCACTGTATGTATTTATTTATTTATTTATTTATGTTGGAATGAAGAGATACTATTTTCATTTTAAGTTTTTTGTTATTTTGTTACAGTTTGAGTACTTTTTGGAAATGTATTTATTTATTTATTTATTGGCACTTTTGTCCCAGGTTTGTAGAGGTTTGACCTGGGCAGAAAAGCAATAACTGCTCTAAATCAAAACGCAAACCACAGTCTGTTCTATCAATTTTCTTGCGGTACATCCTTTTTATTATAACTCTATACATTCTAAAGCACAACTGTATTTTGAAACTCCAAACGTTCATAATCATTCACTTGTAACAGTAATAACATGGCAAGAGTTCAGCAGCCATTGCTTTTCCACATCCTCTCACAAGTACAGCACAGGCGTAAATGGAGGAGATGAATAATACAGCCGGCTACATTACCTTTGTGCAGAGAGGCTGTTTTTCCTATTGGCTGAGAGAACATAGTTTTTAGTAATAATTAAATAAAAGGGTAAAACCACAGGACGAGCCATCTGCAAAACATCGGTAGTGGTTCAGAGCTGTTACTTTCATTCTTATGCTGAAGTAAAATGAGAGGCAAGTGTGAAGAAGAAACTGTAAACAACATACAGTAAAATGACTGGGTATAGATTTACATGCGGTTACATTTATGAATGGTTCGAAATGAATATATTAGATTTCTATATTGTTTCACGTGCACTAAATGTATAATATGAGAGAACATACATTTTCTAGTCTCTTCACTCATTTCGAAGCTTCCTACATAGAACGCAAGGCACTACTGACCTTATTCTCCTTCCTTTTGTTACAGTGTTATGTTATTAAATGATATTAAAAGAGACCACTGCAAAATTATCAGTTTTTCAGATTTTACTACTTATAGGTATATGTTTGGGCAAAGGGAACATTTTTTGTTTGAGTCTATAAACTACTGACAACATTTCCCCCATGTTCAAATTTATTCAGATGCCAAAAAAATAATAATAATATGAATACATGCTGGTTAAAATTAGCAATAGTGAAAAGGGCTGAGTAAGGCTACAATGTGAATACAATGATATATACATGGATTTGCAGTGCGTTTTGAGTTTTTGCTGTATTCGAGAGACGAAGGTGGGGCCAGATTGTGCAACCATCTGTTCAGTCATTTTTTATGTTGTATTTATGGGTTTGCAACTGTTGCATTTCATGTTATACGGCTACTTTGAACGAGAAATGCAGAATTGTAAATGAAGTATAAAGATGTTTGATGGGATGGTAATAAAACAGTGAAGGCGATTCGCAGCAAGTACGTGGTCATAGCTGGGTGATACTGAATCGTTTTTTGTTTTTATTCTACAATTGATTTTCTTGATGAAGTGATCAAAAATCAGGTGAACATTTTGGACATTTATGGACATTTGGACTAATTTTCTCAGTGTTTTTCTACATTTGATATACATAGAGAAGACATCACATATATGAAGCAAGATATAGGGAATTATGCATAAAAAAAAAAAAAAAATCATAACCAAATACTCAAATTACCCACCTTTTGCTTTGCTCTGCTATATAATTCCATATATTTTACATCATATTTTTGATGTCTTCAGTATGTTACAGACAAAGCAATAACATCTCCATGAAGAAAAGCATTTGACGGACCCTCCACCAGAAAAGTTACACAATGCACCTTTAAATGAGATGGTGTGTCCAGACTTTTGACTTGTAATCTGTTAAGTATTTCTATAGCCTAGGTGACATGTCTGGGTGCAGTCATATGCATGAATAAGATCTTTAAATACAAACTTTGCAAATATAAACATAATAATAAAATAAATTATACATAAAGTCTTCACATGTTGATAACTAACTGACTCAATCACGTTTTTTGGGAAGTTGTGGGTGCGCCTTTGTCATTCAGGCTGTATTATTTTGCATGGGGCTGTTGATCTTAACAATTCTGATTCCATACAGAGATGTTTAAGAGAATCATTGGTGCACAGTTAACATGAATTAACCTACTATATATGATATTTTAGTGGTGGAGCCTTTCTCAAATTCTCCATTGAAATGAATAGGATGCCCGCTTAAAAGGCCTGCTATTTTCTGATCTACAGCGCTGGAAAAAAATCAGAGACGGCTGCATTTTTTTCTGAAATCAGCATCTCTACATGTATTACAGTCATTCCATTCCAGCGTCTGTTGAATTCCAACACAAACACAACGCTGAGCTACTTCAGTTCTTGCACCAGTCCAACCAAATCATACTTGTATTCTAGAACATAGCATTGCAAATCTTCTCTGTCCATTCACCTGTAAAAGGATGAGGTCTGGCTGAGCGATATTGAAAGGCTGTGTGGTCCAAACCCGCTATCACATTGAATAACATTGATTCCAGTGAGCTCTGCTGAGAATTGTGTAACCTTTATAAAGTGGTTTCAAGCATGACTCATTGCCACAGCTAATTTTAGCCCCTTAGATATGTCTTGAAGAATGCAATTATTATAAAAATCTGAGTCTGAGTTGAGCTTCTAGTTTGAGTTTGTAAAGCGTCTGGATGCGCGTTGTGATAATATTTAAATGTGCAGTACTATAGGGGTATTTACAGTATGGCAATGTCAGAGTGGGATTTGCAGTTCAGCAGGGCCTCATGTAAACGGGCTCGTGTAAACATTTATGTGGAGGTTGAACAGTAATATGAGGCAGATGTCAAAAGAATACTGCACCAGGACTCTGCCAGCGAATGCGAAGTCGTTACCAATATTTAGAACGCCTTTTATAATCTAAACAATATGAAATGAACATTCCTCTTCTTGTAAATTTTCACTGCAATTTTTTATGGAATGCAGTTTTTCCATTTCTTTTTTAGATGGCCCTAAACTGTTTTATGTTCATGGAGACAAGCAGCGAAGTTACAGGTCAGATGCCGTAGCTGAAAGGGCTTAGCGTCATTTCTGTAGTTGTGTTTGCAATAGTACACAGACCCAAAATGTTATGATCTGATCCAATATACTCCAAATGTATACTGTAGTGTGTTGTTGTTGTGTCGCTGGGCAAAACACCTCCACGCTTGCCAGTTCTCCCTGTTAAGGTTGTTAAACAAGTGATGCCCCGGTTTGTGAGTTGGCTTTCTTTCTTTCATGACATGATTTTAGTTTTCAGAATTTATTATTTTTTTTAAAGGAGCAATATGTAACTTTTTGGTTAGGAATCTGTCACCTGCTTGTTTCTATGGATACAGCTCTGGAAAAAAATAAGAGACAGCATGCCAAGACGCATGAAAGCTGTGATTAAAAATAACGGTTATTGTACCAAATATTGATTTCTGAACTCTTCTTAAGTGTAAACAACAAAAATTAGTATTATGTTGTTTTAAAATAGTCTTGTTTCTTTGCATTGTTTGAGGTCTGAAAACATGTATATTTTTTGTTATTTTGACCAGTTGTCATTTTCTGCAAATAAATGCTCTAAACGATAATATTTTTATTTGGAATTTGGGGGAAATGTTGTCAGTAGTTTATAGATTCAAACAAAAATGTTTCTTTTGCTCTATAACTATAAGTAGTAAAATCAGAAAAACTGATAATTTTGCTGTGGTCTCTGTATGTCATTGCTCTGCCTGGAATGTTCCACAGCATGACATTAAACAGCTCTACTTTGTATTTATTCAAATTACAGGTGGTTTTATAGCTCAAAAATACCTATAAAAACAAGCATTATGACTGTGAGCGGGGTTGCTTCTCCACATATCTGACCTGTAACTTGGTCTAGTTTGGTCTCTATTAAGGTAGAAAGGTTTAATGCCATACTGCATTAAACAAACAACATTCCAGACATAGCAATAACGTTTCCTTGCAGACAAGCATTTGACTGACCCTTCACCAGAAAAGTTACACATTGCACCTTTATATAGAAGAGAATGCCTTTTATTGTCACTATTCACATTCACATCTAACTTCAGTGTAGACATTTAAGTAGGATATTTGCAACACAGTATAGAATAGAAAGCAAAAACATTAAAATAAAAAGTGCAAAAAAGAAAGAAAAAATTAGTGCAAAAAAAAAAAAAGTCCTATGAGCTAGTACTACACATTGGTTATCCAGGTTATTGCAAGTCTTGCTCAGATATTGCAGTAGGGGTGACACATACGACCATATACACACACACTTGAAAGTCTGAAGTTTCACAGAACTCACTTTAGCATATTGTACTGTATTAAATGTTGCCAACAAGCTATAGCACAGTGTTAAGTATTGCACCACAGGATATTGCACTGTAATTAGGTATTGCACAACAACAGGTGGATATGCTGCAAAACTACAGTACAGTACTCACATATTTCTGATATACAGCTAGTACGGTAGGTTTTATTGACTCTTGTGTGTTACACCCATATGTAACATTTACTCAAAGTTTATACAGCACAAGCAAACCTACAGACGGATTATTTGTTTATCCACACAGTGCAGCCTGAGTGCAGAAAGTACCCGAGTCTGCACGGTTAACATGAAGTTGCAACACTAGCTAGCACTGTTTTCATCGCACTAAAACAATTTATAAGTTTACGGTGCTAAATTAACATTAGTGAGTAGGATATGTTTTAATAACTCGTATGCATTAAAGAAATGGCACAAACTTCAGTAGCCGGACATCTATTCATACTGATCGACACAACTATCCAAGCCCCCGGGAGAGCCTGAAATCTGCTGAAATCCTACGAGACGATGATTCAAGACAGAACAGCGGCTCTTTCTGCAGGAGACATATAACAAACAACTCTGATTTATGGCGTTTTATCTTTCACATGGAAAATGTAAATTGTCTCTGCAGCCGCTGATAAATATTAACCATTAACCTTAAATGCAGAAATACATGATATTATCTGTCATCTACAAATAATCTACGAGGGCAATTATGTCCGCTGGTTATGTATTTATAGTGGGCCCTGTAGTTCTGTCAGTTGATTGTGTGTGTGTTACCTCTATTTGCGTTTGCTTTTCTCTGCTGTTAAAGATGTTATTGCTTTGTCTGGAATGTTTCACAGTATGGCATTAAAGCTTTCTATCTTCTGGGGAGACCAACCTAGACCAAGTTACAGGTCAGATCTGTGGAGAGGCAATCGCATTCCATCCATAGCCATAAAAACAAGTGCGCCTTTAATAAAAAAGAAAGAAAGAAATCAAAGTTAAAAAGGGGAGTCTCACTCAATTATTCTTTCTCTTCTTTTTAAAATTTAATTTAACACACACACACACACACATACACACACACACTTACCTTCCCATATAAGAAGAAGAGAAGCCTTTCTTATTGTTTTTTTTTATTGTTTTTGTATACACTCCCTATTCTCTCAAGTCAAAATGTCTAATTAGTCTTTACTGTTTATATTGTTTCTAATAAAATAAATAAATAAACAAGAAATGCAATAAAAGAGACACACTCAAAGTTTGTATTTGCTAAATATCCGGGGGCTAATTTAATGTTGATGCTAACGTTACTGTAGTTCTCTGCTATATTCACATGTCCAGAGGTGTTTTCTTATCACCATGTCTCTGCTTCTCCAGTCCACTGCTGAGCCTCCAGTATAAAATAATCATTGTGGTCACATTTCCATGATATTTCCTAGCAGAAATACATCTCATAACTTCAAATTTTCACACTATTTCTATTTACTACCGGCAACCCGACTAAGACCTAGAAGTAAGTCAGACTAACACAGGTCATGCAGTTTTCTATATTTAATTTTCTACCTGTAGAGCTGTTAATGAGTTACTTTATATTTTATTACATGGGGAAAAAAAACAGTTGGATTTTGTAAAACTTGGGCCAAATTTTGATTTGATTATTGATTTAATTGTAACTTTTTTAAATTTCACCTTACGATTTTTGTGTGTTTTTTGGCCACAAGATCAAAATCAGTGGTTGTTCTAGGATTTTTCTGAAACAGGAGACATTAAGGGGCTGCAGGTTACATTCAAGGGCCAAAGTACAGGGTCCATCCAAGCACCCAAATGATTAATTCAGTATTCAGATCTGTTTCTTCTCACATTAAGTTGTACTACTGCTGCCAAGAGTTTGGGGGTGAAATTGCACCAGTGATCATTGAATTCTCTGGTTGTTCTTCTTGTCAGTTGATTGACAGAACAGGGGCACTTCAAGGGCCAATCAGATTAGAACTAGAACCGCCCCTGATCAAAATCTTAATCTGAATCACAATTTTCAATTCAAGATGAGCAAAATGCTCCAAAAATATGACCACAATTTTCTTTATTTTATAAAGAAAATTAATTCTATTTTATCATGATTCATGTAAAAGGTAGTATCTTTATATTTCCTTGGAGAAGTAATTAAAGTTATTCACACTTTTTTTTTTTAACGGTAGATAATTGCTGAGGCTGACCAGTGGGAGGTGTGGGTTGGATAATGGGAAGTTTCTTTGTTTGAGCAGAGGGCTGCTTTGAAGGGACAATGTGTGAATCACAATATGGTGATTTTATCAAAATACCATATTGTTAAAGAAATTTGATTCGCCTGACCTAATAATTCAGTTTTTCGGTCCAATTGTTAATTGATCTTTTGTCAAACTCATTCACCCCTTTTGTGCTTAAGTACATTAAATACAAAGCTTAATACCATACCAACTTTACATTTACAGCACTTGTAGCAACAGATGACATAACAACACTCAATAATATAATAACATCCAATAATTTAATAACAATGACACACAATGATTGACTAATTATAATTCTACATTAACACATAATTATTGTCATATATTATTGACAAGATGTTATTTTGTTATTGGCTCACCCATGTTATTACTTTATTGGATGGTTATTACATTATAGGCTTATTACATTTAAAATTGGCCAGATTTAACACCAGATTTAATATATCACAAAACCCCCAAAATCATGCCTCACTTCATCATTAGTGACCTTTTAAGCAATCACTAAGTCAGTAATACCTGTAGTAACCCCATGTGACCAGCGGCCTGCCCCCTGCTCTGCTCGTCTCACTGGATAAACCTTTACCTTATCACTGGTATTTGTGTCTCCAAGTATGACAGTAAAATCAGACCGCAGACAGAGAGACAGAGAGGGGGGAGGGGCATGTCTGGTCTATGTGGGAGTCCTTTTACATGAAACTCAAATCTGGGCCAAAGCAAAGATCTCGCTCTTAAAACTCAATGATAAAATCTGACTGTATTTGTACGGGAGCTGCAGAGATTACTGGTGACTTGCAAAGATTTTCTCAAGGATAATTCTATTGTGAGTCTTAGTGTTCACCTACCCCCTAACCCCACCCACTGCTCTTTAATTACATCTTTAAATTACATCTTTAATTACATCTTTACATTACAATTTAAAGCCTGTTGAGTATGAGTCATACGTAGTTTACAAAATTTCACTTTACCAGTTACTCCCAAAAAAGCAAAACAAACACACGATTAATGAATCAGTTTCTACAGTTTACAGTTAAATGAACCAGGGGTTCTGACTTCAGATTTGAACAGGAACAAAATTACAATAATGTTGCAGGTGTGTTGTTGTGGAATACTTGAAAAAAGCATATCTCATCTTTTTTTTACACAAACACTAGTGAATGCCACAGATGCACCACATACATGTACCATCTTGAGCATGATAAAACAGTATTGATTGTGTTTGAAGTGATTTCGCCAAATTCCTCACCATCTGTGTGCATGTGATACCTCTTCTTAGTACAATGAAGTGGAGATGAGAGCTGTGTTTCATATAATCCCCAAATCCATCCAACTCTCACATCCTATCATGCAAATGTGCTGCAGTTTGAAGAGAATCTGCTCTCCGACCATATGCCTGAGCCCTAAAAGATACTACTGTTTATTATGCATGCATTGCACCAGGCTTATGCTAATAAGGTCTTAAATTAGTGCTGGACATTATTTCATCGCTATTTCACTTTTGCTGTTATGATTTTTACACAACTCTTAAAAAAAAAAAGAGTAAAAGAAATTAGGTTTAAACATGGTTTGCTATTAAAAAGTGCCTTCTTTGTTCAGTTGTTGTAGATGCCATGGCGATGTCACATCCAGAGTCAAAATAGTTGGAGGAAATAGATTTGGCATAAAGATTACAGAGGTACATGTTGTCTTTCAGTAATATATTTTCAGTATGCTTTGCAGCTCTGTAGCAGACCAAAAAACATTTTTAACAAAGTACAAAATATTTTGGAAAATACTGTATGTGAAGAATCCCTCAGTCGTCCAGGTAGAATCCATGGTAAAAGGAGAAATTAAATTTGTCATCTGGACCAAAGAAACTTTGTCCAGTTGACAAATTGAATTTCTCCTTTTACCATTTTGGAAAATAGATAAGTAGTAAAGTTATTTTTTTTATTCGTTTATTTGGAAGGGACAATGCATATTAATGAACGTACAATTTGTATAAGATCACACAAACCGACGTAAATATGACGGATTTAGCACAGTGCTAATTTCCATCCGCAGTCCCAGTTATAGATGTCGTCCTTGCCAATATCCCCTTTAATTATCGCCACAAGCAAAAATATTTTTCTCACCACAGTGTTTAGTAAAGTAAGTTCCAAAAACAATATTTTTTCCCCTAGTAGATCCAAAATTACTTTTCCCCATTACTTGAGTAAAATCTTGGTTTAAAGTATTTTATATGGCATTATTTATTCACTCCATACCAGTGGTGGCAAGCTGCTTCTTTACTTCTGTATAGCAACAGCTGTCCAAGAGAGCCACTTTATTTTACATACAGTTGCTCCATTTTGCATCTGAATAATGGCCCAAAATTTGTGTCTTTATTTGAATTCTTTAAACTTTTGCTGGCTGAAATTTCTGAATGTTCTTTTCTAGTTTCCTTTTGATAACAATAGCCACATCTCCAAAAATGCCCCCGTATTTTTATAGTGCATTGTTATGTTAATATTTTAGTCATTTGGCCTGCACCTCCATGAAAATGAGTGTAGTTTCTGTTTTTTTCTTCCGAAAAAGTAAAGCAAAAAAATCCAAAACAGGAAATGATGATACAGTACATACAATTTCAAACCATGTGTGTGCAACGTGTACATATGTTTTTTGACAATAAAGCTGACTTTGAACTTTGAACATACTGCAGTACATTATCAGATTTATTTGTTATTTACTAAAGCAAGGCAATAATTTCATCAACTCTGCATAATTCAACTTACCATAAAATGTTTTTGGTGAAGGATCTCGCATTTACAATTTCATTTTAAATTAAATACATTTTATTCAGCCAATTATGACTCCCTCCAAAGTTTTTTTTTAAAGGCCCATTTTAGTAGGTTTGTGCTGTAACTTTGACAACTGGCTCACTCAGCATAATTTAGTCTCTAATAAAAACATGTTGACACTATAACCTCACCTCAAAGACGCTGAGCTATGATTTGTCCATCCCACTCACCTTCTCCCTCGTTACTTTAGGTATTTTCCCTCCGACTGTAAAAATGGATTACAGTAAAGTCCACTTCTGTCTGTGAACCATGAACACAAGAGCTCAAGTGTCTTTCACACTTTCTATACAGTACACAATACATGGCTCACAATACAATAATGTCACGATTGTGAGATGCGTTATCAATGCTGGACATGATATTCTGAGATATTCTAATTTTAAAGAACCAAATACATTTTTATGCTATTTGTTTAAACCACTCCCTGCACAAACATAATAAAATGCACCCATTTGTGAACATGTCAAGTATATTGCAATTTTCCTTTCTCTAAACAACCAACACCATTATAGTGTTGTCACAAAATAAATTTGTAAAATGAGTACTAGATACTCTCACTGCCAGCTCAGTTCTTGTTATCTTGGCCCACATCATCAGAGGTAGGCCTATAATACTCCCTACAAAAGAAACATAGCCAAACTGGACTGCACTATACTGGAATGGCCAATACTATCACATGGTCTTGAGCGTTCATGTCTCTGAGTGCAGGGTCCTGTATTGATTGTTAGAGAAATCATTTCATTTTTCTTTTCATTTTATCCAACACTGACAGCACCCAACTTTTTTGTCTGCCCGCTACACAGTCTTTCTTTAGTAATTATAAATCTATTCAGGCCTACATTGCCATTTATAACTTGTATATTATTTAGTTTTAATGATATTTATGCCTTCAGAAACATTCTTTAAAATGTGAAATGTTATACAAAGTAAATTCCTTTTGAATACTGTTCAGTTACTCCTTTCTTTTAAATCTGAAGCCATTCCAAATACTCCCTGTCAAGAGCTCATGTACTTGTAGTTGTGCACAGCCCTAGAACGCTTGTAGTCTCATCATTTGTTACGATTGAGACCACTACCTGCGTATTCTATTTTTACAGCTTCGATGTGCCAAAAAAACACCCACGTAGCTTTTACCGTACCCCCATAAACAACATACCCAGCAGCCCTCTCTCCTCTGCTCTGTATGTAAACTAGTGCAATGCAAGGTGGTTACGGCAGATAGCACTGAACGCTAGCATGGCTAAATCAACCATTAGCTGCTGCGTCTCTTGTTGTGGCTATTGTGTGTGTGATGTTGTTATTGTACATTTGTAATGCATCACCTTGGGGCCATAAATCTTGTAGGGGATTACTGAGTAGGAGTCATTGGTACGGTCTGGACTCATCAATCACACAATGTACTGTTTATGTTACGACTGCCATTTGGAATGATGGATGAAAATACTGGTTTGTGTACAATACAGTAACTTTGCTATAGGAGAACAAGCTGTTTCTAACTATTGCCTACTGTTTTTATAGTAAATAGAAAGCATGCAGTAAATATATCTGTCATGCATGAGGTGTAGATTTAGCTTTTTCACATTCACAGGTTTTTAAATTTAGTTTCAAAACTGATTCTTTTGTCGGGAATCTTCCACACTAGAATGGTATGAAACGCCATGGATACAAGAAGTGATGGGAGGAATACTTGAACATGTTTTTAATTACAGAATACTGAATACCTGCATTAAAATGTATTTTGTAATTTGTTCTTATACATGGTCCAATCAGAGCACCGTATTCTGCGGGGACAAAAGCAGAAGATAATGAGAAATAGCTGAAGATTTGGTATTTTGTTTTTGTTTTGTTTTTAAAGCAGATTATGTTTAATCCGTCTTTTGTATAATCTTTTTTTTAATTGAATCCCATGTAGTTTGGGTCTATACATAATTTTGAGAAACTTCCTTTTCACTCAATATATTAATCTGCAGGACATGTCTTTAGTCCTTTTAGCCTGAAATACAAATATCGGGATATCCCTAATCTGAAATCAATTAAATATTTGCGTACCAGATCAAACTGTTTACATAATGTCAGTATTATTGTTTGGAAAATATCTATTTGCCTGTTAGTAAATCCTTTTTTCCCCGATGTTAAAATAGCTGTAGGACCAGATTTTTTCCAACACCCCCTCGTAATTCCATTGTGGTCCAAGAGATTATAATGAACTTGAATAAATGCTGGTTTATATCTAATTAATGTTTTGTACCTTGCCAAGAATCATTTTTACCCCCTTCTACTAATTCTAATTGGACCAATTAATCATGCAAAAGGTAATTAGCATAGTTTGATGTGCGCTAAAGCCAATCAGGAGCCCACAGGGGGATCTGAGAGGGCTTTTGTTTCTCCATACAAACACACAATTAGTCAAGGGAGTATTAGAGGAGCTTCATGTTGAAAAAGAGATACACAATATTAATGTGTGTGTTCTGTTGTAATCGTTGTGTTACATCCAGGACTTTCAGGTTTACAATGGGATAAAGTGGGCTGAGAGATCGGGATAGGAGCTATTATTAGCTGTCCTGTAGAAATCGCAACCATAAAGGCCCTTTAGAATTATAAAGGCTTCTATCTGTGTGTTAGTTTTAAGATATTGAGGTTTAAAGGGCCCGTATTACACTATTTCTAATCTATGTTATAATGTTTCCTCATCACAAACATATGTGGAGTTGTGTTTTGTTTTATTCACACACATTAACACACAAACTGTGCATTGGGCTGAGCTCTTCTCTCAAACTGAAAACACTCTGTTCCACCTTGTGATGTCATGTGGTAATACAGGAAGTGCTCCACTGTGTTTTTAAACCCCTAACACATTCACAAGAATCATTTTGATCAGCCCTGGATTTACTGATCTCTGCTGAAATAAAGGTAAAAGGTGGCTGTTGAACTATTTCTCCATGACATCACAAGGTGGAACAGAGCATTTTGGCCATTTTGAGACTAATAACAGGATTACTCCAGGTATGTTTTTGATGAGGTAACAGCATTATAACATGACTCACAAGAGTAAATTTTGCGTAATATAGCAGACCTGGGCAAACTGTTCCACAAACGGCCGGTGTAGCTGCAGGTTTTCTTTCCAACCAAGCAGCAGCACACCAGATTCGACTCATTTAATCAACTGATCTCAGTCTTCAAACAGTTGAAGGTGTGATCTTGGTTGGTTGAAACAAAAACCTACAGCTACCCCGGCCCTTTGTGGAACAGTTTGCCCAGGTCTGTAATATAGGATCTTATAAGGTTCTGTCCACAGAAGGTATTCACTCAATTCCATCAAAATATCAGATGTATCTTATTATTCTAAGGGGGTGAAAGGTAAGTTAATTTAAACTTCCTTTGCATTATTCTTTGCTGTAATAATAAGAATGCATGAGACTGAGTGGGTGTGTTCTAGTCCTGGTTTAGTTTGGGGTTCAGTCCTGGTTTAATCCCAGTTTAGTTTTGATGTGAGAGTGAACACCCCCTTAGTCTTCTTTTGCAGCTGCTCAGTCATTTTACAATGTCTTGTATTTTTCAAACCCCACACTCACTGTTAGTAAGCTATACTTGACCTGATCTGTGCTATTGGCCCCTCTGGGCAGTTAAGGACAGTAGCATGTGTTTGTTTTATTTTTTCAACATTTTGTAAAAATGTAAAAAGTGAAAAAGGTAGTGCCCCTTGATATATACTGTATTATTACTACTTTCCATTGGTTAAGTCTCCATGGGCCAATTATCTAAAAGACAGCAGTATATGCTTTTTTTCTTTTAATTCCTCTCTAATTGTGTTATGGATTTGAAAAACTGGAAGGCCATTATGTATATCTAAATCTGATAGTATTCAAAACAGCGAATTTGCTACCTTCATATCAGGCAAATCATTACTGTACAATTCTCTCTTTTTACCAGCTATTTATTCTTGTCCATATGCTGTACTGTATATAAACATAGTCATAGCTACTTATTGTACGTAACATTACTCTACTTGTTATATTTCATAATCTTTTTGTATTTTAACTCTTTTAAAGGTTGTATATTACACAGAATTGACTCTTGTGAGCTTTAAGATATGTTTGAATAATCCTGGTTTATTGGTCTTGGTATTGGTACATTAAGTTTAGTAGAGAATGGAAATCCAGAATGGCTGAAATTACCCAATAATTCTAGTAAAGGTGTATGGAGTTTAACAACACAATGGAGCACTTCCTGTATCACCATATGACATAACAAGGTGGAACTGAGTCTTTCTGTTTTCTGTTTTAGAGAAGTCTACTACCGAAATATGCAGCATTTGTGAGAATTTGTGTAAACATGTATGAAGGAAACAAAACGCAACTTCAGGTAGGTTTTTGATGAAAACATTACAACATAGATCAGAAAATACTGTAATATATGCCCTTATATTCTAATATTTGAGTTAGGTTAGTTAGATTTAAGTGTTTTTCTTAATAATAATTTATCTTTATTGCATATTTCTACTCTTCCGTTCTTGAACTTTACATTGCAACATTGGAATTTCCCCATTGTGAGATGAATAAAGGAAACAAAACATGTTAAGGTACGACAAAAAAATCAGGTCAGACTATGAGAACATAAATATTACAAAATACAAAATATTAAAGGTGAAACTTTTCTGGTGGAGGGACCGCCAAATGCTTTTCTCCATGATGTTATTGCTTTGTCTGGAATGTTTCACAGTATGGTATTCAACCTTTCTCCATGAAGACCAAACAACCTCAAGTTACAGGTCACATCTGTGGAAAAGCAACCCCACTCACTATAAAACCACATGTACTTTAATAAATGTAAAGTAGAACTGTTTAATGTCATGCAGAGCAATGACATATCCATAGAAACAAGCAGGTGACAGAGCCACAACCAAAAAATTACATAGTACAAAGACCTAATGAACCAAATCAGAATACTTTTTTTCCCCTTTTTTATTCAGTTATCTTCATTTGACGTGTGTATTGCCCCAGGTTTTACAGTAACCCATTTTGACAAGCTGTCTCGCAACAATAAGCAAAAATCTTAAAACGCTGACATTTCTACAGAGGCGCATATGAATGATAAATGATGACTCCTGATCTATTATGAATGCACATTTCTGACAGATTCGAGATGACAAGACAAGAAGCAGCCATTTGTTTTCTCTACTTTGTCCTTAAGCACTTGTGAATATTATAATTCATCAAAAGTGAGATTTAAGTGGAGCAGAGTTAAGATCTGAACAGGCTAAATCAGCACTTTCCTTTCCCTCTCTCACAGCAGCTCAGCCCACACACCCTCCTCATCGTCACTCTTATCTTCGGGCCTATGAAGGCCTGCGCACAGGCAGTCAGCAAAAATAGTCATGTCGATAATATTATTCAACACTGGGGATGCTGATAATGATACAGGAAATGGCAGCAGGTTTAGTTACTCTGTTACATTTACAGTTTTAAACTCCATACACATTCACTAGAATCATTTGTTTGATTTCAGCCCTGGAATTCCCATTCTCTACTAAACTACTACTTCATGACATCACAAAGTGAAACAGAGCATTTTGAGCTTTGAAAATGTAGACATTCTAATAATAAAGGATTACGCAAACATGTGTGAGTGAAACAAAACAAAACTCCAAGTATGTTTTTGATAAAGAAACAACATTCTAATATGGCTTAAAGCTCATGAGAGTCATTTTTGCGTAATATACAACCTTTACGGTTATTCTGTTTTGATTTTCCGAAGACACTTTATAAATTGTGAACCTTAAACCAACATCAAGACCGCAATGTCTGATCAGGTAAACTGTGGCTTACGTGATCACTGAAATTAATGATGACTCATTTAAAGATGCACTATGTAACCTTTTTTTCTGGCAGAGGGTCCTCCACTCCATTCATTTAATCACAGATGTAAAAATAGCTAATAACTTACCATGAACAGGCTCTTTTTCTCATCTTTCCACAAATGTGATCTGTAATCTGGCCTGATAGCATGACCTGCTCATGTCACTGTAGATAGAGAAAGTATAATGCTATGTATTGGGAATTTCCAGGCAAAGCAATATCATCACCACAGAAATGAGTTGCAGTCCCTCCACTAATAAGGTTATGCACCTTTAATTATCAATTATAATTATAATTGGTGATTTTGATTAAATAATTGGGCTACTAAAAAAAACAAAACTGCGTACAACTGGTTAAAATTGTACACAAGTCTCTACAGCAAAAGAGAACAAATAAGGTGAATAAGAATATGATTGTTCACAGTGCTCCACTGGTCCTTTTCACAGCTTTGTAACTACTTCAATTTTAAATCCAACTTTGTCAACATTTGAACAGCTTTAAAGACCACAAGGGACAGTCATGGCTCCGCACCTCTTCTCACCTCTTTTTAGCGTTTACCTTCTGGTCGTTGGTTAACGTTTGAGGGACTTTCACGTGTCAACTCTGCGAGATGAGAACAGAGGAGGTGATGTGACCACACTGATATGTAAGAACGGATAGCACAGAACGTGTGGCTGGCTCACCACAAAGGAAGGAAAAGAGACAAAGACACAACAGTCATACACAGAAGAGAGTGTTTAAAGGTGGCTAAAGACTAAATGTCAAGCGCTGACTCTGCACGCAACAATATTATTATTTCACACTTTGTAAAAGATTGAAATTAGCTACACAAGATGGTGGTTGTTAATGTTGTATTTGTTATAGCAACAGATGGCTATTAGATGATTGACAAAATATCATTTAAGTTTCAAATAAACATGTATTTTTTTATTTTTTATTGTGCATGATTTGGGTTGATGGAGGAAACCTGAAACCATTAACAAAATGTATGGTCTTTTTGTTTGACTCCACCTGCTTGCTAGTTATTACAAAGGAATGTTTCACACTGCAGAAAACCTTGTCCAAAATTTAAGATATAAACACTTAAATCTATCAGAGAATGACTTAAAAGTAGCGAAATTATCTGTCCATGCAGCAAGATAATATTACTTGACAAGTTATCTTAAAATATACTACCTCTACACTAGAATTAAGCAGTTTCAGAAATAATAAATCTGAAAACAAGATTAATAACCTCATAGGAGGTTTAAAATCTCTCCAGATCAGAGAACTTGCAGTGCACAAAACGGCATTAAACATATCTATCATATTCAATTACCATTTTTTATTTTTTTTATTTTTAATTGCTAAAGTGTACCTTGAAATACACTCAGCTGCTATGAGTTGCTAGTCTTCATGCAGATAGTTGATTTAATGTCATTCTGAGCATTCACAGACTGTATAAACAAGTGGATTAAGGATGTGACGTCACCGATAGCTTTCAGCTCCAGTCTAAGGAAGTTCACTGAGGCTGGAGGTTGTAGGGGCGAATTTGGAGTTCCATATTAGGAATAGGAATTGATTTAAGGACAAAACAGCAAAATAAAAACAACAGAATCATGTAGAATGGGTTAATAAGAACATTTTAGAACCAAAATAAAATGAGGAGTCAGACAGCAGAAGTTACAGAGAGAGGGACGGCGTTTTTTTAATACAGTAAATTGAAGCCAGAGTCCATGGAGCAGGACTGCGCCCACGCTCACTTCCTATTTGGAATGCGGCAGCTCACCGGTTAACTATGTCCATTTATATGGTCTATGGTCGCATTCCAATAACCACCGCGTGCACATGGTAGGATCAGATTGAATCCGATCCCGTTACTCGGCAGGTGGTCTGTCCTCCAATCCGAGTGCACATGAAGCTCGTGTAATCGGATAATGGGCCGCGACCTGGCCGGCTCTGCTATGCTATGTGGCGCTGTAGTCCAACTACTTCCGGGTGATGGCTACTCAATAAAAACACAACTACGTGACAGTATACAAAGATGGCGCTCGAGGAGTTTGATGGAGCAGCATTGGTGTACGTGTTGTTCATTCTTTCTTCGCATCCATGATTTTGTCTGACTTTTCCAGCAACAATCGCTACTTATGACGGCGTCAGCGCCTCCTGCCACTTCCGGGTGAAATCCTTGGCGAAAATTCCCGCGCACGCGCAGTACGCCAATCCGATCCGATATCATGCACAAGGCAGCACCAAGCGGATTACTATCGGCCTAAGCCAGGGCTTCCAATCGGATTCTGGAAACCAATCCCTATACGATCCTTAGCCTGTGCACATGAATCCGATACAATCCCAATCCGTTTGCAATCGGATTCCACTCCTCCATGTGCACACAGTGAGTATCTCCATGGAGACAAGCATATGGAAGGCCCCCCAAGAGAAAAATTACATAGTGCACCTTTAAAATTGTCATTGTTTACATGTCTTGAAATGACAAATAATGTTAACGGCATGTGTAATTCTTATTATGTATTTTTATGCAGAATACAAAACAATCAACGTGTTTTTATAGCTTTTATAGCTCGGTATTTATAGCTGACAAAACATATGATTTTAGTGAAAAGAGATCAGTAGCTATAGAAAAACCCAGTAAATGGAGTCTTATCTTTAAGTCTTGTCCATTAGCGATGTGAGTTTGAATGGCCCTGGGCTTTGTAATTAACTCCACTCAAGCACGGCTAAGTACGTTGGACATTTTCTCTGCTGCAGATGAACTGTCACAGCAGAGAAAGAGAGAGGGAGGGCATCTTGTCACATTGTTTTTATGTGAGCATTGCGATCTCGTCCCCGTCCCTCATTCTAAAACCAGATCATGTTTCAGGCGTTTTACAATCAACAAGTGATGGGAATGGGGTGGTTTATAGCCTGGCGGGCATTGTGCTTTTTCGTAGCACAATCAGAGCAGCATGTATGAGTTGACAGACTGTTGGCTGTGAATAACATAATGGCTGTACAATTACATAAGAGATTGTTAGTGAAAGAAGCAATAGTTATATTATAAATGTGAGGACTTAATGCATGTCACCTGCCTGACTCCATGGAAATAGAAAGTTACTACTAAATGTTACTTTAAACATTCTCCATGGAGAGAAATATTTTTTATGCTTTATTGTAAATTATAGCCAAGCCACTGCTGCTAAGGACTACTGTTGCACTGTTGCACATTTACTACTGGAATTTACTACTGTTGTACTGTTGTTTACTACTGTTGTTGTACTGGAATTACTACTGTTGCACATTTATTTTTATCTTTACTTTCAAGGCACATTCTATTGCACATTACTGCACATTCACTGCTGCATCTTCCGTTGCACATTTTTGATGCACACTGCACATTTTGGATCTGTAAATAGTAGGGCTGTCAAACGATTAATTTTCTTGATCGCAACTAATCTCAGAAATTTCATAGTTAATCACGATTAATCGTGATTTATTTTGCATGTTTAAAATTGATATCTTGCAGTAAGACCGTTCTAATCTAAAGTTAAACTCACAATGCAAAGTATTTCTCACCATTTTTTTTATTTCAAAAAAGTGCAGAGAAAGGAAAAAGTAACAATGAACCAGTAATAGTGCTTACTTTGAGAAATTGTAAATAAATGATTGAAGCCCGCTCGAGCTGCCTACGGATGCGTAGAAGGAACAAAATACTAGCAAACTCAAAATAGCGCGTTTAACCGACAATGAGTTTAATTAATACAACCAAATGAGCTGCATATGGATGGTAGAATTGCGGAAAATGCTGGCAAACTCTGATCGCGATTAAAAAAATTGTTCGCGATCATAACTCTAATCGCGATTAATCTCGATTAACGCGTTAATATTCCCAGCCCTAGTAAATAGATATTTATTTATTCTTTTGCACTGCTTTTTAGATTTTACATTTTTGTCTTAGAAGTTTTTTTTTTGTATTTACATTGTATTTTGTACACTGTCTTTTACACTGCTTGGCCAGAGAGAAACGAAATTTCGATTCACTGTATGTTGAACACATATGGCAGAATTGACAATAAAGCTGACTTTGACTCCTCGAGCACCATCTTTGTATACCACCACATAGTTTGTTGTGTTTTTTATTGAGTAGCCATCACCCGGAAGTAGTTGGACTACAGCGCCACATAGCATAGCAGAGCCGGCCAGGTCGCGGCCCATTATCTGATTACACGAGCTTCATGTGCACTCGGATTGGAGGACAGACCACCTGCCGAGTAACGGGATCAGATTTGGAGAAATCCAATCTGATCCTACCATGTGCACGCAGTGATTATTGGAATGCTACCATAGACCATATAAATGGACATAGCTAACCGGTGAGCTGCCGCATTCCAAATAGGAAGTGAGCGTGGGCGCAGTCCTGCTCCATGGACTCTGGCTTCAATTTACTGTATTAAAAAAACTCTCTCTGTAACTTCTGCTGTCTGACTCCTCATTTTGGTTCTAAAATGTTCTTATTAACCCACTCTAAATGATTCTGTTGTTTTTACTTCGCTGTTTTGTCCTTAAATCAACTCCTATTCCTAATATGGAACTCCAAATTCACCCCTACAACCTCCAACCTCAGTGAGCTTCATTAGACTGGAGCTGAACATCCTTAATCCACTTGTTTATACAGTCTATGAATGCTCAGAATGACATGAAATGAACTATCTGCAGGAAGAGTGTATTCCAAGGTATGCTTTAGCAATTAAAAAATAAAAAATAAAAAATGGTAATTGAATATGATATGTTTAGATATGTCGTTCAAAATCACCCATTTGGGCTGTCTTTTTTTCAAATGAGGAAAAGTTTCGCAATTGCTCAGTTTACACAATTTGCAGCTTTTAGCCATGGGGGGCTTTAAGTCCTGCAGTCTGAACGTAGCCTGTGTGTCAAATCACACATGCTAACGCTATAAGAATAATGTTTTTTATTTTTTCTCACTGATTCTGTGCAGCTTGAAGCCTAAATTGTGTGATCAGATAGAGCAATGTATTTCTTAGATTTAGAGACGTAACTGCATTCTGAATACCACCAGATGAAAAAGCGACTATACCAGAATACAGTTACTCACAACAGTTATTCAGAGTACATATTTGTGGTATATGTATTCAGTTACTTCCTAACACTGCATTGGACCATAAATGGAGTGAGGTCTGGAGCTCATCTGTGAGGGCACATGTCCCCAGTAAACCCTCTTATAAAAGCCCACGTGTGGAGAAGGGCCTGTAAAACACCACTCTGTCACTGTGAGTTTTCTATCACCAAGTAACACACTGGACATAATATGGACCTCATGTCTCACCCAACACACTCACCTGATTGGTTAAGGCTGTCAACGGAAAATTCAACCCAGTCTAACTCATTTCTGTCAAGGAATGAGTGCCTGTTGTTGTCCGAAGAATTAAAAGATTTCTAAATGTTTGTAATCGCCAATAAATAAATAAGAATGCCATGTTTTTGGGTGAGATGGGACACTATAAAATGAATACAATTTTATTTTGTTGAAATTGGGACTGGCCTACAAATTGTGAATCATTTCACAAATTGTGAATCATTTCACTTTGACACATTTAATTTAACCATTTGCCTTGTTCTTCTGTTTACAATTCAAGGTTTTAGAATACCAATAAGTATCAAAGATTCAAAATTGCAGATTAACTATGTTTTACATTATGTACATGAAATGGAATGTAAAATGTACTTACTTTTTAAAATTAAAGGTGCAAATGTTTTTGTTTCTGCTTTGTATGGAATGTGATATTGATACTTTGCAGTGCTGGGGGTGTTTTCCCTGTATTCCTATGGCGGAATTTTCAACAGTTACCATGGTGACATAATGCACACATGAGCAATAGCTACCAAAAAAGTTTTAAGATAGTGTGAACTCTCACAAAAAAATAAAAAATGGATTTAAAGAACACGTTTTCAGGAACCTATGACTGAAAAACTAACTTGTTTAATAAGCACAAAATCGTCTCACCAGTTGTAGTTAAATCACTTCTTTACAGTTGTGTGTTGGTGATTGTGTTAAAACAAAATTCAGATTAAAGTCTAACTTGAGTAACAGAGCTTCAGTCAGAGCAGTACGTACGTTAGCAGCACACCCCCATGACATCAGCTGGAAATTATCGATGAAATCAATCAGTTATTCAATTACAGTGAAATGCCAGTGTTATGTCTTTATGTGGAACTTTCCAATCAAAACAACTTCTGTGGAGACAAGGGGGTTTCTGATTCCCCACCTAAAAATGTACATAGTGCCCCCTTTAATTATGTAAAAGTGGAGAGTGGGCTTTTTTGTATTGCACACATTTAAAGAACAAATCTTTGGCATTTCAAATAAGGAACTATAATCTCTGGCGTCTGAAATTCTATCCATTTGACTCAGGAACTTTTTACATAATGATTTGACCTTTATCCACCCACAATAATGACTAAATCCCCCCTTTTCTTCTAAGTTTCATTTATCAAGAAAACTACACTTTTGTACCGTTCTGTCTTCATTAACCTTGAAGCCATGAGACCAGTTAAGGATCAATGTAACACCATTCGATGATGCATTGTGAATGAAAGAAAGAACCTAAGAAAGAGTGTATTTCTCGATGTCTCTTTAAAAAAAAAATTTGAAAAAGTTGCCATGTTTTTAATGACCACCCATCTCTTGTCTGGTCGTTCTTCAGACAGCAGCAGATGGAGTGTGAGACCGGACTGTGTAACGGGATTGCACAGATAACGAAAAGATTATGTGAATGAGAATTTTGAGTAATAACAAGTTTGTAGCGTTGGGAGACGTTGCTAAAGCTAAAGCTCCGATAAACACAAACACCTCTCTTTTTGTAGTGCGTTAACTTGGCTCAGATGCCTTGTGCACTGGAAAAAAATAAGAGACCACTGCAAAAGGAACATTTTTGTTTGAGTCTATAAACTACTGATAACATTTCCCCCAAATTCCAAATAAAAATATTATCGTTTTGAGCATTTATTTGCAGAAAATGACAAATGGTCAAAATAACAAAAAAGATCCATGTTTTCAGACATCAAACAATGCAAAGAAACAAGATCAAATTCATTTTAAAACAACATAATACTAATGTTTACACTTAAGAAGAGTTCAGAAATCAATATTTGGTGCAATAACCCTTATTTTTAATCACAGCTTTCATGCGTCTTGGCATGCTCTCCACAAGTCTTTCACATTGTTCTTGGGTGACTTTATTCCACTCCTGGTGCAAGAACTGAAGTAGCTCAGCTTTGTGTTTGTGATGGAATTCAACAGACGCTGGAATGGAATGGCTGGAATACATGTAGAGATACTGATTTCAGAAAAAAAATGCAGTGGTCTCTTATTTTTTTCCAGAGCTGTATAATATGTTCAGTATTTATATGCAAGTGGCGTGCCTCTTTAAACAGGAAACCGGCATTTGCTTCGAGCTAGCTTTGTTTTGAGAAGCAACATTTTAGTTGCCGTAACTGGAAATACAGCAGTTTATCTCAAGATCAAGTCAGCTTTTAGTGTGGACTTGTTATTTTATATTCATATCTGCTTTTTGCCTTTTTTTTTGCCTGATTCTGCATTCTTTCTTGTCCAATCATCTCGTTTGTGCGTTACATCTGGAGCTGTACTGTACCAGCCCCAGACCCCGTGGAGCGCTGAACCTTCCAGGTCACTTTAGACAGTGGAGACTGTACCAATCCGATCCAAACTGAACCAGTGGAGATGAGGATATATTCAGAACTTGTGACTAGAGCATATTTTTGTGTGAGTGCATACTTATCAAGTTGTTAATAGACCAACTCTTCCAGTTTAAAGTGCCTATGTCAGGTTGAACTACTCATTTTACTAAAACACGGTTAATGAAAAAGATTTCACAAAACATTTTACAATTTTTTCCCCCCAGTTTTGCATTTCTTAGATTTCAAATTTTACTTCCTGGCTGGAAATCATGACATCACACTAGGGACTTACACCACTGTTACCTAACAACAATGCAGTTCAGTAAGCCAAATCTTCTCAAATGTACACAGAAATGATAATTAGACAAATAAAATAATAAGAAAACAACTTTATTTTGTTGAAATCATATTTATAATATCAGAAAATTGTGTTTCTTGTGTGTAAATTGTGCCAAACTCTAGTAGGATGTCATCAATATGGGACTCTCGAATATAGATATCTCTTATTTCTTGTAATTTTCAAGATATTTTTCAACTTTTCTTCACAAACTACTTCTTGATTGGAGTAAAACTATCACTTATAGTTATAACAGGTATTATCCCACTAACTTAAGTTAAAATCTGAGAATCATCAAAACCTGTCGCACTTTAAGATACAAGTCAATTACAGAATATCAACTTCCACATGTTTCATATAAGACTTCCTCCAGAAACACTTTACATAACACAGCACTGCTATGTTTATTTTAGGCATACCTTGTGAAATTTGTGTTTTGTAATGTACACACACAAAATGGAGGAATGTATCTGGACCTGTGCCAGATCCAGTGGGTTCTTTTTAACGTGGAGGGTGGTGCCCGTCAGTCGCTCCTCTCCTCTGACAGACTGTGTGATCTGGTGATGATAGAGCGGTGCATTAAGGAGTTAACGGTGACCTGAGACCTAAATCTCTGATGACAAGAATTTATAAGAAAAAATAAGGGCACATACAGCGCTGGAAAAAAATAAAAGACCACTTCAAAATGATCCGTTTTTCTGATTTTACTACTTATAGGTATGTGTTTGGGCAAAAGGAACATTTTTTGTTTGAGTCTATAAACTACTGACAACATTTCCCCCAAATTCCAAATAAAAATATTATCGTTTAGAGCATTTATTTGCAGAAAATGACAAATGGTCAAAATAACAAAAAGATACATGTTTTCAGACCTCAAACAATGCAAAGAAACAAGACCAAATTCATTTTAAAACAACATAATACTAATGTTTACACTTAAGAAGAGTTCAGAAATCAATATTTGGTGCAATAACCCTTATTTTTAATCACAGCTTTCATGCGTCTTGGCATGCTCTCCACAAGTCTTTCACATTGTTCTTGGGTGACTTTATTCCACTCCTGGTGCAAGAACTAAAGTAGCTCAGCTTTGTGTTTGTGTTGGAATTCAACAGACTCTGGAATGGAATGGCTGTAATACATGTAGAGATGCTGATTTCAGAAAAAAAAGAAAAACAATATACCTGTGTACTGACATTCTACAGTATTTGGTTGCTGAATGGAGAGTTTTAATTTGGTTGCTGAAAGGTGTCTTAAATATGTGAAAAATAGAACTTGTTCTTTTTAAATGATTTGCAGTGGTCCAAAATTATTCCCCACTTACCTTATGCAATTTAAAGATCCAATTATTCACTGTGATGAGTTTATACACATTTTTTACAACTTCAGAGAGGAGAGTTTTGCCATCACAGTAAACCTATTTATCATGGTAAAAACTAGCATGCTTAACTAATAAAACAGTTTGTAAATGCAGCCAGCACTCAACCTCAAGATCTCAAGAGCTGCTTATATAATATATAAGACACATACAAATACTTTGAATTATGTGAAATGAATGACATGGAGAATTGCTATTCCTTGCCTTTAAGAGTATGGCAAAAAAAATAATAGCATAAATTAATTTAATTTAATTTAATTTAATGAATACAACAATACGATTAATTCTGTGTTCTATATATTTTTTCTTAACACTTGGTTGATTTTATTTCAAAGACTGGTGGTTGGCTGCGACACATGCAACCAACCACCATCAAAATAACTTAAGATGATAGGAAACAATTTCTGTTAAAGCTGCATTGTCTTGACTGTGCCCTATAAATAAAACATAAACACATATACAATTAACTATCTGATGAACATTACAAAATCTTATACATTCACCATGGCCTAATTTGCATCTATGTATATTTCTAACATTTCCCCCCCATCATCTCTAATACCAGTTTCAAATGAAGTTTTCTAGCTGCAGATGTTTGTGTAATTTCCCTCTCAGCGCTCAGATTGCTTCATACCGTGTCTGTCTCAGTTATATTTCAATCACTTGGAGTTATTTGTTTGAATATAAACACACAATAATGAAATGAGCAGAGCTAACAAAATAAACTGCATGGGGAAAAAAAGAAAAAAAACCAAACTGAAACACTGAATCTGATATAAGGCTGTCGTCTCCATGGCAACCGCTTCAGACATGTTTGAGTAACAAACAAGCTCCACCTGTGCATATGATTATGAGTGGAAATAATGTCTACTTTACACACAACTGAGACGTGAAACTCATTAGGATACAGGCAAGAGATGAGTTAAATCAGCATGAAACGAATAACGAAACAATGACGAGAAACTAGCGATTTTCCACTCTGTAAGGGGGAGATGACTGGACTTCGAACGAATATAGACACAGTTTTTGAATATCTTGACAGGACTGAAAATGACTGGCAGTGTGTCTAGTGTGGAGTTTTGTGTGTGTATTGAGTGGGGAAAGAGGAGTGAGTTTTGGGAGTTTTTTTTAATTTAGTAGAGGCTTTTTTTCATCTTTTTTGTTTTTGTTTTGCATAATTTGAAAAGTGTTAAAAATACTGCTTACAGCAAAACATCTTATGTCTGTAAACTGTTAAATATGTAAATTGACCACTGCAAATGTGTTGTCATGACATTTCAAACTCGATTCCAATACCAATATAAGGAATATACTCAATAGGCCTACTCTGTACTGATTCTGATACCACTGATACCATGATGATAAATAAAAACCACAATCACAATGTGATTTTCAACATTAAATAATATTTTTTTCTTTTATATTACCATGTCTTCTTATACTTGTTCTAATACAGCGCAAGATCATTCTAGAGCAGGGGTCTTCAACGTTTTTCAGGCCAGGGACCCCCAAACAGATGGCGAACTGGGCCAGGGTCCCCCTACTATATATACGGCATAGAATTGTGTTTTATATTAAATTGAGCTTAGTGTCATGTATAAACATTGCTACTCTGTTATGGTACATCCAATACAAGGAAATAATACACAGGTTAATACTGTATTTTACACTATAAAATATAAAATTATATTATTTTAAAGTGAAATCAAAAGATTTCGCGACCCCCCCTGCAGTACCTCCGCGACCCCCCTAGGGGTCGTGACCCCCCGTTGAAGACCTCTGTTCTAGAGCTATTCAGGAAAGATTCATATCTGTCTTGTGAATGTGACTTGTATTAGTTAGTATTGATTAGTATCTGATGTTTTATATTGTTGCCATCTCTTCTACACATGCAAAAATATCATGCTACTTTTGTTTTTACTTTTTATTGCATAAAAAAATATATCTGGCTTATTGTTAACTAAATGTATTAATTAATTTACAACTCCAGGGCATTTCTGTGTGGAGTTTGCAAGTTTCTCCTTTCCACTCTGGGTCATTAACCAAAAACATGCACTGAAATCTTCCCCCCACTGACAACTCCTACTGCAAAATCTGCAATCTGCAAAATTGGATGGGTCAAATGCAGTGAACTTTGACCCTTGACATTTTAAAATAAACTTTAATAACCACCTCAAAGCTGTATTTCTTTTGCTGATTGTAGTCAAACTCAGTATGCAAATATTTCCTTATTAAAGAACCTATTATGCTATTTTCAGATCTATATTACAGTGTTGTTTCCTCATCACAAATACAAGCTCTGGAGAAAAATAAAAAAATAAGAGACCACTGCAATTTTTTTTTTACTATGACCAAATAAACTTTGTCCAGTTGACAAATTGAATTTCTCCTTTTATCTTTACTACGTATAGGTATGTGTTTGGGCAAAAGGAACATTTTTGTTTGAGTCTATAAACTACTGACAACATTTCCCCCATATTCCAGATAAAATATTATTGTTTAGAGCATTTATTTGCAGAAAATGACAAATGATCAAAATAACAAAAAAGATACATGTTTTCAGACCTCAAACAATGTAAAGAAACTCAGATTCATTTTGAAACAACATAATACTAATGTTTACACTTAAGAAGAATTCAGAAATCAATATTTGGTGCAATAACCCTTATTTTTAAGATTAAGATTAAGTCTTTATTTGGTCTCACAGACAATGACACACAGTGACACAGAAATTTGACTTCTGCATTTGACCCATCCTTTTCAGGAGCAGTGAGCAGCCATTTTTCAGTGCCTGGGGGGCAGTACCATGAAGGGTCTTGCCCAAGGACCCACACTGGCTTGCTCATTGCTGGAGGCAATGAGCAGTCACAGCTTTCATGCGTCTTGGCATGCTCTCCACAAGTCTTTCACATTGTTCTTGGGTGACTTTATTCCACTCCTGGTGCAAGAACTGAAGTAGCTCAGCTTTGTGTTTGTGTTGGAATTCAACAGACGCTGGAATGGAATGGCTGTAATACATGTAGAGATGCTGATTTCAGAAAAAAATGCAGTGGTCTCTTATTTTTGTCCAGAGTTGTATACCTGAAGTTGTGTTTTGTTTCATTGACACACACAAATCCTGCATATTTAGGCTGAGTTCTTCTCTCACAGAGAAAACACTATGTTCCACCACATGAATTGCTCCACTGTGTTTTAAAAGTCCATTCACCTTTACTAAACTCATTTGGATAATTTGACCCCTGGAATTGTCAATCTCTGCTAAATAAAAGATAAGAGGTAGCCATTAACTACCGCTTCATGACATCACAAGGTGGAACAGAGCATTTTGAGCTTTGGAGATGGAGACGCCATTTGTGTTGATGCTAGCTTTATTAGACAAATTAATAATGATAATAAAATAAAATACATGTGTGAATGAAACAAAACACAACTCCAGGTTTGTTTTTGAGAAGGCAACATCATTATAACATGGCTTAAAGCTCACAATAGTTAATTTTGCATGATATAGGAGCTCTAACGCAGTTGGGCACATAGTTTAGGATTATTTGCTCTGTGGAAACATAGAGGACTGTTTAGTACATTGGCTGCTGCGCTGAATAATTGGAAAATGTTATGCCAGAACTGTCAATACATTTTCCAAAGCAGGCCATGAATATTTATGACCAATACAGCTATTTTTCATAAATATTTGATGTGGCTTCATTTCCTTGCCGTTTTTATATGGAATCATAACATAACAAGTTCGAAGCGGGACAGGTGAATCTGCAGTTTACCTGATAACATGTGTTACCTCAACTTGCTTTAAATTGTGTGTTTACATTTTTGTGTCGTAGGTTGGAAACTTAAAAGTTCTATATTATGCAAATGTGACTCTTGTGAGCTTTTAGCCATGTTAGAATGTTGTTGACTCATCAAAAACATTCACAATTGTTTGAGTAATCCTGCATTATTAGGCTGTTTGCCTCTCCGAAACTCAAAATGCACTGTTCCACCATGTGATGTCATGAAGTGATAATTACCTTTTACCATTTGTTTAGAAGAGATTAGCAACTCCATGTCTGAAATTGTCCGAATGATTCTAGTGAAGGTGTATGGAGTTTAAAAACACAGCAGAGCACTTCCTGTATTACCACATGACATCACAAGGTGGAAAAGAACTAAGACTAAATATGCAGGATTTGTGTGTTAAACATGTGAGAATGAAACAAAACAAAACTCCAGGTGTGTTTGTGATAAGAAAACCACATTATAACATAAATCATAAAATAGCATAACATGAGCCCTTTAAAGATGAACTATGTAACTGGTGGGGGTCAGTCACTTGCTCGTCTCAATGAAGATTATATCACTTTGCCTGTAATGTTCTCCAGTATGGCATTAAATGTATCTATCTGATATTTATTAATTTATAGGTGTTTTTATTGCTAAACAAGAAGAAAAAAGAAGCATCCTTACTGTGAGCAGGGATTGCACCAAATATGAACTCTTCTTAAGTGTAAACATTAGTATTATGTTGCTTTAAAATGAATTTGATCTTATTTCTTTGCATTGTTTGAGGTCTGAAAACATGTATCTTTTTTGTTATTTTGACCATTTGTCATTTTCTGCAAATAAATGCTCTAAACGATAATATTTTATTTGGAATTTGGGGGAAATGTTGTCAGTAGTTTCAGAAAAACTGATAATTTTGCAGTGGTCGCTTATTTTTTCCAGAGCTATATTTAGTAGCACTCAAAGTACTAAAATTCATTATTCTTTTTTATTTATTTATTTATTTATTTTCAAATTTGCACTAAATATACCAAAGACGACTATAAACAACTTTCAATATTTAAACACCATATACACAGTTTAATAGCAAAAAAGTTTTATTGTTGTAAAGATTTATTGTTTAGCTTTGCTTAAAAATATATACAGTGAACCCTCGTTTATCGCGGGGGTTAGGTTCCAGAAATGGCCTGCAATAAGTGAAATCCGCGAAGTAGGACAATTTTATATTTTACAATTATTCTACATGTTTTAAGGCTGAAAACGCTTCACCAGACACATTATACACCTTTCTGAGACTGGTATTAACATTTTCTCACATTTTTCTCTTGTTTAAACACTCAAACTTTTGTAGATTTTCATCAAAATATATTAATAGTGATGCGGGGGGAGACACGTGACACGCGGACACGTGCGCGCTGACACGTGCGCGCAGACACGTGTGTTTGTTTTGGTACCACATATCCATGCCATGTGCGAAAGTCGAGTGGAAAGCGACCTGGATATCATTTTGGGCAAGACTCAAGCCACTGCTAACAGTGCCAAACCGCTAACAGACGCCTCTGAGCACCAGTCCTCACCACAAGACCAGGTAAGACTAACCTGCGCTCACAAGGGTTGGTTGCATTTCACCCCGGCTCCAAAATCAGACCGCCCCGGAGTTCGGGGCATGGCTATCAATGCGTCGCCAATACTCCACAGCTCTCTAGGACGGGGTCGGGTTCGTCCTCTAGGCGTGACGGGGAAGACCCACTGTCTCCTCTCTGCGCACGAGTGTCCTCCCCCCGCTGCGGCTCCCTCGAATGCGGCTCTCCCCGCTGTGGCTCCCCCGGTCGCGCGGCGTCCGGGCCAGGCCCGTCGATGTTGATTCTTGGCTCTTCTATGGTCCGGCTCGCACTCAGTCTCTTCCATGGCTCGTGCAAGTAAACAAAGGCCACACCTCCTGTCACCCAGGCGCTCTCGTGAAGGAAATCAGAGACTCTGTCCCTACCACCCTGCGTGACCATCCCTGGTCTAGACCTGGTTTAGTCCTGGTTTAGACCTGGTTTAGTCCTGGTTTAGACCTGGTTTAGTCCTGGTTTAGACCTGTTTTAGACCTGGTTTAGTCCTGGTCTAGTCTCTTAGCCAATCAGGACGCAGGACACAATGTTACACTGTAAAAAAAAGTTACACTATTAAAAAAAAATAGGAAAAAAAACCAGCGAGGCCGCGAACAGTGAACCGCGATAGAGCGAGGGTTCACTGTAATACAATTTAATCATGTTTAGTACTGCAGGTGTAAATCAAATGAACCTTCCTTTTTAATATATAAAAATGTTGCCCAAATGGAAATCTATTCTGCATCATTATTTTACCATCTTGAGTATAGTAAATGTGAGAAATTCCTTTATATGTTAATGAGACCTATATATTTCATTCACACCTTTTCTATTCTTTCACAATGGAAATGTCTTATTCTTGTAGATATGTTTTAACACAGTTACATCCACTGCAGTTAAAAGCAAAACCCTGTAAAGTGCAATGACACAAAGTCCACATCTAGAACTGAAACCGTGAAGAGTGTCTGTCTCTTTAAAAGGCATGTTTTATCAAATATTAATAACTCTATGAAAGGCGGGAGCAGCTATTATGAATTTAAAGTTGACACATTACACAATACCGTAATCGGTGGTTCGTATCCTGCTCTCGACATTGGTTGAGCGGTCAGATCACTGGTGGTACGATTTCCAGCTCCCACAGATGAGTGCTGCCGTTGTGTCCTTGGGCAAGACACTTAAACCCACCTCGCCCCCAGTGTTGATGCACACTGATTGAGAGCCCCCATGTCAGGAGAGTTACATCAAGGCTGGTCAAATGACGTGGAGCTGTCCTCCCATGGACCCACCACCCGCAGGAGGATCAATGGGGGCTGGTGCACTGAGATCTGGGCGGCAGATCTGCTTGGACTATTTCCCTCGCAGCCCAAATACCGGATGGAGAAAAGCAGAAGATAATGAATGAATGAACATTACAACCCCACTTATATTCTCTTCATAACAAATCATTTTTACAGTTTATTTTTCTGTGTAACTTCCCCTGAATTGACTACTAGAAAACTAAATACTGAAAAAGTACTTTAACTTTTATTGCATACAAAACCCCCCACTCTGGTAAGAGCATTTGTCCACTGATCTGAAAGTTGGCGGTTTAAATCCCGCTCTTGACATAAACATCACTGGTGAGTGGTCATATCCACTGACCCACAGTTTGGCTGTGTGATTCCAGCTCCCACAGATGAATGCTGCTATTGTGTCCTTGGGCAAGACACTTAACCCACCTCACCCCCAGTGTCTGTGTACACATACATGGGTGAGTGGTTCCTTGTTGTAAAGTGCTTTGAGTGCCTTGAAGGTGGAAAACTACTGCACATTGCTTTTGGATATTTATGGAAAATGGTCATATGGGAGCGTAGGTGACGTAGACTTGTGGTCTGAGCATCGGACCACTAACCGAGAGTTTGAATAGGGCCCAAGAGAGATTGCTAGATTACTCAAACATGCATGGATGACATATAAAACCTCTTCAGGCATGTTTTTGAGGGAACATTACAACATGATAGAAATGTTGGGGGAAAAAAGTTTATTTATAATACACCCTCTTTAATGTTACCTATATAATTCATTGTTTCACTATTAATTAAAATTGCACCTTACTGTCTTTTCCAATTATTTTGATTTATGAACTGACTATTGAAACATATTATGCATATATATACAGCTTTGGAAAAAATAAGAGACCACTGCAAAAATGTTCCTTTTGCCCAAACACATACCTATAAGCAGTGAAATCAGAAAAACTAATAATTTTGCAGTGGTCTATTTATTTTTTTCCCGGGGCTGTATTTACCATTGTTTGCCAACTGTAACTCTTAAGTTGCTAAAAGAGTGTCTGTCTGAAAAATACAAGTGTTAATCAAATATTAATAACTAATGAAAGACAGGAGCAGCTATTGTGAATTTGACACATTACAACCCCACCTATTTTCTCTTCATAACAAATCCTTTTTTACCTTGTTTTTTTTTTTTTTTAACTTCCCGTGAGTCACCGTAGTGAAGGAAACTCTTAACAGCCAGACATTTTATTTGGATTTGAAAACACGTCTTGATACACTCATAGAACAAAAGCAGGAATGTTTTTGCAGGAATGTTTTTGCTAGACTTGTAAATTCCTGCAGTTAATTTGCTATGCTGCTAATGCATAAGACCCTGAGTTACGTAACCTCTGCTTATTTAAGTATGTCACGAGCGTGAAGTGGCTTATGTAACTTTACAAGACTGTATATAAAACGGCACTTATCTTCAATCTTTGTGTTGGTGCAGATTGGTGTGCACAGTGTGTCTCATGAAGAAGATTTGTGGTTCTAGTGGGGCTCTGCAGCTTCAAAACGGTGCAATGCAGTGGAGATGCACGTTCAGATTGGCACATTAAAGGGCCCATATTATGCTGTTTTCTGTTGCGTGTTATAATATTGTTTCCTCATTACAAACATACCTGGAGTTGTTTCAGTCACACATGTTTAAGTTCTTCTCTCAGACATAAAACACGCTGTTCCACCTGATGATGTCACATGATAATACAGGAAGTGCTCCACTGTGTTTTTAAACTCCACACACCTTCACTAGAATCATTTGAATGATTTAAGCCCAGGAATTGCCATCTCTACTGAGAGGTAAATGGTAGCTGTATACCACAACCACAACAATGTGGAGCAGAGCATTTTGAGCTTTAGAGATGTAGACAGACTAATAATGCAGGATTTCTCAAACACGTGTGAATGAAAGAAAACACAATTCTGGGTATGTTTTTGATGAGGTAAAACATCCTAACATGGCTTACAGTAAAGCTCACAAGAGTCTTTAAAGAATTGAGAAATGCAAGTTTGTACTAAATGAATGTGTGGATAAAGTAGCTTGTTTAAGGTTAATCTTTATTCGGACATTATGCATAAAACTTTCAATGATAATTAAGGCAAAAGAACAAATTCAATTCAATTCAACTGGACAAAAGTTTATTTGGTCTAATAGGTTTCGCAGCTCATCTAAGCTGCTTCTTCAGTTCTGGTCAGACGCTGGTGGGCACTGCCTATATCTGCCTGAAGGGAGGAGCTAACTACAATGAAATTACTTTGAAACCACACCTACTTGTTTTCAGTTTCTGTTGTTAGGTAGGCAAATTAGATATGCAGTGGGTGTGGAGTGTGGAGGGTCTTGTTAGCATAACCATTCAGGGCCATAATGGGTGTTTTCACACATTCATTATGGCCCTGAATGTCTACGCCAACAATTGATGACAAATTTAATTTCTCTTTTTGCCATGGATTCTACCTAGACGACTGAGGGATTCTACACACAATGAAAATTAAGGTACATCCATATTTATCACACAGACATCCCTGTTACGATTTGTGAAATTTGTGAAAGTGCGATACATTGTTGAAATAAATGACGATAAATTATAATATTGAAACTAATTTATGCCACTGACACAAAAAACCAAGAGCAGATTTAAACCAGAAAAAAAACAAAAAAACAGGAGCTCCAACAAATACTGAAAGAAACACTTTACTACTTAGTTTGCATCTGTAATGAATCACATAAGTTATTTATTCAGCCCTGTACAGCACAAATCTTATCATGTTGCCAAACTTTCCCAAAGTGCAAAGAAAAAATACCCACAATAAATACTGACACAAAACAAATATTGTTCCAGCGTTCATATATTGAATGATAAGATGATGTAGTAATTATCCTGACAGATCACACAGTGTTCTGGCAGTGGCAATCTAAAAACTGTTATCTAGAGTCTGAAAATTGTGTTTTTTATGATAGGAAATCGTAGTCTACATACTGTAAATAATATATTAGGTGCCATATGCACACAACCAGTAAAATCAAAATTGACACATACAGTATTTGTATAAAGGTGCACTGTAGCTTCCATGGAGGAGAGTCTGAATTGTCTCCATAGAGTTTCCATTGATTTGTCAGAAATTTTCCACATTGTCACATAAACATCTTCATGAAGACAACCAGATGATGGCAACAGGTGAAATCTGTGGGGAGCCGAGCCCGCTCACAGTAAAAAATAGCTGATTTTCATGGAATGAAAACAACAAATAGAAGAAATGCAACATGGATTCTGTTTAATGTCATACAGTGGAATATTCCAGGCAAAGCATCCCTTGGAGAAAAACAGGTGGCGGGTTCCTTAGCAGAAAAGTAAATAGTGCACCTGTAAGTTTATTAAAAATGCAGAGAAAGCTGTACAGACGCTCCTCAACTTACGAACGAGTTACGTTCCGGACACCCGTTCGTTAGTTGAATTTTTTCGTAAGTCGTTATTATATGTTTAAGGCTTGTATAAGTTATCTATATGGATTTGTACTGCATTTAAATAACACTAATATCACTAATAACACAATAACACTAATAAATAACACTAAATAGTACTAATATGCTTTTTAAAAATATGGAAAACTGATGAGATAAAAAGAAGAGAGGGACACAGAGGCAAACGCAGTCAGCTGAGAGAGAGAGAGAGCGCGCGTGTGTGAATGTATGTGTGAGACTGTGTGTGTGTGTGTGTGTATTTACCTCCTATTTTCCTTGAGCTCTTGGGGAAAGGTTTGTCCTCTTCTTAAAACGTGAAAACCAGCCATGGCCGGCAGAAAAGGTTTCTTCCGCAGCACTTTCTCCTGCCTTAGCCTTAAGGTCATTAAAAAGCGATATGGCCTTCTCACTGATCAGCATAAGGCTCAAAGCAACACGCCGCTGCCGCTGATGTTCGAGCCAAATACCAAGAAGTTTCTCCATCTCTTCCATGAGTTTCACTCTCTTCTTGCTTATGATGGTGGATTGCATACCCGCTGCACTTTTCACATGCTCCATAATGCGGTCCTTTTGTTTATATATCGTACCAATTGTCGAACGGTTCACGTTGTACGCGTGTGCCACATTCACCATCTTCTCACCAGCATCAAGTTTCTTTATTATCACCACCTTCTTTTCAAATGAGATAGCACCACTTTTTCACAGAAGCTTCACTAGAAGCTTTTTGCTTTTCACCAACCATATTGAATTACTGTACGCATGCAAGAAATAACATTCATAACACCGCACCATAGTAACACGTTTGTGTGTTGAAGTGTTGAAGTTCTGAACACTTCTACTGAGTGGGCGTGACGCTTGGGGGATGCTGCGCAGCACCTGCCTGTGCGTCAGCGGCGGAAATACGCACTACGTACTGTACCCGGAAGAAGAAGAGGAAGAAGAAGAAGAAGAAGTGAACTTTATTGATCTCACACTGGAGAAATTCTTCTCTGCATTTTAACCCATCCTATATATATATATTAGGAGCAGTGGGCAGCACACACATTAGGGCGCCCAGGGACCATCTCCATGATCTTCTTGCTTCGGCTTGGTCAGGACCTAAGCTGGAGTACCTATGGTGCATGTTTTGGGTTGGTGGGGGAAACCAGAGTGCCAGGAGGAAACCCACCCAGACACGGGGAGAACATGCAAACTCCACACAGAAAGGCTCGGGCGACCCGGGGATCGAACCAAGACCATGCATGCAAACTCCACACAGAACACACACAGAAAGGCCCGAGCGACCCGGGGATCGAACCCGGAACCTTCTTGCTGTGAAGCAAGAGCGCTAGCCGCTCAGCTACCGTGCCGCCAAGTCGGAATAGGTGCTAAATACAAAAACTCAAACATTTAACTTTTTCTAAAAATTTTCGACCCTGTTCGTAACTCCGAATGTTCGTAAATCGAATGTTCGTATGACGAGGAGCGTCTGTATAGACCAAAAATCCTAAACTAAATTCATATTGATTGGTTTGATACTAGCAGCCTTAATTTTAACCAAGGGGTTTTACTGTATCCAACATCATTATGCATCAAAAACATGCCTGGAGAGGTTTTAGATGCCACCCATGTATTTTTGAGTATTTAGTGATCTCTCTTGGGCCCTCCTTTTGTTTTTTTATCTTTTATTATTATTGTTAGTGAGACGATTCAGTACAACACTTAACCCACAAACTTACATCACACACATTCCTAGATGGCAATCTTCCATAAATATACAAAAGCAGGTTACACTACATCTCCACACACCTGATGAAGTGCGACGTGTAAGAGTTTCAATAGCAAAATGCACGCTGATGGTGTTGTGATAGCGCCCTGAAGGGGGAGTGGCGGTAGCAAGGGGAGGCGAGACTCAGAGAATCAAAAACAGAACTGAAACTTATTTATTATTATTATTATTATTTTTATTCATTTATTTGGAAGGGACAATGCATATTAATGAACGTACAATTTGTATAAGATCACACAAACCGATTTAAATATGCCGGATTTAGCACAGTGCTAATTTCCATCCGCAGTCTCAGACATAAAGATTAGACAATTTAGTACATGTAGCTTATAATTCAGTAAATTACAGTGAAAATACAATTGATGGGCTTAGCCTAAAGTGCAAATTAAAAGGTGCTTCTCAGTGTGCGTAATAAAGTGCCTATTATTAAGGTGCCTATTCTATTTACAATGTGGATTTTTGTAGTGTATGCATGTATGTGTGTGTGTGTGTGTATCATTAAACATTTTATTACATTATTTTTGGTGAATATAGCATTTTCAAAATTAGCAATTAATACCTGATATTTTTAATAAATGTCATAACTTGCTTTTAGCTTTTAGATTTTTGTCGTAGAAGTTTTTGTTTTGTCTTTATATTGTATTTTGTACACTGTCTTTTGCATTGCTTGGCCAGAGAGAAACGAAATTTTGATTCACTGTATATTTAACACATATGTCAGAATTGACAATAAAGCTGACTTTGAACTTTGAACTTGAACTTGAACTTAAGGATTTACATTTCTTCCGAACTAGTTTTCTTATAGTGCCGGTACAATATCCAAAGGTCAGTTTTAAATGAGTAATGCAGTTTCTTTTATGGCTTTATGTCAACATGTATTCACTTCACGTTCTATCAGTCTATCCACACTACACAATATACACAATAATACCTCTAATAGTTCAGACCAAATCTCTGAAAGGTCAATGGAAGGTCACTATTGAAATGAACGCTAAAGCCAAAGCATTACATTTGGCCAATATAAACGTTCACAGTGACATCCTGTACAAAGCCTATATTACAGCTGTTGACCTTAAGTAATGGGTGAATGCATTTTCAAATAAGTCTGTCTGGTTTACCAAAATATATATATATATTTTTAGAACTCAATCCATTGTTGCTAACCCAAAGAAAGAAAACTAACCTTGAACATCTCCATTGCAATTAAAAAAAACAAACACAAACTAGCTCTAATAAATATAATAGACTTGTGCAAGATGAATGTTACGGACCAGAAAACTGAATTCAGTAAATCTGTAGACAACATCATCCCCCAAATAATATTATTATAGCCCGTGGCAGTTTAAAGAGCAAATGCAATTTAAAAGCAATCCAATCAGAGCCAAACCATAACCCAATACATGATACAGGGTAATCTTTTATTCTCTCTGACCAAAATAAGCCTCTGTCTGTGTGCTAGACAGATGGGGACATGGGCTGCGTTCATTATTGGTGCTCAAACCTAAATTGTTTTGTTGCAATTGCTTTTATGGGTCAACAAACGTTTGACCAATTGCTTTACGGTGCGTTTTAAAGCCGAACTGTGTAACTTTTACTGGTAGTTTTCAGATTCTAGAATGTGATAATGTCCTACTCCCAGATGGGGGGGGGGCAAGAGCCATATTTCCCTATTGATTACACTGAACTTTGTCATGAAGTGCCAAAAGATAAATGCCCAAATGTTAAATCAGGTCATTTCTAACAGTGACTAGAGTCGGGAACTCTCTATATTACAACAAAAAACAATTATTAACAATTATAACATTATAACAATATTCATTTTAACTGCCCCCCCAATTGTATTAAATAGTATCGGCCTATAGAAGTTTGTGATGTCATCTGAAATCCAGCAATAGTGGCGGTGTGAGGGGCCTGGAATGTTTCACAGTATGGCATTAAACTACATTTATTTATAGCATTTATTCAATTGCATGTATTTTTAATGCTCAAAATGCCTTAAAACATACGTTCTTATTGTGAGTGGGCTTTGCCTCCATATACAGCAAAAAGTCTATGTTGGTCATTTTATCAAAGATGCAATGATTAACTGACTATGGTGATAGTCGACTATACAGACTCACATGTATCGTGTAAAAAAAATACCTTTTCATAACAAAGACAGTGGTGTTATTAATTAAAAATAGTCTAAAAAGGGGAAAAAAAGGTTCTGATTTCCATCAATGGCAAAAGGAGAAATTCAATTTGTCAACTGGATAAAAGTTTATTTGGTCGAATACATTTCGCAGCTCATCCAAACTGCTTCTTCAGCTCTGGTCCGGTCTGGTCTGGTCTGGTCAGCGCTGGTGGACACTGCCTATATCTGCCTGAAGGGAGGAGCTAACTACAATGAAAATACTTTGAAACTATCACACCTACTTGTTTTCAGTTTCTGTTACTTAGGTAAGCCTATTAAATAGGAAGTGCGGGTGGGGTGGAGTGTAGGGTCTTGTTTGCAGAACCATTCAGGGCCATAATTGGTGTTTTCACCTCTGGACCTGACCTGGCTGCCCTATTGTTTTCTTTGTTTGTTTTGATTTAGGTTTGAGGATAGAGTTATAAATTGGAGACAAATGATGTCTGAGACCTCCATTTCTGTTCAAGGAAGGGTTCTCTTTCTTGAAAATAGCCTCTTTAACTCCCCTCTCAAACCAGTTCTTTTCTCTGGCTAAGATCTGCACCTCACTGTCCTCAAAGGATTCCATCAATACACATTTATTCATAAATATTCTCTATCTAGAAACCTGTGATGACGGCAACATATTTCAACATTTATTTGGTTGATAATGTATTTAAAAAATCTCAATGTGGAATAGAAATAATCATTTGATGAGCTGACTCATGTAAAAATGACTAGTGCTGTACTAAAATCCTGAATAGTTGCAGCTATACTTTCTTTATGTATTGTAATTACTCAGTTGGGATCATTAGTAATTAGTCACTTTGAATGGATTGAAAGGATTAGATCTTTCAATTTAAAGGTCATATATTACTCTATTTTGTGATTAATGCTATTATGCTGTTTCCTTAACAAAAAAAATATCTGGAGTTATTTAACACACAAACCTTGTAAATATTTAGGTTCTTCTCTGAAACTGAAAACACAAAACTTATCATGCGGTAGTCCAGGAAATGCTCCACCATGTTTTTAACTCCATACAGCTTTACTAGAATCATTTGGATAATTTCAGACCTAAAATGGCCTATCTCTACTGAATAAAAGGTAAACTGTAAACTTGAAATTACATTACAAGTCAGAACAGAGCATTTTGAACTTTGGAGATAGACAGAATAATAACATACCATATGTGTGAATGAAATACAGAAATATAAAGCATGAAATATAGAAATATAAAGCTCACAAGGGTCGGTTTTGTGTAATATAGGATGTTTAATTTTGAAACCCCTTTTGATTTCTATAAATTCAACAACCAATGCAACTTCTACACAATACAATTCTTCCTTTCACCCCTCTCACATTCAAATGACCTCCAATGGTGCGCCCCGGCTCTACACATTACAGTATTTTGCTTCTGTACGCTCAGACTCACCCCTCCCCCACCCCACAGCCAACCTTTCATATTTAATATACCATGTTAGGTAAAGGTCACCGGTGTTTTGGCTCCTCTCCGCTGGTTTTGTTGTGCGATGAGAAAAGGGCCCATGCAGTCTTTAATATATAAATATTTCCAAGTTGCTGTCAAAAGCTTTCAAAGGGCAAGGAATCAGCATGCGTTTCAGAGTAAGTGCTTAGCTCGGGCTGCATGGGGTTTAATGCACTCTCATATTAATTACCATGAAGATGCTGTAGCCATGGAAAGCTGTGTGCGCCTGTGATGTGCCGGAAAATCGTTCTAATACTTGAAATATTGTGTTTCATAATGCAATGAGTAGAAATGCACCACCTGTTCTGGACGGGACTAAGATGTACTGGCTATGAGTCAGACAAATTCTGTTTGTATACAACTCTGGAAAAAAATAAGAGACCACTGCAAAATGAGCAGGTTTTTCTGATTTTACTGCTAATATGTATGTGTTTGGGCAAAAGGAACATTTTTGTTTGAGTCTATAAACTACTGTCGTCATTTCCCCATATTCCAAATAAAATATTATCGTTTAGAGCATTTATTTGCAGAAAATTACAAATGGTCAAAATAACAAAAAAGATACATGTTTTCAGACCTCAAACAATGCAAAGAAACAAGGTCAAATTTATTTTAAAACAACATAATACTAATGTTTACACTTAAGAAGAGTTCAGAAATCAATATTTGGTGCAATAACCCTTATTTTTAATCACAGCTTTCATGCATCTTGGCATGCTCTCCACAAGTCTTTCACATTGTTCTTGGGTGACTTTATTCCACTCCTGGTGCAAGAACTGAAGTAGCTCAGCTTTGTGTTTGTGTTGGAATTCAACAGACGCTGGAATGGAATGGCTGTAATACATGTAGAGATGCTGATTTTAGAAAAAAAATGCAGTGGTCTCTTATTTTTTCCAGAGCTGTATATCTCAGCTATGTACAAGAGGTCATAAGGAAAAAAACAGTGCAAATATGAAATAATGACGGCTTGACGGGACATTGGGTTATCTTGCTAAATACGTTTTTCTTCAACATATTTTTAGTCCACAGCAATTTCAGTATAGATAATTTATATACCATGAAATAAAAATGCAAACACTAATTACATTTTTTACTGTCAAGCTTTACCGTGACCAAAACCATTTTTGATAAGCTGGCAAGTCTTGAATGATACAGTATAATCAGTCCTGTCCATACTCCCCCTGTAGCGCCTCTTGCCAGAACCAATCAGATTTGTTTATTTGAGTGACAGATGTAAAATGAAGGAGCTCACTGGTCACTCATCATCTCTCGTGTCAGAGTTTAGCCCTGCTTATATATTTCCCTTTCTTTTTATTTTCCCTTTATATTTTCCCTCATAAGCAGCCGGCTAATAAATAAAATGTATTATTATTATTATTATTATTATTATTATTATTATTATTATTATTATTATTATTATTATTATTATTATTATTATTATTATTATTATTATTATTATATTTGTTTTGATATGGACAGACCATGCACTTCCCTGATTGGCTAATCCACCTGTCAATCACTCCCATCTGAACCTGAGAATCAACTGTGAACAGACTTTTAAAATTTTTAAATTTAATATTCAGTGCTTTTTTTTCTCCACATAAGTCACAGTATATATGCATGTTTTTTCACACACATAAAATTAATAACAATGTGAACATGCATAAAAAAATAAATAAATACAAAATAAAAAACAAAAAATATACAGTACATCTAGTCCAAGAGAGTCAGAGTTTTCAGGATTTCATTAGTTTGCTTTATTAAATAGAAAACGACTGAAATCCTTTACATTTTGCATTATAGTTGCTCCACACTTCACACAGTTTAGTTTTACATCCTTGTAAAGTATTGGAGTGTGTGTTCTTTATCTCACTGTTTCATCCATTTTTCCATGTCCACCTTGTAGTTTCAGGTTAAAGTTTTGGTTGCCATTTAATCTTATCCTATCTAATTCTTTGTTGGGTTTCTTCTTCCCCCTGTGTTTTTTTGAATCAGATAGAAACATTAATCAATTAGACCATCTCTTTCTTTAAGGATCAAGGGCACACGGAGCATCCCCAGACTTTTAAATCCAGTCAAAGGCCATTTTCCCCCAATCTTTCGTCTTTTTGGTCTTGCGTGCACCCCCATTCCTCCCTCTCCCTCTCTCTCTTTCCTTTCTCTCCTTTCATTCTTACTCCCCCATCCCCCCTTCTCATTTCTCATATGCGACACTAGAGGAAGGTCGACGAATGAGAGGAAGATGAAGAGTGGGCTTTATTCGTCGGAACAATGTGGATGGGTTAAAAATGAGAGGGACAGTGAATGTGTGAATTCAAATCAAATGTGAATAATGTGGAAAAAAGTCGTGTGAAGGAGGGATTTTCTGTGTGGCATTTAAAAGATGGAGGCGCCTACTAATAAAAAAATCAAATAAACTTACAAATTGTAGCTTAAAGGGCTGATATTATAATGTTTTCTCACCTATGTTATCATGTTATACACACAAACCTGCATATTTAGGCTGCGTTCTTCTCAAACTGAAAACACTGTTCCACCTTGTATAATGTATGTGGTTATACAAGAAGTGCTCCACTGTGTTTCTAAACTCCATACACCCTCACTAGAATAATCTGGATGCTACTCTACTAAACAAAATGTAAAATGATTTGTTGGCTTGAAAACTACCGCTTCACAGGGTTGGAACAGAACATTTTGAGCTTTGAAGATAGACTAATAATGCAGGGTTACTCAAACATATGTGAATGAAACAAAATACAACTACAGTTTTTGAAGAGATTACAGCGTTATAACATGGCTAAAAAGCTCACAAGGGTCAATTTATGTAATATAGGACCTTTAATGCATTTCCAAAGTATTCTTCCCAATACTGAATCTAAGTGCTACATAACAGTATAATGAATGACTGGTGTCTGTGATTGTGAGAGTTGTGTGAGGTAGCACTACCACAGCAGTATAATGTCCAGTTTTGGGGTCAGCCAGAGTTGGGGCAGGGCTTTGATGGACAGTGGTTTGAATGGACGATTGTGCAGAGGAACAAGAGACAACACGGTCTCATTATGGAGGGTCAGAGGCTGTAAAGGTGAGCAAAGGTTCACCGTGAACAGGCCTTTGTACCTAGACTCAAACGCACAATTCACTAGACTTAAATACAGGGAGGAGGTATTAACTGGCCACATAAGTTATCAGGTAATCACAAACAGGCTAGAAGTACAGGCATTAAGCATATCTAGGTGAACTACAGTCAAATTTGGTAATGATATTTTTCAGAAAATCCAACACATATTTTTAGAAATATTTTGATTTGTTCTACTTCACCACAATGTGTAGAAACATTAACTAATAGTGCTTGTAATGAAATTACATAAATATTAAATAAATAATAATAACCAATAAATAAAGTGATGGAAATGACTGTTGTGGAAATGACAATGTTAAGCATTTCTTTTAAAATCTCATAAAACATTAGCATGCTAATCTCTGATTTAGAGTTAGCATAAAATATACTCAAAATACACAATATAAAATAGTATTTTTCACATTATTTGTACATTCAAAGGAAATATGAGGTGTTTGGAAATGACGACCAATAAACCTACTCTTAGTTTTGCAAAACTTGACCTTGATTTTGTTCTTGTTTCCCTTCCTTCCATGGAGCTAACGCTGCTATGCTAACATGAGCTCCTGTCACATCACAACTGATGTGGTTCAAGTAGACAAAGGTTTTAAAAAAAAAGTTAAAAGTTACATTTTGTGGTGGAAATGACAGTGATCCCTAGAGACAGCTGTTCTTTTTATGAAAAATAAATAAAATACTAATATATCTTTCAAGCACATGATTCTGTGCCATTTGTCAATGAAGTTACTGTTGAATCAAATTTAATTTCAGTCTTGAGGGACTGAGAGTCCAAAACCTGACCAAGGGACAAAGGACATATAGCAAAGACACTCAATATAAAACCTTATTTTATATAATAAAAATAGTAATTTATTTATCATAATTTTTTTATAAGTTTGTCTTTGTGTCTAGTAAGTGCAGCACGAATAAAAAATGACAAATGTGTTTTTGGTTTGGGACACAAATCCTTTGATAAATGGAGAATCACCCATCTATCTCCATGCAGACAAGCTAATGACGCCAGGCAGACTTACAGGTCAGACCTCTGGAGAGGTGACCCCACTCACAGTAAGAATGCATGTTTTTAAAGGTATTCTTCAAACAATGTAGTTAAGAGGCCCATATTTCTCTGTTCTCTGTTGTTTCCTCATCAAAAACATACCTGGAGTTGTGTTTTGTTTCATTCACACATGTTAAACACAAATCCTGCGTATTTTGCCTGAATTCATTCAACATTCTTTTCCACTTTGTGAAATCATGCGGTAATACGGGAAGCGCTCCACTGTGTTTTTAAACCCCATACACCTTTACTAGAATCATTTGGGTAACTTCAGCCTCGGAAATGCTAACTTCTAATGAACAAATGGTAAAAGGTACTCAAACATGTGTGAATGAAACAAAACACAACTCCTGGTATGTTCTTGAGGAGGTAACAACAATCTAAAGTTCAAGTTTCAAGAGTCATTTTTGTGTAATATAGAACTTTTAAATGATCTGTTTAAGATGTCACCCTGAATTCATCACTGTTCCGTCATCTTTATTATACTGTTCTGTCACCGCCTTTAACCAGTGTCTTTGTTTTGTATCTACAGTCACAGTGGCTTTGAAGAGAAGTCATTAGGGATGCATGGCTGATAAGAAGCACGCTGTCTTTCTGAACCGAATTTTACATCAGAGCGAGGAGGTAAGAGTGAAAAATTATGTTGGTTATTGAGCGAAATTGAGAACAAAAAGGTAGATTTATTCTGTCAAAGTCATACGCAATGTCATTTAAAAGCATTCCGCTCCATGGATACGATGAATCATAATATAAAATAAGGTCGTTTTTTTGTGTTGATTTTGCTTGTTTTATCTCCTCTTAAAGTTGTTGCTCCACTTTAGGGATAGTTGAAGTGTGCTTTGTTGTCAATTTATAGCCATTAATGAGTCATCTCTGCCTAATGGGTCTATTGAACTGCTTCCTGTTTACAATTGACTTTCCTCCTCTCCGAACTTGGGCTGTCCTTATATGGCTTTAAGAGACAAAACAACACGAATATTCCGAAACCCATAACAGTGGAAAAAAGGCAATGTTTATGAGAAAAGAAAATACAAAATTAGGTTAAAAGGAAATGTTGTGGCATAACATGTGGCTAGATTAGCACGGGGCTGTAGCGACTAAAGAAAGTACTCGGCATCTAAAAGCTTTGACCTGTTTTGCAAAAGAAACCGCATCAATATTTTACATGAAATGACCAATAAGGAGACAGAGGTAAAGGACTGCACCTGTCTCCTGCACTTAGTAAAGCAAAGAACATATAAGAAAGTGGTATGGTTTTGACTGTGATTTTAAAGATAATTTAAGGGTGGAGGGTTCGTCAATAATGCTTTTCTCTGTGGAGATGTAATTGCTTTGTCTGGAATGTTTCAAAGAATGGTTTTAAATCTTTTTATCTTCATGGAGACCAAACCAGACCAAGTTGCAGGTCAGATCTGTGGAGAGGCGACCCCACTCACCGTCCAAATGCCTGTTTTTCTAGGTATTTTTAAGGTATAAAATTAAAGGTAATTTAATAAATGTAAGGTAGAGCTGTTTAATGCCATATTGTGGAACATTGCAGGCAGAATAATGAAATGACATCCATAGAAACAAGTAGGTGTCTCAACAAAAAGTTACACAGTGCACCTTTAATGACTAAATACTGTCAAGATTCAAGATTGTTTATTTGTCATATGCAAGATCAACACAAGGTCAACAATGCAATGAAATGCTTAGGATCAAAAGAACCGTTGACTCGCTAAGATAGTTGAGAAGTACTATTAGCATGCAATAATAGTACATGGTAAAAAGTGTTGCAAAAAAGTGCAGGGGAAAAAGTAAACAATATAATACAAAAATGTAATAAAATATAATAAAATACAGAGGTACAGGTAGGAGTATTTCACAGATTGCACATAATATAGTATAGTATAAGTATTGCACGTGGGTTATTGCACAGGTAACAGTAGCATTTACAGTGAGGTAGTGATATACATGATGCATTCATATAGAGCAGCAGCTGTAAACATATTATGCATGACGAAGAGTAGTTTAGTGCAGTACTCAACAACTAACAAAGCTATTAAAGTGGCTACATGATCTTTGTCCTAGTTGAGCGAAGTTTGAAGTTAAAACGATCCATATCTTGTTTTAGGACAGTAAAATATGATAAAATGATTTACTGCAGTAGATGCACGGAGCAGTCGTCGACCAAACCAAAGGTCACGGGATTGATTCCCACTCAAAGCAAGTTCTGTCATTATGCTCTTAGGCAAGGCATTTACCCACATTGCCTACTTTGAATGTGGTGTGTACGTGATTGTTTGTGGTTGAAAGTAGATCAGTGCCACAGATTGGCAGCCTTTTGTCATTCTCCGTTGCTGTTACTCCTGATAACATATTGTATACAATTTATTCTAACTTTAGAGATTTAATAGTAGAAGTAGAAGTAGTATTAGGAGTGTACTGTAGCTTTAAAAGAACATTTGTAGAAGAATTGGCTCTAGCGCCAGACCGTGGCTGTACAGTTAGCCTTGTGAGGTCTGAACGTGCACAAGATGACCACAGACCTCCACATGCAACAGGTGAGCTGACTGACCCATCTGGGGCTTGTGTTAAAGGGATATGCCACCCTCAGGTCAAATTTGGGCATCTCCCCACAGTCCAGAGACTAAAATAAGTGGTGGAAAGCGTTTTCCTGCTCACCCAGCCATTGTCCGAGTCTGTCACCACTGACCGCCGCGGTATCTGCAGCTACCGCCTTAGACTGGAGTCTAACGTCGCCAGAGAAAGATTTCGGCCAAAAGGAATTAATTTGCTCGATGCGTTTCCCAATTACTTTCTGTGTAGTGCGCATTCATATCGAGTGCAAATAAATGTGCAAATCAACACGGAGAGCTTGCCTTGGTCATTTTGGGTGGGAACTATTTTCCAGTGCGGAAGAATAAAGCCGAATCACGCACCACGCTGTGCAACAGGGGAACTCCCTTCCTGGTGCGTAACAGGGATTCCCCTGGCAGCGTACTGCGTGATTTGGCTTTATTCTTCCGCACTGGAAAATAGTTCCCACCCAAAATGACCAAGGCAAGCTCTCCGTGTTGATTTGTACATTTATTTGCACTCGATATGAATGCGCACTACACAGAAAGTAATTGGGAAACGCATCGAGCAAATTAATTCCTTTTGGCCGAAATCTTATACCGCAGATACCGCGGCGGTCAGTGGCGACAGACTCGGACAATGGCTGGGTGAGCAGGAAAACGCTTTCCACCACTTATTTTAGTCTCTGGACTGTGGGGAGATGCCCAAATTTGACCTGGGGGTGGCATATCCCTTTAAACCAGGCTGCTCCCAAGGCTGCTCCCCCACACACCCACACAGTAATATCTGTATTGTATGTAATTCTTGAATACAGTCAGTCAGTTTATTAAAGATGCACAATGTAACTTTTCGTCTGTCTTTATGGAGTAGTCCTCACTACTGCAGATCCTTCATCCCCACCGCTATCAGACTGTATAACTCCACTATATAGTCCAAATGTGCAATTTTTTCTACATTTTCCTATTTACTTATTTCATTATTATTACTTATCTTGTCTGCATGTACTTTATTTTGTTCTAATTTTCTTTTGCACTAAGCTGCCTGGAGCTAATGTGGCAAGTGAATTTCTCCTGTGTGAGATCAATAAAGACTTATCTTATCTTAGTTATTTCTTCCCATGGAATTACATGTATCTGCCTTGAATTCCACTATTTACAAGTGTTTTTATTAGTCAAAACAAAATAACTAACTTGAAAAACATCCGTTCTTACTGAGTGTGTCACCTCGCCATAGATCTGACCTGTAACTTGGTCTGGTTTGATGTCCACGAAGATAGAAAGGTTTAATTATCATACTGTGAAACATTCCAGACAAAGCAACAACATCTCCACACAGAAAAGCATTTGACGGACGCTCCACCAGAAAGTTACACAATGCACTTTTAAGTAAAGTTATGTGCACAAACACATTTTTACATAATACAGCTCGTCAATATCTATTTTTATTTAAAAACTACTTACAACACACTCCACCCTATTCTTAAAACATAAAGCGCTGTAATGTTATTTCCCCTTTGTTCACATTTGAAGACATTGTTCTGTGTGTATCCTGTTGTGTGGGCAGGTGTGTGTGTGTGTGCTTATGTGTACAAGAGTCAGCAGTGCACATTTTGTTATTGCATTGACCACTGAGCTACAGAATGGTAAACAGACACACAAAATGAAATCTATTAGACTGCTGTAATTGGTGGATAGAAAAGTTACCTTGAGTAGATTTAATTACATGGAAAAAGCACAAATCAAATCATGTTTACAATGTTTGTCATCTGATGCGATTATGCAACAGTTATATACAAAAAATCAGCAACTTTAGCATCTGTTTTTGAACAAGACTACCAAATTACTACGTAAAAAAATACTAAACATGGGTATACGTCTAAGTATACAGAGTTGGGTGGTACTCAGTTACGTTTACTCAAGAATAAAGTTTTAATGAGATTCTAAAATGCTTTTACTCGTACTTGATTAATACATTTTACAGTGTAGTACTCTTGCTCTGACTAAAAGTTTTGGTTATGTGTAAGTCAACAGTTGACAAAATCTTTATTAGACTTAGATGGAATAGCAACCAAAGGGCAATAGAGCAGTGTCAAATGAGACATAATTATAAAAACAAAAATAATGATAATAATGTATATGTACAAAGCAGAATTAAATAGAAAAGTAGTAATAAAGTATAAAATACAATATCAAATAAGATGTACAATCCCATACAGTGATTTAAACATGTGTGTTTCCTGTCACTTGTGTTTTTTTCTTTCTATTTTTGTGATCTTTGAAAATGTTGTTAATGTTATTTTTATGTAATGTTTTGTCCTTCCAATTGCATTTCCTACACATTATCAATCAGACAATTACTCTTTCAATTATCCTTACTTTAATATCCCCAAATACTGTTACCCTACTTCAGTAATTTCTTGAACCATTTATTTTGTAGCTCACTTCTTTGAGTAATGGGAATAATATTAGTTATGTAAAGTTTTTAACAGCTCTCTCTATATTGCAAATAACTATACAGCTCTGGAAAAAAAAAAGAGACCACTGCATTTTTTTCTGAAATCAGCATCTCTACATGTATTACAACCATTCTATTCCAGCGTCTGTTGAATTCCAACACAAACACAAAGCTGAGCTACTTCAGTTCTTGCACCAGGAGTGGAATAAAGTCACCCAAGAACAAAGCTGTGATTAAAAATAAGGGTTATTGCACCAAATATTGATTTTTGAACTCTTCTTAAGTGTAAACATTATTATTATTATGTTGTTTTAAAATGAATTTGATCTTGTTTCTTTGCATTGTTTGAGGTCTGAAAACATGTATCTCTTTTGTTATTTTGACCATTTGTCATTTTCTGCAAATAAATGCTCTAAACGATAATATTTTTATTTGGAATTTGGGGGAAATGTTGTCAGTAGTTTATAGACTCAAACAAAAATGTTCCTTTTACCTAAACACATACTAGTAAAATCAGAAAAAACTGATAATTTTGCAATGGTCTCTTATTTTTTTTCCAGAGCTGTATGTCTTGGGAGGGATTTACAATAAACTAAATTGGTCAGACACTCTAACAATAATTTTTTGTAAGCGTTCTTTTTATTCACATGTTTGCCTCTTTGTTTGCACAGACGTAGCCTTTTGTAAACAGTGCTTTTTACAAATGTAGCCCGCGTGTTTCCGGAGGTAACTTGACCCCGGTTTGGATTTGAACCCCGTGCCCTGACCCTCAATCAATAACCCCCCACGACAATGACCGCTTTTACGCACAGTACTCGCTCTGGCCAGTAGATGTCGCAGCCTTCTATACAACTGGGACCGGAGAGGAGCCTACCGGGATGGATACAAGCGCTCCCATATGACAAAGCCTCACCATGCCTGGAAACCTGGGAACCGGAGCACGGCCAGCGTAGAGACATTTGCGCGTTTTTGCATCTTAACGCGAACCAGCTGAGCAAACGCACTTGACGCACAACTTCAGCGTGCACCTTACTCTTACTTAGTCCATTAAAACAACTAGAATCTCGCTTTATTTCTGCTCCTAAAAGTGAACTTTGTGGAGATGGTGTAACCCGGAGCATCGCATCGCATCACCGCGCAGGACGCACAGACGAACGTGGTGCGAGGAGTGCACGACTGAACGTACTTTTGGAGAATCTACTTTAGTTTGATACACGAGGGATACCCGAGCGCACCAGCGACGCGAAAAAGAGAGACAGTGCGGTGGGAGACCAGCGAACAGAGGAGGAGAGAGAGCAGCCACCAGCACGCAGCTTTTCAGTCCGCGGAGCTTGAGATGGACGTGAGGTTTTACCCAGCTCCCCCTGCAAGCGTGGGCTCCCATACATTACCGACCGATTCCACTTTGGACTTTTACCACTCTAACAAGGTAAACGCGCTTTTTTACTACTTCACCAGCGAGATTTTGTGTTCTTGCAATGCGCGCAAAGGTGTTGGGTTTTGACCTCAGTGATCCGAGCTGTGGAGGATGACAAGTGTCGTACTTTTTGGTCCCTGGAGAGAACCAGTGGGGCATTAACGCAAAATTAGCTCTTGATAGTTCCTTTTTGTGTTTATATTGAGTTATTATAATGTCACTGCACCTGTTCTGCCTCCTGCATTCAACTTGGTTAAAATAACTTAATGAGGATAAAGTGATTAAGCTCTGCGGCGCGGGTCTTTTGGAGCATTACGCACGCACGGGGCTTTTTACATATACAAAAGAATCGAATTTGGCCAGTTTAAAATCGATATATTCGAGCTATTCATTCAGTAAAGTATATATCCAGGCTACACGTGCCAAATGCGAGTGTGTTATCTACTTTAAACAGAGATTCCCACATGGATCAATGCGCAATTAGGGTAATTAAAAAGAACGAGTTTGCGCTTCAGTTTGGCTATGTTAGCAATACTGCGTGCATGTGTTTAAAATATGCTTGGTCGAGTTTTGTTTCATAGATTCATTCAGTCTAATTCATACAGTTTTTATTCTACACAAAGTACGAATGCAATGCAATCTTTTTATTTGTGAATCCGCAACTTAGGCCTGCTTTCTATACTGCATATGTATACCTTTGTAAGTAATTTGCATACAAAATATGCATTATAAAGATTTGTGGGAACATAACATAACAGCCAAACCCTATAGCTTCACCTATAACAACTTTAAACAGTCTAACATTCCCAGTATACTGTATAAGAGGCACATAGCGTCAAACATGCATGCTTTGAATGCTTTACTTGCCATAGCATCTGGAACAGGGCCCGTGTGCTGTTAACGTCTGCTGATGACAAAGTGAAACGCTATCTCACAGCACAATATTTGAATTGTTAATCCCCTGTGTTCATATACACAGACAGAGAGGAGAGGAGAGGTTATATGATACAAGTGTCCACCGCTTTACTCCTCCACTATAGTGCTCCAAGCTCTTTTAGTGTGGCAAATATACAACTGTTATTAAGATTGCTGATAAAGTGCATAGGCCTGTCACTATAATTACTGTATCGACTTATTCTTCAGTATATGTTAGCTGGAACAATATTTTTGAGTGGTCAGTAGTTATCGTGTGTACATTTTCTTTACACTGTACTGGAAATGTTGGGTTATTTTTGGCTATATGATACGATTTAAGGCTTACAAGATTGAATAAATAACTTCTAAGACTCATTATAGATGTAAAGTAACTACTAAAGTGTCTAATTCAGCTTTATTATTGCATCGTGTTCCGTTTTTAGAATAGTTTTTGTGGTTTGAATCTACTTTTGCATATATTAGTTTCAATAATTATTAACTTTTATTATCAGTCTTTACTTCAAACTTCAAAATCTGTTATCGTGACAGGCCTAAAAGTGAGAAAAAAAAATCAGTTCTGTCTGATTCTGTTGTGCACAATATAAACAAGTCTTAACATTTGAGAGAAGACTGAAATATGAACTTATAAATCAACACAAGAATATTTCAGAACATGTTTGTAGAGGACTAGCATGCAATGTTTCTATAAAATACATTTTTTGTTCTTTGCAGAGAACATCTAAATAATTACATCCTTTGAAATTTGAAAAAGTTACATTGCAGTTCAGCAGCGATATATTATGCAGCTCTATTCGGCTGTCACCCTGAATGCCTCTGTGACCTTTCTTTTGTGGTCTGTTTCTGCTCCTGTTGGCTGCCAAACACAACAGCAGGGGTAATTATACTTAAAATCAGAATTAGTTTGGTTGTCTTTTATAGATTTTTGTTCTTCAGTATAATTTTATTACACCATAACAGTCACAGTGCACATGTTTCTGGCCATTGAGGTGAGTTTTGGGGTTTGGGCATCATAAAACATTTTCATTATTACAGTAATGGGTTGGAAAAGATGTAGCAAGGTGCATTATCTGACTCACTGCTGCATACACCACATAAGACTAAGAAATGTTTCCCAGTATTCAGTTAGCTAGTTAGGTTAGTTTAGTTTCATTTATTTGCCATTTGTAGTTAAAAACGAATAGGAAAAAGCATGTGCAAAAAGCTCAAAGTGCACCATGAGACGTTAAACACAACCACATGAATAGAAAGTCAAACAGTTTCTCATTATTTATTTTTATAGGCGAGGTTCTGATCATTTGGAAGTTATTGTGGTGACACTTGTGGCCTAGTTGCATGAGACTCTGAAGTACATGTTGGTTAAAGGTGTACGCTGTAACTTTTCTAACAATGGTCTGCCACCTGCTTGTCTTTATGGAGATGTTATCGCTTTGAATCTTCCACAGTATGGCAATAAACACTTTTAGAAGTAGTCCTTTTTGTTTATGTTTATTTTAACTTGCCTCCAGTTTGCAAGAAAATCAAGTATAAAAAGTTTAGTTTTATTGATCTTTGCTTGGCCAGTCAAATGGGATAACTAGAATAATCACAAAACCCAAACAAACTTTTTTTTTTTGAGTCTGTTTACGCAGGAAAGAAATCTGATCAATAAAACATCTAAAGACATGTGTTTGTTATTAATGGATTTTTAGCATGACAGGTATTTGGAGGTACAATGTCCTTTTTTGCATAACTTTCCTTCTGGTTAGGGCTAGAAAACCTGCACAGATGTGAACAATAAGAAAAGAAACTGGATTACTCACCTCAGATGAAATTGTTTACATGACATTACAGTAATCTGATAACTCAGAAATCAGATAATAATCAGATTTTTCACATGCATGCGAGGTAAGTTTTTTCCCACCATTGTTTAAAGGCTTTACATTATACAAAATAGATTCTTGTGCGCTTTAAGGCACGTTATAATGCTGTTATATCCATACCTGGATTTGTGTTTTATTTCATTCACACATGTTTGAGTAAACCTGGTTTATTAGTCTGTGTGCATCTCCAAAGCTCCACTTCCACTTTGTGATGTCAGGTAGTGGTAGTTTTAAAGTTACCAGCTATCTTTTACCTTTAGTTCAGTAGAGAATGGCAATTCCAGGGCTGAAATCATCCAAATGAATTGGGTGAAGGGGTATGGAGTTTTAAAAAAAGTAGGTAAGTAGAGGTAGAACAGTGTTTTCTGTCTCAGGCTAAATGGTTTGTGTGTTAAACATGTGTGAATGGAACAAAACACAGCTCCTGGTATGTTTGTGATAAGGAAACATTATTACATAGATCAGAAAATTGTGTAATATATTCACCCATATATGTTAATGCCTGCCATACCTCACTTGGATTTCAGATACTTTTGCAAGGTTTTTATTTTATTTTAACTTTTTTGTATCTTTTCTCATTTTTTTAATTGTATTTTAACCAGTGATGCCGGTAAAGCGTTACTTAGTAATGCGTTACTGTAGTCGGACTACTTTTTTCAGTAGCGAGTAGTGTAACGCAACTACTATTTCAAAACCAGTAGTCAGATTAAAGTTACTTATCTAATACACCGTGTGTTACTATTTCTGCATTTCGGGGGAACGTAGGTTACATTTATTTATTCTTATTTTTTGGCTACGCGTTTCTTATGAGGTTACGTCATCTCGGCTCCGCGGCGCCAAAGTCGATGTAAACAATATGGAAGGAGAGAGGTTCGCCTTTTCAGCTGGAAATACAGGCATTATTTTGATTTTATTTCGGCTAAGGATGACAATATTAAGGTCCGTTGTACACTCTGTGCTGGTGAGTGCTGTCTACCTTCAAAAACACGTCAAATCTGAAAAAAACATCTGGATAAACTGCACAGCACAATGAAGCTAACAGAGCAAGACCCGCCCGATGCTGAAAGTCACAGGTGAAGGAGGTCCCAGACCTAGCAAGCAAAGGAAGCTGGATTTCGGTGTAAAACCAGTAAGTGGGGCGGAATTGAATAGGATGGTTGGGCATTATGTGGTTGACGAAATGCTGCCTGTGAACACTGTTGACTCGCCATCGTTTCGTGCCATTGTATCTAAGATCCCTACCAGTACTGGGCTGCCTCACAGAACATGCTTTTCTAGTTACCTGGACAAGCAATATAATAATAAGATAATACACTCAACAAAAATATAAACGCAACACTTTTGTTTTTGCTCCCATTTTTCCTGAGATGGACCCAAAGATCCAAAATTCACTCCAGATACACAACACTACCATTTCTCTCAAACATTGTTCACAAATCTGTCCAAATGTGTGACAGCGAGCACCTCTGCCCCGCCGAGACAATCCACCCCACCTCACAGGTGCACCACATCAAGATGCCGATCCGACATCATGACCAGTGCACAGGTGCGCCCCAGACTGCCCACAATAAAAGGCCACCCCGAAATGTGCTTTTTTTTTGCTTTATTGGGGGTCTGGGGACTCAGAACCAGTCAGTATCTGTGGTGTGACCACCATTCGCCTCATGCAGTGCAACACATCTTCTTCGCATAGAGTTTATCAGATTGTCAGTTGTGGCCTGTGGAATGTTGGTCCACTCCTCTTCAAAGGCTGTTATGGATGAAGAACACAGGTGCATTTTATTGATGGCATTTTGAATGCACAGAGATACCGTGATGAGATCCTGAGGCCCATTGTTGTGCCATACATCCATGAACATCACCTCATGTTTCAGCAAGATAATGCACGGCCCCATGTTGCAAGGATCTGTACACAATTCTTGGAAGCTGAAAATGTCCCAGTTCTTGCATGGCCAGCATACTCACCGGACATGTCACCCATTGAGCATGTTTGGGATGTGCTTGACCGGCGTATACGACAGCGTGTACCAGCTCCCACTAATATCCAGAAACTTCGCACAGCCATTGAAGAGGAGTGGACCAACATTCCACAGGCCACAATTGACAATCTGATAAACTCTATGCGAAGAAGATGTGTTGCACTGCATGAGGCAAATGGTTGTCACACCAGAGACTGGTTCTGAGTCCCCAGACCCCCAATAAAGCAAAAAAAAAAAAAATCCACATTTCGGGGTGGCCTTTTATTGTGGGCAGTCTGGGGCGCACCTGTGCACTGGTCATGATATCGGATCGGCATCTTGATGTGGCACACCTGTGAGGTGGGGTGGATTGTCTCGGCGGGGCAGAGGTGCTCGCTGTCACATATTTGGACAGATTTGTGAACAATGTTTGCGAGAAATGGTAGTGTTGTGTATCTGGAGTGAATTTTGGATCTTTGGGTCCATCTCAGGAAAAATGGGAGCAAAAACAAAAGTGTTGCGTTTATATTTTTGTTGAGTATATAATAATATAATAAAATATAATATAATATTATAATATATAATATAATATAATAATATAATATAACAAGCCTCTGCTGAAAGTAACTAAAAGTAATCTAACTTAGTTACTTTTAAAAGCAAGTAGTCAGTAACGTAACTAAGTTACTTTTTAAAGAAGTAGTCAGTAGTCAGATTACTTTTTCAAAGTAACTATGGCAACACTGATTTTAACTAATGTACCCAACGTCATTCACCCAACGCAATCCATACACTAATGCCTCTCCTCCACTCTACAGTCATACATATTCTGCATATTCTTCGTTTGAGTGGCTGGTATTTATAGACATGACTCATTCCATAAAGCATTTTTCATAAAGCGGTGAACATATAGACTATTAATGGCCCTGTGCTCTCACAATGGAGGCCTCCTGTAGGGTGTTGATCATTTATACTTAAAACTGACTCCTTATATAAATAGCTGGTGTGATTGTGCGTCCATAAACTCATTCATTTGGAAGGCAGTGTTTAGATAAGTGGGACAATGCATGCACAACACTATTTGTTTCAGTTATCATTATGCATTATTTGGTATTTAATGATTTTGGACATTTAATCCTTGGTATTTCTTGTATTTATAGGGGCCATATGTAAGAGATTTTAAATTACATAATCAAATATAGCTTTTACTGATAACAATTATAATGCAGATTTATTCTTAATTACAAAAAGCATTAAACGTGATGCCCTATTTATTTATGTTCTTTTTTTTTTTCTCGAGATACTTTTCCAATCAAAAAGCAGAACGAGCCTCCCATGAGTCTATATTTGGGTTGCCAGTTTCAATGATAAAATCCAGTTGTTTTAAACCTAAAAGGACTCTCTCTGATCTGAATGTTCACTACCTAAATTCCAGTACCTGCAGCCAATCATGAATCAGTGCTAGTGCAGCCTCCGCAGCTCAGTGAGGATCTGATTCTTCACATAAGCCATGGCCTGTCCTTATACTGAGAAAAATGTGCATGTGTTGTCTAAATTCAGATTTAGGAACTGACCATGGAATCATAGACTACGTTCAGACTGCAGGTCTTAATGCTCAGTTCCGATTTTTTTGTGAAATCCGATTTTTTTGCGAGGTCGTTCAAATTTCCAATTAAATGTGATTTGTACGTGATCTCCAGTGTGAACGTTAAACGCCCCAAAAGTGTCCCGCATGCACATTGGAAGACATGATGACGTCACACGCAGCGAACGTGCTCAATGTTTACGGAAGTAGCCTAAAGTTGCTGTGTACCGGAGCCAGAACATGTACAGCTTATTTGGTTTAAAGAGGAGACGGAGAAGGACAAGGTTTTTGGCCACGGCGTTTTGTGGGGCAGTGGCAGCACCGACCGTAGAAATGAACGTGTTGGTGCGGAGTGGTGGGATTGCTACGTGCTTCGCCGCTTCACTGACACGGAGGTTATATACTATTTTCGCATGACGAGAAGAACGTTTTGTGTACATTTACTTGTACCACTCTCGCTGGAGGAAACACGCCCGGGTCGGATGAATGCGACCTGGCCGTTCAGACTGAAGTCGCATGCCAAAAGATCGGATATGTATCGGATTTAGGACCACATATCCAAGTGGCCTGGATCGCATTTGAAAAAATCAGATTTGGGTCATTTCAGGCTGCAGTGTGAACGTAGCTATAGACTGTTAGACTGTATAAAGAAGTGAACTAAGGGAGTGTGACATCACCCGTAGCGTTCAGCTCTGGTCAAATGAAGCTCATCGAGCAGTTATAGGAAGAGGAAATGATTTACGGAAAAAAGTGCTAAATAAAAACACCAGGATCATGCAGAGCGGGTTAATACAATCATTTTAAGACAAAAATGAAGAGCCTGAGAGTAGCAATTATGGAGACAGGGGTGACATTTTTTTCAATAAAAAGTGAATTGGAGCCAGAGTCAGTGGAGCCGGAATCATGCCCAAATTAGCCATGTCCATTTATGTGCAGTTTATAGTTTAAATATGCTGACATCAATATGCAGGATAAGTAGAAGTAGTTTTTAATGAGGATAGAACATGTAAAAAAAAAAGTGTAGCATAATATAGGTTCAAAGGAAATAAATGTTCGATAATGGTTAGAATTAAGACTAGAATGCCCCATAACTAAAGTCCATGTGTCCCGGGGTAGATAGTTTGAAAGGTTAATAATTAGAGACTGTGAAAGGTGAGGCAGGATGGAGGTGCATGCAGACAGTGATTGACTGACGCCTGTTTGCTGTATAGATCACACTGACAGCAAATGCCAATCCTAAACTTCTATGAATGTATTTAACCTTTGAGAAGTCATGGTATTTTCTAATTGTTGTTGTTGTGTGGTGGGGAAGAGAGATCCTAAAAGAAGGACCATCCAACATTATGCATTTATTTATTTTTTACATGTTCTTTATCTTTGAGAATGTATTGACTTCTTATTTCAACATATCATATCTCAATATCTGACTCAATATGTGACCTTTCACCTTTTGTAAAGTTCTTGAGCATTTTTAATTGTTTTATTACAAGAATAGCGGAATTGACACTGACTTTGAGACGCATTTTATTGATCCTCAAAGGAAATCACACTTACAAATCAGATCTGTGGAGAGATGACCCTGGTCACAGTACAGCTCTGGAAAAAAAATAAGAGACCACTGCGTTTTTTCCTGAAATCAGCATCTCTACATGTATTACAGCCATTCCATTCCAGCGTCTGTTGAATTCCAACACAAACACAAAGCTGAGCTACTTCAGTTCTTGCACCAGGAGTGGAATAAAGTCACCCAAGAACAATGTGAAAGACTTGTGGAGAGCATGCCAAGACGCATGAAAGCTGTGATACAAAATAAGAGTTATTGCACCAAATATTGATTTCTGAACTCTTCTTAAAGGTCCAGTGTGTAGGATTCGTGGCGCATAGGTGGATAGTGGCTATGGCACTTCTTGTTTTAGCTACGGCAAACCTCGAGGGTCACCCGGACGCGCCGTAGCGGACAGCTCGCATAGCCGCACGCGTACCCGCGCGCACCCGCGTGCACCCGGCGCGCACCCGGCCGACAACAAAGGTATTAATAAAACGCGGCCTACCGTTCACTGTTTTTTTTTTCTTTTCGCATGAAAACACACATTCCCGATCGTGTACCATGACAATCTACATATCAAATGAAACCTTACAGTCTCCTCTTTTTGACTTTGCAATTCATTTCCCGGCACAACAATCACTCCCTGAGCACATGGGGCTTTTATACGGAAAAGCACAAAACGAGGTTTGTTACTTAGCTTACCTTTGAAGGCCTTGCACAGGTCAAACTCTGTATTTCACCACAAGCTTGGTCTCAATCTGTCCGTAAGGATCCAGCGAATAAAATCCAGTAAAACAATTTAGTCCAAAACACGTGTTAGATCCATTACGACGTGTGATACAGCAGCATGCTTGTTGTTTACCCAAAACCACGAGCCCCGCCCGACCGGCACCTCTCTCCCTCTCTCCCTCTTGTGCAGCGCGCGCCGAGCGCTCCGCCTGCTTTGCCTCCGGTGCTACCACGAGCCTTGCCGAAGGCGGAGCCCAAATGTCCTTCTGCGGCTCTCGTATTCAAAATGGCTGCCTCTGTATGGGGAAGATCCCCCTTTTATGTGACTATATCTAAGTCCAACAGAATACTTTGATTTCATGATGCAAGTGAAAAGGCTTGGAAAACAATGTGTTTTTGAATGGGTATCTTCAATTTCGGTAATTAACGGGTAAAAATCTTACACACTGTCCCTTTAAGTGTAAACATTAGTATTATGTTGTTTTAAAATGAATTTAATCTTGTTTCTTTGCATTTGTTTGAGGTCTGAAAACATGTATCTTTTTTGTTATTTTGACCATTTGTCATTTTCTGCAAATAAATGTTTAAATGATAATATTTTTATTTGGAATTTGGGGGAAGTGTAGTCAGTAGTTTATAGACTCAAACAAAAATGTTCCTTTTGCCCAAACACTTACCTATAAGTAGTAAAATCAGAAAAACTGATACTTTTGCATAATTTTCCAGAGCTGTACAATATTGCTCAAAAATACCTTGAAAAACATGCATTATTTCCATGATTGGAGACACCAATTCACAGATCTGACTTGTATCTTGGTCTGGTGTTGCGTTTTGTCTCTATGAATATGTTTGGGCACATTCAAGACAAAAAAAAAAAAAATCAAATCTCCATGGAGACAAGCAGGTTTTTCTACTAGAAATGTTACATAGTGCAGATTCATAACATAATTGCTACTTTGTGCATTCCAGCATTAGTACATTAAATACTATTACTGCTTTAATCAAAGAAATATTACAGTAACAATCATTTTCTGCCATTCTAATACCCGCTGATAGCAACATAAACCTTCTCATTACAAAACTGTACCTCATTATCCCCTTTACAACTGCATTTGTGTGATTATTTCTGTTTGGACCCCGTGGCTCTGTTATTTCTCTTTCCTCTCCTTTCCGTCCAGCTCCAGTTGTCCTGCTTGATCGTAGTGAATCATCTTTTACATTTTCGCCCAAGATTCGTCCTAATCTTTGTGAATCATGTCTGCGTTTGTGTGTGTGTGCTGAGTGGGAGTCTTCTTCTGCATTCACCGCCCCATAGGCCACTTGTGCTCAAATGCCTGTTTTAGAAGGAGACTATTTGTCAAATGCATTATGACTTGTGCGTACCCGGCAGCCAAATCACTCGGCTCGGATGAAGTCGGATGGATTGCTATAGCACTGTTCTACTTTCTCTCTCTCTCTCCCCCCTTTTTCTCTTTTGGTTTATGTTTCTGTCTCTTCTTTCTATACTACCGTTTCTCTTCTGCTTTATGGCTGTGTCTTCTTATACTACTGTCTCTTTTCTGCTGTTCTCTCTTTTCTTCTTTGCCTCTCTGTTCATCTCCTCTCTCTCTCTCTCCTTCTGTCTCTTGCCCCTCTTTAGTCTAATTCTGTCTCTTCTCTCTATGCTCCCTCTCTCTCCATTTCGCTTCCTTCTCTCTTTCTCTATCTGCCCCTCTCTGTTCCTCTCTTTTTCTCTCAGTCTATCTCGTCCGTCTCGCCCTCTACCTCTTCCTTTTTTTTAATTTCTATTTTTTATTCTATTTTTTATTAAAGTTGGATGGATTACTGAAGCACCTTTCTACTTTCTCTCTCTTTATTTCTCTCTTTTGGTTTATGTTGTTCTCTCAGTCTATCTCCTTCTTCTCTCTCTCTCTCTCTCTCTCTCATTCCTTCTGTCCCTGTCTCTCCTTCTTTTTTTCTTGATTTGTCTCCACCGTTCCACTCTTTTGGTTTATGTCTGTTCCTTCTCTCTTTCTATATCTGCCTATCCCCCCCCTCTCTCTCTCTCTTTCTCTCTCTCTCTCTCTCTCTCTCTCTCATTCCTTCTGTCCCTGTCTCTCTGTCTTTTTTTTTCTTGATTTGTCTCCACCGTTCCACCTTCTTGCTCTCTCTTTTTCTCTTTATGTCTCTTCGCTTCCTCTCCTTCTCTTTTTCTCTTTTGGTTTATGTTTCTGTCTTTTCTTTCTATACGACCGTTTCTCTTTTGCTTTATGGCTGTGTCTTCTTATTCTAATGTCTCTTTTCTCCTGTTCTCTCTTTTATTCTTTGCCTCTGTTCATCTTTTTTATTTTTTTTCATTTGGCTCCTTTTGATCTCCTCTCTCTCTCTCTCTCCTCCTGTCTGTTGACGCACTTAGTGTAATTCTGTCTCTTCTCTCTATTCTCCCTCTCTGTCCATTTCGCTTCTTTCTCTCTTTCTTCTTTCTCTCACCTACATTTCTCCCTTTCTTTTTTATTTTTCTCTCTCTCTCGGCTTGGATGAAGTTAGATGGATTACTGAAGCACCGTTCTACTTTCTCTCTCTCTATTTCTCTCTTTTGGTTTATGTTGTTCTCTCAGTCTCTCTCCTTCTTCTCTCTCTCTCTCTCTCTCTCTCATTCCTTCTGTCCCTGTCTCTTTTTTTTTTCTTGATTTGTCTCCATCCTTCCACCTTCTTGCTCTCTCTTTTGGTTTATGTCTGTTCCTTCTCTCTTTCTATATCTGCCCCCCTCTCTCTCTCATTCCTTCTGTCCCTGTCTCTCTTTCTTTTTTTCTTGATTTGTCTCCACCTTTCCACCTTCTTGCTCTCTTTTTCTCTTTCTGTCTTTTCTCTTCTTCTCCCTCTCTTTTTCTCTTTTGGTTTATGTTTCTGTCTCTTCTTTCTACAATACCGTTTCTCTCTCTCTTTTGCTTTATGACTGTCTTCTTATACTACTGTCTCTTTTCTCTTGTTCTCTCTTTTCTTCTTTGCCTCTCTGTTCATCTCTCTCCTCACTCTCTACCTACGTATTTCTCCCTTTATTTTTTACATTTGACCTTTTTATCCCTCTCTCTCTCTCCTTCTGTCTCTTGCCCCTCTTAGTCTAATTCTATCTCTTCTCTCTATGCTCCCTCTTTCTGTCCATTTCTCTTCCTTCTCTCCCCTCTCTCTCTTCCTCTCTTTTTCTCTTAGTCTATCTTGTCCGTCTCTTTCAGCGCACTCGCCCTCCACCTATGTTTCTCCCTTTCTTTTTTACATTTTACCCCCCCCTCTCTCTCTCTCAGCTCGGATAAAGGTGGATGTTTTACTGTAGCACCGTTCTACTTTCCCTCTCTCTCTTTCTCTTTTGGTTTATGGCTGTTCCTTCTCTCTTTCTATATCTGCCCATCTCTCTTACCCTCTTGTTCTCTCAACCTATCTCCTCCTCCCTCTCTCTCTCTTTCTCTCTCTCTCTTTCTCTCTCTCTCTCATTCCTTCTGTCCCTGTCTCTCTGTCTTTTTTGTTCCTTGATTTGTCTCCACCGCTCCACCTTCTTGCTCTCTCTTTTTCTCTTTCTCTTCTCTTCTTCTCTTTTCATCTTTGTCTCTCTTCCATCTCTCTTTTTCTGTCTGCCCGCCTCTCTTCCTTTTCTCAGTCTTTCTCCTCCTCACTCTCTCTCCACCTATATTTCTCCACTTGTTTGTATTTCACTCCTTCTCACGCTCTCGATCTTTCTCTGTCTTGCCCCATTTTCAGCTCTTCTTGGTCTCTTTTTTTACTGAATCTGCCTCCACTCTCTCCTTTCTCTCTTTCTCTCTCTCTTGTAACACAACCTCATGTAATTATCCCATAGTTTTCCTATAGCTTTATTATCCAATGGTTTACAGATGTTACGCTTTCCTTTATGTATCTTTGTTGTGTTGTAAGTTTAGTGCACCCCAAAATTACAGAAAAAACAATCATGATAGTGAATTAGATATTATACTTTAAAGTTACAGGTCAGATCTGTGTAAAGGCAACCATGTTTTCAGTAAAAATGCATGCTTTCAAGGTATTTTGTTAACCATAATTGAATAAATGCTTGGTATATAAGTTTAATACCATACTGTAACATTCCAGGCAAAGCTGTAACATCTCCATGGTGACGAGGTAGTTGACGGCCCTCTAAAACAGTGTTTCCCAACCTTTTTGTCCTGTGTACCCCTGAGCCTTTTGGTCATACCTCGAGTACCCCCTCACTCATACGTGTTGATAATTCTCCAAAAGTAGAATGTGACACTACAGATTATTAAATTAACCCGTCAAGAGCGGGATTCGAACTGCCAACCAACTGAGCTACTGCCGCCCCACTCTAACTCAAATTTACTCAAATTAGAAAAATATTCAAAAAAATCTCCCCCTGCGCCTGGCAGCGACACTGCCGAGTACCCCCTGCAGTGTGCTCGTGTACCCCTAGGGGTACTTGTACCCCTGGTTGGGAAACACTGCTCTAAAAAAGCGACTAAGTGCACCTTTCAATTACATTTCAAGTATATTCCCCATGTTGTGAAGTTGTTGCTTGTAACTGTGCCCCAACCGTTACTTTTACAGCACTAAATACAATACAGTTTTGAAGTTGCCAGTTTACATACTTTTACCATGTTCTTGTAACTCTTTCGGAGAATAAAAAGTTCAAATCCAACATTACTCCGTGGTTATTTTTTGGAGAGACCATGTAGCACTTTTAAAGCACTTGTCCTACTTCATTCTCTCCCCATATCATTGTATTAGTCACGGTAATACTTCAAAGTACAGACTGGCGAACATATTCTCCTCTTTGAATCCTCCAAGTGCGCTTTTTATGCCCTTCTTTCTCAAAACATGACCGCAATAGGAATAGCGTCTGTGGAAGTTAATTACATGGGCGCTAGCATTCTTGGTTAGACTACATAGTGGAGTTGTTTTTTTTTTCTCTCATTGCGTCCATTCATAACATTGTGCTGAGTGGCCAGTCTGAGCTGCAGGAACACTGGAAAACTATTAACCCCTGCATGGCCAGAGGAAGGCAGTCTGTGGAAGTGACTGGAAGTGAAAGTTGTCAGTGGGAATAACATGGCAGCGGCGGGTGATGTATTGTATTGTATTGTCTACACTGTACAAGATAATTGACCTTTGTTTTTCTGAAAATATGCTAATTTTGTTTTTCTGAGGTCAGTGTGGAGCCTATCATCTGTATAAGAAAAGTTAAAGGTGTTTTCTGGTGGAAGATCTGTCATGTTTTTCTACATTGGGCCACGTGAGAAACAGAAAATTAACTAAATTCTGCATGATATTAATTGTATTTCTTAATAAAAAGCAGGAAATAGCATTGTTTTGACTTGCTGGTAAGAAAGTTTATTATGACTCAGCTATGAAAAAGTACAAAAAATGTAATTTAAAAACACCTCTAAAATAAAAGCAAAGCAGCTTTAGTCCATGCATGAGGTAAAATGATAAAATATGTTTATTTTATCATTCCAAATGAGCTTAAAAGGGGCTGGTCAGAATTAACCAAAGGGCCGTATGTGACCCGGGAGCTGCACAATGCCTGTTTAGGTCTGGTTTACAAGGAGATTATACGTTGCCTGGAATTTTCCACATTATGGCATTAGACATATCTATCTCCAACCCCTAACCCTAACCCTAAACCCTAACCCTAACCCTAAACCCTTAACCCTAACCCTAACCCTAACCCTAAACCCTTAACCCTAACCCTAACCCTAACCCTAAACCCTAAACCCTAACCCTAACCCTAACAGTTTTTCTTTTCTTCAAAATGTCCAAATGAAAAAGGAAAAATTAATAACTGGCGTAATATATATTTATTTCTTTTTGTTTTCTTACAGTTTACAGTTTTATGCAATACTTGAACATCCACCAAAGCATTTACAATCACACATTCGGGCATCTGGTAGTTTTAAAAATCTGATAAATTGTCATAGTCTTGAAATATAAAATGTGTTTGTTGTAATAACAATCAACATTTCTGCATTATAATTATTACATGAAGTCCCGTTGACTTTATTAGAGCATAACATTGTGAATTTGGGATGAAGAATCAGGAGAGACATTCAGCAAATTGTCTCAAACAGGATTCAATCTCACAACACTAAGGTCTGCACAGGGCTTAGCAAATACGTACCTCAACAAACCCATAGGCCATTATATTGTACATTCTGTTTTGATTATGCCTTTTGTGATAAACATTACCAGTACTATTCACGATGGAATTGTTGTTCTCCACATCAAACTTCTTCTTGTCTCATTTACCTTCCCACAGCAAAGTCAGAAAGTTACACAAGGAATATGGATTGCCCGAGGCTGATTTTGTCTTTGAGTTAATGATAAGTAGATACTGTATAGTGCCATTCTCTGGGGCGTATACTTAACATTGTACTTTGTGAATGATGCAAAAGCAACTGGATTTTAATGATACAATAAAATGAACAGATTTGAACATTATGATTTGGACAAAATTACTATTTGAGATTTGTTTTGATTGATGATTGTATTTTTTCATTTTTTATAATGGAATAGTTAAAGGTTAGGTACAGTCATTTAATTTTTCATGCAAGAGCACATTTCATTTTCCACTAGAATACATTTTAAAAGCAGCACAAAATCAGAACACTGCAGGCTGTCTTCATCTGGTTATTTAGCATTTTATTCATAGCAAACCTAAAACAAAGAGTAAGATGTTGCATTTTGAGATGAGAGCACTTTAAACTGCAATTTAAGCAGTTATTTGGAATTCATGTTGATACTTTTTATAGTGCAGTTAAAACTGGACATGCAAGCCTGTACAGACATAAATGAGTCAGATGCTTATCATCGTACATGGTAAACAGTCACATTTTTATATAACGCTTCAAGGCACTCAAGCGCTACACCAGTATGGACAGAAATATGTGCCACCAGAAACTGAATTTGAATCACATAATTTGAAATTCTGTTTTTAAATTTGAATCATTGCATTGAAAAATGAAATCTGAATAGTATCATTTGAAATTTAATTTATTAGTTTGTAACAGGAATCTAATAAAATTTGAAAGTTCAACTCTTTTTGTATGCTCATGTTCAGTTCTCGCAATTCAAATTTAGTTCTCAAAATTCAATTTCAATTTACTGTTTTAATCTACAGTTTCTGGTGACATACTCTGCCCATACTCTTCCTTCATCCTTAAACTACCCGCATGTTTGTCACAGTAAATTGAAATTGAATTTTGAGAACTGAATTTGAATTGCGAGAACTGAACATGAGCATATAAAAAATAGTTGAATTTTCAAATTTTATTAGATTCCTGTTACAAACTAATAAATTAAATTTCAAATGATACTATTCAGATTCAATTTTTCAATGCAATGATTCAAATTTAAAAAATACAATTTCAAATTATGTGATTCAAATTCAGTTTCTGGTTGCACATATTTCTGCCCATACACCAGTGTATACAGACACAACCTTGAACCATCAACCTTTGGGCCAGTGGACAAACATTCTGAGCTACTGTGGAAATTATACATTTGTGAAGAAATGTATTTTAAAGGAAAAGTAACGTGTTTTTTTTTACAATCTGAGCCTTCTTTTGGAAATAAAACAAGTAGTTTTACTCACCCATAGCACTTTGGTGTCAATTAGAGCAGTATTGTAGAAGTTATGTTGTAGCCGTTCTGTTCTACTAATGATCCCGTATCCGTTAGCATGAGTGCTCGGGGCACTGCTTTGCGCTCTCCAAATAACACAAACTTTAGCACTTTTCAAATCACAGAAGATCGCTGTGTCAGCGTAGACTTTTAGTGGATTCCAAAACGGCCTGAAACCCGATATCGCAACAGAAAAGTAAAGTTCAGAGCGGTGTTAGCTTCTTTCGGACTAGTGGTGTTTACAAAACAGCTGAGTTCACGCATGCGCACTGTCCTCTCTGATGACGTCATCAAATGAAACTATAGCTGCATATCGGGTTTCAGGCCGTTTTGGAATCCACTAAGTCTACGCTGACACAGCGATCTTCTGTGATTTGAAAAGTGCTAAAGTTTGTGTTATTTGGAGACCGCAAAGTAATGCCCCGAGCACCATGTTAACGGATACGGGATCATTAGTAGAACAGAACGGCTACAACATAACTTCTACGATACTGCTCCAATTGACACCAAAGTGCTATGGGTGAGTAAAACTACTTGTTTTATTGCCGAAAGAAGGCTCAGATTGTAAAAAAACGTTACTTTTCCTTTAACTGCACATACGCCTAAATTAATTTTCTGGAATAAATAGCAGGGATGAAAGTGCCCAGTCACGAAAAAAGCTGAAAGTCACCGGAAAATTTTTGAACTCTAGATGCTCTGAGATGCTCTGGGGTCATTCCAGCCAATAAAAACTAAGATGTCAACCACCCATTTTGGGGGGGAAAATTCCCTTTCCCTCTTGATGATCCCACTCTACCTTCTCACAGATATTACAAACGAAACTTTTTGCAGCACAAAACAGCACAAACGATTGACACCATTTTGGGCAATTTTAGAGCATTTTTAAGCTTCCTGGGGGGCTGGCTGACCCCAGTTTGACCTATAAAAGAATCGTTAATATCTCAAAAACTAAAGCAGCACAAACAAAACTTTTTGCAGCACAAAACAGCACAAACAAAGCACAAAGATTGACATAGTTTTTGTGTAGGTGTGCGTTTGATGGGGGGCCAACTTCACGCAGGTTGTCCGCAGCTCCAGACGAGCACACGGGCTTGCACGGCCCGCACACCGGTAGAAGTTTAATACGAGACGCGTACTTTTGTTTCTGAACACGGGACGATTCCGTTTTTCATGGGCGGTTGGCAACCCTAAACACAACTATACATATACACACCCAAAATCTTTAAAAAATTACCCCGGCGGCTGACAAAAAAGCGGAAATCCGCTAAAAAGCTGAAATCTTTCATCCCTGAAATAGAATGAGCAAATGCACAGGGCCCCACCCACCAGCCACTAGAGGGGCCCACAGAGTTTAGTGCCCATCTGTTACCCTACATTAGCATCAGACTCAAAATATTGTATTGTAGATGCTTGCGATAAAGATTGTCTAGATGTCAGTTAATGACTCAATAAGAAATTCTGACAAACTAAGGTCCCCCAGGAAGCATTTTTGCAGAGCCTCGACAAAACCTGAAACGGCCTTGCCAGTCGCTGTGGTCTTTCCAAGAAGTAAATGAAAATTAGTTAGTGTTTAAAACTGAATCAGTATAACAAATGACTGTGAATATAGTTGGACTTGGCCCCCGCCCTCTTGAGTGTAAGCGATACAATGGTGATGGTGACAGAGACTCACTGCCCCTCTGCACTTTAATGTGGAGCAGACGTGAGTCAGAGCTACTAGAGGTGTTAAGAGGTCCATAAGTCATGTGGCCTCAGAATAGATAGTAGACTTGATCCTGCCTGGTTAGCCCCTTAATCACCAGCAGCTCTGCACAGCCTGGCTATTTATGTCCATGATTGATCACATTCAATGCACATATTTCAGTCATGACAGAGCAGCTTTAAAACCCCAATACGCGTTTTGATATATGGCTGTTTGAATTCAAGATCTGTAATGCTTTCAGTAGGATTATACAATATGGAGTTTTGGCGTGCATTTTGTTAGATTCATTTTTGTAAGTGGTTTGTGTTTTTAGTATTTCAGTGCACATTTTAAACTTCTTGTTAGACCTTGTTGATAATACCCATGATACGTTTTCCAAAACTCCAGCTAAGCCCAGTAAACTAAGTAACCTACACACATCTGAACAAGCATAACTGAATTTTAAAACAAGACTAAACCCAGACTAAAAATGGTCTGAAGCAGGACTAAACCAGCCTAAACAACACTGAGCTATCTTAACCATCGTAAAAGTGAGAAAAATTTTGATAAAAAAAAATATATATATTTAGTGCACTTTTTCACCCTGAATAGATCTAATTTAGGAGAAGTAAATATGCACAAACATTATCATGATTATTTTGGAGCCAGATTACGATTTTCAAATTTAATTGTTAGCATTTTTGCCTAGAAGAAGAAGAAGAAGTGAATTTATTGATCTCACACTGGAGAAATTCTTCTTTGCATTTAACCCATCCTGTTATTAGGAGCAGTGGGCAGCACATTACTGCGCCCGGGGACCATCTCCATGATCTTCTTGCTTCAGTTTGGTCAGGACCTAAGCTGGACCTAAGCTGGAGGTACCTTTTGGGTTGGAGGTACCTTTTGGGTTGATGGAGAAAACCGGAGTGCCCGGAGGAAACCCACCCAGACACGGGGAGAACATGCAAACTCCACACAGAAAGGCCCAGGCGACCCGAGGATCGATCCCAGACCATGCATGCAAACTCCACACAGAACACACACAGAAAGGCCTGGGCGACCCAGGGATCGAACCCGGAACCTTCTTGCTGTGAAGCATGAGTGCTAGCCACTCAGCCACCGTGCCGAAGCGGTAACAATAGTGATTTCTTCTTCTGTAAATTCCTAGTAATTGGTTAAATCCATGTTAAATCCATCCAGTTCGGAGTGTGGTTTTAAGGGCACTCCGGACTGTGCATACTTGCACACACCGGAGTGCACTCCGCAAATCGCATGGGCGTCGGCGAAATGGGACAGGTCTCGCAACTACCAGATGCTGCCACCGACTCCATTTTCTCCCGTAGAAGAAGTAGTGCACGGTGCATGCTGGGATATATGAGTGCGAGAAGTGTGCATGGATGCACAGTTGGTTCACGCCACGATCTCCATGGAAACGACTGCGGTTTTCAGGGTGCATTTGTGCGTGAGACAATAAAGAAATGGGACAGCAGTTGTCGCGCACTCCGAACTGTGCACACTGGGAATTGAGACACAGCTACAGTCTTTGTTTGAGCAGAGAGCTGCGTTCATGAGGAAGTTTGTGAATCACGATATGGTTAAAGTACATTTTACTGCATTTGGACCATTCTTCAATACCACTGGGACACCTCATCAGAAGTAGTACTTTTACCAAAACAGCAGATCACCACAGGAATGAGATCACAATTGCATTTTTATTCAATACATCAACATTTTTTTTTTAATCACACAGCCATAATCTAAATAAAACTGCAGCAGACTCTTACTTATACTATTTGAATCCAATGTACCAGTACCAATCCCTGTCCCACAGTTTGAGAAACTCTGGTCTGTCATGTCCAGTAAAGTACTGTACTAAAATAAATGTAAAACTGTTAGGTATCTGAACTTTACTTAAGTACATTTTAAAGTAGATTCTTTTACTTCACTACATTTGAACGCAGGTATCTGTACTTTCTACTCCACTATTATTATATTTGAACAGGACTGAAAATTAAAAGTATTTTATGATTGTCTGAGACCTTCTGAAAAGACTGAGAGTTTATTTTTAAACTGAGCAAACAAAAATATAACAACAAATAAACAAATAAAAAAAAAGCTTCTGCTGAACAAAATTAGAACAAAACATATCAAAATCACTACACTTGAAGCTTTATTAGATCTCAGAATTTGCAAAATACTTTTACTTAAGTAGATTTTTCATGTGACACTTTTACTTAAAGGTGCTTTGTGTAGCTTTTCTGGAGGAATGTTCGTCAAATGCTTTTCTCCAAGAAGATCGTTGCTTTGTCCAGGATGTTTCGCAGTATGGTGTTAAACCTTTTTATCAAGATTCAAGATTTGTAATATTTGTTTATGTTTATTTATCATATTTATATTTATTTGTCATATGCAGGATCAACACAAGGTCAACAATGCAACGAAATGCTTAGGATCAGAAGAACCCGTTGACTCGCTAAGATAGTCGAGAAGTACTAATAGCATGCGATAAAAATACAAGGGAAAAAAGTACAACAATATAATAAAAAATAGGTAATAAAATATAATAAAATACAAAGGTACATGTAGGATTAAATAAGGTGTAAGTAGAGTATTTCACAGGTGGTAATACTGCTCAAATGAATTTCATATTGCACATAATATAATATAGTATAAGTATCGCAGGTGGATTCTGTATTGCACATAATATAGTATAGTAATGTCATCATGGAGACCAAACCAGACCAAGTTACAGGTCAGATCTGTGGAGATGCAACCTCACTCACTGTCAAAATGTCTGTTTTTCTTTATATTTTTGAGCTGTATTTCAATAAATGTAAGGTAGAGCTGTTTAATGTCATATTGTGGAACATTCTAGACATGAAGCTGATGAACCCCCAAAAGTTACACGGAACACCTTTAAGTAACAAATTCAAGTACGTCTTTCACCGCTGGTCATGTCATTCAGCGCCGTGGAAACCAAAATGAGCTTCTGCCACCATATGTGTTCCACTCCAGAAAGAAACTTGAAAGTCCCACATTTATTGTTTCAGTGCGGTTCAAACCCAAACGCTCCCAAAACGCTGACTGATTGATTTCACCAGAGAACGTAGCCAAAAGTGATGGACTGTTAGAAAAAAGCAAATTCAAAGTGATGTATTTAGACTAAGCGTTTTTACATGTTCTTGTATGTGCCATTCCTGCTGATGACAAGCTTGGCTACTGTTATATTTCAAAGCAATTCAACAGAAGAACAAACATACAGTAACGTGGCTTTGATATCTGCAAAATACAGCCTTGGTTTTTTCATTAAAAGAAATAAAATAGGTCATTGGGAGCGTGGTGATAAACCTGAGAATGTATGAGAACATTGTAAAGCACTTTGTCTCAATAAAAAGCCGTTGCCAAAGTTAACAATGAAACTGCGGTGACCTTCTGTTATGTAAGCGTTTAGTTTAGTTTAGTAGCGACTAAAGCTAGCTACTGTCTGTGGTTGAGTGAGCGGGTTAGGAAGTGAGCTGCTCAGACAATATTGGCACACTTAATCAAGAGCAAAATTTAATATCTTAAAATGTTTCTTGGTGGAATAAATGTGTCATGCTACTATTAAACAATATAAACCAAATACAATGCAAAAGTACTTAAAAGTGTTACTCAGTGAACCAAATTACTAATCACTTTCCGCTGCCTTACAAAATTATGAACTGTAACTTTTCCCCATGTATAATTTATATAATTAGTATAATAAAAACAATAGTTGTAATAGAGTTGTTCCTTAGTACACATAAATGTGCACTGTGTAAAAAGAAAAGTTAAGAAAAGAACTTTAAAGATCCCATGACATGGTACTTCTTGATGCTTTTATATGGCTCCTTAATGGTTCCCTAATACTGTAAATGAATCCTTCTTCAAAATCAAGATTCAGTGCATGAGAAACAGAGATAAGATGAGAGAGTAATTTTTCTCTCTCTGAACAGTCCATTATGGGAGTTGTTGCTTGAATGCAAATGAGGAGGACAGAAATGGCCTATAGTAGAGGGTGGGGACGTGGCCAAACTCTCCGCTCTCAGCTCTCAGCTGTGCCTGTGCGCTCTGACCCATTTCCGTGTTTTTGCACGGAGGAAGGAGATGAGAAGCGTTCCATTGAAAAATAAACACATTTCTACAGAAAATAAAATTAAACCACTGCTGTTCAAAGGTCCAGAGGCTCAGATAAAGGACTTCCGAGCCTAGAAACACTCGGACGTGCCTCCAGGCAAATTTAAAAACGCATTTCGCATTGCCTAGCGCATTCGCGGTCCAAACTCTCTGGGCGTGATTTACAGAGACGCTGAGTTTGAGACACAGACGGGGGTGGAACTGCATTTTTCGAGCTGACGTCAATAAGGTGCCTTGTTCAAAATCGCCCGTTTGAGCTGTGTTTTTTTTTTCTAACGCAGAAAAGGACCGCAAATGCTCAGTTTAGACATTTCACAACTTTTAGCCATGGGGGGATGGCCCTAAACACAGTAGGGGAGCTCACATTAACGTTCAAAAACCTCAGAAAGTGAAAATTTCATGCCATGGGACCTTTAAAATTGATCCTGAAACTCACAGGGAGCCAATGCAGTGATTATAAAACCGGTGTAATGTGGTCCCAACCTCTGGTCCTAGTCAGGACATGTGCTGCTGAGTTTTGTAATAATTGCAAACCTGAAATACTCTTTTTGGGAAGACCAGAGAGCAGGGCATTACAGTAGTCTATTCGACTGGTGATAAAAGCATCAGTGTCTCTGTGTTGGCCCGAGACAGAATGGGGCGGACTCTGACTATGTTTTTTACGTGATAGAAACCTATTTTTATGACGTTCTTGATGTGTGAGATAAAAGTCAGCTCAGAGTCAAAAATGACGCCCAGGTTTTTAACTTGAGGAGATGGGTTAAAATATTGTCCTTGTAGTTTGGATAAAAGTTTCTCTCTCTTATCAACCAGTTTGTCTCCATGGTACCATGGCCGACAAGTGCAAAACACTTCTACATTTCACAACACACATTAACAAGTTTGAAAACAAAATTACATTTAGAATACACATTTACATCTTGAAAACAAATTTACGTTTTATAAAACATATTTGCAAATTTACAAAACACGAAACACTTGCGTACAAGCGCCGAGACAAATTTGTGCAAAGAGAGCGCGTGTTTGTTGTCAGAACATTGCTTTCTTATTTCTGTTGTTGTAGTGGATGAACAATGTTTTGCCCCAATTGTGGAGTCAACCTTCTCCATGTTATGACCATTAGAACGTAGAATATGCAATCCACGTGGGACCTATATGCGTTGAATTGCTCTTCACTTCCTGCTTGTCCTGCACATTCTTCGTCACTTCCTCTTTGTATTAGGACATTCCCTTTCCGTCAAGAACTGTGTTGTTGATTTGTTTCGGGGATTTGTATTTGTGTTTTTGGAACATGTAAATTTGTCTCGGCGCTTGTATGCAAGTGTTTCCATCCATCCATCCATTTTCTTCCGCTTATCCGGGGCCGGGTCGCGGGGGCAACAGTCTAAGCAGGGACTCCCAGACTTCCTTCACCCCGGACACTTCCTCCAGCTCCTCCGGGGGGAGCCCAAGGCGTTCCCAGGCCAGCCGGAACACATAGTCCCTCCAGCGTGTCCTGGGTCTTCCCCGGGGCCTCCTTCCGGTGGGACATGCCCGGAACACCTCCTGAGGGAGGCGACCATTAGGCCTCCGGAACAGATTCCCGAGCCACCTCAGCTGGCTCCTCTCGACGTGGAGAAGCAGCGGCTCTACTCCGAGCTCCTCCCCCCGAGATCCTGTGGTTCCCAAACCGGATCCCCTCCGGCCCCTGACTGTGCCTAGAAATTCTGTCCATAAATATAATGAACAGAACCGGTGACAAAGGGCAGCCCTGGCGGAGTCCAACATGCACCGGGAACAGGTCCGACTTACTACCGGCAATGCGAACACAGCTCCTGCTCCTCCTGCAAGTGTTTCATGCTTTGTAAATTTACAAATGTGTTTTATTAAACGTAAATTTGTTTTCAAGATGTAAATGTGCATTTTAAATATAATTTTGTTTTCAAACTTGTTAATGCGTGTAAATGTAAAAGTGCGTGTAAATGTAAAAGTGTTTTGCACTTGCCAGCCACAGTACCATTGGGATGTTAATGTTTTGGTTTAATTTGTCCACAGTATGGCATTAAACTAACCTGTAATTTGGCATGCAAGTCTCCATGGAGAGTCTCAAGTTTACAGCCGTACTGTGGAACATTCTAGGCTCCATGGAGACAAGTAGGTGACATCTCCATGGAGCAGCATGGAGATGTTGTTGCTATGCTTGGAATGTTCCACAGTGTGGCATTACACTTGAAATGCAGCAGATGCCACAGGGCCAAGTTAGTGGACAGATCTGTGGATCGACAAGCCCTCTCTCAGTAAGAATGTACGTTTTATACTTTTTTATTTACGACTGAGTGATTCTTCACACTTTTTTATTTACAGTTAAACACAAATGTACTTGAAAAATACACTATAAAATAATCCAAGATAAACAATAACATCTCCATGGTGACGATCCCACACCAGAAATGTTACATAGTGAGCATTTAATGATATAATAGCATTTTTATTTACATAATAATAATAATGTAAAATAAAAGAGAAAATCTGGAATGGAATGAATGAAAACCGCTATCACAAATAAATACAAGATACATTGCTACTTGTCTCCATGGATACTACTGCTTTGGTTGAGATGTTCCACAGCATGGCATTGATCGTGAGGGGTTTACTACTTGTCTCCATGGATACTACTGCTTAAGATGAGATGTTCCACAGCATGGCACTGAACTAACAAACCCCTCACCATCAATGCCATTCTGTGGGACATCTCATTCAAAGCAGCAGTATCTATGGAGAACCCTAACCATCTTTAATTTTTAATAGATAGTATCATTTCAGATTTATACTCTGTCCCTATAACACCTCACCATGTCATTTCTCTAGTGCCCAAACCTCCCTGAATGAGAGCGCTGATCTTCATTAGAGTAATTGCTTCATTTCATTATAAACAAACAGACGAGTGACTGATTCTTCTCAGAAATGGAGATTACAAGTGCGGTTATATTGGCCCTGGCAGATTTGTGTTGCAAAAAGCCTCACATAAATTAGTCTGGAGAAAATGCATATAAACAGCTGAAATAGGCACAGATGGAGCTTGTCATCTCTCTCCCTCTTTCGCACTGAAAAGATCTCACAGCGTGGCCAATCATGTAGATTTTTTTTCGATGTGTAAATGCTATGTTAGGATGGGTTTTTCCTATCATGTGTTGAGGCTACAGGCTTTTAATTTTATGCTACGGACAGGAAATGAAACACTAAGGAGAGACTGGGAAAACGTGCCCCGTTTGGCGGATTTCTGTGGATTGAAAGGGTCATTGTGAGTTCTTTGTGAATGGTTGTGGATTTTAGATTGGATGAAGGCAACTGTGTGTATAATTTTGAGAAGCAGTTCTTTGACGCAAAATACTAAGAATCGTACAGGGATTTCAGTTACTGTTTTACCATTGTGTTGGACCCAAGCCTGGATAAATAGGTAAGGGGCAAGTATTATCCCTTGTGGATCAGTAAGGTTTGTATAGGTTTAAAGATACACTATGCAACTTTTTGATTGGGGGTCCGTCACTTGCATTAAACAGCTCTACCTTACATTTATTCAATTACAGGTGGCTTTATAGTTCAAAAACACCTAGAAAAACAAGCATTGTGACTGAGATCTAACCTGTAATTTGGTCTGGTTTGGTCTCCATGAAGATTAAAAAGGTTTAGTAATATACTGTGAAATACTCAAGACGAAGCAAAAAGGTCTCCATGGAGAAAAGTATTTGACGGATCCTCCACCAGAAAAGTTACACTTCCTTTAAGTCATCCAAATATCCTGTGTCTTTATGTTAGGCAGTTAGTTTGCATCGCTAACTTGCCAATGTATTTAGAAATGATGATAATATAAAAACTGTACACTAATTATATAAACATGTACATGATATACAAAGTCAACATGACCACCAAACACCATGTTTTATCAAGCGTCATTTTTTGTTATCAAAACTGTCTATATTGACAGTGTTGCCTCCATTTCTGATAATCCTAAGTAGTGTTATCACGATACTAAAACTTCACACTCGATTTCGATACTTAGGAATAGATTTGATACCAAAGCTCTTTTTTTAACACAATATTGTAATTTTCAACACAAATATACTATGTAGTCTTAGACTTGTTCTGACAAAACTCAAGATGAAACTGTTCAGGAAAGGGCAGATTTTATCCACTTGTATTTATATACAGTATCAATACCTGCTTAAATGAATATCTAGATTCTGTACTAGTTTTTGTCTCAATTAATATCTGATTTCCAATATTTTTACAACCCTAAGACCAAAACCCTAAACCAATCCTTATTGATCCACAAAGGAATTTTCTTACTCTAACTCTTTAATACTACTCAGTTATATTCTTCTCCATGGAAATGTTGTTTTACCCAGAATGTTTCAGAAAATGGCACAAAACTTAGATCCTCCATGAAGACAAGCAGGTGACACAATTTTTCATTACACCTTCATGTCTTGGAATCATTTACAGAAAGCCCTTAAATTGGAATCTCTGGTGTCACTTGATAAATTCAAAAAAATTGTAAAAAGTGTGGTGAGGGATATGTGTATGTTTTTCTTTAGAAATGCGAATGCTTTTGGTTATAATGTGATATTTTCTGATTTTACTGTTTTGTGTTGGCTGCTACATTGGCCAAGTCTCTCTTAAACAAGAGATTCTGAATTTCAATTGGATGGTTAAATAAAAGTAAAATAAAATCAAATAAAAAAGTGTCAGATATATCTGTAATGATAAGACTTGAAAAAGAACTTTCCAAGCAAAGTGATGACATTTTCAAGCAAGTGAGAAACTCCGCAAAAAAAAATAAAACAAAACAAAAAATAAAACAAAAACACTAAATCAGTACTAATAGCTGGGTTTCAGATGAGATCACAACATTCTGGCCAATAATATTTAATTCAATAAAATAAAAAAGTGTCAGATATATCTGTAATGATAAGACTTGAAAAAGAACTTTCCAAGCAAAGTGATGACATTTTCAAGCAGGTGAGAAACTCTGCAAAAAAATAAAATAAAAAACAAACAAACAAACAAACAAAAAAACACTAAATCAGTACTAATAGCTGGGTTTCAGATGAGATCACAACATTCTAGCCAATAATATTTAATTCAGCTGGGGAGATGGCAAAATGTTGGGTCTATTCACTCATAGAAATTATCAGATCTAAAATTTGTGACTTTACCTTTTGGATATTTCATGGCAAAGTACAATGTAACCAATAGAAAAATCTGCCTCCTGCCCTCAGTCTGGGAGTATTATGTTATCATTCTAGAATCTGAAAACTACCAATCCAAAAGTAAATCTTTAAAGCAATATTTTACAATAAGTTAGTTATAAATTTCGATCATATTTCCAAACTTCTTCCAGTCACGTCTTCACAACTTTAATCCCCGTTAGCCTTTTACTATACATTTCTTCGTTACATAACACATCCTTGCAGACCGTCTAGACTCACGTACTTAAAGATAGGTGTCTGTCAGCTCTAAAGCACATGTCTAAAAACACTGGAAGAATGCAGCTGTCAGTGCGCTGCTAGCCATGCCTCACAAGCCTGGGCAAACAGTACCAGTTGTCTTAGCTTTCCGAGGTATGCCCTACACAAACAAAAACGTAAAGATGGACGCTCCTAGTCCAGACCACCGGCCCTCTAGGTACACAAGCATACAGTTGCACACATATTAGACCAGTCCATACCCGCGTAACATAAATAAACGTTCAAATACAGGCTGCGGATAAACCGTTTCGAACCTTTCAAACCGTTTGCGTGCCATGGTAATCTGTGTAGTATTAGCAGTGTACGCTTGAGTTTGAAGCGCCGTAAATTGCTATAGCGAAGAGAAAGATTTACAGTGTGGATTTATCAGAGGTGATTAGATGTGATATGATTTATTTATTTGTCTGTTTTACAATTTTAGATACTTCCTCTTCTGAGCGCAGCTGCCTCATACTTGTATAGATACATTTTCACAGGCAATGCCAGATTTACGCAATACACAAACTGCTACAATGTCTTGCACGTTAGTCCAAGTTATGCTTCTTGTATTTATTTGCAAGTCTTATAGTTTTTATTTTTCAAAGTTCAAAGTTCAGAGTCAACTTTATTGTCATTTCTGCCATATGCAAATCGAAATTCTGTTTCTCCCTGGCCAAACAGTGCAAAAAACAAAAGTGTACAAAATACGATATAAAGACAATACAAAAACTATCTAAGACAAAATCTAAAGCAGTGCAAAGAATAAATAAATACCTATTTACAGATGTCCAAAAATGTGCAGTGTGCATCAAAATGTGCAATAGAATGTGCATTGAAAATTTGATATTATTTGGATATTATGAGAATGGAGCAGCAATAACTGAACATGTTTTATGTAGTGTTCTATTTAATTCAGTTAAATTCAAAATAAGCATATTTGTTTGGTTTGGTTAGTGTTTAAATGTGAAAATAGATTTGTCCTTTAAGCATTTTCCAGAGCTGTACAAATGTCACATTACTCAATAATATAAGTTTCAAATATGAATATGCAAAATTTTATATTGTAGCTCAGTTTTACCAAAATGTAATTCTCTTCCTCATTTCTCTCTCTTCCTCTCTGAGCAACCCTCTTTCTCCCTCTCCCTCCCTCTTTCTTCCTCTCTCTCAGTGCTAAGCCACAGTCCCCACAGGCCCCTCTCTCTGTAAACCACCTCTGGCATGTGGGGGGTTTGAGCGCAATATTTTCGTTGTACATCGTCTGTACTTTCCAGGAATTCCCACATCTGCGTCGTACTGTATCAAATGGCCCCGCAATTCAGTGTCTGAAGTCTGCACAGATCTGATCTGTTTTACTTTTGGGATTTATTGTGCTTGATAATATTGACAAAAATATCAATGACTGATTCTGTATCCTTGTAATACTTTGAAACAACCTTTTCTAAATACACTTAAGTCATGTAAATCAGTACTTACAGTAAGATTTTCAGTATTCATAATTACTTGTGTTAGTAGTGTGTTATATCAATTCTGAGATCATTGCTTGACAAACTCTTTCACACTAGCAATACATGCACACGTGAATAAATGTTATATTTTCTATACAATGTTCACCTTATTTCAAATTAAACTTATTTGCCAAGGTGAAGAATGGAAACGCTCTCAAAATAGTTAAAACCTACAATAACACACTAAATCCAATAATACTGCATCATGATAAGAGCCATATCTAAAACCGCTGTACCGGATTGTACTACACACATTGTACTACACACATTTAAAGTTATTTCACATTTACCTTATTCATTCTGAGCATCATAATTATACACAAAGATGCATTTATAAGCGTTTCAGAGCAGTTTTTTTTTGTCCATTGCAGTAATGCTAACAACAACTTTGTGCACTTCCTGATTATCAGACATGATTATTGGATTATGCAGACATGTGCAGTACACATCAAAATTCCACAGTTCCTTCAGTAAATTGGACCGACTCTCCACTGATCTGAGCTATAACATAGTGCTATAACCTGCTTCTCTCCCTTGTGAGGGGATTAGGGTTTAATCTATACTGTGGAACATTCTAGACAAAGCAATAACATTACTATGGAGACATCAGGTGCCTGACCCTCCACCAGAAAAGTTACTTAGTGCACCTTTAAGATCTGCTTCTACAATATATATTTACAGGGCTATAACAGTTTGCTCAAATACATGGCAACCATTAGGTACAGGGCCTTTGAAGCTAGTGTTCATTTTAGCAGTGCTTCAGACTTTGAAAATATCAAGAAATTGCAATTTAGTAACTTCCTTTATGACACTTTTGCAGTATGTCTGCAAATCCATTACATATAATTTTAGTCTCCAGCCTCTTAGCAGGCTGCTCTGTGCTCTGCCCGTGCGCACAGTGCAAACAGTACATAGCTGGCACCCCTGGTTTCACTTAATCTTTGACACAAAGGCATCGGCATGTGGCTCACACAGACCCTCTGTGAACACACTGCATAACCTTTATGAAACTCAACCATATTACTCATTCAGGACATACATTTACAGTTTCTATTGTACAAGTGTAGTTATAAATGTATGCATGTTAAAGGACAAACATGATGGTTCTCAATGATAAGGAGCAAAGTATCTCTTCACACAGCGATTTTACTGCAATCTATCTTCCATCTATTCAATTACAAGTGTTTATTGTTGAAAAATCCTTTGAAAAACATACATTCTTACAGTGAGCGGTGTTGCCTTAGAACAGTTCTAACTTGTAACTTGGCCTGGTGGCATCTCCATGGAGATAAATAGATGCCATAGATGAATACCATTCTCTGCAAAGTAAAGACATTAACATTGAAACAAGCAGGTGGTAGAAAAAGTTATATAGTGCACATTTAAAAGTATAAAGGGACGTATAAAACGGTTATGGCTGACAGATACAGAATTAAGCAGTTTGCCTGGATTGTTGCGTCATAGGTAAAAATCCATAATTCTTCACAGTTTTTAAAGCATCGATAGACTTTCTGTGGTCAAATTGTGTTCACAACAAAACTTGCATTCATTTTGCATCATTCTCATTGTTTATTCTCATTGCTGACAGCAGAGGGAGCTCTAACACCTAAATACCTCTTTGGAAAAGGAAAAGAAGTTTAAGTGTGTTTTCAAAATATTGGCATCATCTTTAGTTTGAAATTGTGAAATACTTTTCCCTTTTCAAAAGCATGGTTAAAGAGGAATTAAAGACAAAAGAATGCATACTGTTACTGTTATTTAATACGTGGCCCCTAAAATATGTGTATGCTATTTGCCTTATTTCTAATTTGTAGTATTTCGCATCTGTATTGTCAAACTGGACTTCATGCTGCTCCTGCTATCCTATAATTACAAATCTGTCCACTATTACCCCAGTGCAGTAAAAATAAAAAAATAAAAATAAATAAGTGATATGACAGCATGACAAAGCATATTTTTGATGTTTTCTGATGAAAGGTCTAATAGAATTTTAACATAAGTCAACATGTGAGCGGAAAACACACACACACACACAAAAATCCGAAACATGTATTTTTTTTTTCACTTTCTTAAGACTTAATTTGATGATTCAAAGTGATTCCTCTTGGCACACCTCAGCGTTGTGTGCTTCAAGTCTGCATTTGGGGAAATAATGAAGGATTTGAGCAGCTTCTGAAGAGCAATTGTGTCTGGACAAGATTCAAGGCGAAAATGTTGAATCTAAAAAACGGCTATAGTGACCCTGCGTGATGTTGTGCAGTTAATGAGTATCTCTCTCTCAGCATAAACAAAACTAATGGCCTTTCAATGCACTTCTGAGGAAAGGATTCTGTATTTACATGCAAATGTAAAGTCACAGAGAGTTTAGTTAAGACAAGTTGTGTTTGATAGTTTATTTACTCTAATGTTACATTTTTGCTATAGTTAAACAGTAATTTATTTATAATACTTTAACTTAACTTAAAATTTTTTTATTTTGAGCTGCACTATGTGACCTGGAATGTTCCACAGTATCTCATTAAACAGCCCTGCCTTACATTTATTCAATTATAAGTGGTTTTATAGCTCAAAAATACCTAGAAAACAGGCATTCTGACTGTGAGTTGGGTTGTCTCTCCACAGATCTGACCTGTAAACCTCAGGTTTGGTCTCCATGAAGATATAAAGGTTTAATAGCGTACTGTGAAACATTTCAGACAAAGCAATATAGAGAAAAGCATTTGTTTGTCTCTCCAAGTTACACAATGCACCTTTAAGTGAGTTTCTCCTTTCTGTTTTATTTAAATTCTATTATTATATTTTGCAAAATGAAGTATTCCATGGCTTAATATTAAATGGTACATCCATTTAACTGTAGAAATTGCTTTCATACTATACTAATATTATGACTACTCCTACTACTAATACTGCGAATACTTCTATAACTACTACTATGACTATGATAGATAGATACTTTATTGATCCTGAAGCAGCAAGTTCAGTAGCAGCAACATAGAAACAAACAAAACAGCATAGTAAAGATATTTCAAATTAGCAGTTCATTAGCAGTTAAAATATTAGATAACTTCACATCTTTCTAACCATCTTACTGTGTCTTATTTGTTGCACTGGGCATAATGATAACGGTGGAAGATTTCAATTATTCTGCCAAAGTCAAGGAGCTTGTTTCAGAAACACAACACGGCCTGGGCTATATGAGGAGATTGGACCCATTTGGTATGTAATTAAATTGGCTTGGCCGCTTGCCAGGGTAAGAGGAAAATACATTCCTCTCCTCTTCTCATCTCAAATGAAAACGTATAGTGTTTGGCTGAAAATACCTGGAGGGGAGCGTGGTGAATATTCGTACTACAGCTTGCATTGTGTGAGTAAATGAGTTCTGAAATGAGTTATCTGCGGCGGTTTCCCCTCTGACATTTCAAAGGTATGCAGCTCTTGAACCACAGATTTACTGTAATATATATATTTTTTCTGTTATTGATGTGTGTTTGAGTTATAAACTGTAAACTGGCCGCTCCTCCATTTCTGTGGCTATGGGGTATCAGAAAATATTGGTGTGCTTTGTAATACTATTTATAGAGGATACTGTATATTATATATACTGTATATACCACACTTGTTGGTCTGCAGTCTGCATATTACTACTAGTACTACTTCTACTACTGCAGCTGCTACTACTACTACAAAAATAAGAGACCACTGCAAAATTATCAGTTTTTCTAATTTTACTACTTATAGGTATGTGTTTGGGCAAAAGGAACATTTTTGTTTGAGTCTATAAACTACTCACAACATTTCCCCCAAATTCCAAATAAAAATATTATCGTTTAGAGGATTTATTTGCAGAAAATGACAAATGGTCAAAATAACAAAACGATACATGTTTTCAGACCTCAAACAATGCAAAGAAACAAGATCAAATTAATTTTAAAACAACATAATACTAATGTTTACACTTAAGAAGAGTTCAGAAATCAATATTTGGTGCAATAACCCTTATTTTTACTCACAGCTTTCATGTGTCTTGTCATGCTCTCCACAAGTCTTTCACATTGTTCTTGGGTGACTTTATTCCACTCCTGGTGCAAGAACTGAAGTAGCTCAGCTTTGTGTTTGTGCTGGAATTCAACAGATGCTGGAATGGAATGGCTGTAATACATGTAGAGATGCTGATTTCAAAAAAATGCAGTGGTCTCTTTATTTTTTTCAGAGCTGTATACCCATGTTTGTTACCCATTTATATCTACAAAATCCATGCATCATTTCAAAATATACTTAGTTTACTACAACATAATACTACTTAATTATCAACACATGGAAGAGTATGACATCAAAATATGCAAAATAATAATATAATAAAAGACACGTCAACAAACAAAAGCTATTGGAAAGTGGACAATTCTCTCTTTTTTATATGCTCCTCCATATCTGTGCTTATGAGTTATCAGAATGCAGCAGTGCACTTTGTAATGCTGTTTATAGATATATAAATCACACTTATTAGCTATATGTGCCACTGTTTTGAATGGTCCAGTCTGTTAATGTTTCACTATTTACTGTAGTGTAAATAAATTCTAATGGCAGTCTGTGGGAAGACTCTGTATTTGTCAATGACTGTTTACTCAAGTGGCAAATACCAAAATGTTGCTTGCAGTATTTTTATGACTAATGCACAATTTGCTGATATAAACAAATTGTGCACTATAAACACATTTAAAAAGTGCATTGTGTAACTTTTCTGGTGGAGCCGCTTGTTTCTCTGGATATGTCATTGCTCTGCCTGGAATGTTCCGCAGTGCGACATTAAACAGGTATACTTTACATTTATTCAGTTACAGGTGGTTTTATAACTCAAAAATACCAAGAAACAGTGTCATTCTGACTGTGAGCGGGGTCGCCTCTCCGCAGATCTGACCTGTAACTTGGTCTAGTGTGGTCTCCATAGAAAGAGTTAATCCAATACTGTGAAACATTCCAGACAAAGCAATAACATCTCCATAGAGAAAAGCATTTGACGGACCCTCCACCAGAAAAGTTACACAATGCACCTTTAATGTTATGTTTTTCAAAATGAAGTTAGTTAAATATTAAAGGGATATGCCAGCCCCAGGTCAAATTTGGGCATCTCCCCACAGTCCAGAGACTAAAATAAGTGGTGGAAAGCGTTTTCCTGGTCACCCAGCCATTGTCCGAGTCTGTCAGCACTGACCGCCGCGGTATCTGCTGCTCCTCCGCGTTAGACTGGAGTCTAACGGCGCCAGAGAAAGATTTCGGCCAAAAGGAATTAATTTGCTCGATGCGTTTCCCAATTACTTTCTGTGTAGTGCGCATTCATATCGAGTGCAAATAAATGTGCAAATCGACACGGAGAGCTTGACTCATTTTGGGTGGGAACTATTTTTCAGTGCGGAAAAAGAAAGCCGAATCACGCACCACGCTGCGCAACAGGGGAACTCCCTTCCTGGTGCGTAACAGGAATTCCCCTGGCAGCGTGGTGCGTGCTTCGGCTTTCTTTTTCCGCACTGAAAAATAGTCTGTCTACATCTCCAAATCTCAAAATGCTCTGTTCCACCTTGTGATGTCATCAAGCTGTAGTTCAGTAAAGACTGGCAATTCCAGGGCTGAAATTATCCAGAATATTGTAGTGATGGTGTATGAGGCTTAAAAACACAGAAGAACACAGCCTAAATATGCAGGATCCGTGTTAAACGTGTGAAACAAAACACAACTCCAGGTATGTTTTTGATGAGGAAACAACATTATTACACAAATCAGAAAATAGCGTAATATTTTAAGCAACAACTTCTTCTACTTGAGAATATCATACTACTATTGACAATAATATAAAAACTCAGCGAACCAATATTCTTAAATGTAACCATCCAAATCTCTCTCAGCTCATATAAATAGGCTTTCACTGCACACATACTGTACTCTAGTTTGCAAATGCATATAAAATGTTTATGACCAGAGCTTGACGGGCGTGAAAGACGTTGGTATTCTAAGACTTGTGTGGAGAAGTGAAAGGGGGAACCGCAGTGAATTAATACTATAACTGTGGCTTTTTGTAGTGAAATCTTGATCTGAAAATGGATTGAGACGCCCAGCTGAGCCTTTCTTACCAAATCGGCCTGGCGTGGCGTTATAATAGCTTTTCCTTGTATGCGCCCTGTCAACTCGACTCAGTCTCGACGGGGGCTATTTTAGCGTTAGCCACAGAGCTGATAGAGAAAACTACAACTCCCAGTGTGCCGCTGCCAGTCTCCGGAGAGAAAGAGAGAGACAGAAAGCTGTTAGCACAAATGGTCATTGTAAATAAAGACTGTAATACTTGTATTGTAAAACCTGTAATATGCAGTGTGAAAGAGATGGTTATTGCAGTTCTGACTGGTTTAATTTGGTCATTCTTTCAATAAGATTTTAAGTTTTAGGCTACGTTTATATGATGGCAGTCTGAACAGAAGACGCAAAAGTGGCGTCGCGTCTTCTCTTTTTATTCCGCGTTTAAATGAGTGTTTTTGGGAGGAAATCTGGGTGCATACGGTGATGCAAAAGTGTGTGGAATTCGATTGAATATGCATGCCAGGCGGCGAGGTGGTGCTGTGATACATTATCACTATGTCCGCACGCATGCGTAGAATCATGTGTGGGTATAGCTGTGTGTGTGTAAAGCTTTATACATGGGCTTGTGTGTATGTACATATATATATATATATATATATATATATATATATGTGTGTGTGTGTGTGTGTATGTGTGTGTGTGTGTGTATGTATGTGTGTGTGTGTATATATTAGTTTTTATTATGGGTCTGTACTCTGAGCCTCAATATTGTTGTGAAGTGACAAAGTTCTATTTTATATGAAAAGATATTATATCCAGGAAAAATCTCTTGCCACTATTGATTTGAAGGAATTTTCAATTCACAGAGCCTTATATTCTTATATTTGTAAATAAAAAATGTACTTTGTTATCAAAAATCTCTTTCTCTGTTGTTTTAGATGTTTGAGGTGTCACTAAATCAATAAGTATTGACATCAAAATCACTGATCTGCTAGAAATCACTCTTTGCACAAATCGCTCATTTCTTCACTTTGTGGTAAAAAAAACAGCGTTTTTGCTGAAACTACCCTATGTTCTACTATCAATTACTTGAGAACCGAAAAGGCTAGAAGCATAATATTTTTACCAGGTGAAAGAAGAGAGTCTACACTTTATTTTGATGTGTGCCATGTTTATATAGTCAAAGAACTCAGTATTCTGTGAGTCTTGTAATATCAGTGAAAATGCACTAAAACTTCTGGCAGTCTGGGGTTGGAAGTGAATGAGTTAAGAACCCCAAAACGCCGTCACCGTCTAAACGAAAGGCAATTCCGATAAAATATTTTCTTGTTTTTGCTGTAAGCGTTCTCGAGTAAAGAGAAGAGAAGCAAGAGAAGCAACTTTATTGATCTCACACTGGAGAAATTCTTCTCTGCATTTAACCCATCCTGTTATTAGAAGCAGTGGGCAGCACATTACTGCGCCCGGTGACCATCTCCATGATCTTCTTGCTTCGGCTTGGTCAGGACCTAAGCTGGAGGATACCTATCATGCATGTTTTGGGTTGGTGGGGGAAACCGGAGTGCCCGGAGGAAACCCACCCAGACACGGGGAGAACATGCAAACTCCACACAGAAAGGCCTGGGCGACCCAGGGATCGAACCCAGATCATGCATGCAAACTCCACACAGAACACACACAGAAAAACAGGCCCTAAGTTGCAATATAACTTTTATAACTTTATAATATAACTTTTTTGGCACTTCTGACCCTTTCTTGTCTTCATGGGGATGTTATTACTATGTCGGAAATATTCCGCTGTCTGGTATTACACCTCAAAATGTATTTTTTTCTGTATTTTTGGACGAATGCAAGGCTGCACCATCAGCCCTCCTACCACCACCAACACCCACGCGCACACCACTTTTCATATTAGGCAATGTGGATGAAGTGTCTTGCCTAAGGACACAACAGCAGTTTTTGTCAGTAGTGCTCCACTGTGGCATTTGGTATTACCATCCAAGTAAATGATGTGATAAGAATGCAAAAATTAATTGGTTAATCAATAATCATGTTTATATATTTGTAACAAAAACAAACAAATCTCTCTAGTAGTAGTTAAATTAAAAAAAATAAGATTTCAATGTTATGAACAGTCCTAAAATCACAATATTTCTTCTCACAGCAATCGAAACACTAAAATTCAATATCGTGACATCTGCAATTACAGCATGAGTCTCTCTGTAAAAGTCAAACGCAGCCTGACAAACAGCTACGTTAACGTGCTAAGCTAAGTAGTGAGGTCTACCACTGTTGCGCTAATTACACCTCTCCAAACGGCTGTACACGTGTGCATCCAACTAGCTTTTTATCCAAGGACTTAATACAACAAGCACACGACAAATGGATAAGTGAATTAAAAGGCATTGTATGAGTAGAAACAAGACTCTTTGTGGGAAGGTGGAGATTGTGGAGGAGGCTGTAGAGGGATGCCAATAAACCTCAGGGCTATTGAAAACCTGCCATTATAACTGTTCTGTATACAAAATGCTCGCTTACATTGTAATACACTATGGGGCTTAATCTTTCGATTCCAATGCATGTAAGATTGGTAATGTTATAATTAATGTTTGCTTTTGGATTGCTTTTGTATTTCATTTTAGTTAGTGTGCCAAAATGGAAAACTGAATTTGTATATTGTTGTCTAATTTAACCAGTGGTAAAACTAAGCTTTGCGGTACCTGATTCGATTTTGAGTGCATACTAGTGCACATAATATACAGGTCTGGAAAAAAATAAGAGACAACTGCAAAATTATCAGTTTTTCTGATTTTAATCAATCAATCAATCAAATAATATTTATAAAGCGCTTTTCATACAAAAATGTAACACAAAGCGCCTTACAGTGGTTAAGGATTAGAAGATTGACTTTTATTGATCTCACACAGTTTCTACATTTCACCCGGGGACCATCCCCATGATTTTGTTATAGGATTTTACCTATGGCACATGTTTGGGTTTTACTACTTATAGGTATGTGTTTGGGAGAAAAGAACATTTTTGTTTGAGTCTATAAACTACTGACAACATTTCCCCCAAATTCCAAATAAAAATATTATGGTTTAGAGCATTTATTTGCAGAAAATGACGAAAAATGGCCAAAAAAAATAAATAAAATGTTTTCAGACCTCAAACAATGCAAAGAAACAAGATCAAATTCATTTTAAAACAACATAATACTAATGTTTACACTTAAGAAGAATTCAGGAAACAATATTTTGTGCAGTAACCCTTATTTTTAATCACAGCTTTCATGTGTCTTGGCATGCTCTCCACAAGTCTTTCACATTGTTCTTGGGTGACTTTATTCTACTCCTGGTGCAGGAACTGAAGTAGCTCAGCTTTGTGTTTGTCCTGGAATTCAACAGACGCTGGAATGGAATGGCTGTAATACATGTAGAGATGCTGGTTTCGGGGAAAAAAAAACAAAAAAAAGCTGTAAATCCATGTAAATATACAAAATAACATAGAAGTTTTGTGTTCAGTTCTCAAGTAAGTTACCTTCAGGTGTGTGTATTTGTTTTAGTTTTGGTGTACTGTTGCACTCTTCATAGCACAATAGTGAATGGAAAATATGTGTTCTAAAAATTGTGTTTTCTATTTTGGTTTAGCCAAAAATACCTTTTGTCTAATGGCAAAATGTTGCACTTTTTATTGTTTTTAAGGTTTCCATTTTATGCTGTTTTCTGATTTCCATTTTTTTTCCTCATCACTAACATATCTAGACTTTTGTTTTGTTTCATTCACACTTGTTTAACACACAAATCCTGCATATTTAGGCTGGCTTCTTTTCTCAAACAGAAAACAGATTGTTCCACTTTGTGATGTCATGTGGCAATACAAGAACTGCTCCATTTGGGTGATTTCAGCCCTGGAATCGCCAATCTCTACTGAACTAATGGTAAAACTTGAAAACTACATGTTGGGACAAACCATTTTGATCTTTGGAGATGTAAACTGAGGATTACTCAAACATGTGTGAATGAAACAAAACACAACTCCAGGTATGTTTTTGAGGAATTAACAGCATTATAACATGGCTTAAAGCTCACAAGATTCAAGTTTGTGTGATATAGGATCTTTAAATGTCTCTCCATGACAACAATCAGGTGACGCCACTCACCCAAGGTCAGATCTGTGGAGAGTGGAGAGGTGACCCTGCTCAGAGTAAGAACACATCTTTTCAAATGTATTTTTGAGTAATTGCTATTGAATAAATGCAAGATGGATACGTTTAATGCCATAATGTGGAGTATTCTAAGCAAAGCAATATCATTTTTAGGGAGACAAGCAGTTCCATAATGCACCTTTAGCCTGCTGAGATAAAATTATTTTCTCAGTTTGCCTATTTCTGTACACTGTGTTATATTTTTGGTAGCATCTGCTTTTGTCATCTACACTTCCCCTTTTTTATGCATTCAAAAGCTCATCACCACAGTAACACTTGAATGACTTTTTATGTAAATATCTAAATGACCTATATTCCACTGTTGCTTGTTGCCACCATAAACACAGCCAGTTACAGTGTCTATAACAAATGAGCTCTTAACTGTCATTTCTGTACTGCTCAATATAAACACAGGTGCACGTCCAAGCTTTCAAACAAGTAACCAGCCCTGGAAACATGCTTTTAGTCTAATAACAGTGTAAATATTTAGGTTTAAATGAAAACTGTACTTTTAGATTTGGATGAGTGCCACTGAGACAGTCCATCTGCAACTACAGTCAAATGAGAAAGTAATATAAGGTTTTGGTTTGTGTCCTTGAGGGTTTTCTGTTAAACTAGTGCTGCTTTGGCTTGGGGCCTCTGTAAACTGGGTTCAGTGACGTTTGGAGCTAAGTTAAGTGGGTGTGTCTATATTCCATAATATCAACTCAGTCAGTTAAATAGAAGCATTTGAACAGCACAGACCTCTACCAAGGCACTGACCCTATCTCGCAATGGGAACATAATGATGTCCAGATTTGAAATGTTTAAAGGGGCCCATATTACACTTTTCTGATTTTGATTCTGATATTTTCTTTTATGATATAATGTTGATTACTCATCATCATTCACACATTTAACACACAAACCCTGCATATTTAGGCTGTTCTTCTCTCAAATGGAAAAGACTCCGTTCCACCTTCTGATGTCATGTGGTAGTACTGTATTATTAAACTCCATACACCTTCACATGACATGGCAAGGTGGAACGGAGCATTTTAGGAACAATGAGATTGGGCTAGGTATCCACATTTTAAACTGCAGCGTTTAAACTGCAGAAGCAACTGGCTGTAATCAGGGCAGTCATGAGTGATGTTATATAGTACTTGAAATTTCCATGACCACCGGAGACGGGACAGTTTTTGACCAGAAAGGCGCAAATTTACCTAGATATACTGCCAAAATTATAAGGAACAATACATTTACATTATTAAAACCCCATATAGTATATTTAGTAGCAAATTAAAGTTGATTTAGGTTTGGTTTGGGCGACAGTTGCTCAGTTGGTAGAGCAGTCAGATCTACTAGCCCACAGGTTGGCAGTGTGAGTCCAGATGAATACTGTCATTGTGTCCTTGGGCAAGACACTTAACCCCTTTTGCCCACAGTGTCTGTGTAAACTGGTGTGAATGGGTGAGTGCTTCCTTGCTGTAAGGCATTTTGAGTAGTAGAAAAGCGCTATATAAAATGTAAGCATTACTGTTTAATGTGTGTAGAATCTCTCAGTCATTGAGGTAGAATCCATGGCAAGACCCCACACTCCACTCCCACTACATATATAATAGGCCCACCTAACTAACAGAAACTGAAAACAAGTAGGTGTAGTAGTTTCAACGTAATTTCATTGTAGTTAGTTTTGTCCAGTTGACAAATTGAATTTCTCCTTTTTCCATTACTGTTTAATTCAAATTTGATTCATTACACCTCCCTAATATATAGTGTTGCCCCGCACTGTCACTACTTCTTGTCCTATACTGTTCTATTTACTTGTAAAATGAAATCCCTCCAGGTGTTAATCCACAAACAAACATAGAGATGAATGAAATCCCTTCATATTTTAATCCACAAACAAACATGGATGTGATGACTGAGCTAATGAAGGATAAAACTTTTAATAACCCACGGGTCGAGACAAGTGCCAAACCTCTCGCTCTCTCCCTCATACAGCTCTGGAAAAAAAAGAGACCACTACAAAATTATCAGTTTTTCTGATTTTACTACTTATATACTTTTACTACTGATTTTACTTACTAGGTTTGTGTTTGGGCAAAAGGAACATTTTTGTTTGAGTCTATAAACTACTGACAACATTTCCCCCAAATTCCAAATAAAAATATTATCATTTAGAGCATTTATTTGCAGAAAATGACAAATGGTCAAAATAACAAAAAAGATACATGTTTTCAGACCTCAAACAATGCAAAGAAACAAGATAAAATTCATTTTAAAACAACATAATATTAATGTTTACACTTAAGAAGAGTTCAGAAATCAATATTTGGTGCAATAACCCTTATTTTTAATCACAGCTTTCATGCGTCTTGGCATGCTTTCCACAAGTCTTTCACATTGTTCTTGGGTGACTTTATTCCACTCCTGGTGCAAGAACTCAAGTAGCTCAGCTTTGTGTCTGTGTTGGAATTCAACAGACACTGGAATGGAATGGCTGTAATATTTGTAGAGATGCTGATTTCAGAAAAAAAAATGCAGTGGTCTCTTATTTTTTTCCAGAGCTGTACATTGCAGGTTCATCTCTTGCTCGTATTGACTCTCCCTCTCTCTTGCTGTCTCTCAAACATGTTCATTCATTCTTTGTCCTATTCTCACATTTCTGTCATGCTTTTGTCTCTCTCTCTCTCCTCCCTCCGTTACATTTTCCCTCCCTCGTCCTCTCATCGCGCCGTATTAGTCGCAAACGCAGAACTAAGTGGCTGTGACAACATTCGCCGATGCTCCAGCTGCCTCCCATTTATCCAGTTATTAAAGTAATGTAGGGTGATTAAAAATGCTAATTCGCCCCAAATCGTGTGCCAGCGTACATCTCTTTTTTCACGAGCTGATTTAATTACATGCAAAATGAAACAAAGGATCTCATCTTTGCGGCCAATTGGGTTTTTGCTCGTACCAAAATAGAATTGGAGCACGATCGAAATTAATGTTGTGGTGCAGGAAAAAAACTGGTATTGGAAGATTGCGTGTTGAGTAATGACATTGTGCACAAGATTAGGTTAATACAATTTGTTTGTGTTTAATTGTTACGGTTGGCAAATGGGCTTACGGATAACTGCTTGCTTTAGTGGTGGTGTTGATTTGAAAACGAGTTATGCACGAGTTTCAGACTGAGTGATGAAAAATTAGCGCAGTTGCCATGGCGATTAACAATTAAAAAGTCAATATATCTTTTTTATCTGTACACAGTAAGCTGAAAGCATGAAGTAGTACACACATAACTAGAATATATTTTCAGATATTTCGCACAATGCCTGGAAATAGTTTACACGCACAGATTGAGTGATGAGAAATTAGCACGGTTGCCATGGCAATTAACAATTCAAAGCTCAATATATATTTTAAATGGTGCTCAAAATGGCATCTAAAAACAGTAAGCTGAAAGCCTTAGTAGTTACACACATACATAACTGATCAATTCAAATTCAATATATCTTTTAAATGGTATTCAAAATGGCATCTATGAACAGTAATCCACATGTTGATTTAGGCTTTCGTTTTATATCAGATGCCCTTCCCGATACAATTCATGATTAGGCCAGTTACCCAGGTTTGGAACTGGCTAATGAATCTCATATGATCACAGTTTTGAAGGAAATTTGTGTCATATTTTTGTGACAGTGGCTCTTATACAAATTAAGGTGGAATGCATTTTGTTTCCAACTCTTGCCAGTAAATTTTTGTCAATTCAAAATTTCAGATGTGTACAATATGGATGGATCTCTTTATATTAAACCCCCTGTATCTGATTATGGTAATTTGATCTCAGTCAGTCTATTCTCTCAGTCTATTCTGCTTAAAAGAAACTTAAAGGACACTGACACTGCTGCTTAAATGACACTTAAATGACACTGACACTGCTGCGTAAATGACACTTAAATGACACTGACACTGCTGCTTATATGACACTTAAATGACACTGACACTGCTGCGTAAATGACACTTAAATGACACTGACACTGCTGCTTAAATGACACTGACACTGCTGCGTAAATGACACTTAAATGACACTGACACTGCTGCTTAAATGACACTTAAATGACACTGACACTGCTGCGTTAATGACACTTAAATGACACTGACACTGCTGCGTAAATGACACTTAAATGACACTGACACTGCTGCTTAAATGACACTTAAATGACACTGACACTGCTGCGTAAATGACACTTAAATGACACTGACACTGCTGCTTAAATGACACTGACACTGCTGCGTAAATGACACTTAAATGACACTGACACTGCTGCTTAAATGACACTTAAATGACACTGACACTGCTGCTTAAATGACACTTAAATGACACTGACACTGCTGCGTAAATTACACTTAAATGACACTGACACTGCTGCTTAAATGACACTTAAAGGACACTGACACCATTTGAGCTTTATTACTCTACACATTGTGTTTTCCCTATTTGTATTATATACAGGTTTACTGTTCTTCTGCTATGGGTATATGTAATGTTTTAGTCATTGTGTCTATTGTCTTATTTATCAGATGTTTTATGTTCACTGTGGGCCTAGGGAGCACTGCAAGTTCAAATCCTGTGTGTGCAACCTGTACATACAGTTTTTGACAATAAAGCTGACTTTGAACTTTAAACCTGATGTTGCACTATGGTAGAGAAATAACTGTATGGGATAGTGACAGGCTATCTCTTCCATATGCTTCTCATCCAGCAATGTATCTCGATGGACTAAAGTGCCATTGATGGTTGTTTAGTTCTTATCCAGTAGAACACTTAATAGATTGGCATTGGTAAGTTTCCAAATTGCTTCTTTTACAACATACCGAATAGTGCAAAGTGCTGTTTTCCTGAAGTAGTAAAAATAAGTATGACTTAGGGCCTCCCATTTAATTTTGAAATTGCATGCATAGCCTCAAGTCCATTTCATACAACTGTACAACTGTACGTTTTCCATTTTCCTCTGAATAAAGGATGAGACCTGACAATAAATAAAGGAAAGGACTTTAGCAATATATCTACCTATTGCATTCTGTTTCAATTCATTGTCATCCCCGAGGGTAAATTCAAGTTACAAAGTTGTTTGTCATTGGTTTATTTAAAGGGCCTATATTATGCTACTTTCTGATCTACTTTTCTGCTATAATGTTGTTTCCTCATCACAAACATAACTGGAGTTGTGTTTTGTTTCATTCACACATGTTTAATGCACAAATCCTGCATATATAGGCTGTGTTCTTCTCTCAAACAGAAAAAAAACGCTGTTCCACCATGTGATGTCATGTGGTAATACAGGAAGTCCTTCACTGTGTTTTTAAACTCCATACACCTTTGCTAGAATCATTTGGTTGATTTCAGCCCTTGAATTGCCAATCTCTACCGAACAAAAGGTAAAGGGCAGCTGTTAACTTGAAAACTACCACTTCATGACATAATTGAGCTTTGGAGATGTAGACAGCCTAATAATAAAGGGTTACTCAAACATGTGTAAATGAAAAAAAACAAACAGAACTCCAGGTATTTCACCTATACTGTGTACTGTTATGTTTCCTATATTCTAGGGTTGTCAGAATACTCAGATTTCAAACTTGATTTAAGAAATAGACTCAAACATCAATACCGATACCCACACCATGATGATAATTAAAAAAAAAAAAATCTTTTGTAGAATGTAATTTTCAACATTAAATCATAGTACTTTCTTTTATATTATGTTCTTATATATTTTTCTATCTTTCTCTCAGTTGTCCAGGTAGGTTCCATAGTGGTCCTTGGGCATAAAACTAGTCTATGTGCTCTTATACTTGTTCTGATAAAATGTAAATAAAGTGTAAATACACTTTAACATATTGTCCTTTAAAAAGAACCCAAGAAGTTAAAGTACATGAGAAGACAAAATGAACATCTTCGTTTTTTTCTGATACAGCTCAAGATTATTATGAAAATTATTCAGGAAAGGTTCATTTCTGTCCTGTGTATGTGATTTTTTTTAGTATCGACACCACCTCAAATGTGTATCTAATTTTATGATTGATTAGTAGTTCATTTTCAATACCTTACTTTCTGCATACCTTACTTTTAAATGTGTTTTTAAATAAGAGTGTACCATTTCTCCTTGTTGAATGGCGCTGTCTTCTCTGGATAATTTCATTCTCCCCGGGGGATTAGTTCACTCTGCAGTTCCTGGCTCATTTTGACTGCTCATTATACATTCATGTATTCATTTATATACTGCGCAACACTGCAGCTTTTTTTGGACAAATCATCTTGTTTTCGGATGGCGTCGTGTGATCTGTGAATGGAAACATTTTCTCTCCTTTTGAATTGTGTCTTCAAACACTTTTCTTTTCGGCTGTTTTAGCTGAACAAGCACAGTGGCTTCTGAGCGGCTCCGGATTGAATCAGCAGATGAAAATGTAATTCTCATTTAAATAATAAGATAGAAGTTGATGGTTTGATCTGCTAAGAGCACTGGTGCTGAATAGCAGATAGCAGGCTGCCACAGTCTTATCCACCTCTTATCAAAGTACTGCAGGACGACCAGAGTCCTCTACATACGTTCATGCTTTTCTTTCTTTCTTTCTTTCTTTTTTTTTTTTTTAATAATTGTATTTATACATTTCAATAGCAAATTACAAAATATGTGTACCAAACATATTTGCAGATTTTTTCAGAAGTAACCCAAGACAAAAACAAGACAAAAATATGCAAATTTTATAATAATTAAAACAAAACAGCAGATAAATCAAGGGCAGATAAATGTATAGTGACAAAAAAGAAAAAAGCAACACAACCATGTTAAGGTATGGTGCCTATTTTATATGTGTCCATGTATTTCATGCTTTTCAAATGTCTCATTGTACCATGACACACTACATTAAAGTACACTTTATAGGGAAATGAGTCCCCTGCATTTGACCCGGCTTTCAATGCCACTGGGTTAAACCTGTAGAACGCCCAGAGGACCAATCTCCAGATCTTGAGCTCAGCTTGGTCTGGTGTACCTTAACTGGAGGATTTTACCTATTGTGTATGTTTTGGGTTTTCTGAATATGACCTGATAAGGGCCATTGACAAACTTATGTTTAATAAACATAAAGCAAAGCTGATATCTCACTATTTTTGAGTCTTCTTATACTGCTAATATTATAGAAATATAAAATCTTCTGACATTATAATCCTAAAGTACAATTTACAACCCCAACCGTTTGGTTTTATAGGGATTGGGCAACATTTAGAAAGAAAGAAAGAAAGCTATGCCTTTATTAGTCCCACAGTGGGGAAATTCCAGTTCTGCATTTAACCCATCCTGTTATCAGGAGCAGTGAGCAGCACATTACTGCGCCCGGGGACCATCTCCATGATCTTCTTGCTTCGGTTTGGTCAGGACCAAAGCTGGAGGTACCTATGGTGCATGTTTTGGGTTGGTGGGGGAAACCGGAGTGCCCGGAGGAAACCCACCCAGACACGGGGAGAACATGCAAACTCCATACAGAAAGGCTCGGGTGACCCGGGGATCGAACCCAGACCATGCATGCAAACTCCACACAGAACACACACAGAAAGGTCTGGGCGACCCGGGGATCGAACCCGGAACCTTCTTGCTGTGAAGCATGAGTGCTACCCACTCAGCCACCGTGCCGCCAAGCAAGTACATAAAAGATGTGGTTTAATTTGGGACAGTGCATAGCGTTCAGCTCCAGTCTAATGAAGCTCACCAAGGATAGCAGTTATAGGGCGATTTATTTACAAACAAATTATCGAAATAAAAACGCCAGGATCATGTAGAGCGGGTTAATATGAACATATTAAGGCAAAAATGACGAGGCTCACTGCAGCAGTTACAGAGAGAGGATGGAAAATTAATTAAAGCCAGAGGCGATGGAGCCAGAAGCACGCCCATGCTCACTTCCTAATTGGAACGCTGCAGCTAGCAGGTTATATATAGGCCTACAGTACAGTTTATGGTTGTTATCATTCGATCAATAGTCTATAGTAACATTTCTGCGGTCATGTTTTACAGTCCATTCACTTTCATGTTGTAGTACATTTTCTTGGATTGTGAAAAACGTCTTCTGATTATCTTTATCTTGACACTCCAAAATATTGAGAAAATGCATATGATTTATTGCTTTGTTACCGTAGTTTTGAACGGTCCAAACAGTTGAAAAATTCCATTGCAAATCTAAAATTGAAACTTGTACAACTTGTCAATTTGAAGTCTGTATTGAAGATTTTAAAATAAGTGTATGAGTGTGTACCTGAGCTTTCCTATCAGAAATCGTTTCACCTTATCCGTATAATGCAAATATGTCACCGCCACAACCTGAGAAGTGGATTTAAAGCTCCACTGATCTGCACTCTGTACCGATCACCTCTTATAATGGAAAAGTGCGATTTGTTCAAAAATACATATTGCACTGATTTGCCATTCTGTCCTTCCGTGTCGGCAGTGTATGTATGCATGCGTGTGACTATATGTAACGTATACTAGGCCGTACAGGAGCAGAGAGAGGAGAGGAGGAGAGGTGGAGGGATGAGGAGCTATGGCAGTTCACTGATTTCTGATTTATGGTTTGATTACATCTTTCCATCCTGCTGAAGTCTAGCTGATTTTTGCCTGTGTGTCACATGAACCTGCAATCACATGGCACCCCATATATTATATACTAGCTCAAAAATAATAGCTATACCTAATTAGACTGAATAAAGCATGTACAAAAACATAATTCATAATGAACAAATACAGTATTTTATTAAGAATGATTCAGGCTGATCATTTTTTATTTATAAAGCACTTTTAAAAACAAGGTTTACAAAGTGCTGTACAAGCCACAAAGAACAATACAAAAAGCATAAAAATACAGAAGGCATACAAAAACAGACAATTATCCTCATTATTAATTATAATAAATAAATGAAAGGAAATAGAATACAAAAAAATAAGGAATACAATTTAAAGTAACACTGTGTAACTTTCTGAAGGTGGCATGTCACCTGCATTATAAGATAAGATAAGACTTTATTGATCTCACACAGGAGAAATTCACTTGCCACATTAACTCCCAGCAGTTTAGTGCAAAAGAAAGTTAGAACAAAAAGTGCATGCAGACAAGATAAGTAATAATAATAAAATAAGTAAATAAGAGAATATAGAAAAATATTGCATGTCTGGACTATATGGTGGAGTTATACAGTCTGATGGCGGTGGGGATGAACGATCTGCGGTAGCGCTCCTTCTTGCACTGGGGGTGCCTCAGTCGGCTGCTGAAGGAGCTGCTCAGCTCCTCTACAGTCTGGTGCAGAGGGTGAGAGGTGTATATTCCATATAAATAGAAAATTAAAGCCACAACATTCTAGATGAATGAGTTTTATGCCATACTGTGGAATACTAGAACAACATTACAGGTATATGTGATGTTTTAGTCATTGTGTTTATTGTCTTGTTTATCAGATGTTCTATGTTCACTGTGGGCCTAGGGAGTGCTGCAATTTCAAATCCTGTGTGTGGAAACTGTACATATGGTTCTTGACAATAAAGCTGACTTTGAACTTTGATTTCCATAGAAACAAGCAGACCTCCCCTTGGTCAAATAGGAGTCAGATTTATGAAGATGCAAGCCCGCTCAGAGTAAGGACATGTGATGAAGACAAAACATTTATTTTTCGTTTATTTTTTTTACTAAAAAGTGGGGCTATAAAGCTGGCATCATTACAGTTAGTAGACTAGCCGAAGTGGCCATGTTGCATTCTCACATACCACCACTAGATGCTCTCTATGTTACTGCAGTCTGAAAGTTTGCCTGCTTTGTATTGACAGAAGAAGACCAGAGAGTACAGGTGAGTCTAAACAAAGGCCAGGTAAGAGGAGGGGATACAGGTTTCACATCTCTACTGGTGAAAAAACAAAACAAAACAAAACAAAAACCACTTATGAATGGTATCTCTAAAGTGTTGTTATTACAATGTGTAACCAAACACTTATTTGTCCAAGGATAGTGTTAACAAATATTCACTGATTGGGAGATAGTATTTAGAAAAGCTCTTTTAGTTCCTGCAGCTCCTGGCAACCATTCACTAACGCTTACCCCCTGCTGGGACATAATATTGATATTCATACGTGTAGACGGAATACAAGGCACAGTTGTAATATTGTATAGACTGGAGCGCAGGTGTTGGCCATCTTTGTTTCATGATCACATCGCATCACTTTTATTGCGACAAATATGAGCTGACAGTTGCAATTCAAATCCAGAACGTCAATGATGAAGCTTGGAAATGTAAGCAAAAGGATGTTTTTAGTCTGTTTTGGACCAGTTAAGGTGCTCATTTGCAAACAAAGATCTTCCTTATTATTTAAAGGTACAGTTTGTAACTTTCGGCCTGAATCCATGAAGGAACATTTCCATGGAAACAAGCAGGAGAAGGCTCTAGTCTAGGCCAAATTTTTGGGTTTGGGTTTATGAAAATGCAAGTAAGGATGGATGTTTTTGTAAGCCTTTCAGTGCAATATATACAAACAAAAAGACACATTTTAATCTATTACATTCTGTGGTTTTAACAGAATCATCTTCCATCCATATGCAAAATTATAACTTTAAAGGTTGTTTTTCCTTAAAATGTATTTTCACATAGACAAGTCTCCTCTACAGACACTGAATTTTCAATTTGTACTAATTTTTAAGGTTTGTACATGGATTTGATGATATAATTTTTCCTTGATATAATGTTATTTCTTTCCAAAGCATTTATTTTTTAAATCAATTGTAAGGAAATATTAAATCGTTTGAATAAATAACACATATGACTAAATCTGACTTATATTTTCCTATTCGTCTGCACTATCTTCACAAACAGTAATTGGACAAACTTTTAGCTTTTTAACAGCATCGATCCGAATGCTTTTTCCCCATGTTGTTGTGTGAATAATAAGAAAGTGGCACTGAAAAGACTAGTATCTAGACATCATGTCTCCACAGTTATTCATCAAAGAGCCCTTCATTGTGGAGCTCAGGCTTCTTACTAAAGATGTCTTCAAAGGGTCCATATTATGCTACTGTATATTCTGGTCTATGTTATAATGTTGTTCCCTCATTAGAATCAAACATGGAGTTGTGTTTTTTTTTCATTTACACATGTTTAAGATAAGATAAAATAAGACTTTATTGATCTCACACAGGAGAAATTCACTTGCCACATTAGCTCCAGGCAGTTTAGTGCAAAGAACAAAAAAAGTGCATACAGACAAGATAAGTAATAATAAAATAAGTAAATAAGAGAATATAGACGTTTAGACTATATCCTTCTGGGACCCAAAGAAAAAATGTGTATTTCAATTGTTTTTATTATTTATTTATTATAGTTATTATTTATATATATTTTTTTATTATTATCATTATTAATTATTATTATTATTTTTTTTGTTATATTCTTTTTGGAGATTTACATTTTGTTAATTTTATTTTTATTCATTATTTTGTAACATATCCTCTGTAACGGACTGTAATGGTGTTAAATCCATGTGACATTAACAACCCAACAAAACCTTTTTTTTTTTTGATGACCAACATCTCTGACAAGCTTCTACAGTCACCTCAAAAAGTTTTTAGACTCCCTTTTAATTTGTTATTTATTTATTTTTTAATCATAGACTAGTTTGTGGCTGAACTATCTCAAAACACACACAGATAGCCTGGTTAACTCAGTGTCCACTATAAAGGACACAAATGAATGGGCCAGATCTCAGGAGGATATAGTGGAGTTATACAGTCTGATAGCGGTGAGGATGAAGGATCTGCGGTAACACAAACACCCTGCATATTTAGGCTGAATTCATCTCTCAAACTGAAAAAAATCTGTTCCACCTTGTGATCTCATGTGGTATACAAGAAATGCTCCACTGCATTTTTAAAATCCACACACCTTTACTAGAATCATTCAAATGATTTTAGCTCTGGAATTACCAATCTCTTCAGAAGTAAAGGTAAAAGATAGTTGTACACTTGAAACTACCGCTTCATCACATCACAAGGTGGAACAGCGCATTTTGATCGTTGGAGATGCAGACGGAGTAATAATAACTGATTAGTTAACCATGTGTGAATGAAACAAAACACAACCCAGGTATGTTTGTGATGAGGTAATAAAATTATAACATGGCTTAAAGCTTAAAAGCTCACAATTTTATGTAATATGGACCTTTAAATGCACAGCCACTGCAGAGGAGAGGAGGGCACCCTGTCAATCAACCTCTGTGTCAAACGGTTTAGAGTAGTACAGCGAGAAAGTCAGGAAATGAAGACGAAGGAACACACGTTTGGCAGAATGAAGTGTAGCTGATTGTTATCTGTTGTAGAGCAGTAATAGTTATTTGTGATCATTAGTTTTTCCTAAAATGCCAGTTTGATTCTTACTTTGAGACTTGCCAGTTGACAGTTTGTCTAACAACAGATTGGGTGGAGAGATTCTCGTTTGAAGATAGTAATTTGAGGCATATCAGACACCATACTATTGATTCAAGTGCCAGGGTGAAATCTGAGAAAAATCACCACACTCCACAGTGCTGACCCATGGGGCACATTGTAGTTATGCAAAAATATACATGAAACTGTTGCACATTTTTGCCTAAATGAATTGCACTGGAATCACCGTTCACTTATTCACGGAGATATTATAGCTTTGCCTCGAATGTTCCACATGGCATTCAACACAGGACTAAACCAGGACTAAACCAGGACTAAAACAGGACTAAAACAGGACTAAACCAGGACTAAAACAGGACTAAACCAGGACTAAAACAGGACTAAACCAGGATTAAAACAGGACTAAAACAGAACTAAACCAGCACTAAAACAGGACTAAAACAGGACTAAACCAGGACTAAAACAGGACTAAACCAGGACTAAACCAGGACTAAAACAGGACTAAACCAGGATTAAAACAGGACTAAAACAGGACTAAACCAGCACTAAAACAGGACTAAAACAGGACTAAACCAGCACTAAAACAGGACTAAAACAGGACTAAAGCAGGACTAAAACAGGACTAAACCAGGAATAAAACAGGACTAAACCAGGACTAAAACATAACTAAACCAGGACTAAAACAGGACTAAAACAGGACTAAAACAGGACTAAAACAGAACTAAACCAGGACTAAAACAGGACTAAAACAGAAGTAAAACAGAACTTAATCTGGACTAAACCAGGACTAAAACAGGACTAAAACAGAACTAAACCAGGATTAAAACAGGACTAAAACAGAAGTAAACCAGGACTAAAACAGAACTAAACCAGGACTAAACCAGGACTAAAACAGAACTAAACCAGGACTAAACCAGGACTAAAACAGGACTAAACCAGGACTAAAACAGAACTAAACCAGGACTAAACCAGGACCAAACCAGGACCAAACCAGGACTAAACCAGGACTAAAACAGAAATAAACCAGGACTAAAACAGAACTAAAACTGGACTAAAACAGGACTAAACCAGGACCATCCCCGGGTCGCCTGGGCCTTTCTGTGTGGAGTTTGCATGTTCTCCCCGTGTCTGGGTGGGTTTTCTCCGGGCACTCCGGTTTCCCCCATCAACCCAAACATGCACCATAGGTACCTCCAGCTCCTGACCAAACCGAAGCAAGAAGATCATGGAGATGGTCCCCGGGCGCAGTAATGTGCTGCCCACTGCTCCTAATAACAGGATGGGTTAAATGCAGAGAAGAATTTCTCCAGTGTGAGATTAATAAAGTCACTTCTTCTTCACGTGCCTTTTCTCAGCTCGTCGTTTTCAGATGTGCTGCTTTCAAATGGCCACAAATTCTTCACATGTTCTCAGAGGCATCGTCGGAAAGCTTAGAATCTACACTTTCAGACCCACACTGGCCTGCTCATTGCCGGGGGGGATTTGAACCCACATCCCCCCGGGGAATGTCAGTGACTTACGAGTTGAGCTAATCAGCCAGTTGTGAGATTTACAGTACTGTTACTTCATCAGAATCATACCTGGCATTGTGTTTTGTTTCACCTGGCATTGTGTTTTTGTTTTTTAACTAAGCCTGGTTTATTAGTCTGTCTACATCTCCAAAGCTCAAAATGTTATGTTGTGATGTCATTAAGTGGTAGTTTTCATGTTAACAGTCACCTTTTACCTTTAATTCTAATGAAGTTTAAAAACGCAGTGGAGTAGATCTCTTTTTACCACATAACATCACATGGTGGAAAAGAGTGTTTTTGAGACAAGAACTAAATTTTCAGCATTTGTTTGTTGAACATGTGTGAATGAAACAAAACTCCAGGTATGTTATATTATACAGCATAATATGTGATAAAAATCAAACTTTTGCTGTGAGAAGCACTGACATACCTGACAGTGATGGTGCAACGCTACAGGTATACATGTGAAAACCCAAAGACCGAAAAGTTATGACCCGTACAGAAGGGGGAGGCACGGGTGAGGGGGAAGAAATGTCAAGAGTGAGAATAGCAGGAAATGTGTTAGTGACAAGGAAAAAGCTGCCCCTGGTATTCTGCCGCCCCAAGAGTAAAAATAGGGCACTGGGCAAGAAGTCCGGAAACCAGCAGAGCAAGGCCTCTGCAAGGAATGTCTTCTGGGGAGGAGAGATAAGGGACTTAACCCCCTCTTGTCTGAACCGCAACTCTTTGACACATACAATCACTGATCACTTATGTAGAGCAACAATATAGAGGGCTATACTCAAGTATTGGTGGAGTGATTTGTGGTGAAGTGACAAAAAAACGAGGCCCGTCTTGTACAGTAGCTGCGTTGAATCATTTGGGGAAATGTGTTCTGATGACATGTCAATTATCGGGGGTTTTATGAGGTCAAATGAGGAAGGAAACTGAATAATTAAGATGCAAGAAAGAACTAGACTACGCCAAAGCAGGTTATTGGGGCTGTGGTATATAACTGAAGATTTGTGAAAATAACATAGACTTAGACTTAGACAAACTTTATTGATCCACAAGGGAAATTACTTGGACACAGTAGCTCACTCATCACAATATATTATAATAACAGCAAAAAAATAATAGAATAGAATTTATTATTACTATTTAATAGTAGCACACAAGCACACAAGATAGCAAGAGACAGGTGTCAAATAAGGCATAATTATACAAATGTATATGTACAAGCCCCTCCTTGAGCCGCCACCTTAACATGGTGGAGGGGTTTGAGTGCTCGAATGATCCCGGGAGCTATGTTGTCGGGGGCTTCATGCCCCTGGTAGGGTCACCCAAGGCCAATAGGTCCTGGCGGACAGGTCAGACTAAGAGTGGTTCAGAAGCCCTTATGATGAGAAACACAGCAAGGCCAGTTACGTCGCTCGGATTGGCATCACCAGGGCCCCACCCTGGAGCCAGGCCTGGGGTGGGTGCTCAATGACGAGCATCTGGCGGCCTGGCCCAAAAGAGCGACATGGGGCTGTCCTGCTGTGGACCCACCACCCGCAGAAGGATCCATGGGGGCTGGTGCAGTGAGATCTGGGCGGCAGATCTGTTTAGGCTGTTGCCCCCGCGACCCGAACCCGGATAAGCGGAAGAAAATGGATGGATATATGTACAAGTCAAAACAAAATAGAAAAATAAGTAATAAAAAATTTCAGCTGTATACAAGAGGCCATAAGGAAAACAGTGCAAAAATGATATGATGACTGACAGGACATAGGGTTATCTGTTACATAAGGGTGAGTTGTTGTATAGTTGTAGGGAGTATTATCTGTTACATAAGGATGTATCTCTCACCGTTTGAGTGAAGCTATAGGAGGCTGTTGGAGAATAAAGGGACAGAGAAGCTCATAGTCTGGTGCAGTGGGTGAGCAGGAGTGTCCATGATGGAGAGCAGTTTGTCCAGTATCCTCCTGTCCCTCACTGTGACAAATGTCTCCAGCTCACAGCCGATCACATGACCAGCTTTACGGATCAATTTGTCAATCCGTCCAATGTCCCTTTTACTGGTGCTGCTCCTCCAACAGACCACAGTGAAGTCCAGGACACTGGCCACCACAGACTGGTAGATCTCCAGTAACTTTGCTGCACATGTTGAAAGACCTGTGTTTTGAATCTTGTTTTCTTTTTCTATCTAGCAAGTAGTGGCACCAAGGCCAAGTTACAGGTCAGGTCTCTGGAACTGCGACGTAAAAAGGCATGGTTTTTAATGTTTTTTGAGCAATAGAAATCGAAATATGTAATTGAATAAATAAAACTGCCATAGTAAGCAACATTTCAGGCAAAGATTTTTTGTGTTAAATGGCAGTGAAATAAAAGTCTTCCTTTTCATGTTCAGGAAAAAAAAGATGACAGCTTTACAGTCCTATGGCGTAATATATATGCATATAGTTTGGTTCCGATACCGTTGTCAATACTTAAGCTTTATGTATCTCCCGATATCTGATGTCAACCGATACCAGGACAGAGATTGAAAATATTATTTATTTTCTATAACCACAAACAATGTATGGTTAAAATGTATACCCAGAAACATGCAAATACATTTCTTGGCTGAGAATATAAAGATAGTGGCCAGTTAAACTAAATATTTCTGAATTTTAACTCAATTTTCTCCCCTGATATTGAACATGCATAACTCCACAAATGGCCTCTCTCGCCCTTATCTTGGAATGGCTAATATCCTCTCTCCATCTGAGGTAATGGTGGCTGTGGAAAGTACCGTCCGTGTGTGAGAATGGAGCCTGTTCAGGTTTAGTGGAAGTTGGACAATAAACAGAAGCCTTATCACAGTCAGGGCAGAGCTTCCAACCTCATAACAAGACATATCACCCCAGCTATTAGCGACAAATACCACCTCTCAACCTTTTTCTACATATGAGGAGATATATTGTTCTGAATGCTTTAAAGGGCCTGTCTCACCTAAAACTGACTCCTGTGAGCTTTAAGTCATGATATAATGTTACCTCATCAAAAACGTACCTGGAGTTGTGTTTTGTTTCATTCACACGCTTTTGAGTAGCTCTTTATAATTACTCTATCTGCTATCTGCTCTCAAGTCGCATTGAGAGTGTGACACACGCAATTCGACGTTCACACGCTCACACGCCACACATGGTATTTCTCACACACAGCGCTTCTGTGCCCAGAAAATCGATTAGATAATGCAGGCACCGCGCGTTTTCAGCCACTCCTCGGGAAAAATGGTCCCCCCCCCCCCTCGGAAATTACGCAGTCTCACGCACGACTCCGCTCAAAACTTGAGAGCCCTGCTATCTCATTAGCATTAACTTATTAGCTTTAAATACTTTGAAGGGCCTATATCACCTAAAACTGACTCCTGTGAGCTTTTAACCATGTTATAATGTTGTTACCTCATCAAAAACGTACCTGGAGTTGTGTTTTGTTTCATTCACACATTTTTGAGGAGCTCTTTATCATTACTCTGTCTGCATCATAGGGGTGGCACGGTACACAAAACTCACGGTAACAACACGGGGAACAATTTTTCCCGGGGGGGGCTTGAATTGCGTGAGAAATGCCGTGTGAGCGTGTGAACACGTCGAATTGCGTGTTGAGAGCCCTGTTTGTCTAAAGAGCAAACTTAAACTACAAAGCAACTAATGAGAGTTATATAAATGAAGTTATTACCTGATGGTTCTCAGTTTGTTTTATCATCACCGCACTTTGTCAGTGCGCGCTGAGAGGGGCGGGGAGGAGGGACCGGGGCGGGGGGGGGCGGGACATTTTTAATGGATTCATGTAAGAGTCTGGTTAATGCACCGGGCCCGCGTCTCACCATGGGCAGTTCGGCTCTGGGCCGCGCGTATTCCGCGCGTAAGCCATCGGGGGGGACACGTTACGCACAGACGGAGACACCGGGACCGGAGTCGGTGCGTCTCAGAGGAGACGTGGCACCGGGACTGAGGCTCAGGACGTGCCCGGACCGGAGCAGGGGGAGTTTTTTTCGCTGAAAACGCGCGGAGCCTGCATAAACTAAGCCACACAGACCGATTTTCTGGGCACAAAAAAAAAAAAAAAGAAAGAAAGAAAGAAATCAGCGTGAGAAATGCCATGTGTGGCGTGTGAGCATGTGAATACGTCGAATTGCGTGTGTCTCACTCTCAATGCGTGAGACTTGAGAGCCCTGACTCTGTCTGCATCACGACAACTTATTAGCATTAGCATTAAATTATTAGTATTAACTCGATTTTAGCTTGATGCTGCTGTAATATTTGATTTGCAAATTTCAGTGACAGATGAGACAAGAATCTATCATGACTTTATAATTTAATCAAACTTGCAGAGCTTAGCAGAAACTCAGATCGATCCGTCAGGAGCAACAGATCTTTATCACATTCTTCATTGTGCTGATTTGTCCCTGTGGCTACGCTAAGTGCGCTAACAAATTCACAGTTAAGAAGAGTTAAGATGTTGACAGGCGCTATACTTCCAGTTGTGGAAGATAACGAAGTACAAAAGAAATAGCACAATATTCAAATTCAGTTTTTAAGTATTTGTACATTTTATACTGGATACTTTTTACTTCATTACATTTGAGAGTGTATATCTGTACTTGCTACTCCACTCTGTTTTGGATGTGGACTGGAAAGTAAAAAGTCGTTTTCTTTATGGTTTGAGACCCGCTGAAATGGCTGAGACTTATTTTTTAGCGCATTAATTAATTAATTTAAGTTCTGTCCCAAATTTGAGCAAACTAAATGCACAAAAACAGCTACAAAAATGAAGAAATCTATTGAATCACTTAAAATGAGCTAAATTCTCAGTACATTTCTAAAAATCTCTGCAAAAATACTTTTACTTTTTATTCTTACTTTAATATTTATACTTAAGTAGGTTTTTTCATGTGATACTTAAATTTTTTTCTTGAGTAACTTTTTGCCTTTTTGCGTAACAAAATTGAGTGCTTTATCCACTACTGAGTACCTCTTCTGAACTGTGGGCGGACCAGGAGTTCCCACTTCTGAGCAGGATTCTGAGCAGGAACAAGCTCATAAGTCTCCAAGTGCCTCCTACTTCACTCCAAAAAGTAAAAATAGTCCACCACACATCACAGCGGCAACAATAGACACGACAACTTCGACAGAAAAGTCCAAATATATTGGGCACCAGCTTCAATGAAAACGTAGAATTTGAGATTTATTTGACATTTATTCATCAATTTGTAAAAATGGAAAAAAAAAAAAAAAAACGCTCTCCATAAAAATATAGGCCTGTGTATAAATAAATGAAATAAAATGAATAAATAAAAATAAACATAGATTTTATTTATTTTGAAAACATTGAAATTGAGGTACATTTCGTCAAAATTAAAGGTGCACTATGAGATGTTATTGCTTTGCCTGGCATGTTACTCAGTGCCACATTAAACATATCTATCACCATGGAGACAGCAAGTCAAGTTACAGGTCAGATCTGTGGAGAGGTGACCCCGCTCAGAGTATGATTTTTTTTTTTAAAGCTATTTAAAAAACACGTGCAAATGAATAAAACAAGATTGGCACATTTAATGGCATACTGTAGAACATTCCAGACAAAGAATAACATCTCCATGGAGACAAGCGGGTGAAAGAAAAATGACATAGTGCATCTTTAATCTGATTGATTCGTAATTACTTGATTGATTACCAGATTGTTATGCAAGTAATATTTTCTGAATTTCTATTAGATAACCCCTCTTTTTTCTTAATCAGATCTCATTTGTACAATAGTATGAAGTATAATAATATTTTTCATATACAGTTCATTACTTTTACCTGAATTTCAACAACATTTCTCCCCAATTCTCAAACGTGTGCGGTCCTAAAGCAAATTTAAAGTTGATGTAAAAAGGTCATATGTACTCTATGGAGAAACTGCCCTATTTAAATAACCACGACTATTTGCATAATACAGGCCATTGAAGTGAACTGACACCAACTGTTCTGGGCAAATCAGAGGAGTAGAAACTTTCTTCTCTCAAATACTTAGATTGTGCTATATGATAATTAGAGTGTGAAGGTCACTACTTTGACAAGGAGACTGGTGCTTCCTATGCGTCCTTAAGTGTCCTTATTTTGTCCACTTCTTATATTGAGGACACTTCTTTCCTTGCGGCTATCAGTTTAACAGACAATAACCTAAATACTTTACCTGTCTGATCTTTCTATTTCTCCATCTGTCTTTTCAACCTCCTCTCTTTCTCTTTTTCTCTCTCTCCCCTCATCGCTCGTCCCTACCCATAGTCCCCCCCGGTCAGTCTCTTAAGTGATTGCTACATTTGATCTCATGCTAAATCAGCCGGCAGCGCGGTGAGCTATCATTATGCAAATGATGGCCAATTCAATTTGAGCTGGTCAGAAGAGCTTTTCTAATTGGGAATGGCCCTGGCTCTCGAGACGATGAGGGAGATGTGAAGAGTTAGAGAAATCAAAAAGAAATGGAGATGTATTTGTTTAAAGAGATAGCAGAGAATACTTTTGTGAGTCATGTTTTAATGTTAAAACCTCATCAAAAACATTCCCAGAGTTGTGTTTTGTTTCATTCACACATGTTTGAGTAATGCTTTATTGTTAATCAGTCTACATCTCTAAAGCTTAAAATGCTCCGTCTGATGTCACGAAGCAGTCGTTTTCAATGTAGCAGCTGCTTTTTACCTTTTATTCAGTAGAGATTGTTAAATGGCAAATTAACCAAAATTCTAATGAAGGTGTATGGAGCATTCCCTGTATTACCACATGACATCAGAAAGAACTCAGCCTCAATATGCAGAATTTGTGTTAACTTGGGTGAATAGAACAAAACAAAACGCCAGGTATGTTTTTGAAAAAGCAACATTATAGATCAGAAAATAGGATTTAAAATAGAGCTATAAGGTTAATTGAATAGGAGTCAATACTAGAATCTGAATGACAGAGAATTGAATATATCACCTCCATAAATCCTTGTATTAATATCCTAAAAAAAACTGTTTTTCTTTCATTTCTGTTCTCTGCAAACACCCAGAAAGTAATACATGTGAAAGGATTCATGAGAGTTATAGGAGCTAGTTAGATAGATTTAATATACAGCTCTGTAAAAAAATAAGAGACCACTGCATTTTTTTTTTCTGAAATCAGCATCTCTACATGTATTACAGCCATTCCATTCCAGCGTCTGTTGAATTCCAACACAAACACAAAGCTGAGCTACTTCAGTTCTTGCACCAGGAGTGGAATAAAGTCACCCAAGAACAATGTGAAAGACTTGTGGAGAGCATGTCAAGACGCATGAAAGCTGTGATTAAAAATAAGGGTTATTGCAGCAAATACTGATTTCTGCACTCTTCTTAAGTGTAAACATTAGTATTATGTTGTTTCTTTGCATTGTTTGAGGTCCAAAAACATATCTTTTTTGTTATTTTGACCATTTGTCATTTTCTGCAAATAAATGCTCTAAACGATAATATTTTATTTGGAATTTGGGGGAAATGTTGTCAGTAGTTTATAGACTCAAACAAAAATGTTCCTTTTGCCCAAACACATACCTGTAAGTAGTAAAATCAGAAAAACTGATAATTTTGCAGTGGTCTCTTATTTTTTTTCCAGAGCTGTACATCCTGCCTCCTTTCATGGTTTGAAAATCATAAACATTTTTACTTGCAATAGTTGTCAGAATATTGAATGTTTCTTCTTTGCATTTACTTTAAAACGTCTCTGTACCTCACAGTCTGCCATCCTACAGTATTACCTCAGATGCCTTTAAAATCAATTCAGTTTATTTCCTAAACCAGTAACGTTTACTATTTTTTAATTAACAAGATACAATGCCATAACTTTACTTGAACATGTTTAACATACACGTAGAAATAATAATAATAATACATTTTATTTATTAGGCGCCTTTCTGGACACTCAAGGTCGCCTTACAACAAGTATAAGTTAAAATACAAACAGTTAAACATTAAGAAATAAAAAAATGTAAAACAGTAAAACATTTAAAACATTTAAAAGGACAGTTATGGTTGGAGTGAAAAGGCCAGAAATACTTATTGACACACATTATTTCTTCATTAGTGTTTCTGAAGTTAATTTCCCTGTGAATCTTTGCAAATGTGCAGGTGGTTGATGATTCAGAAGCTGTGGTAAGTCGGCATTTTCACACAGGTCCAGTGTAAACCGCTGTTTTCTTGTGAATCACCCAGGCCTTTCTCATACATCGCCAACACTTTACTTTCTTATAATCCTCCCATTGTGGTTAGCTGAAATACAGTCACACGGTTTCCTCAAATTCAAGACTAAAAATACAAACGTTTGAACATAAAAGTCCCATGTAATGTTGTATTGATTTCTTTTAACACGTAATCATCTAGCCTGATGTTTCTTCATAAAATACATTTTGAAGTTTGCGTTTCTCCTGAATATTTGAGTAAAAATGCAACTCTCAAAATGCACTGGCCTCTCTAGTATCTGCTATATTTTCCAAGAACCTCCTCTGCGTTTTTAACAGTGATGGAAGTGTTCAATATTGTTACTTACCCAAGCAAAAAATACTAAAAGTAAAAGTATCATATGAAAAAAAATCTACTAAAGTATGATTTTTAAAGTATCTGTTACATATTTTGCACAGAGCTTGAGATCTAATAAAGTTTCAAATGTAGTGATTTTGTTAAAGATTTGTGCTGAATTTTGTTTTCCTACTTGTTTTTATTGGGGCCAAGCAGCGAAGCTGCGAGGCACCCATAGTGTTTCTACTGATTCTTATTATTATTATAAAATATTCTTCCGCCTCTGGGAGTCTATGGCAACCCCTAGAACCGTCTGGTAAAAAGTTGTGAAATTTTGCATGCACATTCCAGCCAGTCTCCTCGTTTCCCACAGCAATTTATAGGCCCCCACCCCCAACCCTCTAGCGCCACGAGCAGGTCATAGTTGCCCTCTAGGGCCATAACAGGTCAATTATGAAAAACACTCAAAATGCTTCTCCTCCCTCAATTCTGGACCAATTTTGCTCAAATTTGGTACATAGCATCTTTGGACTGAGCCTCATCAGAAACTTGCCTGGATTTTTGATATCTCTTATCGTTTTGTCGTGACAGCCAATCAAAGGCATCTGTCCAAATGCCTATGCACCCGATAGTGACCTTTCACGCGCGTTGCTAGGCAACGCCTTGCTCTTAATTAATTTGGCTATCCGAAGTGAGCTCATATCTCGGGAACCCTTCATAGGATTATTTTTAAACTTTTCACAGATGTTTGTGTCCTTCCCAGGATTCCCCACAAAAAATTACAGGGCCCCAGCTCAAACCCTCTAGTGCCACCAACAGGACAAAATTTGAGGGACATTTCTGCTTGAAACTTTTGAACCGTATGTCCGATTTTCAAAAACTTGGTATCCCTGGGATCCTTGGGCGAAGACTGATCCAACGCAGGTCATCAAATTAGGCTGGGTCACTGCTTGGTCCCACATTGCTGCTTGCAGCTATATTTTGTATATTTTATTTGGTCAAACCTTGATAAAAAATGAACCCTTCAGAATTTTCAGCAGGTCTCACACAATACTGATGAATGAATACTATCAATACTGACTGAGGTATCATAAAAGTATCAATACGGCTCTAAAAGAATTAATTATTACTTCATGAACACAACAAACTGTAATTTTTTTCATTATTATATTAACACTCATAACACTACACATCTATTCTAAAGTTAAACAGTGTTGTAGCTTTAAAGGTCTTATATTATGCAAAATGGACTCTTGTGAGATTTAAGTCATACGTAGAGTAAAACATAGTGGAGCACTTCCTGTACTACCACATGACAAGTTAGAACAGAGTGTTTTTAAATATGCAGGGTTTGTGCGTTAAACATGTGTGAATGAAACAAAACACTACTCCAGGTGTGTTTGTGATGAGGAAACATTATGACATAGATCAGGAAATGTGTGTATAAATGTGTAAACAAACCCCTGAGGAAATGATGAGATGTATACGTGTATATACAGCTCTGGAAAAAAATAAGAGACCACTGCAAAATGATCAGTTTTTCTGATTTTACTAATATAGGTATGTGTTTGGGCAAAAGGAACATTTCGCCCAAACACCATTTGGCCATACCTACTTGTCAAAGCCTGATCCCGTCAGATCTCAGAAGCTCAGCAGGGCCTGGTCAGTACTTGGATGGAAGACCACTGGGAATTCCAGGTGCCACAGTGGGGCGCCAGTCGCAAAAACTGTTGTTGTGTCCTTAGGCAAGACACTTCACCCACATTGCCGAGTATGAAAGTGGAGTGTGCGTGAGTGTTGGAGGTGGTCGGAGGGGCCGATGGTGCAGATTGGCAGCCTTGTTTCTGTCAGTCTGCCTCAGGGCAGCTGTGGCTACAAAAGTAGCTTACCACCACCAAGTGTGAAGTGAATGAACAATGAACTGTAAAGCTCTTTGGGTGTCATGAAAGGCGCTATATAAATGCTATGAATTATTATTATATATATTTATTTTCAGACCTCAAACAATGCAAAGAAACAAGCTCAAATACATTTCAAAACAAATGTTTACTAATACTTACTAATTACTAATGTTACTAATGTTTACACTTAAGAATTAGAAGTCAGAAATTAGAGTTCCAAAATCAATATTTGGTGCAGTAACCCTTATTTTTAATCACAGCTTTCATGCGTCTTGGCATGCTCTCCACAAGTCTTTCACATTGTTCTTGGGTGACTTTATTCCACTTCTGGTGCAAGAACTAAAGTAGCTCAGCTTTGTGTTTGTGTTGGAATTCAACAGACGCTGGAATGGAATGGCTGTAATACATGTAGAGATGCTGATTTCAGAAAAAAATACAGTGGTCTCTTATTTTTTTTCCAGAGCTGTATAATCTATATGGTATTGGTTTTATTGATAGCTGCCCTGGAATCGTTTGGAATCAAATGGAAACTGAAAAAGCTGGTATCGCACATCCTTAGCTTGAACTGCATCAACTACAGACTTCATTAAACAACATTTGTTGCAGCTTTTGCTTTAGTTTAATCCCAATTGTATTATTGAGCAGTTTGAGCAGATGCAGACCTGCTCCATCTGTTGGTCTTTTATGGACATGACATTATGGAGGCGATTTCACTTTCAGCACACTTAAAGCCCCACCCGGCAAAAATAAACAAACATAAAACCTTATACTCTTTTTTTATTGCACAGAAAAATATCTAAAATCATACTCGCTTACTATGAGCAGGCTTGCATCTCCACAACTCTGACTCTTACCTGCTTGTTTCCATACAAATGCTGTTCTTGTCTATAATATACAACTGTATGGCCTTAAACATGTCAGTCCCATGGAGAATGTTCTGAAGTATGGTTTAACTTGACATTTCCATAGAATCATGCCGGTGATGTGCGACCTCCAGAAAGTTATGTAGTGTTACTTTCAAACTGTTAAAGTATGATAAGCATGCATATTTGTTTTGGCATGCTGAGATACTTTTAAATAAGCTTCTATAGCCTTGAACTGCCGATTCTTTTCACCATTACTTGATGCAATGTTCTTCTCCATCCTAGTCCACTCTGTTTTTGAACTGAACTTATTTGTATATTTTTATACAAATAAAAATATACAAATAAAAATAAAAACACCTAGAAAACAAAACAAAACAAAAAAAGAATAAAAAACTATAGATTCAATTGTTTCTACTGAACAAAATTCAGCACAAATCTTTATCAAAATCAATCTATCATTGAAAATTTAGCAAAAAACTTTTACTTTTCACTTCTTAAGTACATTTTAAAATGGGTACTTCCATATTTTTTAGATTTTTTTTCTTTCTTTCATTTTTTCTCCAGTATCTGTACTTTTACTTCAGTCACACAATTGATTTCTTCTTCCACCACTGATTAAAACTGATTCTTGAGTTGATTAAATTGATTAAGTGAAAATACCCAGAGAGTGTACTGTAAAAGCATTAAATATATGCAGAGTTACTTTCAAATACTTTTATGCTTCTGTGACCTTGAAACTACCACAAAACTTTAACTTTTTATCTGTCAATCCTTTTTATCATGACTTGATGCGGCGTTCTTCTCCGTCCATATTGAACGTGGGCGAGTTGACCCTTTTTGACTTTGCTCATATCTGAACATTGAGTACTGGAGGGGAGCAGACATACATATACAGTATTCACATGTACCGCTCTCACAAACCAACGATCCAGCTTAGATCAGCAGCTCGCCCGCTCCTGTCAAAGACTCTGTCAGCACAACCCAAGAATCGCAATTGGACTGTTGGGGAGGCATTAATTCAAAGCGCCCTAACAATGCTCACGGAAACCAAATCAAGTGTCTGTAGTCAGCATATCAAGTCTCTATCTCGCTCTCTGATCTCTCCGCTGTGTCTCTGTGCGAAGTGTGGTTGAACTTAAATTCTGCGATAATGTTAATGTTAATGCTTACTGCAAGAAGCCGTGAGTTAGTATTAGCGTCGCATCTGTAATGGTCCGATTTGGAATAGTTTTTCAAAGTGAGCATGCCTTGATGCGGTCACAGAAGCATAAAAGTATTTGAAAGTAACTCTTCATATATTTAATGCTTTTAAAGTACACTCTGGGTACTTTCACACAAGAGATGAAGTTGCTAAAATAACTAAAGCTACGTTTATATGATGACGGTCTGAACAGAAGACGCAACAGTGGCGTCGGGTCTTCACTTATTATTTTGCATTTAGATGAGCGTTTTTCGGAGGAAATCTGCATGCATACGGTGACGCAAAAGTGTGTGGAATTCGATTGGGTATGCATGCCAGGCTAGGTGGTGCTGTGATACATTATCACTATGTCTGAGCACATGCGTAGAATCTTCCTTCTTCTTATCTGCGACGCGAAAAGCAAAACAAAACATGGCTAACGGTCAACGTTCCCTCTAAGCTGCGCGCCTGTGCAATTGCGCACTGCTCGCACATTCTCAGCGCACAAGAAAACCTATGCAGCGCAGAGATGAAAGAGTTCCGCATTTTTTTCAGCCGCGGGGTCATCTGAATACGGGGGAATCGTCCAGTATTCAGAAACAAAAGTATGTGTCTTGTATTAAACTTCTACCGGTGTAAGCCACGAGCACGCGCAAGCCGCGAGCACGCGCAGCTCTTTCGCAACAGCGTGTAGCGGGGGTGCATGTCGGATGTCGCGCACAGGAGTCCAAGGAGCGCTCAGGGAGTTAGTGTGTTTGCTCAGACACATACAACATTAGGGGGAACATTGCTAACGGTAGCAAAAAAAAAAATTGTGTGGTCAGACGAAGAAGTTCAACTATTGCTGGGAGTCCTGCCAAACAAAGTACACTGATATATGGACCGATGTGACGTAAACGCGTACGTGACGTCAGCAGATTTGACCAGAGTTTTGCATCTTGGGCAGTGTAGATGAAATCCCTACGGCGGAGCATATTCAAGTTTTCTACTTTGGAGGGCAGTTTCAGTTTTTTGTGTTTTTAAGCCCCCAAAATGCCGTCACCGTCTAAACGAAAGGCACTTCCGATGAAATATTTTGCCGTTTTTACCCGTAAGCGTTCTCGTGTAAACAGGCCCTATAACTACAACAGTTTTGATTACTTTTGTGCACTTTTCATATTGAGACTGCGTATTGAAACATTTCCCAGGATTCCTAGTTAATATGAACACCATGTGACGGGCGTTGTTCACACTGGGGTGGTGGTGCTACAGATATTCTTGTTTATACATCTCAGATTGTGTCAAGCTCAGGGTTCTGGTGGCAGCAGAGAGGAGCTGACAGGCCCGGAGCTGCAGGCAACAACACTGGCTGTAAACAAAAAAAAAAAAAAGAAAAGTACTTTGGATAGAGTTTGGATAACAAGTTTGGATAACAAAAAAAGTATTCCAAGTAAGGGAAAGAAAAAGTGAAATAAAGTCTTGATTTAAAAATGAAAAATGTGTTGCTTAAAAATTCTTAGTTTTTGTTAAAGATGAGGGTCCAAAATGTCATTATTAACTTAATTGTTGACTCCTTTCTGAAAATCTGAAAACGTAAACCTTTTTGCGTGCGATTGTGTGTGTGTGTTGTGAGGTCAAAAATGTGTACACACACTCACATCATAGGGACCTTAGATTAATGTCATGGTTTAAAGTTTAGATATGGGTTAACATGTAAGGTTAAAGTTTGATGTTAGGTTAAAGAATCAGTGTTTAACTTTGCTGGTGGAGGGTGTTATCTCTTTGTCTCTATAGAGATGATGTTGTTTTGTCCAGAATGCTCCACAATAAAAGCACCTGTAATTGAATAAAAGCAAGATAGATAAGTGCAATGCTACTGTGTAACATTTCAGGCAAAGCAATAAAATCACCATCGAAAAATAAAAAAAAATACAAAATTACTGGACATATCCTTCACCAGAAAAGTTACACAATGCACCGTTAAGGTTAGACAAGTAGTAATTATGGTTAAAGGTAGGATCAGCCTTCAGAAAATGAAAGCCAGTAAGTGTAATGTCCCCAAAAGTCAGTCTGTAATACATATATGCGTGTGTGTGTTTGTATAACTTTCATAATTGCGCTGTGCCGGTACTTTTCATTGTCAAAAACAATTTTTTTTTTCATAATTTCCTGAGCATTCATCCTCTTTCTGAAAAAAAGTGTTAACGAAAATTCTGTATTCTAATGAGTTTAATCTAACAGCAAACTCCTCCACCTCCTCTTCATATTTGACTTACACAAAATTACCCAATATTTCAAATGATTCATGACAATACAGTTCATAAACCAAGAATAAACCACAAACAAATGATTCACTCCGATATTGACTGTTTGACTATCAGCAGTGGTGATCTCGCCCGTATTATGCGGCATGTTTGTAGAGGCCGACAGTGGCAGTGCTGTAAGTTTTAACATGCGAACACAGGGCAAGAGGCGAAGTGATCGAACTGCACTGTAGACTATTTCCTGTGCAAATGACAATAGAAAAAACAATGTCTTTACAGGTTTTTGTACAGTTTAAATTGAGCTACACATTGGCAAAATAAATACACTAATAATTGAGCACATTTTATTATGAGAGATGTAACATAGTGCCTTTATTTATACCGTATTATACTGCTTTTGTACTGATTTAGTTGATTTTACTTGTTTTGTTCTGTGAGATTTTGTTTGGAAATGAACTTTTTAAGTCTACTACTGTCCAGTTTTTCTTTCTTATTTCTTATTTTGTATCTTTACCCATTAGTAATTGTTAGTTTCAGAAGTGGGTGGTTCTCAGTTTCATTTAATCAAGTATGTTTACTTGAGGAACACTTATTTGTGTAGTAGTTTCCCCATGTTTTTTTTTTTTTTTAATACTCTGACTTGAGTCATTTCGTGGGCTACTACTCTGTACTTGACTGCTATTACTACTACTACTACTACTAGTACTACTACTACTACTACTATTACTACTTCTACTACTACTACTACTACTACTACTTCTAGCTAGTCCTTTGAAATACATATGTTAGTTTTGTATTGTATGCATATCGTCTTGTTCTGATTTACTATTTTTTCTCACTCTATACTGTCAGTGTTTTCTGTTGATTTACTTTGAGCCATTTGAGAATAAAAACTAGTGATGGGCGGATCGATACCAGAGTATCGATATATCGATCCTGATGGGGTATTTAATATGGAACGATCCTGGTATTAAATTATCGATACCAAGTCATGTTTTCTTACTGACTTAACTTTCAGTTTATTAAGTTCAAATTCATATGTGTTTTGTTCATTATTCAACCATTGCCACTTGTCAGGCACTACTTTTCCTTCCGCGTTCTCACCAAACGTGGGGTAGTACGTCATCCCGCGATAGACTCACTGCTGTGAGATTTCATTCAAAGCGGCGCGGGGCTGCGAGAGCCATGGGAGACCACAAGCGTGCGGTCTCCAAAGTGTAGTGCAGTGTGTGCCAAAAAATGATCCAATATTGTGGCAATACCACAAATTTAAATAAACACTTGATCAGAAATCATAAACCTCAACATGACGAAATGCTACTGACCAAACGACGACAGGAGGCTAGTCAGGCAGCTCCCTCCAGCACAGCAGCAACAGCAGTATGACAGAGGTCAGTTGCCGAGGCGTTTGAGAGAGGGAGAATCCAGGTAACCATCAAGCATGTAGAAGACTAAGAGTAGTGTATGTGAGAGGAGAATGTATGTATGTGAGAGTGAGAATAGTGATACTTCATTTGTTGTCTTTTTTCATAGGCTGCAAGTGCCCAACTTACAATAGATTTATTTATTTTATTTTATTTATTTATTTATTTGATAGGGACAATGCACATTAATGAACATAAGTATAAAACAAATGTAAATATGCCGAATTTTAGCTACAAAGCTCGTTTTCATCCGCAGCCCCTAGGCAGGCAAATACATAAAAATACACCATGCAATACAAGCAGCACAAACAAAAGTCTAGTGGTCACATTTGATGTCTGCATTGCCATTTTTATTTCATCAAAGATTTTTTTTCAGATATCTGGTGTTAGAATGTGTGGAGCTAAGCCCCCTGGTGGAGCTTTGCGAAGCCAAGGTATCTAGTTAGAGCCAGGTTAGTGTTTTTCTGTAGTATTCAAAAATGTATGAAAGTATCAGTATCGATATCGCGATTCTAACCCTGGTATTACTTGGTATCGTATCGAAACAAAAATAACTGGTATCGCCCATCCCTAATAAAAACAGTGATAGGAAGACAATGTATTTATTTACAGAATACCAAATACCTGAAATGAAATATTTTGTAACGTTCTGTAACATGATCCAATCAGTGTACTTTAATTCTGAAAAGCTGGAATACTTTTACTTTGAATTGCATAATATTATAGTGTTAAAGCATAACATATAACTATAACTTTATTTTTGTTGTTGTGCATTAATTTAGGTCTAAGAAGAGACGTAAAGTCCCACATGCATGCACTGTAAAAGCTGTGTTTTCTTTTCTTTTTTTTACTAAAACCTTGCAATTCAAAGCCAAAATTACTTGATGTAGTACCACCATGCATACCTTTGATTTTAGGAAAGTACCACAAAAGGAAAGAGTAACTGCACCACAAAACAGGTACTCAAAATGAATATTCCGAATACGTATTTTTGGTATTATGCAGTATGTATTCAGTTTCTTCTCAACACTGAATATAACATGACCAAAGTTTTATCTCGCACTCTCCATTAACAACACACAACTCATACGGTTAATATTCTTGTATTGTGAACACAGAATACTGTACATAGCATTATCTCCATTATAAATACCGTGTAGCTCGGACTGTACACTAGACTGATAGGGTTTCCCCCATGAGCCGCTCTGGGCCTTGCATTCCTTCAGTCGGTGGGTTAGATGTGGACATGGCTTCGTCTAATCTGGGAAGAATGTAAGCTACAGTCGCACATGTGTTCCATTAAGTCCAGATCTGCGTAAATAATATAACATGCTAAAGCTAACGTTACAGGTAATAGAACCCCACAGCTGTGCCCCCGGCTTTACAGTGCCCCAGCCCGCACTATAAAAAAGCAAATGGGAGCATCTAATGACTCCACGATGTATGTGTTGTACATACAGTAGGTAATGGTTTGGTGAGATGTTTTGGGCTAATATTGGCATAGAGCTGAAATTGTATGTGTATAGTAGTTAAAGGGCCCATAATTCAGTATTTTCTGATCTCTGTTGTGATCAGGAGTTGTGTTTTGTTTCATTCACACATGTTTAACACACAAACCCTGCATGTTTAGGCTGAGTTCTTCTCTCAAAAAGAAAACACTCTGTTATACCTCGTGATGTCATGTGGTAATACAAGAAGTTTTAAACCCCATACACTTTCACTAGAATCATTTGGTTAATTTCAGCCCTAGAACTGCAAATCCCTAATAAACTAAAGGTACCAGGTAGCTGTTAAAGATCCCATGACATGGTACTTCTTGATGCTTTTATATGGCTCCTTAATGGTTCCCTAATACTGTAAATGAATCCTTCTTCAAAATCAGCACTCAGTGCATGAGAAACAGAGATAAGATGAGAAAGAGTCATAAATATCTCTCTCAAACTCTTTATTCTGGGCGTTGTTGCTTGAATGCAAATGAGGAGAAAAAAGATGGCCAATAGTAGAGGGTGGGGGCGTGGCCAAACGCTCCGCTCAGAGCTCAGAGCCCACAGCTGATCCATTTCCTTGTTTTTGCACGGGGGAGAGATTTGAAGCGTTCCATTGAAAAATAAACACATTTCCACATAAAATAAAATTAAACCACTGCTGTTCAAAGGTCCAGAGGCTCAGATAAAGGACTTCCGAGCCTAGAAATACTCGGACGTGCCTCCAGGCAAATAAAAAAAGCATTTCGCATTGCCTAGCGCATTCGCAGTCCAAACTCTCTGGGCGTGATTTACAAAGACGCTGAGTACAGACAGACGGGGGTGGAACTGCATTTGCATTTCTTTTTTCGATCTGACGTCAATAAGGTTCCTTGTTCAAACTCGCCCGTTTGAGCTCCGATTTTTTGTAATGCAGAAAAGGATCGCAAATGCTCAGTTTAGACATTTCACAACTTTTAACCATGGGGGGGGGGCCCTAAACAGGGTAGGGGAGCTCACATTAACGTTCAAAAACCTCAGAAAGTGAAAATTTCATGCCATGGGACCTTTAACTTGAAAATTAGCACTACGTGACATCACAAGGTGGAACAAAGCATTTTGAGCTTTGGAGACTAAGTTGGACAGACTAATAATACAGGGTTTCTTAAGTATCTATATTTGATGAAGTAACAATATTCTGACCTGACTTAAAGCTCACATTGTCACATTAGAGTCTGTTATGTGTAATATTTGACATTTTCCTAAGAAAGTGCTAAGAAAATGTTTGATTGCACCGATCCCCACCCAAAACCGTCATTTTTTGCATTTATTAAAGAAACTCATACATGGGTCATACAGAAATACAATACAAAAAATATATATTAATAAAATAAAAATATAATAATATAAGCTGCGTTTCTTTTTTTTTGTGTGTGTGGAAATGCGCTGCTTTCTGAAACGAACACCAGAGAATCAATACTGAAGTTTTAAACAGGAAGTCATTTATATTTTGAAGTTGTTTTAGCTCAGTATTGTGGCTTGCATGATAGATCAAATTATTTAACCATTGCATTGTCTTAATCGTCCCTCGATCGATAATACTCTCACAGCTCATAACGTGATTGGCCGTCTGTCGTCTAAGTCTGCATGGACTGGCTGAGACAAAGTGTTTGCTTTTGTCTGGGGAAGTCCCTCTTGTGCTAGAACAGGATCCACAGTCACTAGAGGATGCTACTGTGGCTAGCAGCTTCCTGTACCTTTAACTGACTGCCTTTTAACCTGCTCCTCTGACTGAACTCAAACCATATCAGCGCCTTTGGGGATTGGTTTAAACTTTGCGGAGAGATGAACTCTGAAGGTTGCATTGATAAGAGGTCAGATAGTTAACGGCTGGTAACATTTGGTGTGATGGGAGGTCGAAAAAGCAGCCAGAAAAGTGCAGGGATGAGTTGACAAGGTTCAGGGTATCAAAACTAAGCGTCAACGTACAAGAGGAGACAAAATTGGAATGTTTTGGTGGTCCTGGTCCTTTGGTGGTTGGGTTGTATGCATTTGGTACATTTGGTGAACTTTGGTTATGTAAAAGTATTGTTAAAAGTGACCTTAGCCTGGGTTTGGATGGTGTGATTATGAACAAGGAGACACTGGAGTTAAATGTTACTGTAAATGAAAAACATTGGTAGTACAGAACATCCAAGAAATCGGCTTTCTGAGTAGAAATTCTGAGGTCATTCCAGTTGAACTTGGAAAATCTGACCTCTGAAGATAACTGGAACACACCATAAGGTATACTTTATTGTCTGTGTAATGACATTTCTCCCCTGCATTTGACCCATCCTTCAATATCGCCTTGGAAGGTAATGAAGTATAAAAGTAAAAGTACAATGCTTAAGTACAATTTTTAGGTATCTGTACTAGGGGTGGGCGGTATAAACGGTATAAACGGTATGCGGTATAAATTTGGCCAACGGTAGAGATTTGGGTTATACCTTCCTATCGCGATAGTTCATTGCGTCACCACAACAAGGAAGGAGGAAAAATCGCTGCGAGCAGCGAGCACATGGAGGAGGAGGAGCTCGTGAAAAAGACCGGCTCAACTTCTGTAATCTGGTCATGGTTTGGATACAAGGCGTCGGATACTGAACAGGAAATTGGAAAACAATCTGCAGAATATGCTGGGCGACAGTGATCGCAAAACATGGCAACACAAGCAATCTGTTCTACCACCTAAAAGCTAAACACGTTATCGAGTACGAAGAAAGCCAACGAATGCGCGGTGACCAACGTTCCCTCTAAGCTGCGCGCCTGTGCAATTGGGCACTGCTCGCACATTCTCAGCGCACAAGAAAACCTATGCAGCCCAGGAATGAAAGAGTTCCGCTTTTTTCAGCCGCGGGGTCATCTGAATACGGGGGAATCGTCCAGTATTCAGAAACAAAAGTATGTGTCTCGTATTAAACTTCTACCGGTGTAAGCCACGAGCACGCGCAAGCCGCGAGCATGCGCAGCTCTTTCGCAACAGCGTGTAGCGGGGGTGCATGTCGGATGTCGCGCACAGGGGTCCAAGGAGCGCTCAGGGAGTTAGTGTGTTTGCTCAGACACATAAAACATTAGGGGGAACATTGGCGGTGACACTCAAAAGCCAAGCCAGTCTTCAAGTGGGAGGAAAAAAGTTGGCACTACACACCAGCGGTCTATCACCCGGGCATTTTCAAAAGGCGTAGCTTATGATAAAAAAGCCAGCGGTGAATTGACATAACGAAGTCCAACGCAATATTCTTGTGTAACGACATGGTGCCTTTCCAAACCGTAGAGAGAAGCGGCTTTTTAGGCATGGTGAAGACGCTGGATCAACGGTACGTGGTACCAAACCGCAGATATTTTAGCCAGGTGAAGTGCCCAGACTGCATGACGAGGTCCGCAATCAAGTGGGAAAAGAGCTTCGTGACATAAAACACGATGCAACCACCACGGACTTGTGGTCGAGTCGCACTATGGACCCGTATATCAGCCTGACAATCCACTTTATTGACGACGACTGGAAGTTGCGCGGCAAATGCCTGTGTACGTGTATTTCAACAGTACATGTGTACTGCAAACATCGTATTTCCCTGACGACCAGGGGAGATGATTGCCCAGGGACTCAGGGAAGCGCTCGAGTCATGGGAACTTGACGAAGAGTTGCAGGTATGCATCAGCACTGACACCGGCGCCAATGTTAAAGCAGTTTCATTTTCGATTTACATTGCCTTGTTCAAATTTTATACTGCTTGAAAGTGAAGTTACTTGTTTTATGTTTTTTTACAATTACAGTTTTGCACAATACATTTTCTTGTAGTAATATTCTTGACGTTTATGTTATTTAATAGTTTAAAAAACAGCTTCCTGCTTGAATGCTTTTTCCATGTGCTCTGGTGACCATTAAGAAGCTGTTAATACTGTTAACAGTTAATACTGTTACATACCAAAGTATACCGTGATATATACCGTCTACCGTCTATGGTTCAAATTATACCGTGATATAAATTTTAGGCTATATCGCCCACCCCTAATCTGTACTTCACTTAAATACATTTTACAGTGGATACTTTTTACTTTCACTTCACTACATTTGAGAACATGTGTCTGTACGTTCTACATCACTACATTTTAGCTCTGGACTTAAAAGTAAAGAGCACTTTTCTTTATGGTTTGAGATCTGCTGAAAAGGCTGAGACTTATTTGTAGCATATTTAATTTGAGTTAACGTCCAAACTTTGAGCAAACCAAATACACACACACAAAAAAATGATCAAAATCAATACTTTAACACTTTTAGCAAGGTGGCAGTTGGTAGAGCATTTGTCCACTGATCCAAAGGTTGGTGGTCCGAATCCCGCTCTCGACATTAAAAAAAAATAAAACATCATTGGTTGAGCGGTCAGATCCACTGACCCACAGGTTGGCAGTACGATTCCAGCTCCCACAGATGAATGCTGCCGTTGTGTCCTTTGGCAAGACACTTAACCCCAGTGTCTGCGTACACTGGTGTGTGAATGTGTGTGAAATGGTGAGTGGTTCCTTGTTGTAACGTGCTTTGCGTGCCTTGAAGGTGGAAAAGCGCTGTATAAAGATGTGACCATTTTACTTTTTTTCATGTGATATTTTTACATTTACTTCAGTAATCTTTTGTATCTGGACTTTTACTTAAGTAACAAAACTGAGTACTTCTTCCACCACTGATCAGGACGATCTTACCTAACGTGTATGTTTTGGGTTGACGGGGGAAATCAGAGTCAAACGGACCCAAGATTTGAACCTGGAATGTTCTCGCTGTGAGGTGAGTGCAAGCCATAGCGCCTACATAACTTTAGGCTTTAGGTGGTGGTATCTACGTGGTTGAACATGCAAATTTACAATCTCCTTACTGTGAAAATTTAAAAAAAAATCTCCTAAATTTGTCATAGCAAGTACAGTCACAACTAGCAACATTCCATCTGTCTGTTTGTTTGTTGACACTTGGAAATAGCGCAAAGTTAAGGCGACAGGACTGGGCGCACTGGAAGCTAAAGGTATCACGAGGTCTGTTGCAGTGAACTACGTTACAAGTGTACTGTGGTAACTGTTGTGATCCAGTGAGGGGGGACACGGGGAGTTGTGCTTGCGCCGTTGTGGGTGCCAGCTCTCCTAATGAGTCTGTCAGGGCTAGTTAGCGTAGCACGGCGGCCCCTCTGTCCCCTCCAGCCCGCAGACAGCTGTTATTAGGCCTGTAATGGCATGCCGCGGGGCCAGATTAGCAAACTAGCACATGGGAGATACGTTCACTTACGGTGGAGCTTCAATGGACAAAACAAGTTATTCTCTACCAGGCGAGGATGCTGACAAGTTAGTTAACAAGCAAGGGAATGGCTCAGCTTCAAAGCAAGAGCCAAAGAAAATGCGATGTAGGTTTGCGAGTGATTGGACAGATGATGAGAAAGTTGGTTCTGAAAAAATGGACGCTCTAAATACTGAAATGCCTGACTATGAAGGGATATTATGGAACAGCGTTTGATCTTTTTATAACGTGGACCACAGGAGTTGCTAACCGTATGTTTTGATTTGTTGTCTGTTTGGAGTTTGCATGTTCTTCCTGTGTTTGGGTGGGTTTATGTGTGTTCTTAGTTATCCTAGACGACCTATAACCTCTTGGTATTCCTAACCGGGTTCCATAGTTCCATAATTTAGTACATTCTGAGGGAACTTCTGCAGCAAATTTGGAACTAAAAGTAACAAGTACCTTGAGCTGTATTTTTCATGCTGCAATTTAACATCACCATTTATGTGTATTTTATTTTGACTTAGACAAACTTTATTGATCCACAAGGGAAATTGTTTTGGGTACAGTAGCTTACTCATCAAATATAATATATAATATCAGAGGGTAAAAAAAAGAAAGAAAAAAAAATAGATGGAATAGCAACCAAAGAGCAATAGACCAGTGTCAGATGAGACATAATTATAAAAATAAAAATAATGATAATAAATTCTACATACAAATCAGAATTAAATAGAAAAGTAGCAATAAAGTATAAAATAAAATATCAAATAAGATGTATAATTCCAGATATATACATATTAATTATTATAAATTTATTTTTTGCCACTTATTTAGAATTTATTATTACCATTTATATTTTTGCTCTTTGTTATTATAATATATTGTAATTTGTGAACTACTGTGTCCAAATAATTTCTCTTCTGGATCAATAAGGTTTATCTAATGTCTAAATATCAACTGAACCTTTTTAGCCATAACTGTTTTTCTTGAGTACTGGTACTAACTTGTACTCAAGAAAGTAGTACAACTTAGACTTTATTGATCCACAAGGGAAACTGTTTTGGGTACGGTAGCTCACTCATCAAATAAAATATATAATATACAACAGAATGTAGGAAGAAAAAAAGGTAGATGGAAATGAAAAAGAAAATAGATGGAATAGCAACCAAAGAGCACAATACAGAAGAAGTATACAGTATATACAGACAAGTAATAGGGAGCTAAGGAAAAGAAAACATTTAAGTCTATCTTGTGAAAAGACAAACCATGAGTAGTGACCATAACAACATGACCTATTACTAAACCGCTTCAAAAGTGGTCAGGACCCTGTAGAAGTATACGATGATTGCGGTGCGCCGTGTACCGCTGTCTCAACACTATGCAAACACGATTGAACAAGATGACTGTTGATATGCGCTATCTGTTTTCACCTTTCATAATGAGAACAGGAAATCAAAACCTTACACAGCAAGATCTCACTGTGGTAGACCTTTTGACATCACCTTACTGTTAATGCATACACCGATCATCACAAGGTTTAAATCATGCTCTTTGAACTGCATAAAATTTGTGTGTTTAATGCATGCTGTTTGTATTGAGAATTGGCTGTTAGTACGAAATGTTGTTGGTATCCTTCTAGGCTAACATACATAAAAATACAATCTAAAGAGTATCAGAAAAATGTATCTGAAATTGACTGGGTTCAGGATATGTAAATAGATCTGAGGGGCTAATAAAGTGTATAATAAGTGTTTTTTATGTTAATCTGTATGGCTATTAGCCTGTTCACTTTAAGAAGATGCTTACGGGATGCGGTACGGCGACATCCGTTGTAAGCGGATGTTTACAAGTGAGCAGGCTAATAGAGCTAATGTGGGCGCAGTGGTATGAATCTAAAGAAAATATGCGAATGCGAATTACACTGTTGAATTTTTAGCGGACAACTGTTTGTGACGCAAATATATCACTTTTTGGACGAATGTTGTTTTGAGAAGAAAAACAAGCTTTATTAACTGTCCTGGCTAACGTACCGGAACTACGTTCAGGAGCTACGGAACCGGAGGAGAACCGAAGGAGAACCGGGCTCAGATCACACTGTCATGGGTAAATCAGTGTTAATCTCAGGACACTGTTGAAGGGGAAGCTATACAGATTAACATAAAAAAACAAAAAAACAAACAAAACTGCACTATCCCTGCATAATTTCTGTAGAATATAACAACTTAAATGTTACATTTAATTGTCTCTTGTGAGCTTTAAGACATGCTAAAATACTGTTAACCCATCAAAAACATACCTGGAGTTGTGTTTTGTTTCATTCACACAAGTTTAATCCTGCATTATTAGTCTGTCTACATCTCCAACTCGTGATGTCATCTAGTGGTATTTTTCATGTTAACAGCTACGTTTACCTTTAGCTCAGTAGAGATTTGCTGTGAAAATGATCATCCAATAGATTCTAGTGAATATGTATGTAGTTTAAAAACACAGTGGCTCATCTGTATTACGGCATGACATCACAAGGTGGAGCAGTGTTTTCTGTTTGTTTTCTGAATAACCCTAAGCTGCAGAGTTTGTGTTAAACATGTGTAAATGGAATTAAACAAAACACAACACCAGGTATGTTTGCGGTGAAGAAACATCATTATAACATAGATCAGAAAATAGTGTAATGTGGGCGTTTTAACACATTTAATCTGCCGTAATGATCCAGAACACTATATTTTCTTATACGCCTTATTTTTTTTACTCTTTGTTCGATTTATAAATAGAGGTAGGGGAAGGTTAAAAAACAATAATATCACTACTGTTTTGAAAAATTGCTGCAGAAAGCTGCATTAAAATACTGTGATTTTCCAAACAAGATTATGAGGTAATTTGATGCATTTGTGTGTTTAATTTTCATTTTTTTGTGCCACACTGTACTTTTGTTTACCACATTACTGATGGATTACTATAATATGCTCTGAATATTATAGTAATCCATCAGTAATGTGGTGGATTACTATAATATGCGCTAAATATCATCACTGGGATAATTCAATACAAAAATGTAATTTAATTTAATTTAGTAAAGCCACAAATTTGGGCTTGGACCTGTCACAATAACTACTAAATACTATAGACTTATCGTTCAGTATATGATACATGAAGCAATTTTTTTAGGTCAGTATTTATTGTGTGTAAATTTTTTGCGCTACTCATAATTTTTTGGTTATTTTTGGAAATATGATAAGATTTGAGCCGTAAAAGGTTGAATTAATAATTTCTATGACTCATTACAGATGCAAACTAAGAAAAAAGGTTTTATTCTACTGTTACTGTTACGTTGTTGCAGCTCACAATTTATTTTATTTTATTTTTTACCATATTATATAAGATACATTTAGAATAGTTTTTGTGGTTTAAATCTGCTCTTGGGTTATAGGGTCAGTTGCATAAAGTAGTTTCATTATTATTGTTTATTGTTTATATTTTCTTCAGCAATATATCACATTTCAATGTCTATTATCATGACCTGCCTAATCGTATTTTTACTCCACAAACTGTAAAAGATATGAGATTACATGGCTTTGTTCACACGCACACCAAGATCTGACTTTTATCTGATTTCTGGGCCTTTAGGATTATTCAAATGAAATGCTTTAAAATCTGATGTGAGTAATAAGAGGAACCATGATGAAACAAAGAGAAATCTGGTGTTTTTGCTGTTTAAATGTCATTTTAAAAACCGTACAACTCCAATGATCTGATAATAGTCTGATTTTGAACGTGCATGAGAGTGAATGTAAACCGCAGCCACGTGTGCTTCAATACCAAAATGTAACAGAAGTTGAATTACTACTTGTGGTAAAGTTACACTGCATAGAAAATATTAAAGTGCCTATGACAGGTTAATCTACTCCTCTCACTAAAACACAGTTAAGATCTTTACATTTAAGATTTTTTTTTTTTTTTTTTAAATTTTGTAATTGTCCAGTTTGGCTTTTTTTTTTTAGGTTTAAGGCTACATTTATATGATGACGTCTGAACAGAAGACGCAAAAGTGGGATCGCGTCTTCACTTTTTATTCCTCATTTAGACGAGTGTTTTCAGGAGGAAATCTGCGTGCATACGGTGACGCAAAAGTGTGTGGAATTCGATTGCGTATGCATGCCACGCGGCTAGGTGGTGCTGTGATACATTATCACTATGTCCTCACGCATGCGTAGAATCTTCCTTCTTCTCATCTGTGCCGCGAAAAACAAAACATGGCTACCGGTAGCAAAAAAATTCATGTGGTCAGACGAAGAAGTTCAACTATTGCTTCAGACCACGTTAGACTACAAAGCAACAAAGGCACTACAAGGTGTGTAAGTACACTAATATATGGACCGATGTGACGTAAATGCGTACACGACGTCAGCAGATTTGACCAGAGTTTTGCGTCTTGGGCAGTGTAGACGAAAACGCTACAGCGGAGTGTATGCAAGTTTTCCACTTTGGAGGGCGGTTTCAGTTTTTTGCGTTTTTAAGCCCCCAAAACACCGTCACCGTCTAAACAAAAGGTACTTTCGTTAAAATATTTTTTTTACCTGTTAGCGTGATCGTGTAAACAGGCCCTGAGATTGTACTTCCTGGTTGAAACCATGAGAATTGCATAACCGTTACTTAGCAACCATGTAATACACTGGGCCTCTGACTGCCTGTGACTCGCCTAATGTACACAGAAATTATTATTTAACAAGTAAAAATATAAGAACATGCATTTATCTTGTAAATAATTGTTGAAGCGTCCAAAAAATGTTATTTTTTTGTGTGTGAAAATTGAGCATAAATTATGGATGGAATTTTCCCTAGCGTGATGTTAGCAATATGAACTACTTCCTGTAATTTTCAGCGTATTTTTCAACTTTTCTGCACAAATTGCTTCTTGATGTTAAACAGGTTCTATACCACCACATAAAACAAACAAACAAACAAAACAAAAAACGCACTTTAAAGGTGCACTGTATAACTTTTAAGGTTGTGGGTCCACTACAATGGAGATGCTATTGCTTAGACTGTAATGTTCCTCGATATGGTATTAAACTGATATAAGATGCATTTAAGAGTGTTTTTATTTCTCAAAAATACCTTTAAAACATGCTCTGGGTTCACCTCTTTACAGATCTCACCTGTAACTTACCCTGGTTGTGTCTTCCGCTTGTTTCTACCTAGATTGCAAAGTTGAATCCCATACTCTGGAATACTGGAGGTAAACAAAAAGATACCCATGAAGAAAAGCAATTGACAGACCCTCTGCCAGAAAAGTTACACAGTGTACCTTTAATTCAGCCTACATACCCAAATGAATCATCACTATGTGTTGGAAAACCTAGGCACCCCATGTTCCAACTCTAAGTTTAGTTCCTAAAGTATATACGCATATGATTAAACCTGACACAGCCACAAAGGTGCGTGGAGTTGTTTACTGATGGGAATGAGGAGAAGTGCGATTTGAAGTGAAACCTGGCACGGCCTCCCTGCTGGGAGCTAGGGACACATCTCGAACCCCAACTGAGCTTATAGCGCTGTCTGGTGCCTCTGACAACCTGTTGCAAATCATTATAGACTCTCTAGTGCCAGTGATGGCACTTAGAAAATATATTTTTCTTACAGAATACTGAATACCTCCATTAAAGGTGCATCGTGTAACTTTTCTTGTGGAGGATCCGTCAGATGCTTTTATCCTTTGTGACGTTATTGCTTTGTCAGAAATGTTTCACAGTGTGGCTTTAAACGTTTCTATCTTCATGGAAACCACCCAGAGGCACCCAGAGATGACATCACAGTCACAATGCCTGTTTTTTAAGGTGTTTTTGAGCAATAAAAGCACCTGTAATTGAATAAATGTAAGGTAAACCTGTTTAATATCATATAGTGGAACATGCAAAGCAGAGCAATCATATATCCATAGAAACAAGGACCACAATTGAAAAGTTACATAGTGCATCTTTAAAGGGCCCACATTGCATTTCCTTCCTTATCAAAAACATAACTGGGCTTGTGTTTTGTTTTTCATTCACACGTTTATCACACAAATCCTGCACATATTTCTTCTCTCCAACAGACACCACTCTGTTCCGCCTTGTGATGTCATCTGGTAGCAGAGGAAATGCTCTACTGTGTTTTTAAACTCCATATACCTTCACTAGAACTATTAATAATGTAAGCACTGAATTGCCAGTCTCTACTGAACAAAACATAAACGGTAGCTGTTAACGTGAAAACTACATGACATCACAAGGTGGAACTGAGCATTTTGAGTTTTGGAGATATAGACAGATTAAAAATAAAGGATTACTCAAACATCTGTGAATGAAACAAAACACAACTCTGGCTATGTTTTTGAGGAGGTAAGAATATTCTGTCTTAAAGTCAATTTTCCGTAATAAGATCTTTAAAATGAGCCTTGCAGGCCTTGGCAACTACGCTACGCCACTGAACACAGCACTAACAGTTTCAAAGCTGTAGCTACAGGTTGGAAGACCGTGCTGTAAGGTGTATGCAGTAATTATCAGGCGTGTAATGTAAAGGAAAAGTGCAGCCGCTGTACAAGCTTCGCCAGCGAACACACAGGGTTAGCTCCATTAGTGTAGCCTAGCTGACCTCATACACTTATTATGTGTGCTACTACATCACCGCGAGGAGATGTGAGCCAACACGGCAGCTGATGCACACGCCGTCTCACTCTGGGAAAGTGTATCGCGCTAACAACACAGTAAACAAAACAGGGGCAACAATGGGGCTATTTTTATATACAGGGGAATTTGTTCATTGATAACACAAGTCTAAGTTAACAATGTACAATAAGAGGATGTAGTAAAACATAATAATACCAACTTATATAACTACAAGTAAAATTAAATGTTCTGTGTAAATTTGACTCTTGTGAGCTTTAACCCACTTTCGCTATAAAAAGTAACACCATCACTTTTGCTGGGTAATTTTTACCCGATATAATATACCCAACAAAATGTACTTGTCATGAAAAATAGATCAAAATATGACAACACATGATAAATTAGAGTGCTTTTATTTTATTTTCAACTGTGGTATGTGTAACCCTAGGGTCTTACCCCTGTGGTAAGAAAAATTAGGAATTTGAGAACAAAAAAATAAAAAATAAAATAAATAATAATAATAATAATAATAATAATAATAATAATAATAATAATAATAATAATAAATAATGATACTGAAAACTTGGTATTTGATCCACCCATTCCTGGGACATGTGACACTTCCCTGGTGAAGCACAGACTCCTTGACACACGAACAGTTGAAGGAGAGAGGAACAAAGAATAGTATTTTTTCAATGGGTAAAAATGACCAGTTGACTAAAATATTGTTTTCACCATAAGAATTCCCTTTGAAATCACCACTTTGTGATATTTATTCACAACCACTGCACTAAATAAGGATAGATACACATTCCAGGACCACTCATACTTACCTATTTTTTACATCCTCTTACATTAAATTCATTACATTCTTACATTCCTCTTTCACTGTCACCAGGTAAAAATGATCCGAAAGCCTGTAGGAAAAAGTGGGCTTTGGGGTAGAGAAACTCCTACACCTTCAAAGATGTCAAAAACAGTGGTGAAGCTCCCCAGGGACCCATGACACTCAGAAAAATGCAACATTGAAAATCATGTAAATACTTTTGCTAGGGTTAAGCCATGTATTAATGTTGTTACCTCATCAAAAAGATACCAGGAGTTGTGTTTTGTTTCCTTTGTATCCTTTATTATTAGTCTGTCTGCATCTCCAAAGCCTAAAATGCTCTGTTCCACCTTGTGATGTCATGTACTGTAGTGGTAGTTTTCAAGTTAAAAGCCTTAAATACCTTAAAACCTTTTACTATTTGTTCAAAAATATTTTAGTGAAGGTGCATGGAGTTTATAAACAGAATGTGGACATAGTATTTGACATTTATGATTGCAAAGGGACCTTACGACATGTTTTATGTTTTATTTAGTTTGTTCTATTTAGTTTACAATTCTAATTCTTTGTACCTTTTATTCATGTATCCAACCATATTGTGTTGTAGCCTGAAGCTCTTGTGATGCATTTACCATTGGAAGTGAAATACTAGGGTTGAATGTAACTTTTGAAACTTGCTGCAAACTTGTGTCTCTTCTCACCCCTGTCTCCTGTGTGTGCTTACAGAACAGATACGCCACAGCAGCAGAGAGAGGCGTGCGACTTTACAGCTCCCTGCCCATGCGCCCAAACCCTGACGGCAAGAGACTGCCCTCTACTGGGGTAAGGGCATCGCACCTTCACCCAAACTTTGTCACCCAGGTCTAAATATGACTACATTATGCACAGTAACCACACACCACATCAGCGCCGCCATTTCTGTTGTTAGACGGTTAGGTGGTCTTCACATAAAAAGGAACTGTGCTTAAAGGTGTGTAACGTTTCGATTTAAGGGTCTGCCACTTGTTATGTGTTTGATATGTCTCACAGTATGATAGTGAACACAGCAATAGAGATCCATGCAGAACGCCCCCCTCATGATGTCACTGCAAAGTATCATTTGGTGCAGAATGGTAGTCACACTTCGATCAGTCTGTCCCAGGGCAGCTGTGACTTAAGAAGGAGGATTTATCAAAACGTGTAGCGACTTCTAGAGTGTAAAGCTCTGGAAAAAAAATAAGAGACCACTGCATTTTTTTCTGAAATCAGCATCTCTACATGTATTACAGCCATTCCATTCCAGCGTCTGTTGAATTCCAACACAAACACAAAGCTGAGCTACTTCAGTTCTTGCACCAGGAGTGGAATAAAGTCACCCAAGAACAATGTGAAAGACTTGTGGAGAGCATGCCAAGACGCATGAAAGCTGTGATTAAAAATAAGGGTTATTGCACCAAATATTGATTTCTGAACTCTTCTTAAGTGTAAACATTAGTATTATGTTGTTATAAAATGAATTTGATCTTGTTTCTTTGCATTGTTTGAGGTTTGAAAACATGTATCTTTTTTGTTATTTTGACCATTTGTCATTTTCTGCAAATAAATGCTCCAAACGATAATATTTTTTATTCGGAATTTGGGGGAAATGTTGTCAGTAGTTTATAGACACAAAGAAAAATGTTCCTTTTGCCCAAACACATACCTAGAAGTAGTAAAATCAGAAAAACTGATAATTCACACACACGCGCGCTCTCTCTCTCTCAGCTGACTGCGTTTGTCTCTGTGTCCCTCTCTTCTTTTTATCTCATCAGTTTTCCATATTTTTAAAAAGCATATTAGTATTATTTAGTGTTATTTATTAGTGTTATTGTGTTATTAGTGATATTAGTGTTATTTAAATGCAGTACAAATCCATATAGATAACTTATAATAATAATAATAATAATAATACATTTTATTTGTTAGGCGCCTTTCAAGGCTCTCATACAAGCCTTAAACATATAATAACGGCTTACGAACAAATTCAACTAACGAACGGGTGTCCAGAACATAACTCGTTCGTAAGTTGAGGAGCGTCTGTACTTAAATTAGATTTTAATCTGAGCTTTGTTTTAACACAATCTGTAAATTCAGTTAGTAACTCACATTTTTGCTGAAAATCAATCACCTAAACAGAACTGTGAATGCTTCTATTGATCACGGGATTACGGTGTTCATTTTAGGACATCCTCAGATCTCAGACTCAGGTGTCAGACTCAGACAAAACAGCCTCAGACTCAGATGAAACAGTGTCAGACTCAGACAAAACAGCCTCAGACTCAGATGAAACGGTGTCAGACTCAGACAAAACAGCCTCAGACTCAGATGAAACAGCATCAGACTCAGGTGTCAGACTCAGATGAAACGGTGTCAGACGAAACTGCATCAGAGTCAGATGAAACAGTGTCAGACGAAACTGCGTCAGAGTCAGATGAACCAACGTCAGACGAAACTGCGTCAGAGTCAGATGAAACAGTGTCAGACGAAACTGCGTCAGAGTCAGATGAACAGACGTCAGACGAAACTGCATCAGAGTCAGATGAAACAGTGTCAGATGAAACTGCGTCAGAGTCAGATGAAACAGTGTCAGATGAAACTGCGTCAGAGTCAGATGAAACAGTGTCAGACGAAACTGCGTCAGAGTCAGATGAAACAGTGTCAGACGAAACTGCATCAGAGTCAGATGAACCAACATCAGACGAAACTGCGTCAGAGTCAGATGAAACAGTGTCAGACGAAACTGCGTCAGAGTCAGATGAACCAACGTCAGACGAAACTGCGTCAGAGTCAGATGAAACAGTGTCAGACGAAACTGCATCAGAGTCAGATGAACCAACATCAGACGAAACTGCGTCAGAGTCAGATGAACCAACGTCAGACGAAACTGCGTCAGAGTCAGATGAACCAACGTCAGACGAAACTGCGTCAGAGTCAGATGAACCAACGTCAGATGAAACTGCGTCAGAGTCAGATGAACCAACGTCAGACGAAACTGCGTCAGAGTCAGATGAAACAGTGTCAGACGAAACTGCGTCAGAGTCAGATGAAACAGTGTCAGACGAAACTGCGTCAGAGTCAGATGAAACAGTGTCAGATGAAACTGCATCAGAGTCAGATGAACCAACATCAGACGAAACTGCGTCAGAGTCAGATGAACCAACGTCAGACGAAACTGCGTCAGAGTCAGATGAAACAGTGTCAGACGAAACTGCATCAGAGTCAGATGAACCAACGTCAGACGAAACTGCGTCAGAGTCAGATGAAACAGTGTCAGACGAAACTGCGTCAGAGTCAGATGAAACAGTGTCAGATGAAACTGCATCAGAGTCAGATGAACCAACGTCAGACGAAACTGTGTCAGAGTCAGATGAACCAACGTCAGACGAAACTGCGTCAGAGTCAGATGAACAGGCGTCAGACGAAACTGCATCAGAGTCAGATGAACCTTTGTCAATATCCCATCATGCACTGCGCGGCGGCAGACAGATGTTCGAAAACACGCTTTTAACTTTAAGAAATCATCACTAACACAACTGTAAATGTAAAATACAGCCATAAACCACAAAACTGTCAAATACGTTTGTTTTTAACTGCGTAAACCTCGGAGCTTTAAGCTAAAAGTTTGGCTAGGTTTGTTTGGCTTAGCAGCTAACGTGATGAAAAGTCCGCACAAACTTTCATATTTGGACAGATTTACATCAAAGACTGTTTTTTTTACTGTCAAGGAGAGATGTCTTCCTATATAAACTGACATTTCCTGTATAAATGTAATCCCTGGTCAATATAAAAATCCTTAATAATAATAATTATTAATGTATATCTCATCGCTGTATTTGAAACTTAATGGTAATTTAGCCTATTCTTTGATGTATCCCTGAAATATAACTTTTGTTTTGCAAAAGTTAAACATAAGTTCTTGTTTTAGCCACAAGATTTGGATGAGGATTATAAGGATAACTTCAATTATGTATATACGTAATCTTTATTATTAATCCATGTGCGCAATTTGCGTGGTGCATGTTGTTAGCATTAGCGTTAGCAGCGTGCCTCGGTTGCTCATGTGAGGCTGATGCCGTTTCGTCTGATGCCGTTTCATCTGATGCAGTTTCATCTGATGCCGTTTTCTCTGATGCCGTTTCGTCTGATGCAGTTTCATCTGATGCAGTTTCATCTGATGCCGTTTTCTCTGATGCCGTTTCGTCTGATGCAGTTTTGTCTGATGCAGTTTCGTCTGATGCAGTTTCATCTGATGCCGTTTCGTCTGATGCAGTTTTGTCTGATGCAGTTTCGTCTGATGCCGTTTTGTCTGATGCAGTTTCATCTGATGCAGTTTCGTCTGATGCAGTTTCATCTGATGCAGTTTCGTCTGATGCAGTTTCATCTGATGCCGTGTTGTCTGAGTCTGATGCCGTGTCGTCTGAGTCTGACGTTGTTTTGTCTGAGTCTGACGTTGTTTCATCTGAGTCTGACTTCGTTTCTTCTGAGTCTGATGAAAACAACGTCAGACTCAGACAAAAGAGCCTCAGACTCAGACGACACGGCATCAGACGACACGGCATCAGATGAAACGGCATCAGACGAAAAGGCATCAGACTCACATGAACCTTTGTCAATATCCCATCATGCACTGCGCAGCAGCAGACAGATGTCCAAAAACACGGAGCGAAAAGCCCGGCGAAAACATGTGAGTACACGCTTTTAACTTTAATAAATCATCACTAACACAACTGTAAATGTGAAATACAGCCATAAACCAGAAAACTGTCAAATACGTTTGGTTTTAACTGCGTAAACCTCGGAGCTTTGAGCTAAAAGTTTGGCTAGATTTGTTTGGCTTAGCAGCTAACGTGATGAAAACTCCGCTCAAACTTTCATATTTGGACAGATTTACATCAAACACTTATAATGTTTTTACTGTCAAGGCAAAAGAACACCACGGAGGGATTAATGAAGCAACGAGGAGGACGTTTTCACGTAAACACACCAGGTAAGATAAAAACACTGTCATGTCTTTGGGGTAAAAAGACATTCATAATTCATAAGGTTAATGAGTTAGTTAAAGGTTACAAATACGTTTATTCTTGGTAAATAAGTTGATTTCATATTTGCAAACATCTTCACCTTTAGGGATCGTCTTGTTTTGAGTATAGAGTGAGCGCTCCTGTGTCATAAATGATCTTTGACGTTAAACTCCGGTCTGTTTTACCGTGAATTAAGTCTGAAAACGGTTCTTGTACACGCTGAATGTGTTCTAAACGTTTGCAACTTGGGAAACTTTCGCCTTTGTAAGTATTTATATGTTAACAGACACTTTGATTAAGGTCATGCATGTATTTCTTTTGAACACGTAGGATGTGAACTTGTTTCACAGAGCTAACTGCGTACAAGTTAGCCACTTGTATTCTGTATACCACATGTACTGTGTAGTTAGTAATGTGCCTTCTTTTTTCTGTATGTTTCAGTTAATAAATATAGAATAAATATGCAAGAGACCTCCCTAAAAACAAGAAATGTACGCCTTGTACAGAGTTGTTCGGTGGCTGTCTAGACATAGTCACGTGTTGTGAGGACAGCACAAACACATTATTTTATGCAATACACATAAAAGACACAGTTTCACTATATCAAAGTTTATATTTACTTGTAAGCCTCCACTGTACGCATTTAATTCTGGGAATACATTTTCTGCATTTTACAATCTGTGCATGTTTGTGAAGTGAAGACTGAATAACATTGCCACAGGTCAGTTTTAAGATGGACATTGGGCTCATTTAACAGATTTGTGCAGATACAGGTGTAGATACTTGACACCTGTGTCTGTTATGCCTATCACATCTAATATAACAATGAGAAATTTTTTGAAATGTTTTATATGAATTTTCTATTCTCATTTACAGCCTCCTGGAGTATGAGGGCACAACACTGTTGGGGCCACAGGACTGTTGGCTGATGAAATGCTCATGATTCATGAAATGGGTCAAATGCAGATGACAAAGTAAAGCACAAAGTAAGCACTGTTCTGAAGTTGTGCTGATCCACATTTCTGCTACTGATTAGGTATGGGGCAGGTGGCATTGAAAACTCCAGGGTTGCAAATTGATCATGCTCATATTTAAATCATTATTTAAGTGGTGAAAATACACATTTCTCAAATGTGTAGGATTCCTCTATTAATTTATCTGGTTCGATTTATATAAACAGCCTTTGGATCTTAATTTACATGCACTGTGTGAACCTCAATTTCCTGTAATAGATTTGTAGTTTTCTTAAATGTGTGTAGAATCCCTCAGTCGTCCAGGTATAATCCTCAGCAAAAGGAGAAATTCAATTTGTCATCTGGACAAAAGATTATTTGGTGGACACTGCCTTATATCTGCCTTAAGGGAGGAACTACCTAGCTCCCTTAAGGCAGATGTAAGGCAGTGTCCACCAGCACTCTGACCAGAACTAAAGAAGCACCTTTGATGACCAAATAAACTTTGGTCCAGCTGACAAATTGAATTTCTCCTTTTGCCATAGTTTTCTTAATATGTGTGTGTCATTACAGGTTTTCACTGTGCAGGACAGGACTTTGATCCAATCAGACGTAAGGTCCATTCTGCTCCTCCTTCTCCTCCAGAAGACAAGGGGTACATCACACTGAGTTAAAGATCTGTGGAGTCTCTGGATGCATCAGGCCTCCCTCCTGCACGTGCTGTCTGCGGCCGTCCCTAATGTGTCCTAATATTGATGTGTCCATAAAGTTTAGGTTTATCTTCGAATTTCCTGCCAAAGTAAAATGAGTAAAATGGTAGTTTATGATAAATGTGACGTTTATTTGAGTCTCTTTTGATAGTAACTAATTACATGTACTATAAGAATGTACTATTGTACTGCAATTAAGCAGTGGTAGAGTAGAGTGCGCAACATCCTATGGGACCAGCACCACCCTGCTCACCACCTCTTTCAACTGCTGTCCTCAGGGAGAAGCTACAGGGCCATAAAGGCCAGAACACAAAGACTGGCCAACAGCCTGTACCCACCTGTACCAGCCTGTACCCCCCCCCTTCATGGACAATAACCACACTCGCCAATCAATAGTTCTGAACTGTTTTTTGCATTGCTGCATAATGTCACTATTCTCATGTATCTGTCTGAATTGCCCTGCTCTTTAATGTACTTTAATGATAATATTAATTACATGCCCTGATGCTGCTGCCAATACTGCTGTACTGATATCAAATGTTTACAAATGTTTACACTGGGGTTATTTATTTCACTGGCTTTGCACTTTACTATTTCGCACTTTACGTATGTGGATGCTCCAAACACACTTTCGTTGTTCTTTCTTGTGCAATGACAATAAATACTTGAAATCTTGAAATCTGTTCCACCTGATCATATTTTGCAAAGATAATTTATTCATTGTGGATTGTCGCCTGCTTCAGCAAAAAAGACACAATGTGAGAGTGCCCTGACATACAACTGTTTTTACCCATCTATATGTGGCGCGGCGCACAATCGATCGAGGGCTAGACACTTAAATGATGAGTGGAAATTGTTGTCCAACAATGCCACTCCAAATTTAATTGGGGAAAGTTAGTCTACATAAGGCACACAGGTAAATTTATCAATAAATCAAGAGAGCCAGGTTCCATATTTTTACAACTTTATTCTGCAATACATGTTAAAATGCGTTATTTGTAAAAGAAAGTGTAATTATGATAAACTCAACAATAATAAAATCACGGAGCCAAAAACAAACAACAGTAGTAGCGACGTGCCCTGTGCCGCTGTGGACCGCACTGCACACCACTGGTGGAGTGGGGCGAGTGCAGAGGTTGGAGCTGAGCGCCACTTAGTTTGCGCACCTTCAGACCCAAGAGCTCCAACTTCATTGAGCTATAATTTGACATGTTCCACTCGGTGGGTTGCAGGCCACGACTGGCATAAGCAATGGGCCTTACCACACCCTCTTGCTCTTGCGACAGCACAGCACCTAAGCCACTGTGGCTGGCGTCAACTTCCAGAATGAAGGGACGAGAGAAGTCTGCATAGGCCAAGACCGGGGCTGAGGTGAGTTTATCATAATTACACTGTTTCTTTTACAAATAACGCATTTTAACATGTATTGCAGAATAAAGTTGTAAAAATATGGAACCTGGGTCTCTTAATTTATTGATAAATTTACCTGTGTGCCTTATGTAGACTAACTTTCCCCAATTAAATTTGGGGTGGCATTGTTGGACAACAATTTCCACTCATCATTTAAGTGTCTAGCCCTCGATCGATTGTGCGCCGCGCCACATATAGATGGGTAAAAACAGTTGTATGTCAGGGCACTCTCACAGTGTGTCTTTTTTGCTGAAACAGGCGACAATCCACAATGAATAAATTATCTTTGCAAAATATGATCAGGTGGAACAGATTTCAAGATTTCAAGTATTTATTGTCATTGCACAAGAAAGAACAACGAAAGTGTGTTTGGAGCATCCACATACGTAAAGTGCGAAATAGTAAAGTGCAAAGCCAGTGAAATAAATAACCCCAGTGTAAACATTTGTAAACATTTGATATCAGTACAGCAGTATTGGCAGCAGCATCAGGGCATGTAATTAATATTATCATTAAAGTACATTAAAGAGCAGGGCAATTCAGACAGATACATGAGAATAGTGACATTATGCAGCAATGCAAAAAACAGTTCAGAACTACTGAGTGGCGAGTGTGGTTATTGTCCATGGGTGGGGGCAGTGTTCAGTAGCCTTACAGCTTGTGGGTACAGGCTGTTGGCCAGTCTTTGTGTTCTGGCCTTTATGGCCCTGTAGCTTCTCCCTGAGGACAGCAGTTGAAAGAGGTGGTGAGCAGGGTGGTGCTGGTCCCATAGGATGTTGCGCACTCTACTCTACCACTGCTTAATTGCAGTACAATAGTACATTCTTATAGTACATGTAATTAGTTACTATCAAAAGAGACTCAAATAAACGTCACATTTATCATAAACTACCATTTTACTCATTTTACTTTGGCAGGAAATTCGAAGATAAACCTAAACTTTATGGACACATCAATATTAGGACACATTAGGGACGGCCGCAGACAGCACGTGCAGGAGGGAGGCCTGATGCATCCAGAGAGACTCCACAGATCTTTAACTCAGTGTGATGTACCCCTTGTCTTCTGGAGGAGAAGGAGGAGCAGAATGGACCTTACGTCTGATTGGATCAAAGTCCTGTCCTGCACAGTGAAAACCTGTAATGACACACACATATTAAGAAAACTATGGCAAAAGGAGAAATTCAATTTGTCAGCTGGACCAAAGTTTATTTGGTCATCAAAGGTGCTTCTTTAGTTCTGGTCAGAGTGCTGGTGGACACTGCCTTACATCTGCCTTAAGGGAGCTAGGTAGTTCCTCCCTTAAGGCAGATATAAGGCAGTGTCCACCAAATAATCTTTTGTCCAGTTGACAAATTGAATTTCTCCTTTTGCTGAGGATTATACCTGTACGACTGAGGGATTCTACACACATTTAAGAAAACTACAAATCTATTACAGGAAAATGAGGTTCACACAGTGCATGTAAATTAAGATCCAAAGGCTGTTTATATAAATCGAACCAGATAAATTAATAGAGGAATCCTACACATTTGAGAAATGTGTATTTTCACCACTTAAATAATGATTTAAATATGAGCATGATCAATTTGCAACCCTGGAGTTTTCAATGCCACCTGCCCCATACCTAATCAGTAGCAGAAATGTGGATCAGCACAACTTCAGAACAGTGCTTACTTTGTGCTTTACTTTGTCATCTGCATTTGACCCATTTCATGAATCATGAGCATTTCATCAGCCAACAGTCCTGTGGCCCCAACAGTGTTGTGCCCTCATACTCCAGGAGGCTGTAAATGAGAATAGAAAATTCATATAAAACATTTAAAAAAAATTTCTCATTGTTATATTAGATGTGATAGGCATAACAGACACAGGTGTCAAGTATCTACACCTGTATCTGCACAAATCTGTTAAATGAGCCCAATGTCCATCTTAAAACTGACCTGTGGCAATGTTATTCAGTCTTCACTTCACAAACATGCACAGATTGTAAAATGCAGAAAATGTATTCCCAGAATTAAATGCGTACAGTGGAGGCTTACAAGTAAATATAAACTTTGATATAGTGAAACTGTGTCTTTTATGTGTATTGCATAAAATAATGTGTTTGTGCTGTCCTCACAACACGTGACTATGTCTAGACAGCCACCGAACAACTCTGTACAAGGCGTACATTTCTTGTTTTTAGGGAGGTCTCTTGTATATTTATTCTATATTTATTAACTGAAACATACAGAAAAAAGAAGGCACATTACTAACTACACAGTACATGTGGTATACAGAATACAAGTGGCTAACTTGTACGCAGTTAGCTCTGTGAAACAAGTTCACATCCTACGTGTTCAAAAGAAATACATGCATGACCTTAATCAAAGTGTCTGTTAACATATAAATACTTACAAAGGCGAAAGTTTCCCAAGTTGCAAACGTTTAGAACACATTCAGCGTGTACAAGAACCGTTTTCAGACTTAATTCACGGTAAAACAGACCGGAGTTTAACGTCAAAGATCATTTATGACACAGGAGCTCTCACTCTATACTCAAAACAAGACGATCCCTAAAGGTGAAGATGTTTGCAAATATGAAATCAACTTATTTACCAAGAATAAACGCATTTGTAGCCTTTAACTAACTCATTAACCTTATGAATTACTTTCTTTTACCCCAAAGACATGACAGTGTTTTTATCTTACCTGGTGTGTTTACGTGAAAACGTCCTCCTCGTTGCTTCATTAATCCCTCCGTGGTGTTCTTTTGCCTTGACAGTAAAAACATTATAAGTGTTTGATGTAAATCTGTCCAAATATGAAAGTTTGAGCGGAGTTTTCATCACGTTAGCTGCTAAGCCAAACAAATCTAGCCAAACTTTTAGCTCAAAGCTCCGAGGTTTACGCAGTTAAAACCAAACGTATTTGACAGTTTTCTGGTTTATGGCTGTATTTCACATTTACAGTTGTGTTAGTGATGATTTATTAAAGTTAAAAGCGTGTACTCACATGTTTTCGCCGGGCTTTTCGCTCCGTGTTTTCGGACATCTGTCTGCTGCCGCGCAGTGCATGATGGGATATTGACAAAGGTTCATGTGAGTCTGATGCCTTTTCGTCTGATGCCGTTTCATCTGATGCCTTTTCGTCTGATGCCGTTTCATCTGATGCCGTGTCGTCTGATGCCGTGTCGTCTGAGTCTGAGGCTCTTTTGTCTGAGTCTGACGTTGTTTTCATCAGACTCAGAAGAAACAAAGTCAGACTCAGATGAAACAATGTCAGACTCAGACAAAACAACGTCAGACTCAGACGACACGGCATCAGACTCAGACAACACGGCATCAGATGAAACTGCATCAGACGAAACTGCATCAGATGAAACTGCATCAGACAAAACGGCATCAGACGAAACTGCATCAGATGAAACTGCATCAGACAAAACGGCATCAGATGAAACTGCATCAGACGAAACGGCATCAGAGAAAACGGCATCAGATGAAACTGCATCAGATGAAACTGCATCAGACGAAACTGCATCAGCCTCACATGAGCAACCGAGGCACGCTGCTAATGCTAATGCTAACAACATGCACCACGCAAATTGCGCACATGGATTAATAATAAAGATTACGTACATACATAATAATAATAATAATAATTGAAGTTATCCTTATAATTCCCATCCAAATCTTGTGGCTAAAACAAGAACTTATGTTTAACTTTTGCAAAACAAAAGTTATATTTTAGGGATACATCTAAGAATAGGCTAAATTACCATTAAGTTTCAAATACAGCGATGAGATATACATTAATAATAATTATTATTAAGGATTTTTATATTGACCAGGGATTACATTTATACAGGAAATGTCAGTTTATATAGGAAGACATCTCTCCTTGACAGTTAAAAAAAAACAAAGTCTTTGATGTAAATCTGTCCAAATATGAAAGTTTGAGCGGACTTTTCATCACGTTAGCTGCTAAGCCAAACAAACCTAGCCAAACTTTTAGCTCAAAGCTCCGAGGTTTACGCAGTTAAAAACAAACGTATTTGACAGTTTTGTGGTTTATGGCTGTATTTTACATTTACAGTTGTGTTAGTGATGATTTCTTAAAGTTACAAGCGTGTTTTCGAACATCTGTCTGCCGCCGCGCAGTGCATGATGGGATATTGACAAAGGTTCATCTGACTCTGACGCAATTTTGTCTGACGCCTGTTCATCTGACTCTGACGCAGTTTCATCTGACTCTGACGCAGTTTTGTCTGACACTGTTTCATCTGACTCTGATGCAGTTTCGTCTGACACTGTTTCATCTGACTCTGACGCAGTTTCGTCTGACGCCTGTTCATCTGACTCTGACGCAGTTTTGTCTGACACTGTTTCATCTGACTCTGACGCAGTTTCGTCTGACACTGTTTCATCTGACTCTGACGCAGTTTTGTCTGACACTGTTTCATCTGACTCTGATGCAGTTTCGTCTGACACTGTTTCATCTGACTCTGACGCAGTTTCATCTGACGCCTGTTCATCTGACTCTGACGCAGTTTCGTCTGACGCCTGTTCATCTGACTCTGACGCAGTTTCGTCTGACACTGTTTCATCTGACTCTGACGCAGTTTCGTCTGACACTGTTTTATCTGACTCTGATGCAGTTTTGTCTGACGTTGGTTCATCTGACTCTGACGCAGTTTCGTCTGACACTGTTTCATCTGACTCTGACGCAGTTTCGTCTGACACTGTTTCATCTGACTCTGACGCAGTTTCATCTGACACTGTTTCATCTGACTCTGACGCAGTTTCATCTGACGCCTGTTCATCTGACTCTGACGCAGTTTCATCTGACACTGTTTCATCTGACTCTGACGCAGTTTCATCTGACGCCTGTTCATCTGACTCTGACGCAGTTTCATCTGACGCCTGTTCATCTGACTCTGACGCAGTTTCGTCTGACGCCTGTTCATCTGACTCTGACGCAGTTTCGTCTGACACTGTTTTATCTGACTCTGACGCAGTTTCGTCTGACGTTGGTTCATCTGACTCTGACGCAGTTTCGTCTGACGCTGTTTCATCTGACTCTGACGCAGTTTCGTCTGACGTTGTTTCATCTGACTCTGACGCAGTTTCGTCTGACGTTGTTTCATCTGACTCTGACGCAGTTTCGTCTGACGTTGTTTCATCTGACTCTGACGCAGTTTCGTCTGACGTTGTTTCATCTGACTCTGACGCAGTTTCGTCTGACGTTGTTTCATCTGACTCTGACGCAGTTTTGTCTGACGCCTGTTCATCTGACTCTGACGCAGTTTCGTCTGACACTGTTTCATCTGACTCTGACGCAGTTTTGACTGACACCGTTTCATCTGAGTCTGAGGCTGTTTTGTCTGAGTCTGACACCTGAGTCTGATGCTGTTTCATCTGAGTCTGAGGCTGTTTTGTCTGACTCTGACACCTGAGTCTGATGCTGTTTCATCTGAGTCTGAGGCTGTTTTGTCTGACTCTGACACCGTTTCATCTGAGTCTGAGGCTGTTTTGTCTGAGTCTGACACTGTTTCATCTGAGTCTGAGGCTGTTTTGTCTGACTCTGACACCTGAGTCTGAGATCTGAGGATGTCCTAAAATGAACACCGTACGGGATCCTGAAAATGTGCTGTTAAAATCAATTTTGGATTTTTAAACAATATTTGCTCGTGCGGCATTGTGTCACTATGGAATCTTAGACTTTATTGATCTACAAGGGAAATTGTTTGGGTACAGTAGCTCACTCATCAAATATAATATATCACAGAGGGTAACAAAAAATAGATGGAATAGCAACCAAAGAGCAATAGACCAGGGTCAGATGAGACATAATTATAAAAATAAAAAAGATAATAAATGTATATGTACAAATCAGAATAAAATAGAAAAATAAGTAATAAAATATATAATACAATATCAAATAAGATGTCCAATCACAGCTGTACAATTGTATTATCTATTATGTTGTATAACTGTATGGAGTATGGTATGAATGTAGTCCTGTATCTCTCACTGTTTGAGCGGAGCTGTAGGAGCCTGGTGGAGAATGAGCTCCTCTGTCCCTCTATGGTCTGGTGCAGTGGGTGAGAAGGAGTGTCCATGATGGAGAGCAGTTTGTCCAGTATCCTCCTGTCCCTCACTGTGACAAATGTCTCCAGCTCACAGCCGATCACATGACCAGCTTTGCGGATCAGTTTGTCAATCCGCCTTTTCTGGTGCTGCTCCCCCAGCAGACCACAGCGAAGTCCAGGACGCTAGCCTCCACAGACTGGTAGAAGATCTCCAGTAACTTACTGCACACATTGAAAAACTTGAGCTTTCTCAGGAAGTCGAGTCTGCTCATGCTCTTCTTGCAGACAGCATTACAGTTGTTGACGCCAAGATACTTGTAACAGTCCACTATTTCCAAATCATGACCCTGGATGGTAATGGGCTCCACTGGTGTCCTCTTTCTCCTGAAGTCAGTCACCAGTTCCTTGGTCTTGTCTACGTTCAGGAGCAGATGGTTTGCCTGGTTTGCCCCTCCACAAATTTGCAATCAAGAAACATTCCGCTATAGAGATGCATGTAGAACACTCCCAGCGTGATGTCACTGCAAAATATCAATATATGTTCAGTGAAGTAGGCAGGGACTAGCTAGTGAATCTGCAGCTCTGAGTAGTATTTTATGTCTGCTCTGTGATAAAGCAGATGTACCAGGAAATCAAAGTACATATTCTGTTTCCTTATAATTGTTCCCAACGTGCCTGGAAAAAGGAAAAAAAAAAGATGATTTATATTGAAGTTAGCAACCTTACTTTGACTTTGACAAAGTGCTGGAATAGTACTTTGTTTGTCAAACCTGTCTTTCATATTCTAATTTAAAAAAGGAGAAATCTTTTAGCATTGTGAAAAATCATAATTAGAATCTTGCCTGCCTTTGCCTTTATGTGTTTATGTAACAAAGGGGGAAAATGAAAGAACAATGATGAGAGGAGAGAATTGAATTTCTTATGTCTCCCTTTTTATGTGCTTTTTGAATGGTCCGCTCCAGGGCTGAGGCACAGGGAAAGAGGAACGCTATAATATTGTTTGTTCACACTTTTTAATTAAAGCTTACATTGCATCGAAGTCTCACACGTGTCCTAAATAGTTTTAAAAAGAAACGCAAACCGAGAACATAAGTCGTCACCTTTTAATAGAAATGGTATCTTACTAGTCTGGAATGCCTATCCTTTCTACTTTCCGTCTGAATCCAAACCAGACCACCGTCACACACTTTTGGCAGTTCAATCAGAGCCACGAAGGCTATGTTCAGACTCAGATGAATGCGACCTGGCCGTTTAGACTGAAGTCGCATGTCAAAAGATCGGATATGTATCAGTTTTAGGACCACATATCCAAGTGGCCTGGGTCATATTTGAAAAAATCGGATCTGTGTCATTCAGACTGTCATTAGAAGATCAGATACAGGTTGCATAGAGGCAAAAAAATCGGATGTGGGTCACTTCAGGCTGCACTCTGAACGTAACCTTATTTGTAGTCCATGTCTCTCAAATGTGAAAGACGTCTTCGAGAATGTCTTTGTATCATTAAAGGGCCCATATGACACTATTTTCTGGTCTATGTTATAATGTTTCCTCATCACAAACATACTTGGAGTTGTGTTTTCTTTCATTCACACATGTTTAATACACAAATCCTGCATATTTAGGCTAATTTCTTCTCTCAAACTGAAAACTCTGTTCCACCTTGTGATGTCAAATGGTAATACAGGAAGTGCTCCACTGTGTTTTTAAACTCCACACATCTTCACTAGCATCATTTGGATCATTTCAGACCTGGAATTGCCAATATCTACTGAACAAAAGGTAAAAGGTAGCTGTTGACATGAAAACTACCTCTTCCTGACATCACAAAGTGGAACAGAGAAGTTTGAGCTTTGGAAATGTAGACAGACTAATAAATAAAGGATTACTCAAACGTGTGAATGAAACAAAACACAACTTCAGGTATGTTTCTAATGAGATAACAACATTACAACATGACTTAAAGTTCACAAGAGTCCATTTTGTGTAATATAGGACCTTTAAGAGCTAAATTACTAAATTTACTTTTTCAGTTGAGCTATTTTTCTGTCCTCATTGTAAATGTTCTTTCTTTATTATCCATATTTCTTTGATTGGTTAACCCCCACCTGTCAATTACGCTCAGCTGAAATTGCAAAGACAGGAGTTGATTTCAGACTATTTGTAAAGTATAAAAGCACGTTGTCTTGACTGGCCAGAAAATATCTTACAATTGTTAGTTATGCATATTGGCTTCTCACATGCCCATGAGATTTTTTTTTTTTCGAAGGGTGTATTCAGGATATGCATAGTTGGAGATAAGATTGTCTCATAGACCAGATTACCTCCTGCTGTGTTGTTTAAAGCTTTTCTCTGTGAGGGTACATGCTAGCAGTATTATCCTTCTGTACAATAATGTTGAAGCTTTCTGTAAGGTTTTAGATCAAGATTTTCTCATTTTCACCAAAGCAAGGTCCTAGTTGGCAAATTCTGAAACATATTCTGATTATTGTGTTATTTTTAATAAGTTGGGAAATGTTACTGGAATTTTGTGTATTTATCTTTAATTTCAATGCCGCATTTTCAGTTTTGGTTGATTTTCAGGTTCTAAAATGTGATAATGTCATGTGCCCAGATAGGAGGGCAAGAGCCGATTTCCATATAACAACAATATTGTTTTCTCATATGAAACATCTCAAAGGTTCTACATATTCACAAATGTTGAACCTACCTTCTATTGAAAAGGTGCACTATGTAACTTTTTGGATGGGGGTCCGTCACCTGCTTGTTTCTATGTCACTGCCCTGTCTGGAATGTCCCACAGCATGGCATTAAACAGCTCTACCTTACATTTTATTTCAATTACAGGTGATTTTATAGCTCAAAAATACCTAGAAAAACAGTTATTCTGACTGTGAGCTTTGTTGCCTCTCCACAGATCTGACCTGTGACATGGCCTGGTTTGGTCTCCATGATGACTGAAAGGTTTAATGTCATACCGAGAAACATTCCACACACAGCAATAACATCTCCATGGCGAAAAATATTTGACAGACCCTCTACCAGAAAAGTTACACAATGCACCTTTAACTACATTCATTTTAGCTGACCCCATCTTAACTAAATATTGTTATATTATTGTTCTATAGAAAGTTCTGATCTGAAAGCCACCTAAAAAAAGAATCAAATATGTTCAGTTCTATTCTTATATCAAAAAGGTATTGTTTATAGTACAATCTAAATAATCAGTCTAAACATATTCATGTCACAGATTTTATACATTAAACCTCTTTACATCACAGGGAAAAGAACTGGTTTGAGAGGAGAGTTAAAGAGGCGATTTTTGTCAAAAAAGAGAATCCTTCTTTAAACAGAAATGGGGGAGTCAGACATAACTTGTCTCTCATTTATAATTCCATTCTCAAACCGAAGTCAAAACAGACAAAGGAAACAATAGGGCAGACAGGTCAGGGCCAGAGGTGTGAAAACAGTCGTTAGGGGTTGAATAGGTATGCTAAACTAGACGCCAGAGAAATTGGAAAAACAAAAGACAGAAACTCAAAAACAAATAGCTGAGATAGTTTCAGAATAATGTCAGTATAGTTAGCTTCTCCCTGCAGCTAGATATAAGCAGTGTCTAACCAGCACTCTAACCAGAACTGACGAACCAGCGCGGATGAGCTGCGAAACGTTTTCGACCAAATAAACTTTGTCCAGTTGACAAATTGAATTTCTCCTTTTATCTTAACATCACAGTTTAAAACAACAACTCCCCTTATATACAGCTATGGAAAAAAATATGAAACCACTGCATTTTTTTCTGAAATCAGCATCTCTACATGTATTACAGCCATTCCATTCCAGCGTCTGTTGAATTCCAACACAAACACAAAGCTGAGCTACTTCAGTTCTTACACCAGGAGTGGAATAAAGTCACCCAAGAACAATGTGAAAGACTTCTGGAGAGCATGCCAAGATAGCTGTGATTAAAAATAAGGGTTATTGCACCAAATATTGATTTCTGAACTCTTCTTAAGTGTAAACATTAGTATTATGTTGTTTTAAAATGAATTTGATCTTGTTTCTTTGCATTGTTTAGGGTATGAAATGTTTTTGTTATTTTGACCATTTGTCATTTTCTGCAAATAAATGCTCTAAACGATATTATTTTTTATTTGGAATTTGGGGGAAATGTTGTCAGTAGTTTATAGACTCAATTAAAAATGTTCCTTTTGCCCAAACACATACCTGTAAGTAGTAAAATCAGAAAAACTGATAATTTTGCAGTGGTCTCTTATTTTTTTCCAGAGCTGTATACAAAAAAACACATTAAAATAGCTGCAGTTTCCTGTGTTTTGCTGTGTCTCACTGCACACAGCCTCAGTATAAGAGTGTGCTGGAGCTCTGGGCTGCACACAGGGAAGAGACGATACACCACTTAACATGCAGGAGCAAACCAGGCCTTTTTCCATCGCACTTATCAGGGGCAGCAACGAGAGGGGGTGTCAAGGTTCTACAACTAGTCCAAGGTCCCTCCTCCTCCCCCTTCCTCCCTTTCATTTTCCTCACCCACTACTTTCTTTAGGACTGCACGCTCTTGAAATAAAGAAAAAAATATATATTGTGATTTTTCTGAAGTATTTGCAAATTGTAAACAACAGGGAACTTTTTATCCTGTTAAAATGTTGTTCTCTTATCAAAAACGTGTCTGAAGAGGTTTTAGATGTTGTCAATATAGTGATCTCTCCCTGGCCCTTTGAACTCTCCTTACTGTTAGCTGTAAGATTGTGACCACTGTTCAATTCACAACCCTATGTCATCCATGCTCTCACGTGACAATTCTCCATAAATATACAAAAACATGATACAAAACTGTACACAACAACTTGACAAACCTGATGATGCAGTGTGCAGTAGTTTCGTTAACAGCATGCACGCTGATTGTGTTATGATAGCGCTCTGAAAGGGCACTCAGAGTGTCAACAACAAAAGTGAAACTTATAAAACATGTTAATACATTGTTTAAGCCGATTATAACATTTTCAAAATAATGACAGCTAAAAAGGTGATCTAAATATGTTACGTGTTAGCAGATAATAAACAACAGAAGTAAAATACCTCCTCTTTAAAGTGTCTGTCACATTTTTTTGTGTGTGTAGTTGAGCAAAATAAGTAATAGTGTAAGTAAGTAGTGTACATATCAAAGTATTGTACATGTACAGCTCTGGAAAAAAATAAGAGACCACTGAAAAATGATCAGTTTTTGTGATTTTACTACTTAAAAGTATGTGTTTGGGCAAAAGGAACATTTTAGTTTGAGTCTATAAACTACTGACAACATTTTCCTCAAATTCCAAATAAAAATATTGTTGTTTAGAACAGGGGTGTCAAACTCATTTGGGCCGTATCCAACCTACTTTGATCCCAAAGGGGCCGGATCAGAAAACCCATGGCATATATACCCCAAAAATAGCAACAAGTCCAAATATTTGTGCAGAGAAATGCAAATCTATTACATAAGTCTTTTTTATTTGATGAACTCTTTCTTTTACAAAATATTATAATATTATGAACAACCTGAAATTTTAAGAAAAATGCAATTTCAACACAATGTTTTAACATTAACTTGTATGCATTTCACAGAATTTAGTCATGCTTTCTTTTTGCTCCTGAAACTTGGCATCTGCTGATGAGGGTGTCATGGTCAACAGTCAAAACGATCGTCCTTTAAGAGCATCTGGAAAGAGGCGAGTCTTCATTTGTGCTGCTCTGGTGGGAGGGGCCACGCACAGAGGTGCTGGAGACGCTACTATGCTAAACTGCACAGAAAAGAGGCACAGAAAATTACCAATATTTTAATAGAATATTAAAATATAATTAAAATATTTTAATAGAAAATCAGCCAAGGGCCGGATCTGGCCCCCGGGCCGCATGTTTGACACCCCTGGTTTAGAGCATTTATGTGCAGAAAATGACAAATGGTCAAAATAACAAAAAAAGATACATGTTTTCAGACCTCAAGCAATGCAAAGAAACAAGATCAAATTAATTTTAAAACAACATAATACTAATGTTTACACTTAAAGGGACAGTGTGTAAGATTTTTACCTGTTAATTACTGAAATTGAAGATACCCATTCAAAAATACATTGTTTTCCAAGCCTTTTCACTTCCATCATGAAATCAAAGTATTCTTTTGGACTTAGATATAGTCACATAAAAGGGGGATCTTCCCCATATAGAGGCAGCCATTTTGAATACGAGAGCCGCAGAAGGACATTTGGGCTCATCCTTCGCCTCGGCTCCTGCTAACAGCTGCTCATCCGCGCTGCCTGAGGGAGTGAAGGAGAGAAGGAGAGAAGGGGAAGGGGGGGGGGGAAGGGGGGAGCCTCGTGTAAAGAAGCATGCTGCCGGATCACACTCGTAATGGATCTAACACGTATTTTGGACTAAATTGTTTTACTGGATTTTATTCGCTGGATCCTTACGGACAGATTGAGAGCAAGTTTATGATGAAATACAGAGTTTGACCTGTGCAGAGCCTTCAAAGGTAAGCTAAGTAAGCTAAGTTTTGTGCTTTTCTGTATAAAAGCCCCATGTGCTCGGGGAGTGATTGTTTTGTAGGGAAATGAATTGCATAGTCAAAAAGAGGAGACTGTAAGGTTTCATTTGATGTGTAGATTGTCATGAATCATGATCGGGATTGTGTGTTTTCATGCGAAAAGAAAAAAAAAAAGTGAACGGGGGACCGCGTTTTATGTATACAGCGGTGCGCGCGATGTCGGCGCTACGTCGCGCCCGGGTGACCCTCGAGGTCTGCCATAGCCAAAAGAGGAAGTGGAATAGCTAGTAACCACCTATGCGCCACAAATCCTACACACTGTCCCTTTAAGAAGAGTTCAGAAATCAATATTTGGTGCAATAACCCTTATATTTAATCACAGCTTTCATACGTCTTGGCATGCTCTCCACAAGTCTTTCACATTGTTCTTGGGTGACTTTATTCCACTCCTGGTGCAGGAACTGAAGTAGCTCAGCTTTGTGTTTGTGTTGGAATTCAACAGACGCTGGAATGGAATGGCTGTAATACATGTAGAGATGCTGATTTCAGAAAAAAAAATGCAGCGGTCTCTTATTTTTTTCCAGAGCTGTAAGTAAGGACATGTCTGACCTGTACATTTTAATTCTAATGTCGTATGAGTGTGTTTTATAGTGTATAAGTGAGAGATGCACGTGGGAGTGAGTATTGTAAGTTATTGTCATGTTTTATGAATATTGTGCAGGTTATGTGGCTGGGCTTAGTCCAGCAGGGGACTAAGGATGGAAATTAGCTGGCTACAATCCTGCATATTTACAAGTACATGTTTGTCTCTTACATTATCTTGTCTTTTAATATGCATTGTCCCTTTAATAAATAAATACAGAATACAAAATATGAAAATGTGTTTCATCCAGTACAGATATATTATATTTAAGCTCTTCTAAATGTAAAAATGAACTGTTTCCTGTCTGTATCTATTTAGAAAGTGAAAATCTGTAATAATTAGGATGCTCAGAATAAATAAGGTAAGTGAGGAATAACTTTTAAAATGAACTAGTTGTGTTTGTCCCATTTTGAAGACAGGACAGTAAAAATCAGGCACAGTGTCTTTAACCCTAGAACACTTTCTCTATAAAAAGTAACACTGTCACTTTTGATATAATATACCCAACAACAAGTACTTGTTATGAAAAAGAGATCAAAATATGACAACACATGATAAATTAGAGTGGTTTTCTTTTTATTTTAAACTGTGGTATGTGTAACAAAATGGGAAAAAGAAAAAAAATTAGGAATTTGAGAACAAAAAAATTCCTAAAAAAAAAATAAAAAATTATAATGATACTGGAAACTTGGTCTTTGGTCCACCCATTCCTGGGACATGTGAGACTTCCCTGGTGAAGCTCAGACTCCTTGACACACGAACAGTTGCAGGAGAGAGGAACAAAAATAGTATTTTTCAGTGGGTATAAATGACCAGTTGACTAAAATATTGTTTTCACCATAGGAATTCCCTTTGAAATCACCACTTTGTGATATTTATTCATAACCACTGCACTAAATAAGGATAGATACACATTCCAGGACCACTCATACTTACCTATTCCTTACATCCTCTTACATTAAATTCATTACATTCTTACATTCCTCTTTCACTATTGCTGGGTGAAAATCACCTGAAAGCCTGTAGGAAAAAGTGGGCTTTGGGGTAGGGAAACACCTACACCTTCAAAGATGTCAAAAACAGTGGTGAAGCTTCCCAGGGACCCATGACACTCAGAAAAATGTAACATATTGAAAATCATGTTAATACTTTTGCTCGGGTGAAAATCGATAGGGCTCTAGGGTTAAAATGTGAGACAAGACTGATATATGAACTTATCTCATGCATTTGAGAACATGTTTGTAGAGGCCAGAACTAAAGGTACAACATGACTTTTCCATAAAATTATGTTTTGCTTTCCAAAAACATTCTCTTGTCTGTAATTTGGTAATTGCAACAACTCAGACTGCAATATTAATACTGTATATTGTGCAGTCCCAAACACCTCCTCCTTCCTCTCCTCCCTCCTTTTTCTTCTCAATCTTTCACCATCCAGCAACACTTCTTTATCTTCAGTTACAAGTCGGGTTGGGCACTTCCGCTCCAGGCCCCACTCTACCTGCTAGACTAACCTCACTCCAGTGCTCTGTCTTCACCTACTTCCTGTCAAGGTGCACTGCTCTCCCCCACCTCCGACCGCAACCCTCCCCCTACCTCCTCCTGCCCCCGCAACCTTTTCCCCTATTTCCTCTCTGCGCGTCTATTATGGTTCAGAATGCGTACGGTTCATTTTTTTTAATTGCTCCGTGCCAAGGTTGTGACCCGCGCGACCCCTTTTTGCAGGCAGCTGCTGATGTATTAGAGACCGCGTGGAGCGAGCGCGTGGTGTTCGTTTGACGTGAGGTTAGTGGATGGGTTATTACTGTGAAAGAGGTACAAAAGTGGGTTTGAATGTGCGCGAGCCAGTCAAACATTGTTCATTTTGGATAGTCTGTAGGTTGATGCCTGCAAATGTATTGTGGAAATGAATCTTGTAGTTACAGAGTTTATATTGTATTTTGTTTGAGATTATGATTAAAATTTTGTTTTACAAATACAACCTACAGCTCTGGAAAAAAATAAGAGACCACTGGATTTTTTTCTGAAATCAGCATCTACATCTATTACAGCCATTCCATTCCAGCGTCTGTTGAATTCCAACACAAACACAAAGCTGAGCTACTTCAGACTTGTGGAGAGCATGCCAAGACGCATTAAAGTTCTGATTAAAAATAAGGGTTATTGCACCAAATATTGATTTCTGAACTCTTCTTAAGTGTAAACATTAGTATTATGTTTTAAAATGAATTTGTTTCTTTGCATTGTTTGAGTTCTGAAAACATGTATCTTTTTTGTTATTTGACCATTTGTCATTTTCTGCAAATAAATATAATATAATATTTTTATTTGGGTATTGGGGGAAATGTTGTCAGTAGTTTATCGACTCAAACAAAAATGTTCCTTTTGCCCAAACACATACCTAAAAGTAGTAAAATCAGAAAAACTGATAATTTTGCAGTATCTTATTTTTTTCCAAAGCTGTATATTAAGCAAAAATGACTCTTGTGAGCTTTAAGCCATGTTAAAATGTTGTTGTCTCCTCAAAAACATACCTGGAGTTGTGTTTTGTTTCATTCACACGTTTGAGTAACCCTTTATTATTAGTCCGGCTATGTCTCCAAAGCTCAAAATGCTTGATCCACCTTGTGATGTCATGAAGCAGTGGTTTTCAAGTTTACCTTTAGTTCAGTGCAGATTGGGTGTGTTGGGAATGTTCCACAGTATGGCATTAAACTTATCTGCTCTATCTAGCATTTATTCACCTTTTTTATTTTTTATTTTTTAAATACATTTAAAAACAATGAACAGAATCCCCTCTCCTCATCTGATTTGTAAAGGTAAGACATTATCTCCTGTCTGCTGCTAACTGTAACGTTTGTTATTGTTCCGCAAACCAGCACGTGCACTGTTAGCATGCTAGTTGTTGTTGACTTTACATTACGGATGCAGAGAATGCATTAGGTAAGTGAGCTGTACATTTGGACCACTGCAGAGAGTTTAAAATAAACTTGTTCTGTTTTCACATTTTAATCTGGTATAGTGCTTTAATAGATATAGATGATAGATATAGCTCTGGAAAAAAATAGAGAGAAACAAAATTTCTGGAAAAAAATAGAGAGAAACAAAATTTCGATTCACTGTATGTTGAACATATATGGCAGAATTGATAATAAAGCTGACTTTGAACTTTGAACTTTTGAAATAAGAGACCACTGCAAAATTATCAGTTTTTCTGATTTTGCTAGTTATAGGTATGCGTTTGAGCAAAAAGGAACATTTTTTGTTTGAGTCTATAAACTACTGATAACATTTCCCCCAAATTCCAAATAAAAATATTATCGTTTAGAGCATTTATTTGCAGAAAATGACAAATGGTCAAAATAACAAAAAAGAAACATGTTTTCAGACCTCAAACAATGCAAAGAAACAAGATCAAATTCATTTTAAAACAACATAATACTAATGTTTACACTTAAGAAGAGTTCATAAATCAATATTTGGTGCAATAACCCTTATTTTTAATCACAGCTTTCATGCGTCTTGGCATGATCTCCACAAGTCTTTCACATTGTTCTTGGGTGACTTTATTCCACTCCTGGTGCAAGAACTGAAGTAGCTCAGCTTTGTGTTTGTGCTGGAATTCAACAGACGCTGGAATGGAATGGCTGTAATACATGTAGAGATGGTAAAAGTAGAAATTCAATTTGTCAACTTCAGTTCAGAACTGAAGAAGCAGCTTGGAAGAACTGTGAAACGTATTCAAATTGAAACGACATGACAAATTGAATTTCTCCTTTTACCATGGATTCTACGTGGACTGAGAGCTTCTTCATACATGTAGAGATGCTGATTTCAGATTTTTCCAGAGCTGTATGTTTAAAGTTACTTCTAATTACTTCATACTTTAGTACTGTTTTCATCCAGTACTTTTACTACATTTCTTCACTCTACCACTTCATTATCAAGTTTATTCCCATCATTTTAAGTTGTGTGAGAGAATGTACTGTATATACGTGAACCTTTGTGTTTCTTTGGTCCCCTTGCTCCTGTTTGTTGTTGTTTGAGTGTCTTTGGGCTGACAGTGATACATGGAGAACGGGCACAGAATCTGCTGTACAGTGCACACTTGACACAAGCACTTTAGGACCCTGTCTATTCCTGTCTTTTGTCCCTCTTCTCTCTCCCTACCCCCTCTGCTTTTGTCTCGTTCCCTCTGAGCTGATTTGGAAGTATTGCATAGTCAATTACTTGGGAGATAGATGGAGTATGTGAGGGGAGGGGGGGTTTAGCGTCCATATTTTGGTGCTATATTAATATTGTATGAGCGCTATTCTGTAGTGAATATCTAAACCATTGTCTATTAATTCAGAAGTGCGACAAATAAAAAGCTTGCATTGTACATACATTGTAATGCTAATTAATGTCATTTTGAGAGTTATATTTTGGTAGAATACTAATAATATGCAAATTTTCCTGTTTAATATGTTGCGTTTGTTTATCTTGACGCGGCTCACCTCATAGCATATGCAGGCATTTGGTGTTAACAAGAACATTTGTAGCGTAATTGGATGGACTGTTTTAGCTAATTGTAAACAAGCAAAGCCAAACCATCAATTAGAAGTCAAATATAATTGTAGCCTTGTTTTGTTACTAAAGGTCAAGTTGAAAAAAAAAACAAAAAACATATTTGTCTGATTGTTGTCTGACATTAGTGATCCACAGTTCATATTTAACGGTCCTGCGTTAGTCAAACGTTTTTTATATTTTTAAGCCAAGTTATAATGGTGTTAACTCCTCAAAACATGTTTGATTAACCCTTTATTATTAGTCGGTCTACATCTCCAAAGCTCAAAATGCTCTTCTCCACCTTGTGATGCCATGAAGTGGTAGTTTTCAAGTTAACGGCTACATTTAGGCTACGTTTATATGACGATCTGAACAGAAGACGCAAAAGTGGCTTCACTTGACGAGTGTTTTTGGGAGGAAATCTGCGTGCATACGGTGACGCAAAAGTGTGTGGAATTTGATTGGGTATGCATGCCAGGCGGCTAGGTGGTGCTGTGATACATTATCACTATGTCCGTGCGCATGTGTAGAATCTTCCTTCTTCTCATCTGCGCCGCGAAAAGCTAAACAAAACATGGCTGCAGGTAGCAAAAACATTGATAGACTACAAACAAACAAAGGAACAAGGTGTGGACTGGGAGTCCTGCCAAACAAAGTACACTGATATATGGACCGATGTGACGTAAACGCATACGTGACGTCAGCACGAGGTGGAATAGAGAGTTTTTAGTTTGAGAGAAGAACTCAGCTTTAATATGTATAATGTGTATGTTAAACATGGGTGAATGAAACAAAACACAACAACAAGGAAAATAGGAAAATAACATTATTAGATCAGAATACATCATAATATGGACCCTTTAAACTTTAATGGTGTCAGAACCTATTAGCATTAACCACAGTCTCTCAGCTTTAGCTTGATACTGCTGTAATATTTGATTAGCAAAATTCAATGACAGATGAGACAAGAATCTATCATGACTTTATAATTTAATCAGATTTGCAGATCTTTGCAGAAACTCAGATCAATGCATCAGGAGTAACAGAATATGTGATGGTTAAATGATCTATTCCACAATATACAATTGAAAATTTCTGGTCTTCCAGGGTGTGGTTAAATGAGACTCAGTGCAAAATTGACTTATGATTGTATAATATACCTCCAATCAAGACTCCATTGCTCTGGAAATTCCCGCTTTCCCCTTCCCCTCATACACACCCACCACTCTGTACTTAGGCTGCGTCCCATTACTCTGTCTTACCCCTTCACCTACCCTTACCCCTTTATCTACGTTTTTGTCTTGCCCCTCGATAACAAGCTGAGAGAGCTTGGGGTACGAATGTCCCCCTAAGAAATGCGACGCCGCTCGATTACCGTTTGCGTCATCATCCAGTACAGAGGCCACAACATAAACAAATGTCAAGGATTATTGGGTACCTCAGAAAAAAAGCAAAAAAATTAGCTTGTTCATACATAAAAGTTTGATGAAAACGATAACGTCGGCTAACCAGACATCACTACAATTAAAACCGCAACAACAGTTCACTAAAAGTAACGTAGAACATAAGCGTCATAATTGTAAACCATGTTAAACTGTTAATCGATAATTACAACTGCTGAAAATACATTTATGAGACTCCTTGGCTGGTCAATGTGACGCTGCCATCCTGATCCCAAAACCTGCCTGAGCTTGTAGGAGTACCCCTTCATTCCAAGTCTGGTCGAGAGCTTACTTCGTTTCAAGGGGTATGTAGCCCTCGGTCGTAGCCTTAGCCCAGGGGTGGGAAAACTTTTTAACCCATGGGCTAAAAAGGGTTCTAAAATTTGACAGAAGGACCGGACCGGGATCAGGTGGATTTAGTGTTTTGGTAATCCACCTAATAAGAGCAAAAAATAACATGGGATATGTAGAAAACTTATGCTTTATTTCAATTAAAAATTAACAAAAGCATTACAACAAAATGTCCATCTTTCATGTTCCACAGTATTTAGCTATTTATTGAAATGACTCTTAAAACACAGAAAATTTAATTAATAAAATACAGCTTTTAAAAAAATTACTAACAGTTACTATTTTAAAGCACTGAAAGTTCTGTTCTCCTTCAGGTTCTTTTGATCTTTCTTTGACAGCTTGCTAGCATAGTTAGGATGTTTTGTGGCAAAGTGACGGCTGATATATTCTTTAAAAAACGCTAGTCTCTTGGCATATCAGGCATACAGCAGCTGATAAGTATTCGGTGAAAAAATATTTACTTGTCCACTCCTTATTAAACACTCGACATTCTCGTTCCACTTTTCTTTTCTGAGCTCCGCTCATCTTTACAGGAGGGCTGAGGGGTAAAAAGTAAAGCATAAACGTGGAGCAAAACCCCGCACCTCAACAAAGGTCAATGTATCTAGTGCGCCAGCTATTGGAAAACACCAGAATTGCAGGGAAATTAAAACATTAAAACATTAACAAGGTTTATTAATGTAATTTCTTCAAGTTTGGCAGGCCGGATTAAAAAGCTTAACGGGCCGCATATGGCCCCCGGGCAGTAGTTTGCCCATGCCTGCCCTAGCTCTTGATCAAAATTATAATCGGGACACCCCTTGCCCTCACATGAACGCACAAAACCAAGGGGTAGGGGTAAGACGAAGGGGTAAGACAGAGAAATGGGACGCAGCCTTACTTTGTACTTTTGCACTTACTGACTGTTAATCTGTGCCATTGGCCACATAACCCCATACTGGGTCAGTCTTAAAAGGCCGATTCTCCACAGTCCTGGTCTCACTGTGGATTTCAGCACAAGTCTGCACTGCTGAAATGGAACAAATGTACAGTATGAGGAAACTCTATCAAACAGGCCAATGTATAAGAACTTCTATTATCAAAACTATTCCTAAGGCTAACTATATTTAATTTGGTATGAGTGGGGGAAATACGTGACATTTGAACTCCAAAAACTGTATTAAATAAAGTTTTACAAATATGTCTCCATCTGTGCCATAAGTGCCACCAGAGTCTCAGTTTAAACCTGTGGGAAGCTCAACCATTATTATTTTCTTACACATGGAAAGATGTGTCTTTTCCAAAGCTGGAATTAAACCCCAAACCTCTTCACCACTGCTGTGCCAAAACAATCACCCTACTTGGTGTGATTGGAATCCCCCTTATCAAAAATGTATTATAACTTTTCACAACTTTTACCTAGAGATGCACCCATAAAATACTGGTATCATATATTGGCGCCAATGCTGAAAAGATTTGCAGGATCAGATATCGGCCTCCAAGTATCGGTTCAGTCAGTATCCTGGTTGCACATATAAACTGATGTCATAAAACTATTAGACTATTTATTATTTGGCCCAGAAATTCTCAGAATGTTTGAGCTTTTATTTATACAAATTTGTGCTGTTGTTACTTAAGTGTGTCATATTTCGTGTGGTCATATTATTTCTGCATCAAAGTGAGATATTTAGCTGAAAGCAGGGGGCTTGTGTCAACATTAGCGTGATATACAGAAAACATCCAGAGTGTGTGTACAGGACTGAACCAGGACTAAACCAATGACTAAACCAAGGACTAAAACAGGACTAAAACAGGACTAAACCAGGACCAAAACAGGACTAAAACAGGACTAAACCAGTACTAAACCAAGGACTAAAACAGGACTAAAACAGGACTAAAACAGGACCAAAACAGGACTAAACCAAAGACTAAAACAGGACAAAAACAGGACTAAAACAGGACTAAAACTGGACTAAAACAGGACCAAAACAGGACTAAAACAGGACTAAAACAGGACTGAACCAAGACTAACCCAAGGACTAAACCAAGGACTAAAACAGAACTAAACCAGGACCAAAACAGGACCAAAATAGGACTAAACAAGGACTAAACCAAGGACTAAAACAGGACTAAACCAGGACTAAAACAGGACTAAATCAGGACTAAACCAAGACTAAACCAGGACTAAACCAGGACTAAACCAAAGACTAAAATAGAACTAAACCAGGACTAAAACAGGACTAAAACAGGAGTAAACCAGGACTAAACCAATGACTAAAACAGGACCAAAACAGGACTACAATAGGACTAAAACAGGACTAAATCAGGACTAAACCAAGGACTAAACCAGGACTAAAACAGGACTAAACCAGAACTAAACCAGTAACAGTACCTTCTAATTCTGACCTGCCACCACAGTGATGATGATCTGCAGGGCTTATCTTAATGTCATGCAAATGAGCCCAGAAGACCTGGAGTTAAAGAACTTCACGAGCTTTCTAAAATCCGGTGTGCTGCTTTCAAATGGCCACAAATTCTTCAAATGTTCTCAGATTTCCATGTGTAAGGCATCATGGGAAAGCTTAGAATCTACACTTTAAGAATCTACACTTTAAGAATTTCAACTCAAAACGCCTCCGGGACAACTTGTGACTGTTTTTTCCATCGTTGGGCACAAATAACAGTTTTTTTTTTTAAGGGAATGAATGCTGTTTTGAGTCTCTTGAGTACTTAAAGCTATGGTATCAGAATCGGAATCAGAGATAAAAACGCTGGATCGGTGCATACCTAATTTTACCTGCAATAAACAACACCATACTGTATTGACTGTATATGAATGTGGAATGATAACAAGTGCATTTTTACCATCACAAACCATGTTCCTGCGAGATATATTGGCGCATTCCTCTGAAATTCAAATGGAATATGTAAAACTGAGCGAGAACCCCCAGTTTTTGCAGAGAGGAGGGGCCCGCGCAGAAACAGGCCCACCATCCACGTATTAGAGCTTTGTAAATATTACATGAGCTCCACATTCGCTCACTTGTTTGGCATTACTTCCACTGGATGGGTATATTATTTTAGAAACCTTGTTTATGGAGACATGACCTACTTCTACTCCACTTCTCTTTCTCTGTCTCTCTCACTCTCTCATTCTCGCTCTCATTCTCTCTTTCTATATCTCTCTCTGTCTTTTGCTATCTCTTTTCCATTCGCTGTCTTTCTCTCTGTCTTGCTCTTTTGCTGTCTCTTTTTCTCTCCCTTTCTCTTCCACTCTCTCTCTCTCTCACACTGTTTCTTTCTCCTCCTTCTCTCTCTCTTGTTCTTTCTCTTTCTCCCTCTCTCATTCTCATTCTCTCTTTGTCTCTCTCTCTCTTTTGCTATCTCTTTCTTTTCAACTCTCTTTCTTTCTCTTTTATTTCTTCTATTTCTTTATCTCCCTCTCTCTTCCACTCTCTTCCATTCTCGCTGTTTCTTTCTCTCCCTCTTTCTCTCTCTGTCTCCCTCTTTTTGCTGTCTCTTTCTCCCTCTTTTTTCTTCCACTCTCTCTCTCTTTCCCTGTTTCTTTCTTCTTCTTCTCTCTCTGTCTCTTTCTCTTACACAATCTCTTTCTCTCTCTCTGTCTTTATTCCTTCCTCACTCTATCTTTCTCTCTCTTCCTCTCTCTCTTTGTTGTTATCTTCCTCTCTCTCTCTCTGATCCTTTCTCTCTCCTGCTCTCTTTTTCTCACTCACTCTCTATCTCTTCCTCTTCCACTGTCTTTCTTTCTCTCCCTTTCTATCTTCATTTCTCTCTTTCCTGTCATATCTTTCTCTGACACAATCTCTTTCTTTCTCTCTGTCTTTATTCCTTCCTCCTCTATCTTTCTCTGTCTCTCTTCCTCTCTCTCTTTGTTGTTGTCTTCCTCTCTCTCTGTTCCTCTCTCTCCTGCTCTCTTTTTCTCACTCACTCACTTACTCACTCACTCACTCTCTCTCTCTTCCTCTTCCGCTCTCTTTCTCTCTCTCCTTCTTTCTTCCTCTCTCTTTCTTTCTCTCTGTCTTTATGTCTTTTTTCCTTCCTCTCTCTATCTTTCTCCTCTCTCTCTTTGTTGTTTTCTTCCTCTCGCTCTCTATTCCTCTCTCTCCTGCTCTCTCTTTTTCTCTCTCCTTCTCTCTCTCTCTCTTTTCCTCGTCCACTCTGTTTCTCTCTCTCCCTTTCTATCTTCCTCTCTCTCTTTCTTTCTCTCTGTCTTTATTCCTTCCTCTCTATCTTTCTCTGTCTCTCTCCCTCTCTGTCTTTGTTGCTGTCTTCCTCTCTCTCTCTCTCTCTCTGCCCCCCCTCTCTTTCTTGCGCTCTCTTTTTCCTCACTCACTCACTCTTCCTTCCTCTTCCACCCTTTCTTTCTCTATCTTTCTATCTCCCTCTCTCTCTTTCTTGTCATCTTTCTCTCTCCTCCCTCTTTCTCTCTCTCTCTCTCTACCCATTTTATTCTCTTTTTTTCCCCCACTTCTGCCTTGTTCACTTGCAATCTGTGAAATCTCAACTGGTCGTCCCTGCTGAACAATTACAAGCTACAGAGCCCCAAATGGAGATGTTTGCACAAAACAACATGTGTATAATTAAGGTTTAATGAGCTCTTGTCAGGCTGGAATGTGCAGTTAGATTGGTAATAGAAAATTCTGCTCTGCTCCTCTCCAGTCAGCATGGCAGTGAATGAAGGCAACAAATTATACCGAAGCCTATTGGTCAAAACAGATGGGAATGCGTTCGCTGCTTTTAGATTTAAATACATGGTTTCGAAGTACGGCGAAATTGTTTTTTTTACCCCACTGGTGTGTTATTGTATGGTTCACCCATGCAAAATAGCTGTCTTTGGGTTCACGTTATTGAAAAAGGGAGTTTTTTTTTTTTTTTTACTGCCAAATGGAAGCTCGAACTTTAAGTGGTGAAAAGTAATTGACATCGATCACAGAGTGCCTGGAAAGGTCATCGGGTGCGCGAGTACAAACCCGCAAATACTCGAGGCAGCGCTAATCTGAATCTGAAAAGTGTATGCTAATTGTAAACTAGCTTTATTGATCCACAAATCATGATAAAAGCTATTGAATTTATTTCCATTCATTTGTTGCGTATGTAAAAATGTGAAAGCGCGAATTAAGTGTCTATTGGCATTTGCTTTTCCCGTGTCTCGTTTTGAGATTGTAATTTAAATGCTTTTAGTGAGGACTCGTTTCCATGGTGACAGTCTGTTTGTGTCTCCTGGGCCACTTAAAGGTGAGTGGTCATCGGTGGTGGTTTTTGAAAAGTACTTGATAAATAAATGAGTAGTCTATGGTTGCATACATTATACACATATGCTGTCTTTTTAAGAAGAGATTGAAGATTCACATTTTAACCAAACATCTCAACATTTCCACTGGGGACAAACGAGAAGTGGACCTCCCACCAATATCAATATCAATACTGGTATCAAATATTGGCAACAATACTGATAAATTAGCTGGATCGGGTCACGGTTCCATGATATCTTTTAAATTGATAAGCTGTCGATTGTTACAGGTGCTCTATACATTTTCAGGTGAAGGGTCTGCTACCGGCTTTTGTTCATGGGGATATCGTTGGTCTGTCAAGAAAGTTTCACTAGTTTATGGCATTACCGTTATATAATCTCTTTGGTGACGTATTCTGTAATTGTAGAAATGCAAGAGATACAGCTCTGGAAAAAAAATAAGAGACCACTGCATTTTTTTCTGAAATCAGCATCTCTACATGTATTACAGCCATTCCACTCCAGCGTCTGTTGAATTCCAACACAAACACAAAGCTGAGCTACTTCAGTTCTTGAACCAGGATTGGAATAAAGTCACCCAAGAACAATGTGAAAAACTTGTGACTTGCCAAGACGCATGAAAGCTGTGATTAAAAATAAGGGTTACTGTACCAAATATTGATTTCTGAACTCTTCTTAAGTGTAAACATTAGTATTATGTTGTTTTAAAATAAATTTGATCTTGTGTCTTTGCATTGTTTGAGGTCTGAAAACATGTATCTTTTTTGTTATTTTGACCATTTGTCATTTTCTGCAAATAAATGCTCTAAACGATATTTCTGTTTGGAATTTGGGGGAAATGTTGTCAGTAGTTTATAGATTCAAACAAAAATGTTCCTTTTGCCCAAACACATACCTATAAATAGTAAAATCAGAAAAACTGATAATTTTGCCTCTTGTTTCTTATTTTTTTCCAGAGCTGTATGTTTATAGTCATATGGAACTTAATCCTTATTTGACACCAGTCCTTTGCTATTTTTGCTATTTGTTTTGAATGTATTATTACTATTACCATTTTGCTCTTTATTATTACATTTATTTTTTGTATCTGCCAATAGCCAACATTAACCGATACCAGAGTAGAAACAGAAAATATTCGCATATTTCCTTGAAACACATTTAACTTATTACACAAGAGATCCAGTTATGTTATGCAACTGTTACTTAAGCTTCCAGTAACTACTGAACAGCTTTGTATGAATAAAAGTCCAAACATTACGAGAGCCTGTAAATAGTCTTACATTACACGCAATTAAAGTTCCAAACAGAATATCGGCTTAATCAATATCATGGGACCGATACACAATCCAGCAAATTTGTCAGTATCGTTGCCAATATTTGATGCCAGTATCGGTATTGGTCCACCACTCGTTTGTCCCCATGGAGATGTTGCTTGGAACGTATTATTTATGTACAAGAAAATATTAAAATATAGTAAATATATCTGGCATATACAAGAGGTGGGTAAGGAGAAACAGTGCAAAAATGAAAAATAATGGCATAGGGTTACCTCTTACGTAAGGGTGAGTTGTACAGTTGTATGGCGTATGGTATGAATGTAGTCCTGTGTCGTTCACTGTGTGAGTAGAGCTGTAGGATAGCTGGTAGCATAGCTGTTAAATCAAAATCTCTCATCTCTTAAGGTCAGAAGACAAATAAAAAGACGGGAGTACAGTTCTACTCCCCTAAGAATCCTGACGTGGGGAAACATATTTATACATACATTCTTTACATCTGGTGACACTCATGTTACATTCTGCTTACTCTAGTCTATTTTTAAGTCCTATTATAGAAAACCACTTTCTAAAACTCTTTTTAATAAGACACTTGCTTACAAAAACAGCTTTCCATTTCCCTTTTCTTTTTGTAACGGTAACATAGTGCTGTATTCTATGTGTACATTCACATAGACTAAACTAAAATTGTGTTTAGTTCTTTCTGAATTACTAGAGTGGCCCTAAATAGAGAGGGCCCTTTGTTGCCTTCCTCTGGGGCTGCCCTTGAAAGGCCCCTATTGTACGGTACGCACTATGATATAATGTGAGTGGATTTAATAGGTTTAATGGAACATACGGAGATGGCTATTTCTCGTGTTGAGTCAATTTAAGGTAATCAGAACTACATGTTTAAAAAAAAAAAAAAAATTCAACTTTCAGATGCTCACGTTTGATTAATATTTATGAACATCTGGTCTTTGCCGTGAGTCGTCCAGTAAAAATACATATCTTAATGTTTGAAAAGTGAAATGAGCCCCGAGTGAGCGGCACCTGTAATGCGTTAGGAAGTGGAGGTTAGCGAAATGAAGAGAGATGAGTGACGCTGATGTGCTAGCTTTGTTTTGGTTATACTAACACAGACACAATGGTACGATTGTGTGTCCGTCTGAAACTCTACACCCACCCAGAGGTTCGGAGGGTCAGGAGAGGGGGTGGGCTTTGAAAGAGCCTGAAACTGAATACAGCTAAAAGAACTGACCATCCACAAAGTCACAGAAATGGCTTTAGTTGCTGTTTTACATGAGTAGGAGAGCTTATTTTGTCAGATATTTATAAAAATGGGTACAGAAAAATCATGTAAAAATGTACTGCTCATAAATACTTGCCTGTGTGATTAATTTCTTATTATTAAAAAAAAACAAATATTGTGTTTGAGTCTGCTATGTAGTTATAATCTACAACACCCACAGATCGTTATGTTATGATTTTTCACAATATTCATAAGGAGTTTTGCAGTCAGGAGATAAAAACACTAGGGTAAAAACACTTACATGCAGCACACAGAGGTTTCATTTTGACCATAAGAGCTACTTTAACCCTAGAACACTTTCGCTATAAAAAGTAACACCATCACTTTTGCCGGGTAATTTTTACCCGATATAATATACCCAACAAAAAGTACTTGTCATGAACAATAGATCAAAATATGACAGCACATGATAAATTAGAGTGGTTTTCTCTTATTTTCAACTCTGGTATGTGTAACAAAATGGGGAAAAAAACATAGGAAGACCCTAAAAACATGCTCCAAAATGAAAAATTAGGAATTTGAAAACAAAAAAAATCCTAAAAAAAACACACAAACAAATACACAAACTTGGTCTTTGGTCCACCCATTCCTGGGACATGTGAGACTTCCCTGGTGAAGCACAGACTCCTTGATACACGAACAGTTGCAGGAGAGAGGAACAAATAATTGTATTTTTTCAGTGAGTAAAAATGACCAGTTGACTAAAATATTGTTTTCACCATAAGAATTCCTTTTGAAATCACCACTTTGTGATATTTATTCATAACCACTGCACTAAATAAGGATAGATACACATTCCAGGACCACTCTTACTTACCTATTTTTTACATCCTCTTACATTAAATTCATTACATTCTTACATTCCTCTTTCACTGTTGCTGGGTGAAAATCACCCAAAAGCCTGTAGGAAAAAGTGGCCTTTGGGGTAGGGAAACACCTACACCTTCAAAGATGTCAAAAACAATGGTGAAGCTCCCCAGGGACCCATGACACTCAGAAAAATGTAACATATTGAAAATCATGTAAATAGTTTTGCTCGGGTGAAAATCACCCGGCGATAGTGCTCTAGGGTTTAAATATATCTACTAGTATACTGGACAAGTCAAAATTTGCTTTCATTTACTATTACATGAAATCAGTCAGGTAGAGCCCGTTTAACATCTTCAGTTTCAATAAAGAACAAGCAATAGTATCAGTTGAAACACATAATAGCTCTCTTAGCACCTTTTCAGACAAAATCCCTTGTGTCTCATTACTTTATGAATCATTTAGGACCCGTCTGGCTCTTGAAAACTCCGACCATTAAGACCTGCACTAAACCTGAAGTGACTGTACATCACTGATCGAGGCAATTAGAACCATCAGGAGCAGCGGAGGCAGGGCTGTCCTCTTGGGGGTCATTCAGCGGCACGTTCACATGCTCTCTGCTAAATGTCTTAGCGTATTTCAGCGTATTTCAGTCCAGTTCAGTCGTGTGTTGTCTTCCATTTTGATGTATTTCGTGATGATTTCATCCAATTTTCACATCCCTTTCCCCATTGAACTGTATTTGATAATATTGTCAGTGTAATTCTTTAACATGTATCCTGAGCCATTCCTTATCCAGACAGAATCACCCAAAATACACAACAAACACTTTTGGCAAGCTGGTGTTCATTTTTATAACAAAATAATTTTACATTTCAAAGCTATGGTATGGGACTTGGAATGAGTTATCACCCCCTAAACACCTTAATGAATCTTGAGATAGTGATGGACCAGAAAAGTTACATAGTGCACCTTTAGATGCGTGAAAAGTCCCTCAGTCGTCCAGGTAGAATCCATGATAAAAGGAGAAGTTCAATTTGTCAACTGGACAAAGTTTGTTTGGTTGAAAACGTTTCACCGCTCATCCGAGAGGCTTCGTCAGCTCTGGCCCTCATGCTGGTTAGACCCTGTTTATATCTAGCTGCAAGGGAGGAGCTAACTACCCTGAACAAAGCTCTGAACCTATCCCTGCTACTCTCTTTTGTTTTACGAATTCCTCTGGCGTCTTGTATTAGCATATCTATAAGCCCTAGGCGGCGCTCACTACATTGAAATAGCTCTGAAACTATCAACTAATCTGTCTCTTTGTATTTCAAATTTCTCTGGCGTCCAATTCCCTATTTTGTCCTTTGGGTGGACGAGTTTTTGTCTTAAAGTGTTTGTGGGTTTGAAATAAACTGGAATTTCATATTGTCTGAAAATCCTCTGTAGTTTTTCCGTTTCGGACAAAACACCAAGCCACAAACAAAGCAATGTGGTCTACTCCATTCAGTGTAGTGAAGACTGCAGTGAGCGCTATATTGGGGAAACCAAGCAGCCACTTCACAAGAGGATGTACCAACACAGGTGGGCGTGCCAGAGTGGACCGTCATCTGCCGTACATCTTCACCTAGAAGCCGTGGGCCATTCATTTGAGGACAGTGAGGTTCAGATCTTAGCCAGGGAAAAGAACTGGTTTGAGAGGGGAGTTAAAGAGGCTATTTTTGTCAAAAAAGAGAATCCGTCGTTAAACAGAAATGGGGGAGTTAGACACAACTTGTCTCCCATCTATAATTTGATTCTCAAACAAAGAAACATTAGGACAGACAAGCCATTGCAGAGGGGTGGAGAGGGTCGTTGTCAAACAAACAAACTTTGTCCAGTTGACAAATTGAACTTCTCCTTTTATCATAGTGCACCTTTAACTTCTATATACTTATATTATGCCAGCTTAGAAGTAAACCCGACGCCTCCAATGCTACAGTTTGAATGCAGCATTACTCATATTATTTTTATGTATATAGGTAGCCCCTGGCTCTTGGCTTGCTTATTATATTGTTAAAGTTGAACTATGTAACATTTCTAGTGGAGGGGCCATTCGCTTGCTTGTCTGCATGGAGATGTTATTGCTCTCTTTGGAATGTTATATAGTATGGCATTATTGTCTATCTTGCACTTTCGATTACAGATGTTGACTGGTTTGAAACATTCTAGGCAAAGAAATAGCATCCTCGTGAAGACAAGCAGGTGGCAGACTCTCCACTAGAAAAGTTACATTATTATATTATTGCACCTTTAATGGTATTCAGTTAGGGTTTTTTTCAAGATTCAAGATTCAAGATTGTTTATTTGTCAGATGCAGGATCAGCACAAGGTCAACAATGCAATGAAATGCTTAGGATCAGAAGAACCCGTTGACTCGCTAAGATGGTCAGAAGTACTAATAGCATGCAATAAAAATACAAGGGAAAAAAGTAAACAATATAATAAAAAAATATGTAATAAAAATGTTTACTGTTGCTGCTCAATATGAATGTATTATGTATGTCACTACCTCACTGTAAATGGTAATACTGCTCAGATGAATTGCATATTGCACATAGTAGTATAGTTTAAGTATTGCACATGGGTTATTGCACAGATTATTGCACAGGTCACAGTAGCATTTACAGTGAGGTAGTGACATACATAATACATTCATATTGAGCAGCAGCAGTAAACATATTTTTATCACATATCATATTTTATCACTTTTAATTACTGACTTGTATTGCTAAAAGATTAAAAGATTTAAAAGCCTGCATTCTTACTTTGAGTTGTAATTTGGCAAGCAGACATTGATGGAACAGCTTAATGCCATAGCGTGGAATATTATAGGAAAGCTATAACATCTCCATGGAAACAAGCAGGTAACAGACTCCTCCAGTGTTCCCCTGACTGTTTTTTCTCTTTACTTTCGGTAATGAAAGCCATATTTCTCGTGCATGGGTGTGTCTCTTATGGGAAAATAAATATTGTCTCTATCTGACAGGATCAATGTGTATATTAGTGCGCAGGATATGTTACACCAACGCGCTGGTATGCAAGCTATGTGCACACGAAGATCTAAACACTCAATACTTCAGTTACTTGTGCACACCACTAAAACTCCATTCAGGGTAAAGGGAGAAATGTGGAATGGCATCAGGTGTAAAAAGGATAAGATTTTAAGTACATAAACAAGTTAGACTTACTCAGGTATTTGGTTATTTTGCTGAAAGGTGTGTGTTGAGAAATGGCATTCCTACATGTATTTTTATGTTTTTGCCAACTTATAGTGCCACGTTTGTATTTGCATTGTATTTTTCTTATTTTTACCTTTTTATTTTCCGTCCACAAACACATTTATGGTCACTGCTGATGTCCTTTGGTGTCAGAGTTTGTAACTTTGTTGTTTCTCATTTGACTTTTCTATTTTGAAGTAATTACAGAACTTGAATTATCAGAAAGCACTGGTAGAATTTAAAGGTCCCATGGCATGAAATTTTCACTTTCTGAGGTTTTTGAACGTTAATGTGAGCTCCCCTACCCTGTTTAGCCCCCCCCCCCCCCATGGTTAAAAGTTGTGAAATGTCTAAACTGAGCATTTGCGATCCTTTTCTGCGTTACAAAAAATCGGAGCTCAAACGGGCGATTTTGAACAAGGCACCTTATTGATGTCAGATCGAAAAAAGAAATGCAAATACAGTTCCACCCGCGTCTGTCTGAACTCAGCGTCTCTGTAAATCACGCCCAGAGAGTTTGGACTGCGAATGCGCTAGGCAATGCGAAATGCGTTTTTTTGTTTGCCTGGAGGCACGTCCGAGTGTTTCTAGGCTCGGAAGTCCTTTATCTGAGCCTCTGGACCTTTGAACAGCAGTGGTTTAATTTTATTTTCTGTGGAAATGTGTTTATTTTTCAATGGAACGCTTCAAATCTCTCCCCCCGTGCAAAAACACGGAAATGGATCAGCTGAGCGCTCAGAGCCGAGAGCGGAGAGTTTGGCCACGCCCCCACCCTCTAGTATAGGCCAGCTCTTTTCTCCTCATTTGCATTCAAGCAACAACGCCCAGAATAAAGTGTTTGAGAGAGATATTTATGACTCTTTCTCATCTTATCTCTGTTTCTCATGCACTGAGTGTTGATTTTGAAGAAGGATTCATTTACAGTATTAGGGAACCATTAAGGAGCCATATAAAAGCATCAAGAAGTACCATGTCATGGGATCTTTAAGAAATACTTTTTTTTATGGTAAATTCAATCTATTTTACTAATATGTGTTTCAATTTACCATTGTAGCATGTAGTATGTATGTGTGACTGTAAAGTAACATGACAAATTTCAGTCTCCATTTTAATGTCTACCTGGCTTTAAAGATGATAATTTTGCATGTATTAAAGAAAAGAAATCTGCTCCATAGCACATGCACAGTTATTTTTTTCATTTTTTGCGTAGATTTAAAGGGCCCATATTACACAATTTTATTTTATAATGTTGTTTCCTCATCACAAACATACCTGGAGTTGTGTTTTGTTTCATTCACACATGTTTAAAACACAAACCCTGCATATTTAGGCTGAACATATAAAAGTAGAACATATAGAACATATAGTAGAACATATAAAATCATGTATAAAGAAGAAGAAGAAGAAGAAGAAGAAGTGACTTTATTGATCTCACACTGGATAAATTCTTCTCTGCATTTTAACCCATCCTATATATATATATACAGTATATATATACACATATATTAGGAGCAGTGGGCAGCACACATTAGGGCGCCCGGGGACCATCTCCATGATCTTCTTGCTTCGGTTTGGTCAGGACCTAAGCTGGAGGTACCTATAAACTATCATGCCTGCGAGCAAAATATATTCCCAGAGATACGAGTTACAATGAAAGTGAAAAAAGTGAACGAGGCCAAACAAACTATCAAATTTATAAAATGATTAAAAAGAAAAAAAATAATCTCATAATTTGAATCTGCTATTTTGTTATTTATGATTTGCAAAAAGTATTACAAGCCCGAGGGGCCTAATTTAGTAAAAAAAAAAAAATGCACATTTATCAAACAAACTGTTCCACCTTTTGATGTCATGTGTTAATACAGGAATTACTCCACTGTGTTTTTAAACTCCATACACCTTCACTAGAAACATTTGGATGATTTCAGCCCTGGAATTTCCAATCTCTGTTGAACTAAAGGTAAAAGAAATGATTAACTTGAAAACAACTGCTTCATAACATCACATTTTGAGCTTTGGAGATGTACACAAACTAATAAATTGTTACACAAACATGCGTGAATGAAACAAAACACAACACCAGGTATGTTTTTAATTAGGTAACACCATTATAACATGGCTTAAAGCTCACAAGAGTCAAGTTTGTAAGCCCTCACTATAAAATCCTCTTTCCTACAGGCACAGTTATCCTCTGATATGGAAGATCTTGCAGCTGAATTTATCATATTCATTTTATTTATTTATTTATTTTTTATAAACTCTCTCAGGACAAATTACCAGACAGTTGGCAATGTACAACTTATTGGCAGACCAGCCCGATGTGTGAGATCCATGTGTATTCATTATGTGTATGTACAGCAAGAAAGGGCAAAAGTGAACTATAGGATTCCATAGTAGAACATATAAAATCATGTATAAACTATCATGCCTGGGAGCAAATACTGTTTATTCCCAGAGATACGAGTTACATTGAAAGTGAAAAAAGTGAACTAGGCCAAACAAACTATCAAATTTACAAAATGGTTAAAAAGAAGAAAAAAAAAATGTAATAATTTGAATCTGCTATTTTGTTATTTATGATTTGCAAAAAGAAACTAAGTATTACAAGCCAGAGGGACCTAGTTTAGTAAAAATTGCACATTTTTATTAACACCAAACACAACCTCTTCTAACCTTCAACAAAACTCTCCCACTGTCTCACCCTCTGGACGTGAATTCAATTTTCTGATGGCAAAGTTGTGTGCAGCCAACAGCACCTCACCAGTCTACTGAGGAAAAGTTAAAAATAAAATGAAAAAATAAAAAGACTTGTATTTTTGCAGAAATGTAAAATAGCTGTGGATCTCTTCTGGCAATAGGACTCAACAGACCCCGATCTTGGTGTATGCAACTCCATCATGTTCTACAATAATGCTTTGCAATACAAATGAGAATATTCTCTTATATCAACTCAAAAGCCTGAGTTTTTCTTTTTACCATGAAACTTTTGTCTCGATGGAGATGTTAGTACTTTGCCTGAAATGTTCCACAACATTGCACTACATTTATATCCCTATAAATCCACCAAACCAGGTCATACAAGTCATATCTGTTGACATCCAGTTTTAAATAATAATAACATGAATCAGTCTAGGTTACCAACAATATCATTCACACACCACAGTCATACTAGGATAGGTGAGTGAAGTGTCTTGCCTAAGGACACAAAGTCAGAACTTGATTTGAGTTGGAATAAACCTGTACAGATCTTTATTTCATACCTTGACAGTTTAATATAATCATACCAGATGACCTAAAGAACCGAATCAGAGTATAGAATCGAACCTCTGACCCTCTGGTTGGTGGACGAGCGCTCTAACCACAATTGAGGAATGCAGACAGCTGAAAGTGAATAACTTCATTAATAGTATAGAGCTCTGGGGAAAAATAAAAGACCACTGCAAAATTACCAGTTTTTCTGAGTTTACTACTTATAGGTACAGTGCCGTGAAAAAGTATTTGCCCCCTTCCTGATTTCTGTGTTTTTTGCATATTTATCACTCAAAACATTGTCAGATCATCAAACCAATTTTAATATCACACAGAAACAACCCAAGGAAAGACAAAATTCAGTTTTTGAATGATGATTCCATTTATTAGTGCACAAAAAAAATCTAAACCTATCTGGCCCTATGTGAAAAAGTAATTGCCCCCTTAATCTAATAGCCAGTTGAGCCTCCTTTGACAGCAATAACTGTAACCAAACGTTTGCGATAATTGGTGATGAGTCTTTCACACCGCTGGGGAGGGATTTTGGCCCACTCTTCTATGCAGAATTGTTTCAATTCTGCCATATTGGAGGGTTTTCTTGTATGAACTGCCCGTTTAAGGTCACACCACAGCATCTCAATCGGATTTAAATCCGGACTTTGACTTGGCCACTCCAAAACCTTAATTTTGTTTTCTTTGAGCCATTCAGAGGTGGACTTGCTGGTGTGTTTTGGATCATTGTCCTGTTGCATGATCCAAGAGCGCTTGAGTTTGAGGGCACGAACTGATGGCCGGACATTCTCCTTCAGGATCTTCTGGTAAACAGCAGAATTCATTTTTCCGTCAATCACAGCAAGTTGTCCTGGTCCTGAGGCAGCAAAGCAGGCCCAGACCATCACACTGCCACCACCATGCTTTACTGTGGGCACCATGTTCTTTTTATCAAATGCTGTGCCATTTTTACGCCAGATGAAACGGGCTGCAGACCTTCCAAAAGTTCAATTTTAGACTCATCGGTCCACAAAATGTTTCTCCAAAAGTCTTGAGGGTCATCAAGGTGCTTTTTGGCAAAGGTGAGACGAGCCTTTGTGTTCTTTTGTGAAAGCAGTGGTTTTCTCCTGGGAACTCTTCCATGGATGCCATTTTTGGCCAGTGTTTTTCTAATGGTGGAGTCATGAACACTGACCTTAACTGAGGCCAACGAGGCCTGTAGTTCTTTCGATGTGCGTCTAGGTTCTTTTGTGACTTCCTGAATGAGCCGTCGTCGCACTCTTGGAGTAATCTTAGTTGGTCGACCACTCCTGGGAAGGGTTGCAACTGTTCCCAGTTTCCTCCATTTTTGAATAATGGCTCTGACAGTGGTTCGCTGGAGCCCCAGAGCTTTGGGAATGGCTTTGTAACCTTTTCCTGAATTATAGACTTCTATCACTTTTTTTCTCATTTGTTCTTGAATTTCTTTGGATCGTGGCATGATGTGTTTGTTCTTGAGATGTTGTAGCCAACTTCACTTTGTTTGACAGGAACTATTTAAGTGATTTCTTGATTCAACACAAGTGGTGACAATCAGGTGTGGGTGTGGCATGTAGAACTGAACTAAGTTTTCTCAAAACTGTGGTTAGTCACAGTTAGTTTGTGATTTAACAAGGGGGGGCAATTACTTTTTCACATAGGGCCAGATAGGTTTAGATTTTTTTTGTGCACTAATAAATGGAATCATCATTCAAAAACTGAATTTTGTCTTTCCTTGGGTTGTTTCTGTGTGATATTAAAATTGGTTTGATGATCTGACAATGTTTTGAGTGATAAATATGCAAAAAACACAGAAATCAGGAAGGGGGCAAATACTTTTTCACGGCACTGTATGTGTTTGGGCAAAAGGAACATTTTTGTTTGAGTCTATAAACTACTGACAACATTTCCCCCAAATTCCAAATAAAAATATTATCGTTTAGAGCATTTATTTGCAGAAAATGACAAATGGTCAAAATAACAAAAAGATCCATGTTTTCAGACCTCAAACAATGCAAAGAAACAAGATCAAATTAATTTTAAAACAGCATAATACTAATGTTTACACTTAAGAAGAGTTTAGAAATCAATATTTGGTGCAATAACCCTTATTTTTAATCACAGCTTTCATGCGTCTTGGCATGCTCTCCACAAGTCTTTCACATTGTTCTTGGGTGACTTTATTCCACTCCTGGGGCAAGAACTGAAGTAGCTCAGCTTTGTGTTTGTGTTGGAATTCAACAGACGCTGGAATGGAATAGCTGTAATACATGTAGAGATGCTGATTTCAGAAAAAAATGCAGTGGTCTCTTATTTTTTTCCAGAGCTGTATATATATTGTGGAACATTCTAGGCAAAGCAGTAACATCAGTGGGGACCTACCACCAGAAAAGTTGCATATTCTATCTTTAAATTTGAGCCAATGCATAAGGGGACACTCTGTGATATTAGGATGCCCTTTAAATAAATAAATAAATAAATAAATAAGGTTAATATTGCACCAATTTTCATGTAGACCTGTTGCCATTGCTCTACAATTCTGACCAATTGTCCTAATTTGTCTATACAATAAAATCAATAAAGGCTTTCTTGGTGTTTGAATAATAATAGCTTTCTTATATAGCACTTGTCTAGAATCTCATAGTTGCTTTACAGTTTCTCTTTGTGATTTAATTTGGAGCCAGAATGTCATTATTGGTCACATAGCCACTCAGAAATGTTTGATTCAGTCAGAATTTGGGTTCAAAAAATCGTCCAGTTGATGTTTTTGTCTGCATTTGCATTTCATCTATACAAAGAGTCAAGTACATATTAAAAATGACTGTATATATTGTACATTTCCTTTCATGGTTCCAGATTTCTGCTTATTCTTTTTTTTCTTCACCTTCTTTACACCTTCACCTCACGCCCCTCTCCCTCTATCTTTTCCCCTTTGTTTTTCTGTTAGATTTGACTGTTGTGATTAATGACCCCAGATCCTCAGGAAAGCAAACATACAGGGACAGTTTTGGTGTTTCTCTTGTACAGTGCATGTGGTGAAATCCATCTGAATAATGAGTCACTGTACACAAGACATATTTGTATACAGTATGCATACAACTGAAATATAACCAGCGTGTACTCCTGTTTTCTGTTTATATTTTTGGCAAAAGGAGAAATTCAATTTGTCAACTAGACAAAAGTTTATTTGGTCGAATTTTTATATTTTTGTATGAATTAGGGTTTGAGATTGATTTGTATAACTGTTCTGTCAGTTATTTTGTATTATTATATACTGTATTGTTAATTAGTTTTACCTTTTGCAATTTATTTAAAGCCTTAGCACATTTTTTCCCCCCGAAAAATGTACTGAAAAAAAGCATGTTTTTCATTTTGTTGTTTATATTGCATTGAAAAACATGGTCTTTACTCTGACCATGCTTGCATCTCCACAGACCTGACTCTTAAATGGCCAGAAGGAGGGATTCTCGTGCTTGTTTCCATGGAAAAGTTGTTCCCTTAGCTATAAGATTACACAGTGTACTATAAAACTTCTCTATGAAAAATCTTCTGAAGTATGGTTTTTAATAACTTTCTGTTTCCATGGAATCATGCAGGTATCGTGCCACCTCCAGAAAGTTGCATGGTGTTGCTTTAATAAAATTTTGATTTATGGTTGTCCCAGTGCTTCAGTGATTCTTGGCTTTGTCTTAGTTTGTTCAGTTTAGTTTAGTCCTAATGTAGACTTTGCTTTGGCTCTGTTCTAATCCAGGTTTAGTCCATATTTAACTACGAGTTTAGTTCCAGTTTAGTCCCAATTTGCATTCAAATACACCTTTTATTACATAAGCAATCATGTGCATTTTTATTCATGAATTAATGAAAGAGGAAGTATTTTCTATGGCGTATTAACTGCTAATATGTTACCTTTAATTGTTTTGAAAATACTATATCCACCAAAAACAGCGTATTAACGGCTACCAATTGCTCTTTGGTTGTTATTCCATCTATTTTTCTTTACCCTCTGTTATATCATTATATATTATTTGATGAGTGAACTACTGTACCCAAAACAGTTTCCCTTGTGGATCAATAAAGTTTGCTGAAGTCTAAGGCTACGTTCACACTGCAGCCTGAAACGACCCAAATCCGATTTTTTTGCCTCTATGCGACCTGTATCTGATCTTCTAATGACAATGTGAACGACACAGATCCGATTTTTTCAAATGCGATCCAGGCCACTTGGATATGTGGTCCTAAATCCGATAAATATCCGATCTTTTGATATGCGACTTCAGTCTGAACGGCCAGGTCGCATTCATCCGACCTGAGTGTGTTTCCTCCAATGAGAGTGGTACAAGTAGGCGTTCACAAATGTGCACAAACGTTCTTCTCGTCATGCTAAAATAGTATATAAACTCGTATCAGTGAAGCGGCGAAGCACGTAGCAATCCCACCACTCCTGCCTGTGACTCCGCACCCACATGTTCCATTCTGCACACTTTGCTGCCACTGCCCCGCAAAACGCTGTGGCCAAAAACCTCGTCCTTCTCCGTCTCCTCCTTAAAACAAATAAGCTGTACATGTTTTGGCTCCGGTACGAAAGCAACTTTAGGCTACTTCCGTAAACACTGAGCGCGTTCGCTGCGTGTGACGTCATCGTGTCCTCCAAGGCGCATGCGGGACACTTTTGGGGAGTTTAGCGTTCACACTAGAGATCACATACAATTCGCATTTAACTGGAAATGTGAACGGCCTCGCAAAAAAATCGGATTTCACCAAAAAATCGGAATTGAGCATTAAGCCCTACAGTGTGAACGTAGCCTAAGTCTTTTATACGTTTCAGTTTCAAATGATGCTCAGAGTCCCTCCTCCCTTTGGTCGTTAGAGTTCGCTAAGAGATTGATAAGTTACTGAAACATGCATGGGTGATGAAAAAGCAAAACAAAACAAAAAATAATACTGCTGTTAAAATATTGGTCAGGTAATGATAGACTAATATTCTTTTGTTTGTCCCAGGATGCTGCAGTTTCCTTTACTATACAATAACAATATTTTTTCACAATCATTTCAAATTAGTGCAGGCGTTTATTGTGAAAATACACTATAATCTAAGCCTAGCATAAAACCAGCTAACGGCAGGAAGAGCTTTAATGAACAAGACACTATTTGCGCTGGTAAATCGAATCAGCTCTCCCACCTGCTGCCGCCATTTTATTAGCCGCAGCTAGTAATTGGATTTCCTCAAATGTCACGTCATTATCATCCACTCATTTAACCTGTTCTTTTTATTGTACTGTACCCACCCTCAGCAGAGTAGCTATTGTCGCTAAAGCTAATTGTTTTGCATCCTCCTCATCTATTTCCATTTTATCTGCTTTTCTAACTGCGTTTTGCTAGCACCGCCCCTGCCTCCCATTTGAACTTTGACCCTCCTTTATTTGAATGTTTTGCTGGAAATTGCAGGTGTGAAAAATACAGTAGCAAACTCCGTCACTCTATTTTAGCGCGATTAGGAGGGCATGTAAAATCAGTCTCCACGAGCAATAGAGAAAGTGATTTCATTTTCGTAACACAACGCCGTGATTGTCCCCACACCAAACTAATAGAGCTATCAGTGAAATCATTGCAGTAGAAGTAACGGCGAATGATGGCATGGAAATGGGAACAGCGGTTTAAATTGAGTAATGTTGTGGATAACTGATTTTGTGTCTGTGTTAGCTGTAGCTGTTTGTGTAGAATGAAAGGAAGAAAAAAAAACCTCATCTGTTGGATTAGAAAAGAATTCAAACTGTCTGTACTGCAAGAAATGTCGTTCAGTTATCACAAATCTGAAAATTGCACTTTTATAGTACCTTGGAAGAATCATAGACCTGGTGCTTGAGTGGTTTGCATCTCGCCTCACCACAAGACAGCACTTCCTTAACAATATTTATTGAAGTTAGATGAGTGCAATTGACAGGTGGATTAGCGAATTAGAGACATGCATGGTATGTCTGTTTAAAAACAAATATGGCCAGGGCTGGACTTGGACAAAAAAACGGCCCTGGCATTTTTGGCTTAGACTGGCCCCTCATAATGAGCAGAGCACAATGGACCAATTTATGTATCTTTTCCCTGCAACCACTTGCTACTACAGGATAGCAACATGCTTGCCGTTTTTGCAACCACACCCCCAGGCGAAATTCGTCTAGCATTTGATTTCGCCTTGTGGAAACGCAAAAAAAACCCCTTCAAAATGGCAAATTTCATCGAAAAGTGAGCGATTTTCATGCCTGTCCATCACCTAAAAGTCCCGGTGTTATCAGAACATTACTGCTTACCTGCTATGTCTGTGCTACACTTCCCTGGTCACTCTGTCCCTCGGGTTCCCTCGGGTTCCCTGTCCAGTCTCTGGCTGCTCTTCTCCCTGTCCACCTTCAGCCTGGGCTGCAGAGGACGTGGAGGCTCCACCAGCCCCTCCAGAGAATATGTCTGTTATTTTGGAACAATTGCAGCATCTATATTGAGATTGTTTTATATTTTAGCCCTCAACTTCTCCATGTTTCCATGATCAACTCTATGAACCTGGCGGGGATCAGTGCAGAGAAAGGGGTGGGACCGCTCTCGTAAGCTTCTGTATCCTGATTGGTTTAGTCCACTGTCTATATTGAAGATGGACCAATGGGCTCCCTCCTCTAAATTGTAGGCTGGTCTCTAAGTTTAAAAATAAAATAAAATCAACAGCATCGGCCCCTGGGACTGTTGGCCCACTGGGAAAATGTCCAGGCCTGAATATGGCTGTTGATGAGAAAATAATGTTACAGGACTGAAAAACATGTTTGTTTGAATTTCTACAGAATTATTAAGCAAAGGACTAAACTCTGTTAATTTGAGGTGAAATTAATTTTATTTGGTTCGTAAATGAGAGGTCATTTGATTCACAGGCGTCACTGTAAAAACAAAAATGCGATTGCTTTATCATGTTTAATTCTGTCTCCAGACGTGATGGAGGGAGTGGGGACCAGACTGATATCCGTCTGTTTAAAAATGACAGAGAGAGCATTCTGTATTTGCCAGAGAAAGCCCTTCCCATAGGCTACACTTTCTATTTGCGGTCGAAAAAGTGTAACCTTGGGCAGGAAAATCAGTGATACATGTAAAAAACACGAGAGCCACGCTTTTGTGTTTGAGCTTGTTACCGATAGTTATCACCCATTGAATTTTCCCTAATAAAGCATAAACAAAGACTTATTTTTGTAATTAATGAACACATTTTTGCATAGTACATTACATGGAGGTTTCTCATGCAATGGTTTCACTTACATCTGCCTATTTGAAGTGTAAATGTTTGAAACCTCATTGCACCTCTCAGAGCTTCGGTCACTTCTTAGCTAAAAGGTCAAATGTTTTTTTATTGTAATTGTGCTGCAGAACATTGTGGAAATAAAAAGCACAATCTAGATAGCTCTTTCATTGTCTAATAGTTATTTGCTTGGCCAAATTGTGTTTTTTGTAGTTCTACTCTCTAGCCCCTGCCTGCTAAAACACACACAAATTGCCCCAGTCATCTTATTAACATCATCGGTTTAGTTTTGCATTTTCATGAAAACCTTGATAATGACTTTGGCAATAATGCTATGAGGCAAAATTCAACATCAACCATCAACCTCACAGACTCTCCATCTTCTCCACAATCCTTAATGCACTAACACTGCACCATATTATTTTCTCATTAGGCAAATCTCTTAACGAACAGTGTTGAACTTGACTGCTCCAGTGATCATTATTTTCTCTATCTTCCCTTCTCTTATCCATCTCTCTCTCCGTCTCTCTCCACCCCCTATCTCTGTCTCCATCTCTCTCTTTCTCCCTCCACCTCCCTCCCTCTCTCGCTTCCTTCTGTTTTTGTAAATAGTGTTTATCTATTTTTTATTACACATTTTGTATGTTTATATCACGAAGTGTGGATGAAATTTTATGCAAAATGTTTTTGACTGACACAGTAAAGGCTTGTTCAAAATCAAATCTCTCTCTCATATAACTAACAACTAATAACTATGCACACTAGCCTGCAGAATACAGCTATGGCATTTTTTTTATTTTTTTTTCTGAAATCAGCATCTCTACATGTATTACAGCCATTCCATTCCAGCGTCTGTTGAATTCCAACACAAACACAAAGCTGAGCTACTTCAGTTCTTGCACCAGGAGTGGAATAAAGTCACCCAAGAACAATGTGAAAGACTTGTGGAGAGCATGCCAAGACGCATGAAAGCTGTGATTAAAAATAAGGGATATTGCACCAAATATTGATTTCTGGAGTGTAAACATTAGTATTATCCATCCATCTTCTTCCGCTTACTTATTACAATTACTTGCAGTCCAAGCTGCCGCCCAGAAGACAACACACCAGCCCCCATGGATCCTCCCGCGGGTGGTGGGTCCACGGGAGGACAGGCTCACGTCACAACAGGCCTTGATGCACTTCTGTCATGGGGGCTACCAGTGTCTGTAGACACTGGGGGCGAGGTGGGTTAAGTGTCTTGCCCAAGGACACAGCAGCAGCATTCATCTATGAAAGCTGGGATCACACACGGCCAAGAGCGGGATACGAACCACCAACCCCTGGATCAGTAGACAAACGCTCTTCCAACTGAGCTACACATTAGTATTATGAATGTATCTTTTTGTTATTTTGACCATTTGTCATTTTCTGCAAATAAATGCTCTAAACGATAATATATTATTTGGAATTTGGGGGAAATGTTATTAGTAGTTTATAAACTCAAACAAAAATGATCCTTTTGCCCAAACACATACCTAATAATTATATGGACAAAAAGTCTATATAATCATTCAATAATTCAATAATACACAGGATATATGTTATCACATACGTACACACACACACACACACACACACACACACACACACACACACACACACACACACACACACACACCTTAGTCCTGGTTCAGACCTGGTGTTTAGACCTGGTTTAATCCTGGTTTAGACCTGGTTTAGACCTGGTTTAGTCCTGGTTTAGACCTGGTTTAGTCCTGGTTTAGTCCTGGTTTAGGACTGGTTTAGTCCCGGTTTAGTCCTGGTTTAGTCCTGGTTTAGACCTGGTTTAATCCTGATTTAGACCTGGTTTAGACCTGGTTTAATCCTGATTTAGACCTGGTTTAGACCTGGTTTAGACCTGGCCTAATCCCGGTTTAGTCTTGGTTTAGACCTGGTTTAGACCTGGTTTAGACCTGGTTTAGTCCTGGTTTAGTCCCGGTTTAGTCCCTGTTTAGTCCTGGGCCCTGCTGTCAGCTAATATGTCCCTTTGATGCAGAAATATGATAATATAATTCACCCCATAAGAACACGGTCAGCTCCGTAGTTTGCGTGTTGTCTGATAATTGGCGGCACGGTAGCTGAGTGGTTAGCGCTCTTGCTTCACAGCAAGAAGGTTCCGGGTTCGATCCCCGGGTCGCCCAGGCCTTTCTGTGTGTGTTCTGTGTGGAGTTTGCATGCGTGGTCTGGGTTCGATCCCCGGGTCGCCTGGGCCTTTCTGTGTGGAGTTTTCATGTTTCTCCCCGTGTCTGGATGGGTTTTCTCCGGGCACTCCGGTTTCCCCCATCAACCCAAAACATGCACCATAGGTAAATCCTCCAGCTTAGGTCCTGACCAAACCGAAGCAAGAAGATCATGGAGATGGTCCCCGGGCGCCCTAATGTGTGTGCTGCCCACTGCTCCTAATATATGTATATATATATAGGATGGGTTAAAATGCAGAGAAGAATTTCTCCAGTGTGAGATCAATAAAGTCACTTCTTCTCTCTTAATTCGCGTGTCCACGTGTATGTGCGTGGAAACCGACATAATTATCCCGAGTCCCGAGGCGAGAGTTCCTGCTTACATAGCATTAGCGTAGCATACATATTAACGGGGCTCGCTCACAGCTGATCAGCAAACAGGCGCAAACACAACAACGCTAATCGTCATGATTGGCGGGAGCGTGATTGGTGGGTATGCTGCAACATGATTGGAAGCCGGAGCGCAGTTCGGCCTATGATTGGCTCTTGGAACTGGTGATGTAGGTCACCTATTTTGATTTAAAAACGGTGAATTTCGCCAAAAGGTGAGGGATTTTCATGCCTGATTGATAAAATGCCACAAGGGATGGAATAAGGGATGCCCGTTCCCCCCTGGACTTCCCCCATCTCCCGTCAACTCCAGTACTGTGTATAACCTTCTCATTACAAATCTCTTAATGAACATTGCTGAACTTGACCACTCCAGGGATCATTAATTTCTCTATCTCCCTCCCTCTAGCTCCTTCTATCCATCCCTCTCTCTCTCCATCTCTTTTTCTCTCTCCATCTCCTTCTCTCTCTTCTGTCGCCTGGAGAATCCCGTGGAGTCACTTAGTGCAGGTGTTAGTGTGTGAGAATGGAGCAGTTGGTGTCTCACAGCTCTGACACTGTCTAATTACACGTGTCTAATGAAGTGTGATTATACTGTTAGCTCAGACTCTATCAGGGCCCTCACAGTCCAACAACAGTGATTAAGACCAGACAACTCCGCTGGTAATGGACTGCCCCAAGTCTGTTTTCAGCTCCCCCTTCTCATGCGGTCTGACTCGGTGTAAAGGTTGCAAGATTAATCGTAATAAAGATCTCAATTTCAATGGACGCAATTAGCAAATCACAATTTTTTGAGTAGTCTTATTCTTAAAGGGTTCATACTGTATTATGCTATTTTCTGATCTATATATGCTTCCTCATCACAAACATACCTGGAGTTGTGTTTTGTTCAGATGCTTAATACACAAATTCTGCTTAATACACAAATTCTGCATATTTAGGCTCTTAAACGCCACACACTTTCACTAGAGTCATTTGGATAATTTCAGGCCTGGATTTGCCAATCAAAAAGGTAAAATGTAGCTGTTAACTTGAAAACTACCACTACATCACAAGGTGGAACAGAACATTTTGAGCTTTGGAGATGTAGACAAACTAATAAAAAAGCGGTTACTGAAACATGTATGAATGAATGAAACACAACTTCAGATATGTTTTTGGGGAGATTACAACATTATGACATGTCTTAAAGCTCACAAAAGTAAATTTTGCGTAATATAGGACCTTTAAAGAGGGGGCATTTTACTTCTATGAGGTATTAACTGCTAACGCATAACATATTTAGATCACCATGTTACCTTTTATTGTTTTCAAAATGCTATATTCTCCAACAGAATGAAACTGTTAAATAAGATTCAGTTTAGTTTTTGACACTCTGAGGACCTGTTTACGAGAACGCTTATGGATAAAAACGACAAAATATTTTGTCAGAAGTGCCTTTCCTTTAGACGGTGACGGCGTTTGGGGGCTTAAAAATGCAAAAAACTGAAACCGCCCTCCAAAGTGGAAAACTTGAATATGCTCCACCGTAGTGTTTTTTTCTACACTGCCCAAGACACAAAACTCTGGTCAAATCTGCTGACGTCGCATATGCGTTTACGTCACCATTTCTGGATTTTATATTTATAAAGTAAATTAAGTTAAATAAATTAAATTCAATTAAAATTTAATTAAAAAGGTAAGTAAATTAAATTAAGTACATGTAAATAAATTAAGAAAGATTCTAACCATGTGGACATAGTGATAATGTATCACAGCACCACCTAGCCTCGTGGCATGCATACCCAATCGAATTCCACACACTTTTGCGTCACCGTATGCACGCAGATTTCCTCCTGAAAACACTCGTCTAAACGTGGAATAAAAATGATGACGCAACGCCACTTTTGCGTCTTCTGTTCAGACCCTCATCATATAAACGTAGCCTGAGCCTCCCCTTCCTTTGCTCCCCACGTTAAGTCACTCCCCCTTCAGAGCACGATCACATTACAATCTGCACATATTTTGCTAATGAAACTACTGCACATCGCATCAGGTTTGTGAAGTTGTAGTGCATTGTTTTTGTATTTTTGTATATTGGTATAAGGCTTGTGGGCTGAGCTTCTGACAGAATCAAACTACTAACCATAAGAAAGGTTCGAATAGGACCCAGGGAGGGACCGTGATATTATTCAAACCTGCATGGATAACACATAAAACCTCTTCAGACATGTTTTGATAAAGGAGTAACATTATAACAGCTTCTGAAAGTTAATTTTACATAATACCCTCTCTTTCAGCACCATCATTTCTACCACAAACAACAAAATATCCTGTCTTATTTGTAATATAAAATGCTAACCCTGTCATTTCATCTTGTATTATTCTCTGTTATTATTAAAGCATAAATTCCCAATTTAATAGCAATGGTTGTTAGAAAAATTACAGTGAGATATTTTTCCCAAATGGTTCAGCCCTACTAAATGTTTTGTTTCTTATGTTTTTGTCTTTACAGTTTGACGGTGAGAATATGTACATGAATGAAAATAACCACGAGTTCCTCCCGCCAAATCAGGTAAGACAAAGCAGACATGGGGACTTGAGACTTAGTGACTTGGACTCGAGTCGACTCGAGTCGCTGTTTTTATGACTTGTGACTTGACTCGACAAAAAATGGAATACTTGAGACTTGACTCGGACTTGGGGGTCTAGGACTCGGGACTTGACTTGACTTGAGACACGATGACTTGAATGACTTGCGTGGTCACATAATGTTTTCGTGCTCATTCAACGGCACTGCCATGTCCTGGGACGCAACGCGTGCACCACGTGCACCACCACCGGCACGAGGCCGCGCGTACACCGGGGCTGCGAGCACGAAAACGATCCGCGGCGCCCGGACCGCGTACTCTCAGCCCCAGCCACAAACCAGCCGCACGAAATCAGCAAAGAGTGGCCCGTGGTGGTTTAATCCCGGTTTAGTCCAGGTCTAGACCTGGTCCAGTCCTGGTTTCGTCCCCTCAGATGTGAGAGTTGCGCTGTGTTTGCGCTTGTGGTGGAGGGCTGTGTGGCGTTAATGTACTGTCTCTTGGCGTTGCTCAGATCAGTTGTTGGCTTGGTTTTGTGGTATGCAGGAGATCACTTGACCGAGGGTCTACGTTCAAATAATAATAATAAACAAAACTCTCATCACTTTTTACTCTTAGTCAGTCTCTTACAAAGGTGTAGTCTAAATACACAAGCTCTCGAGGAGCGCGCTTGACCCATTACGCACGCGAGGAGTGGTGTGCGTGTGTGTGTGTGTGCGTGTGTGTGTGTGTGTGTGAGAGTGAGAGGAGAAATGTAACAAAGTTTAATATTAATAAGCTATTTGTTTTAGCTATTATTTGTTTCCTCACAAAAAGGGAATGACTTATGGATATACTGTGTGAGTGACAGAAAGAAGAAGTGAACTTTAGTGAACTTTGCGTGTGAGAGAGAAATGTGCAAAGAAAAGAGCAAAGAAATGTGACAGTTTAATTTACTGTAAGTTAGTATTTGTTTTAGGTGTTATTGTTACTTTGTAAAAGGGTAGCTATTTGTGGATATTCTGTGTGTGTGTGTGTGTGTGTGTGTGTGTGTGTGTGCGTGCGTGCGTGTGTGCGCGTGTGTTAGAAAGTGTGTGTGGGACAGAGTGAGTTAGGGAGTGTAACAAAGTTTAATACAAGTTTGTTTTAGCTGTTACTGGTTTCAGCTCAATGCTGAAACAATGTTGAAAACATGTGTTTGGTTTTCGATGTACAGATCACTTTTACCAATAAATAACCAATAATAACATTATCACTGTTTTGTTTGAGTCTATGATGTATTTTACTGAACATGATAACAGGAGAAGTTCAATTTGTCAACTGGACAAAGTTTGTTTGGTTGAAAACGTTTCGCCGCTCATCCGAGAGGCTTCGTCAGCTCTAATAAGAATACTGGTAAGACACTTGCTTATATCTTGCTGTAGGGAGGAGCTACCTAGCTAACTACTTTCCGGAACTATCTCATTGGTTTCCGTCTTTTGTTTCTCTGGCGTCTAGCTTAACGATCCCTATTCATCCCTACACGCCTGTTTTTCACACCTCTGGCCCTGACCTGGCTAGCCCTATTGTTTCCCTGTTTGCTTGATCTACGCTTAAGAATGGAATTGTAGATGGGATGCAAATTATGTCTGACTCCACCATTTCTGTTCAGAGAAGGATTCTCTTTTTTGACAAAAATAGCCTCTTTAACTCCCCTCTCAAACCAATTATTTTCCCTGGCTAAGATCTGAACCTCACTGTCCTCAAATGAATGACCCGTGGCTTCTAGGTGAAGATATACGGCAGAAGACGGTCCACTCTGGCACGCCCGTCTGTGTTGGTACATCCTCTTGTGAAGTGGCTGCTTGGTTTCTCCAATATAGCGCTCACTGCAGTCCTCACTACACTGAATGGAGTAGACCACATTGCTTTGTTTGTGGCTCGGTGTTTTGTCCTTTGGGTGGACGAGTTTTTGTCTTAAAGTGTTTGTGGGTTTGAAATAAACTGGGATTTCATATTGTCTGAAAATCCTCTGTAGTTTTTCCGACACGGCGGCCAGGTACGGAATCGCTACCCCTTTCCTCCTGGGTTCGGATTCTCTATTATCTTGTTTCTTGCCCTTGTCTCTCTTGGTTTTGTTAACAGCCCATTTGGGATAACCACAAACAGAGAGGGCTTCCTGCACATGTTGTTCTTCTTTTTCCTTACCCTCTGTGCTTGTGGGAACCACTTGGGCCCTGTGTTGTAATGTCCGAATAACACCCAGTTTGTGCTGCAGTGGGTGGTGTGAATCAAAAAGCAGGTATTGGTCTGTGTGTGTGGGCTTCCTGAAGACTTCTACTTGAGTCCCCGGTCTCCTCCTATCGTTACTGCACAATCTAAGAATGCCAATGTGTTATCCTTGGCATCTTCACGGGTGAATTTGATATTAGGATCTACAGAATTGATATGTGCAGTAAAAGGTTCCAAATCTTGAATTTTGATTTTTGTAAAATTATCATCAACATAACGAAACCAGTGTGTGGGAGGAGTGCCTGGATATGAGGCTAAGGCACTCTGTTCAAATTGTTCCATGTATAAATTAGCCATGATAGGGGAGACCGGTGAGCCCATCGCACAGCCATGAATTTGCCTGTAGAAGTTCCCTCTGAACTGGAAATAGGTGGTATTTAGACAAATTTCCAGCAGTTGGCAGATTTGGTCAGGAGAAAGTTTGGTTCTCTCTTCTAGCTTGGAATCCTGTAGTAAACTCCTTCTCGCTGCTTCGACCGCTACAGCTGTGGGGATACAAGTGAAAAGAGAGGTTACTGAACATGAGTATTTACAATACAAATATTTGATAACAGGTTGGGCACATTAGCCAGTGATGATTACTTACACTTTCTTATATATTGCCTTTCACTTTATTAAGATCAGATTCTGCAGCTAAAATTACAACAATACGCCAAAGGTGACTTGACTTGGATTTGACTTGACCTATTACAGGACTTGACTTGACTTGACTTGACATAGCCTGTGACTTGACTTGACTTGACTTGCCCAAGAAAAAAATACTTGAGACTTACTTGTGACTTGAAGGTGAAGACTTGAGACTTACTTGAGACTTGCACATGTGTGACTTGGTCCCATGTCTGAGACAAAGTACTCAAAGTCTAGTTTTCATGGAAGATTTTTAGTTTGATTTTTCAAACATGAACACTCGATCACTTGTAAGATGTGGGACAGTGTTTCTCAAACTGTGGACTGGGTCTGTTCGTACACAGTAACTTCTACAGTTTAAGTTTAAGTTTGTTTTATTTAGAGACATAATGTGTGTAGAATCCCTCAGTCGTCCAGGTAGAATCGATGGCAAAAGGAGAAATTCAATTTGTCAACTGGACAAAAGTCCAAAAGTCCAGTTGACAAATTGTCAAAAAAAAGTCGAATATGTTGGATGAAGACGAAGACGTTGGATGAGCTGCGAAACGTATTCGACCAAATAAACTTTTGTCCAGTTGACAAATTGAATTTCTCCTTTTGCCTTAGAGACACAATCTATTTATGTTGTTGTCCTTCTTGGATTTATATGAACGACTTTATCCGTGATTTAGTCAACTTTTAGACCTGGTTTAGTCAATTTTTTTACTGTAATTTAGACCTGATGAAGTCGAGTTTAGATCTAGTGTTACTTGAAATATCAAAACCTTGATACTGACTTTGGCAATTATGCTATGAGGCTAAATTAAACTCACCCTCAGCAATTCATAGAAATATTTCACATTCAGCACCAGAACCATTAGCCTCTCAGCCTGTCCAAGTTGTGTTTTGTTTCAGAGTTTTTCAGTAGAGATTGGCAGTTCCAGGTCTGAAATTCATCCAGATTATTCTAATGAAGGTGTATGTTGAGTTTAAAAACACATACACATCACACAGAATGACATCACAAGGTGGAACAGGGTGTTTTCAGTTGAGAAAATAACTCAGCCTAAATAATCCAGGTATGTTTGTGATGAGGAAACATGACAACAATATGGGCAGTTTAAATTATGAAATAAATAAAATAAATGAAATAATCACACATTTTCACTTAAATCACTTATCACTTTCACTTATGTAGCAACAAAACTAAGACATGGCCTGATACATGGCCTGAGTTTTTTGTGACTGCTTGGTATCTCTGACATTTCAACTCATCCACTTCCATTATAAAATCACATTGTCAACCATTTAATTCTCATTTACTTCTGTCCTTTTCCTGTTCACCTCAGTTTTTCATTTTTCACAGTAAATATCGCTTTATTTTATTACTTTAGTTCTCTACAATTTTGCTCAACCAATCTGAATGACTTTTTGTTTACAAGCCACTACACTTTAATTTGTTTCGGCGATGAAGGTTAACCTGAAAACGTGCATTAAAACTGCATTTGTATGCGTTAGTTCATCACTGATTTAAAAAACTGGAATTTTCAGCTTAAAGAAATACATAAACTCGGTGGATGGAAGTGAAAAGATTTATTTAAAAGGCTTTAAGGTCAACAACAGAGTAAACTCCGCTGTCTCCCAAAACTTCAAATGACTTTATTGCGTTTAAACCAATCATTCGTTTTCCACCCCATTTTCAGCTCGGTAAAAGGTCGTGCGGGAATCACTTCTTTTGCTAGCCCTCTTTGCAAAGGGTTTATTAAGATTGGGAAAGGGTTCTCTTCCTTTTTTCCCTTCTATCTCCATCCCTTTACTTCTCCCATATCCCTTTTTCTCTCTCCATCTCACCATCTTTCTCTCTCTCTCTCCCATTTAATCACCCTACTTCCGTCCCTCTTCCAATCTCTCTTTTGTGCATACAGAATCTCTCTTGCTCTCTCCATCTTCCTCTTTTTCTCTCCTCCTATACCTCTCGCTCATACACAGTCTCTCTCTGGATTTTTCTCTTTGTCCCTCTATCTCATCATATTTCCCTTTGTTTCTCTCCCTTCTCTCTCTCTCTCCTTCCATCGCTCCTTTTTCCTCTTGTCATAGTCTACCATTCCCATTTAATCACCCTACTTTTATTCCTCGTCCAATATTTCTTGCTCATACATACTCTCTTTCTCTCTCTCTCTGGGTCTTTCTTTCTTTCTGTCTTTCTTTTATTCCCTTTCTATCTTCTATCGCTTCCATCTCTCTCTTACTGGCTCTCCTTCACTCCATTTACCTATACTCCGATCTCTTGCTCATGGATGCTGTTCCTCTTACAATCTCTCTCCGTCCCTCACATTGCCCTTCATCTCTTCCTCGTATTGACTCTCCATCTCTCTTTCTTTCCCTCTCTCTCTCTCTCATATTCTTCATTACATTACTGGCCCCACTGTAGTAACACAGCTGGTCGGTACCACAGCAGGAGCATATGGTTATGTTTGGACAGGAGGATTTGCTGGAGTTTGGGTGTGAGCCGGTCTGACATGCACTGTGGGGTTTGGGAATTTGTCCTTGTCTAGTGCAGTTATTAGCAGTCACTTCCAGACTGTAGTTTACTTTACTTCCTAACTTCTAGTCTGTGGAAAAGTGGAGCTGGGCCCAGACTCTAACATTGGACTTTCACATGATTTATGCATCTTACTTAAAGGTTCTATATAGGATTTTCCAAGGAACGAGATATCCAGCGACTGTTTGTCCTTTTTGTTTGTCAAAATTTTGCGCATGTGTGAAACCACCCCCTCCCCCACAGCTCTCTAAGTAGAAACGCCTCCTTCCGCCTCCTCCTTATGCTAGAAGATATTTGTTTACAGCCGGTGCACGTTCAGAATCGCTGTTGCTGCTGTAACTATACTATACGTTTTCAAATGATGAGCAGAAGTTTCCTGTCCAGAAGTAATTTAGCGACCAACGCGTCAGTCTTCAGACCCTTTGCTTCAGCGCACGCCATCGCTGGAAGGAATCTCCGACAATCACCTTAGTTTGGCTTCACTCCTTTTCCCCTTCTCGTCTTCTTTCAGCGACCTCAAAAACAGACTTTTTTTTGCGGCTAACTGGTAGTGAATTCTAGTCTTGCAACAGACAACATTTCAGCAAACTTTGTGCAAACTGCAATGAAGCTGCAGTTGGAAAAAGCCGCTAAGAGTTGCTGTGTTGTTCGAGTAAACATCGTCTTGCATCTGTGGAATGCGTGAGAGGGGTACGTAAACCACGTAATCCCAGTGCACCGGCAAGCCAGTTACACTAGAAGCGTAGGCAGTTTGATTGACAACCTAACAGCCAATCAATAACGAGCTAGCCTCGTTATCTATTGGCTAATGTTTATCTGGCCCCACCACATCCACAGTTGATGGATTTTCATTCTTTTTTTTTTTTTGTCATCATAATTACAAGGCTGCTGCATCTCTATAACGCTACCATAATAGTATCAATATAATATAATACTATCAAAATAAACAAATAAATAAAAAATCCTCCATACAACCTTTAATTAACCCTGGCAACATGTGTCTTTAGGAGGGGTTATAAGGTATTTATTTATTTATTTAATCAAACATCTGCAAGAAATATATACAGTTTACTTAGTTTTATAAAAAAATAAATAAATAAAATACAATACAATAAATAAGGAACTCCACCTTACCATATGACCAGGGGTCAACATGCGTACAAAGTGGACTAAGGGAGTGTGAAGTTACAGATAGCGTTCGATTCCAGTTAATTGAAGCTCATAATGCTGCTGCTAGAGTTAAGCTCCGGTCAAGCTCCAGTTAAATGAAGCTCAGTTACAGGCTCCATATTAGGAATAGGAATTTATTTATGGCCAAAATAGCAAAATAAAGACACCAGGATAATACAGAGCGGGTTAATACGAACATTTTAAGACCAAGATAACAAGGCATAATGCAGCAGTTACAGAGAGAGCGGTGACAATTTTTCAATGTAAAATCATTGAAGTCAGGGTCAGAAGGAGCTAGAAGCACCCCCATGTTCACTTCCTATTTGGTATGTCCATTTACATTCTGTGGAGGCCAATCAGGGGCCAAATGTGATATGAGGTGGCTGTTTTTCACATTCACACAGAATGCTAAATGTACAATGCAGCAAACAAACAGAATTTAGGATGATCCAATCACAGAAGTCATTGTTGCTAAATCCTCTTTGCTACTTCTTTCGTTACTCTGATCGTAAGCCACCATGTTTATTCTGAATGGGCCCTTAGTGCATCCCCGTTGACAAAGTTTTGATGTCTGCCATGTTTTCTTGTAAGTCAAACCAATTTTAAATGCCCTGGAATGAGAACACAGACAGAAGAAGGACTGCGGAAACAAGATAGAGTGAAAAGAGAAAGAGAAAAAGAAGGAAAGGTTGTGAAAAGTAGCGTGAAAGCTGTTGATGGGAGGACTTTGCTTTTGCTGTGTTGTACTTTGTTTACTCTGGATGGTGATTCTTTGACATGTGCCTTGCTCTGTTCTCCGCTTGGCCAGCTCCTGCCCCTGTGCTCCCTCTGACAGCTGGATCAGGGAGGGGGAGAGAGGGATGGATGTGCTGACAGTAAATGTACACAGAGATACAACTTCAGTACTGTGTAATGGTCTGGTTCATTTCTTATTGTTTACTGTTTTATGTCATTTGAGAGTATACACACTCTAGTGAAGATACATTGTTCATGTAACGTAGATTGGCAGCTAATAATTTTTCCAGAGTTTGATCCCAGAAGAAAATAAATTAACTGTTGTGTTTTGTTTCTGTCAATGCACAATGATCCTTTTGGCTATAGATGGGTTGGAAATTTGGGGTTAGAACTGTCAAAATTGATCACCAGAAAGTATACACACCATATGATTATTTTCTTATGAAATACACTATTGATACTAAGACTCTCATAAGTCTCATTGATACTTTTTGCACCTATATTTAGACGTATTTATTTAAAGGGACAGTAATGACTATACAATGTAAATATACCTGAATTGCACGTTAACTACTTCCCATACTATGTCATATCTTCAATCAATCTTATTCCTAACATATAGATTTTTCTGTTAAAACATTTCAATAATTGTCATTTAATTTAAACTTAAAGGTCCTATATCACACAAAATGGATTCTTGTGAGCTTTAAGCCACCATGTTATAATCGTGTTACCTCCTCAAAACACACCCATGTGTTTTATTCACACATGTTTGAGTAATCCTTTATTATTAGTCTGTTTATATCTCCAAAGCTCAAAAGTTTAGTTTCATCTTATGATGTCATGAAGCAGTAGTTTTCAAGCTAACAGCTACATTTTACCTTTTGTTCAGTAGAGATTGGAAATTCCAGGGCTGAAATCATCCAAATTATTCTAGTGAAGGGGTATGGAGTTTAAAAACACAGTGAAGCACTTCCTTTATCACCACATGACATCACAAGGTGGAGCAGAGTGTTTTCTGTGAATTGTAACTTCCTCTTTCTCAGAGTGGAAATCAGGTCAATATTTAGTTTGTACAAAACATATTCACTGTTCTTTTACTGCTCTTACAACTGCAGTTGAAATAACTGCTCTGAGTTGAAATAAAACTATCCTTTCAGATACACAGCCTTTGAATATTTTTAGAAAAACTGTTTATGCTTTAGTAGTGCGCGAGTGTCAAGATAAAACAGACTTCGAGTAAAAGTTGCAGAGAAGTATGATGGCCCGGGGGGTGATTTTTATTAACTATTTTTATTTTGCTGCCATACACTTTACAATAGTGTTTCTCTTTATTGCTCTTTGGACAAAAACAAATGGTTTTGCCTAAAGCTCACATTTTCTATGCTGCAGTTTTTAATATCTTATTTTACTTCCCCTCTCTCCCACTCTCCCTTCCTCTCCTTCCATTCTATTGAAATGCATTTGGGTCAGCGTTCTACCTCCAAAACTGCACCAAAGTCCTCTTTATAGTGCTGCTGTCTCTAACAAAGTAATTGCGCTATAGGGGATCAGCAACCTTATTCTACAGCGAGATGTATTTGATTTAAAATTTCACTGTCATATCAGTTTGTGTTACTTTGAGTTGTTTAGTTACATTTACTCGTGTTACTTGAATGAGTGAATTAAATTGTACTTCATAGAGGAGTTTTCAGCTCTAACTCTTGAGCGAGTAACACATTCTACAGTATTTTGTTATACTTAACTGTCTCTAAGTCAAAAAGTTTATGTTGTCAATGTTAAACTATTTGGACAGTTCTGTTTTTTGTTTGTTTGCTTCTTCATATGTGTGTGTTTTGGTTATATCTTGCATGTATTCTATTCCAAGGGATGTTTTTGCCAATACTAGGTCTTCTAGGCTCCTAAAATTGTACATAGTGCCACTATTATATTGTTTTCAATTACTTAAACTCAGATGTTATGTCCAGATGGTTACACTTAAAGGAAAAGTAACGTTTTTTTTCAATTTGAGCCTTATTTCGGTAATAAAACAAGTTGTTTTACTCACCCATATCACTTTGGTGCCATATGTAGCATTTCCGGAGATGTTTTAGATTAGCGTTAGGCTAACGCCGTTAGCCTAGCGCGACTTATAGCCATAGCTCGGGGCATTCCCCGAGCATGTAATATGCCCCGTGCGGGCTCCAAATAACACAAACTTTAGCACTTTTCAAATCATAGAAGCTTGATGTCTTTAGTCTACGATTTCGTTTGGTCAAAAGTGGCCTGTAATCCGAGATTTAGCCATAGTTTCGAGTAGATGAGGACGCCAGTGCGCATGCGCGGAGTGTGCTCTCAGCTCCCGGGACCCAAACATGGAACGCATAGCTGTAAACTATGGATAAATCTCGGATTACAGGCCACTTTTGATTCAAACGAAATCGTAGACTAAAGACATCGAGCATCTATGATTTGAAAAGTGCTAAAGTTTGTGTTATTTGGAGCCCGCACGGGGCATATTACATGCTCGGGGAATGCCCCGAGCTATGGCTATAAGTCGTGCTAGGCTAACGGCGTTAGCCTAGCACTAATCTAAAACATCTCCGGAAATGCTCCATATGACACCAAAGTGATATGGGTGAGTAAAACAACTTGTTTTATTACCGAAATAAGGCTCAAATTGTAAAAAACGTTACTTTTCCTTTAAGTAGTACTGTTACCAAAGACTTGTTTTACTCTTGAGTCATTTCTTAAACTACTTTGTACTTTTACTTATATTATATTTGATGAGCGAGCTACTGAACCCAAAACAATTTCCCTTGTGGATCAATAAAGTTTGTCTAAGTCTAAGGCTGCATCCCATTACTCTGTCTTACCCCTTCCCCTATTCCTTTATCGACGTCTTTGTCTTGCCCCTCGATAATGAGCTGAGAGGGCTCGGGGTACGAATGTTCCCCTAAGAAATGGGATGCCACTCGATTACCGTTTGCATCATCATCCCTTGCCTCTGGCTGCTACGTCTACAGAGGCGACAACAATTGACGCAAACACACACGTAAACAAATGCCAAGGATTATCGGGTACCTCAGCTCGACAAAAACTAGCTTGTTTATACATGAAAATTCGATGAAAACGATAACGTCGGCTAAGCAGACATCAGCTCACTAAAAGTAACGTAGAACATCAGCTTCATAATTATAAACCATGCTAAACTGTTAATTGATAATTACAACTGCTGAAAATACATTTATGAGACTCCTTGGCTGGTCGATGTGACGCTGCCATCCTGATCCCACAACCTGCCTGAGCTTGTAGGTGTACCCCTTCATTCCAAGTCTGGTCGAGAGCTTACTTCATTTCCTTGATCCGTGCCCTTTATAAAAATTAGAATCACATGAATGCGCAAAACCAAGGGGTAGGGGTAAGACGAAGGGGTAAGACAGAGAAATGGGACGCAGTCTTAGTCTATTATATATTATTTTGAGTTATTATTATTTTGACATGGGGGCTCATTTCCGAGTTAGCCAGAGTGCTGTAGAGATGTGGAGACACTTTTTAGCGAATTTCATGCAGTCCTTCCAGCTGCAGAGTTTTCAGATGCTAGGCTAGCGCAAGTCAACGGTAAATGGTAGCCGGATTTTAATCAGGGTTACCCATTCCATAGTGCACCCAAAACAAGTCAGTTATAACGGCAGACTGTCGATGTAAATATATGTTGATTGAGTAATTTTTTAGATCAAACTGACTGCGAATAGCATGAATCATTCCATATCTGAGGGACTAGCTTCGCAGCAGCAGCGGAATTTTACTTTACTCTAGTTGGTTGTGAAGTGACCAATCACGTAAACAGAGAAGCGAGAAATGTCGTAATAGGGAAGAGCACAGAGTGAAGAGGTGAATTTTAAAACAACTACCGGGCAAAATGGTTTTTCAGTGTGCATTTAGAAAATGTACCCGCAGGTGGGCTCCACAAAGTTTTCACAGCTTTCCGGTGCACGATCGAGAAGAGACGCGACTGTGGCTTGTAGCTGCTGGCTTAGACATCAACACACCGGTGGAGACGCTACATAAACAGAAGATTTGCAGTGATCATTTCGGACCAGACGACTACACCAAATCCCTTGGAAAGCCTAGTCTGACAACCACTGCAGTACCATCTGTCTTTCCAAGCGCAAGATCCCGTGATGAAGAACAGGTTTGTACCCAGGTTTTTACCCAAGCTTGCTCCTGTCGTTATGTTAGCGTGCTGGTCAAAAGGCATGCACGCTCATAAAGTTGTTGCTAGCCCGTGAACATTCATGTTGAGCACGGAACTGAAAAGACAGCCCCGCATTGATCGTTCACTCCAACGAACAATGCAACAACTCGGTTTTCTGTAGCTGTAGCGGGGGCTAACTCACCGACACTCTCGCGTTCTGCCCTTTCAACATCCATCTCTCTCAACTCTTCGTCTGTATATTCCAAGCATCGGGGAGACCTCCAAACGTGGTCATGTCTGGATTGTAGAACAGGGCAGGCTACTGCCCTGCTACTGTACTGTACTGCTATGGCTAACGACGACAGCTGAAGGTAAACAAATATCAGCTGGAAACCTAACTGCAATGTGATATCACTCCGCCCATGCCTAGCTAGATCGGGGAAAAACGCGCTGTTGCATAAGGACATAAATCCTTTAAAGTACAAGGTAGATTATATTTCTAAAATTGTTCCATCAACACAGACATTTACATCGACAGTCTGGCGTTATAGTTGACTTGTTTTGGGTGCACAATGGAGTGGGTAAGCCTGATTAAAATCAGGCTACCATTTACCGTTGACTTGCGCTAGCCTAGCAACTGAAAACTCTGCAGCTGGAAGGACTGCATGAAATTCGCTAAAAAGTGTCTCCACATCTCTGCAGCACTCTGGCTAACTCGGAAATGAGCCCCCATGTCAAAAATCCTGGAATATCCCTTTAAGTTAGTGTATACCTTCATTTGCCCTTGACACTCTTTGACACTTTTTGAAATCCAGACGTTTCGAGAGCCACCTGGAAGTCCTGCATTTTCATAATTTGTAACTATTTCGAAATAATGAAATGTTGGCTATTCTCTTCCCACCGGTGGTATTATTTTAGTGCTAAGCCAAAGAAAGGTCCTGTGCCCTTTGCCATCACAGAGATGCTCCTGTAACACACGTTGGTGTGGGTCGCGGTCAGCACCCACAAGGCCACAGTCTGAGCTGGTGATGCTACGATCAGGGTCAGTGAACTCAGCACCGAATCAGTAACACTTTGTCAGTCTGCTGCAGGGAGAGAGGGAGAGCGAGAAGAGCCAGAGGAGTGAGGGAGAGTGAGGAAAGAGAGGACGAAGGAGTTTTCAGGCTGAGTTCTTCTCAGACAACACCACCTTGTGATGTCATGTGGTAATACAGGAAATGTTCTACTGTGTTTTTAAACTCCATGCACCTTCAGTAGAATCATTTGAATGATTTCAGGCCTGGAAGTGCCAATCTTTACTGAAAAAAAGATAAACCGAGCTGTTAACTTTAAACCCACTGCTTCATGACATTTTGAGCTTTGGAGGTGTAGACAGACTACTAATGCAGGATTACTCAAACATGTGTGAATGAAACAAAACACAACTTCAGGTATGTTTTTGAGGTAACAACATTATCACATGGCTTAAAGCTCACAAAAGTCAAATGTGCATAATATAGGACATTTAAGAGATGGGAGATAGAAGAGAGAGTATGAGAAAAGAGAGCCACACAAGAGAGGAGAGGGAGGATGAGCACCAGAAGACAGAGTGAGTGAATAAGCTCTTACAGAGAGAAATGGAAATAGTAAAGATGGAGGGACAGTCAGTTGTGGTCTCAAGGGAACATTTCTATGACAGGCTTTGACCCTGTTCACTGTGAGTCATCAGGATTATATGGACTTCTCCCTGATATATTTATTTTCTTTTGAAACATAAAAACATAAAGCCTAAAAAGCAGGAGTCTCTACTGTGAAGTCCAATGCAAATCCAATGCAAATGCACTCATATTGTAAAGGCTCTTTTAATATGTTGTCCTTATGTAAATGTATTACAATAGTGTTGTCACGGTACTAAATATTCCAACTCTAAAACAGTATTTTTAGACAGCAATGTAATTTTAACACAAAATAATATTCTCTTCTATGTTGGCTTATGTTCTGATACTAGTTTGGAAATACACTACCAGTCAAAAGTTTGGACACACCATCTCATCTTTTATTTTATTTATTTTATTCATTTTATTTATTATTATTATTATTTATTTATTCTACTTTCTACATTTGGTATACACAGAGGACATCAAGTATATGAAGTAAGGTACAAATAATTGTTTAGTATCTACAGCTCTGGGAAAAAAATAAGAGACCACTGCATTTTTTCTAAAATCAGCATCTCTACATGTATTACAGCCATTCCATTCCAGCGTCTGTTGAATTCCAACACAAACACAAAGCTGAGCTACTTCAGTTCTTGCACCAGGACTGGAATAAAGTCACCCAAGAACAATGTGAAAGACTTGTGGAGAGCATGCCAAGATGCAAGAAAGTAAAAAATTAAAAATAAGGGTTATTGCACCAAATATTGATTTCTGAACTCTTCTTAAGTGTAAACATTAGTATTATGTTGTTTTAAAATGAATTTGATCTTGTTTCTTTGCATTGTTTGAGGTCTGAAAACGTATCTTTTTTGTTATTTTGACCATTTGTCATTTTCTGCAAATAAATGCTCTAAAAGATAATATTTTTATTTGGAATTTGGTGGAAATGTTGTCAGTAGTTTATAGACTCAAACAAAAATATTCCTTTTGCCCAAACACATACCTACAGTAAAAGTAGTAAAATCAGAAAAACTGATAATTTTGCAGTGGTCTCTTATTTTTATCCAGAGCTGTATGTGTGACACTGCTGTTTGTATCAGTGAATTTTTTTTGACAATCCTGTATGGTACAATGGATGAAACAAATTTGACTGAAAACTATTATAACTCTTCTGTTCTATCTGTGAAAAATGCAGTATTTGATGTGTCCAAATGTCACTTTTTAATTAAATTTGTGATTCATATTTTATTATTTTAAAAAAGTAAACACAGGAATGGCACGCGTCTGTATGTACTTTCCATATATTTGAATCTATTTTCTTTATTGTTTTCTGATATTTTGCTATGCTATCTAAAAGCATCCTGAACACAAAATCGCACCATACTTTTGCATTACAAAGGTGACTCCGCAGACCTTGACTCATAAGTAGGACTCTGCATACTAACGCTAAAGAGTGGTGGAGATCAAAGATAACTCCACGCTTTCTATAGCATTGTGGTGAAATTGGACGAAAGCATAGACATTATCAGCACTTTACCTTGACAATGCTGTTCTTTGAAGTTCACTCTCCTGACTTATGAATTAATTTAAAAGAACTGTTTGAGAGAAATACATAAAAAAAGTGTAGTAGTAGAGTAAAGTAGTACAGGGAGAAAGAAAGATTGGTTGAAACTGCACAGGGGAATAATTGGGCTAATGGAGAGACTCTTTGGATATTCTGCACAAGTAACAATGGAGATTATGATCTTGCAATTAGGGTAACAAGGTTTTATTGATTGACTGTCTCTCTCTCTTTCTCTGCCTCTGCTAGCGTTGTGTGGTTGGTGCCAAGGCGCTGCATGTGTTTTAGCATGCACAGTGTGTGAGGGGACCAGAGCCAGCTTACCAGTGGTTCAGAGAAAGAGTTATTCCATGGATTAACACAAACAGAGCTGAAATGTTGTAAGGATTGAGAGTGCTGAAAACATGGTGATAAACAGGGATGTTCATTATTTATCAAAGCATTTCCCAAATTGTGTTAATAAAATAATTACGGTCAGTATTGAGATGGACACAGGCAACATTAAGGAAAGATAGACAGATGGAGAGAGGCTTTATTGTTCCAGAGAGAAATTCAAGTTTTGCTGCAGCAACATTTACATTGCTCTTCTCCTCTCCCTTTATGTCTCAGTCAAAGGTTTCGGTGCAGTTTGCAGGAACAGCAGGACCGGTCAGGTTGAGTCAGCAGATCTGTGTCAGGGCAGTTTGAGGAGAGGAGGAGCCAAAAGTGTCCCTCCTCTGTGTCCTGCAGCATCACAGCAGTGTCCAAGGGCATACAGGTGAACACAACAGGAAAGGCATTGTTCTTTCAAAGTGTTTCCCCTGGAGGTCTCCTGGAGTGTTTCCTCTGGAAAGTCTTCTGCCACTTTTGCTGCCGCATATGGTGTAAAAAGCCTGTTGCATCTCAAATCTCCATAAGTAACTTCTTTCACACAATCAAACTGTCCATTATTTAGGTTGTGTACATGCTGCACTTATCAACCTCATGATGTGCAATAGATAATATAACACTCCCTAGACAATACTCCCTACAACTGGATATAGCTGGTGTACTGTCAGATTGAGACGCTTTGTCAGTTTAAGACGCCTCCTCGAGATCTGCGCAAGCGCGCATGATGTAATGGTTTAAGACGCCTCCTTTGAATGAAAACTATAACGATGCAGTCAAATGTTAAATCCAAACTGTTATAATCTGACGTATGTATTCTGCCACAAATCTAACATTCACATCTCGTTCTTTACATGCTTAATTGGTTAAAACATAGAATAAAACCAATACTGTTAAAATGTTACTTAGGCTACGTTCACACTGCAGCCTGAAACGACCCAAATCCGATTTTTTTGCCTCTATGCGACCTGTATCTGATCTTCTAATGACAGTGTGAACGACACAGATCCGATTTTTTCAAATGCGATCCAGGCCACTTGGATATGTGGTCCTAAATCCGATACATATCCGATCTTTTGACATGCGACTTCAGTCTGAACGGCCAGGTCGCATTCATCCGACCTGAGTGTGTTTCCTCCAATGAGAGTGGTACAAGTAGGCGTTCACAAATGTGCACAAATGTTCTTCTCGTCATGCGAAAATAGCATATAAACTCGTATCAGTGAAGCGGCGAAGCACGTAGCAATCTCACCCCTCCTGCCTGTGACTCCGCACCCACATGTTCCTTTCTGCACACGTTGCTGCCACTGCCCCGCAAAACGCTGTGGCCAAAAACCTCGTCCTTCTCCTTCTCCGTCTCCTCCTTAAAACAAATAAGCTGTACATGTTTTGGCTCCGGCACGAAAGCAACTTTAGGCTACTTCCGTAAACATTGAGCGCGTTCGCTGCGTGTGACGTCATCGTGTCCTCCAAGGCGCATGCGGGACACTTTTGGGGAGTTTAGCGTTCACACTGGAGATCACATACAATTCGCATTTAACTGGAAATGTGAACGGCCTCGCAAAAAAATCGGATTTCACAAAAAAATCGGAATTGAGCATTAAGCCCTGCAGTGTGAACGTAGCCTTACTTGCGCAGTAGCGCATAAAACTGTCAAAGCGAGACTCTTCGACAGCCCAGCTGTTTTTAAACCATTACATCATATGCGCAACTGACAAAGCGTCTCACTCTGACAGTACAATAAAACTGTCAAAGCGAGACGCTTTGACAGCCCAGCTGTTTTTAAACCATTACATCATATGCACAGTAGCGCTCATCTCGAGGAGTCGAGGAGGCGTCTGAAAGTGACAAAGCGTCTCGGTTATCTGACGTAGGTATTCTGCCGCAAATCTAACATTCACATCTCGTTCAAACATACAATAAAACCAATAGACTGTTAAAATGTTACTTACTTAAAGGTCCAGTGTGTAGGATTCGTGGCGCATAGGTGGATAGTGGCTATGGCACTTCCTGTTTTAGCTATGGCAAACCTCGAGGGTCACCCGGACGTGCCGTAGCGGACAGCTCGCGTACCCGCGTGCACCCGGTGCTGCGAGCCCCCCTCACCGACGACGGTATTAATAAAACGCGGTCTCCCGTTCAGTTTTTTTTTTTTTTTCTTTTTGCATGAAAACACACATTTCTGATCGTGTACCATGACAATCTACATATCAAATGAAACCTTACAGTCTCCTCTTTTTGACTATGCAATTCATTTCCCGGCACAACAATCACTCCCTGAGCACATGGGGCTTTTATACAGAAAAGCACAAAACGAGGTTTGTTACTTAGCTTACCTTTGAAGGCCTTGCACAGGTCAAACTCTGTATTTCACCACAAGCCTGGTGTCCATAAGGATCCAGCGAATAAAATCCAGTAAAACAATTTAGTCCAAAACACGTGTTAGATCCATTACGACGTGTGATACAGCAGCATGCTTGTTGTTTACCCAAAACCCGACCGGCACCTCTCTCCCTCTCTCTTGCGCAGCGCGCGCCGAGCGCTCCGCCTGCTTTGCCTCCGGTGCTGCCACGAGCCTTGCCGAAGGCGAAGCCGGAGCCCAAATGTCCTTCTGCGGCTCTCGTATTCAAAATGGCTGCCTCTATATGGGGAGGATCCCCCTTTTATGTGACTATATCTAAGTTCAACAGAATACTTTGATTTCATGATGGAAGTGAAAAGGCTTGGAAAACAATGTATTTTTGAATGGGTATCTTCAATTTCGGTAATTAACGGGTAAAAATCTTACACACTGTCCCTTTAAGCAGTAGCGCATGAAAGCGTACGGCTTTCACATTACAGCTGTAGCTCAGCTGTTTTTAAACCATTACATCATGCGCGCTTGCGCAGTAATAATAATAATAATTAATAATAATAATTAATTGCATTTATATAGCGCCTTTCACGACACACCAGTAGCGCTCATGTCGAGGAGGCGTCTTAAACCATTACATCATGCGCGCTTGCGCAGATCTCGAGGAGGCGCCTTAAACTGACAAAGCGTCTCAATCTGACAGTACACCGGTATTGTACATCTTATTTGATATTGTATTTTATATTTGATTACTACTTTTCTATTTGTACATATACATTCATTATCTTTATTTTTTTGTATATAATTATGTCTCATCTGACACTGGTCTATTGCTCTTTGGTTGCTATTCCATCTATTTCTTCATTTCCATCTTCTTTTTTTCTTTCTTTTTCTCCTTTACCCTCTGTTATATATTATATATTTGTTGAGTGAGCTTCCATACCCAAAACAATTTCCCTTGTGGATCAATAAAGTTTGTCTAAGTCTAATATATGGTGTTAAAAAAACAGCTTAAAAGCAGCTCAGTGTGTGAGCCATGTAGCTACAGCATGTAGCTTTTTAGCCAACAAAATAAACTAAAACAAAATCATGTCTATCATTTTGGTTGTGTTTATTGCATAGAAAAAACAAAACAAAAACAAAACATGCATCCTTACACTGATTCAGCTTGCATCTCCACAAACCTGTCTCAGGTTTGAGGACTCTCACCTGCTTGGCTCCATAGTCAAAGTCAAAGTCAAAGTGTACTTTATTGTCAGTTCACTACGTAACAGACATTACACAGAGGACTGAAAGTGCGTTTCACCAGACACCAAATGTGCAATTTAAACTAAAAAAACACACACACACCAACACACACACACACACACACGCACACACATGCACACACAGCTACACTCATGGACATGAAGTGTACACAGACATCAGCAATAAATAAACATAAGACAAACAGGTAAACATATACGCTTCAACAAGAAGGAAAGATAGAAACAGAAATGTTCCATTGTAATCTTCCACAGTATGACATAAAACACATCTATCTTCATGGAGAATGTTCCGAAGTATGGTTTCAACTTTCTGTTTCCATGGAATCCTGCAGGTGATACTGTACCTAAAAAAATGTAAAAAAAAAAAAAAATAACTAGATCAGGCCGTGACTAGTGCATTTGTATTTGGGACTCTGTTTTCAGTGAATGCAGTGGCCTCATTCTCTGTAAGTAGAACACAGGTTTGAACAGTGTCTAGTGATCATGGCAGAGTTTTACATGTCCAAAGTTTTTAAAAACCGTGTGAAACATGATAAAACATAATACATTTAAAGCATATTCACAGTCAGAGCCTCATTACAATAGTACTGAACTTGAATTTATGAATTTTATTGATTGCAGTTTCATCCTTTGACCACATTAGCAGACCTGTTTCTTTGACATACTGTATTTAGTCATGGAAGGGGACAAAAAGAATCACTACATATGAAAGAATTCATTCTTCCATATTTTTTTTTTAACTTCATAATCAATTGTGCTGAGAAACAAAACAATAATAATTTAACATGACTATGAAAAAAAAGACAAAAACCTGAATGATTAATGGTTAATGATTGGATAAATGCAACAATAGACCAGTAGTGTTTAATTATCATATTACCATGGAAACAGGCAGCAGGAGGCCCTTCTCCAGGCCCAATGAGAAGTGGGGAGTCAAGTTTGTGGAGATGCAAGCCCAGTTACAGTAAATTCAGTTGTTTTGTACAGCTCTGGAAAAAAATAAGAGATCACTGCATTTTTTTTCTGAAATCAGCATCTCTACATGTATTACAGCCATTCCATTCCAGCGTTTGTTGAATTCCAACACAAACACAAAGCTGAGCTACTTCAGTTCTTGCACCAGGAGTGGAATAAAGTCACCCAAGAACAATGTTAAAGACTTGTGGAGAGCATGTCAAGACGCATGAAAGCTGTGATTAAAAATAAGAGTTATTGCACCAAATATTGATTTCTGAACTCTTCTTAAGTGTAAACATTAGTATTATGTTGTTTTAAAATGAATTTGATCTTGTTTCTTTGCATTGTTTGAGGTCTGAAAACATGTATCTTTTTTGTTATTTTGACCATTTGTCATTTTCTGCAAATAAATGCTCTAAACGATAATATTTTTATTTGGAGTTTGGGGGAAATGTTGTCAGTAGTTTATAGACTCAAAGAGAAATGTTCCTTTTGCCCAAACACATACCTGTAAGTAGTAAAATCAGAAAAACTGATAATTTTGCATTGGTCTCTTTTTTTTTCCAGAGCTGTATGTTTTTCAGTTAAATAAAAACAACAAAATTAAGAATAAATAAATAAATAAAACCATGCTCTCTTTTACACAGTTACAAAATTAATATTAAACACTAGATTCATCTCTTTTTCATGTATAACCAGTGCACCTCCTCAGCTCCTCCTCATCACTGGACCATGTGTTTCTGATAAACCCTCCAGAACCTGATCTCTGCTTCTTTAACATCTAACCTTTGACACATATATCACCTATTACCGCCCGCCGCAGATTAAAGGCCCATCCACCTTAACATTTACATGAATCATTCCGCTGTTTGGACTCTCCCCGCCCTCCGATTGGTCCAGGTCGGTCATGTGTGACTGTCAGGAAGCGTGCTGACTGGAGGAGACAGTATCTTTTGGATCAAGGCCATGATTAAAGGAACCGGGCAGCGTTTTGTAAAGTCGGCCATTTTGGGGTCCATCAGGCGGTGCCCCACTCCTCCTGGTCTGAATTAACGGTGTTAGCATTAGCCTGATTTACAGCTTCCTCTTGTTTAGGTTAGACTCAGGTTTCTCCTTGGACAAATCTCTGCCTGCAATGCACTAATCTTCTTAAATTAAATATATTTCTTTTTATGGATTCATTCATAACCAGTGGCCGTGTATCCAATGTGTTAGAACAACACAAATCTTCTTTGGTTCCATCTGTTTCCTCATTTGTCACGGCACATTTTATACTTTGAAATTAATTTGATGTGTAAGGGAAAGAACACATCAGTGAAATAGGTCCAATATTACGCAATTCTTATGCAATTATGATGCTGGTACCTCCTCAAAAACATACCCAGAGTTGTGTTTTGTTTCATTCTCACATGTTTGAGTCATCTTTTATTATCTATTTGTCTCCAAACCGTAAAATGCTCTGTTGAGACCAGTTAAATTCTAACAATTCAATGTAATTTTTTTTAAACATGTGATCTACACAAACATAGTAGGGGTTTGTCAGGTTTTCTATTTTCTTAAAGTCCTTAAACTTTGTGTTGCAACACTGGATTTTCCCATTGGAGGCAAATGGAGTGCCATGGAATCTTAATCAATAATCAATAATTTAAGTTATGTTTTAGAAGACAGGGGTGGGATTCAATAAGTTTTCTTCTTCCCACATCTTTTCGAGCAAAAAAAATTATTTGACTGTATATTGGTTACGTGTGTTTATTTCCTTGTGTTGACCTGCTCAAAATGAATAAATAAATGAAATGAAAATGAAATCTTTTTAAAGAGCCCATGTTACGTTATTTTCTGATCTATATGTTATTATGTTGTTTCCTCATCAAAAACATAAACCAGAGTTGTGTTTTGTTTAATTCACACATGTTTGCATAATTTCAGCCTTCGAATTTCCAATTTGTACTAAACAAAAGGTAAAAAGTAACTGTTAACATGACATCACAAGGTGGAACAGATCATTTTGAGCTTTGGAGATGCAAGTAGACTCACACTAAAGGGTTACTCAAATATTTGTGAATAAAACAACACAACTCCAGGTATGTTTTTGAGGAGGTAGGTTTGAGGAGGAGAAGAGGAGAGAAAAAGGAGAAAATAAGATGAGAGAGAAAGGAGGAGAGAAAGAGGAGAGAGAGAGAGGGGAGGAGAGAGAGAGAGGAGAAGAGGAGAGAAAGATGAGAAGAGAGAGAGAAAGAGGAGAGAGAGAGAAGAGGAGAGAGAGGGGAGAAGAGAGAGAGAAAGAAGAGAGAAAGATGAGGAGAGGAGAAAATAAGAGGAGAGAGAGAGAAGAGAGAGAGGAGAAGAGAGGGAGACAGATGAGAAGAGTAGAGAGAGAGAGAGAGGAGAGAGAGGGGAGGAGAGAAAGAGGAGAAAATAAGAGGAGAGAAAGGGAAGAAGAGAGAGAGAGAGAGTGAAGAGAGAGGAGAGAGAGGAGAGGAGAAGAGAGAGCAGAGGAGAAGAGGAGAGAGACAGGAGAAGAGGAGAGAAAGAGGAGAAAATAAGATGAGAGAGAGAGAGGAGGAGAGAGAAGAGAAGAGAGGGGAGAGGAGAGAGAGGAGACGAGGAGAGAGAGGAGAGGAGAGAGAGGAGAAGAAGAGAGAAAGAGGAGAAAATAAGAGTAGAGAGAGAGGGAAGAGGAGAGAAAGAGGAGAAAATAAGAGGAGAGGGAGAGGAGAAGAGAAGAGAAGAGAGGGGAGAGGAGAGCGAGGAGAAGAGGAGAGAGAGGAGAGGAGAGAGACAGGAGAAGAGGAGAGAAAGAGGAGAAAATAAGATGAGAGAGAGAGGAGGAGAGAAAGAAGAGAGGGAGAGAAGAGAGAGGAGAAGAGTAGAGAGAGGAGAGGAGAGAGAGGAGAAGAAGAGAGAAAGAGGAGAAAATAAGAGTAGAGAGAGAGGGAAGAGGAGAGAAAGAGGAGAAAATAAGAGGAGAGAGAGAGGGAAGAAGAGAGAAAGAGGATAAAATAAGAGGGGAGAGAGAGAGGGAAGAGGAGAGAAAGAGGAGAAAATAAGAGGAGAGGGGAGGTTCTATCCAGCGCTGCCACAACAAATATGCCTGCGTATCTTTTTGCTTTGTCTGTGCCCTGCTTCGTCAGCGATCGGCTATAGAAATATTTTGGCAGACTGCGCTTTGTTTTCATTTTCACAAAAGATGGAGAGAGGGGGGGAGAGAGGGAGGGGAGAGAGGGGGATGGGTGAAGGAGAGAGAGGTCGGCAAAGGTAAAGAATTGGTGTCGAAAGAATAATTTTACATTGTTTTTAAGAATGATAAATCTAATGACGTGTTTAACTTGAGTAATCCAGTTGAATTAATGCTTTAAATCTTTTCTTCCATTTATGACAATGTAGATATTTAAAGAGCCCATATTATGTTATTTTCTGATCTATGTTATAATGTTTTCTCCTCATTAAAAACATACCTGGAGTTGTGTTGTGTTTCATTCACACAAACCCTGCATGTGGGCTTTAGGACTTCTTCTCTCAAATGGAAAACACTGTTCCACCTTGTTATGTCATGTGGTAATACAGGAAATGCTCCAGTGTGTTTTTGAACTCAATATATCTTCACTAGAATCATTTGGATGATTTCAGCCCTGGAATTTGCAATCTCTACTGAACAAAAGGTAAAAGGTAGCTGTTAAGTTAACAATTACTGCTTCATGACATCACAAGGTGGAACAGAGCATTTTCTTCTCCTCTTTCTCTCTTCTCTTGTCTCGTTCACCCTCTTTTCTGGCCTTACTGTCATTCTCTCACCCCTTTAATAGCTCTTGTGGTGAAAATACTGTGGTGTTACTTGTATAATTGTGTAACACGTTTTTTTTTCTACCTGTTTTGAGTCACTCGTCACAGATTTTTGTTAAATGTCCTGTATCACACAAAACTGACTTCTGTGAGCTTTACGTCACGTTATAATGCTGTTACCTCCTCAAAAACATACCTGGAGTTGTGCTGTTTTATTCACAAATATTTGAGTAACCCTTTAGTGTTAGTCTACTTGCATCTCCAAAGCTCAAAATGATCTGTTCCACCTTGTGATGTCATGTTAACAGTTACTTTTTACCTTTTGTTTAGTACAAATTGGAAATTCGAGGGCTGAAATGATCCAAACATGCGTGACTTAAACAAAACACAACTCTGGTTGGTTTGTGTTTTTGATGAGGAAACAACATTATAACATATAGATCAGAAAATAGCGTAACATGGGCTCTTTAAAAAATATTTCATTTTCATTTCATTTATTCATTTTGAGCAGGTCAACACAAGGAAATAAATACACGTAACCAATATACAGTCAAATATATTTGTTTTTTGCTCGAAAAGGAGTGGGAAGAAGAAAACGTATTGAATCCCACCCCTGTCTTCCAAAACATAACTTAAATTATTGATTAAGATTCCATGTCACACCATTTGCCTCCAGTGGGGAAATCCAGTGTTGCAACGCAAAGTTTAAGGACTGTAAGAAAATAGAAAACTGACATACCCCTGCTATGATTGTGTTGATCACATGTTAAAAAAATACATTGAATTGTTAGAATTTAGCTGGTCACAATTGTACAGGCCTTACAATAATTTTAAATGACTTTTTTCTGGCTGATTTAATTTTTATTTAAAGGTGCACTGAGTGAACTTTTGGTCTGTCTATGCTTGTTTCTATGGATATGTCATTCCTTTGCTTGGCATTTTCCACAGTATGACATTAAACAGCTCTACCTTAGATTTATTAAATGATTTATTTTTGTATTTTTGTTTGTTTATTTCATTCATCAAGTATAAAAAGACATCAACAGTGATAGCAATACAAAAAAATTGAATGAAAGGGAGCAGAAAGAAGAGTCATCTTATGTTATCTGCCCCCTTCTTCCCTTTTCCAGACAATAACACCGATAGTGACTATAAAACATTTCATCAATACATTCCATTTCAATCACAATTATTAATCAATTGTAAAAAAGAAAGCTTCATTTTTATCTGCAACAACTTAGTTTTCTTGTTCATACCTACACATTACACTGGATTTTATGTATGTCCTTATTGTACTTGATTCTTTGATTTCTTTGTCAAGACTATTCCATAAATGAACTCCTTTCACAGCGACGCTTCGCTCCATAATCTTGGTTCTGAATCTGTGTTTTTTAAATATGTAGGTTCCCTTTAAATTGTACTGGCTTGTTCTGGCCTCAAACAGTCTTTGAATATTTACAGGTAACACTCTGCACTTTGCTTTATACATGAAATTATTGCTTAAAAATACATAGAAAAAATGTATTCTGACTGTGAGCGGGGCTGCCCCTCCACAGATCTGACCTGTAACTTGGTCTGGTTTGGGCTCCGTGAAGATAGAAAGGTTTAATGCCATACTGTGAAACTTTCCAGACAAAGCAATAGCAGCTCAAGCTAGCATTTAAAGGATCCTGCACCAGTAAAGTTATGCAGTGCACCTTTAATAAAAGAAAGGTGTTGTAATCTATTCATAACTTTTGTGCAATTTCGAAAAAAATGAATACAGTGGTCCCTCGTTTATCGCGGGGGTTTGGTTCCAGAAATAACCCGTAATGAGTGAAATCCGCGAAGTAGGACAACTTTATATTTTTCAATTATTATACATGTTTTAAGGCTGTAAAAGCCTTAAAACACTGGAATTAACGTTTCATCACATTTCTCTCTCGTTTAAACACTCAGATTTTCGTAGATTTTCAACAAAATGTATTAATAGTGAAGCGGGGGGGCTCCACTAGGAGCCCCGCCGGATGCGCGAGGAGCGCGGAGGCATGAGTCACTGGATCCGCAGGAAGCACCACGCTCATCCAACGGCACTGCCACGTCCCGGGACGCGACGCGCACCAACCCCTTAGAGAAGTGCGCGACATGTGCACCCGCTCATCATGGTTAAATCCGTGACAGAGCAGCATGACCGGCGTGAAGCCGCGCGTACACCGGGGCTGCGAGCACGAGATTGAACTGCGGCGCCCGGACCGCGTCCTCTCAGCCCAAGCCACAAACCGAACACGCACAAACGAAACGCAAGAGCCGCACGAAACCAGCAAAGAGCCACACAGAGTGATTTAATCCTGGTTTAGACCTGGTCTAGTCCCGGTTTAGTGCAGGTCTAGACCTGTTCCAGTCCTGGTTTAGTCCAGGACCAGTCCAGGTTTAGACCTGGTTTAGACCTGGTTTAGACCTGGTCTAGACCTGGTTTAGTTCTGGTCTAGACCTAGTTTAGTCCACGTTTAGTCCTGGTTTAGTTCTGGTCTAGACCTAGTTTAGTCCTGGTCTAGTCCCGGTCCCCCCTGCGTCCCCCCATCTATCAATCGGCAAAGGTCTACAGTCTCTTAGCCAATCAGGACGCAGAACACAATGTTACACTATTAAAAAAAAAAAAAAAAAATCTGCGAAACAGCGAGGCCGCGAACAGTGAACCGCGATAGAGCTAGGAAAGACTGTATATCAAGGCAAGATTTAGATTTTTAGTCAAATCTAAATAATTATGTTAACTATGTTTTAGTGAAATTCATAATCTAACCTGTCACATACACTTTCAATAAAGCAACTTATTAGCTCTATCAAATTTAAAATGAACATCTTGTAAAAGGAGTTAGCATAAAACAGCCCAACTGTTCCATTTGCTGTTGTAGAAAAGTGTCGCACAAACATAAATCCCTTTCGACTTATTTCCATATTCAAGAGAAAAAAGCTGTGATATTATTTTTCATATAAAACTGGTTAAGCTGCAGCTCATAGACGCTTTGAATTCAAATTTGTTGTGACAAAGCCCTGGGCAACAAGCTTATTTTTTACAATATTTATTTTTTCCTCTCAGTCAAATGAAGTAAGTTTGAAAAGTAGAAAGTAGATTTAAAATAGTTGTTGAAATTGTCTATTTGATTCGTCCTATCTGAGCCATTGTCAGAAGTTTAATTTAAGTTGAATTCACAAACTTGTAATTTGGCTTTAAATACAAAATACTATGGGAATTTGTTATTGTTGGTTGTTTTTTTAGTTAGTTTTTTCCCTCATTTTCTTTGGAAATCAGTGTACTCTTTGTTAGTCTGTTAAAAGTATTTGGGCTTTAAAAACATGGAGGAGCCTCATGAATTACTACAAGATAAGGCAATGTTGAGAGTGGACAACGGTGTAAATTTGCAAGATTACTTACTGGAATTTTTACTACTGTTGTTTACTGCTGTTATTGCACTAGAATTACTACTGTTGCACATTTATTTTATCTTAACTTCAATGCACATTCTATTGCACATTACCATTTCACTTCTGTATCTTCCATTGCACATTTTTGATGCACACTGCACACTTTGGAAATCTGTATATAGATATTTATTTATTATGTTGCACTGCTTTAAGATTTTAGATCTTAGACTTTAGTTTAACTTTAGATCTCTGTCTTAGATAGTTTGTTGTGTTTTGTCTTCATATTGTATCTTGTACACTGTCTTTTTGCACTACCTGGCCAGAGAGAAACGAAATTTCGATTCACTGTATGTTGAACACATATGGCAGTGCAATTATTTCCTTGTATAGACCCCTGCTGTAGAACATTCTAGGCAGAGCAATGACATATCCATAGAAACAAGCAGGTGATGGACCCCAAACTAAAAAGTTACATAATGCACCTTTAATGTTAAATTTAAATAAAAACACTGCACATCAATACCCAATAAGTGACTACTATACATTCTAAAATCTACAGTATCAATGCTAAAAATGCTACTATAAGACCATAAGACTAAGGCTACATTCAGACTGCAGCCTGAAGTGACCCAAATCCGATTTTTTTTTTTTGCGTCTAAGCGACCTGTATCTGATCTTTTAATGACAGTCTGAACAACACAGATCCGATTTTTTCAAATGTGACCCAGGCCACTTGGATATGTGGTCCTAAAATCGATACATATCCGATCTTTTGACATGCGACTTCAGTCTGAACGGCCAGGTCGCATTCATCCAACCTACACGTCATCAACAAGCGAGAGTGGTACAAGTAGGCGCTCACAAATGTACACAAACGTTCTTCTCATCATAAAAAACATTGTGTATGAAGTCCATGTCAGTGAAGCAGCAAAGCACATAGCAATCCCACCACTCAGCACCAACACGTTCCTTTCTACAGATGTTGCTGCCCCACAAAACGCCAAGGCCAAAAACCTCCTCCTTCTCAATCTCCTCCTTAAAACAAATAAGTTGTACATGTTCTGGCTCCGGTACGACAGCAACTTTAAAATCGCCAGGCGTTCAATGCTAGCTTCCATGTTTAGGCTACTTCCGTAAACACTGAGCACGCTCGCCGAGTGTGACATCGTGTCCTCCAACACTTTTAGAACACTTTTGGGGCGTTTAAAGTTCACAGTGGAGATCACATACAAGTCACATTTAATTGGAAATGTGATCGACCTCGCAAAAAAAATCAGATTTCACAAAAAAATCCGAATTGAGCTTTAAGCCCTGCAGTCTGAACGTAGCCTAAGATTCATAGTCAAATACAACACTTGCCTTCTCCCTGCTCCATGTAAAGCAGCATTATGACGGCACAGAAACACAACTGCCTTGAATAATGCACGTTTGTTTGCGTGACTCCTCCATCAGCGCTGCTTTTGTCTGCGTCAACATTGTCATCGCACACACACACACATATCCACCAAACTCTTATTGTGTTTTTATTGTACCATGTTTTTTGTCCATCTGACTGGCTCTTAAAGCAATAATTAGTTTTGTCATTCACACACGGGCCCCATTGTACACGTGTTAATAGCGACGACACTGAGAGGAGAGGCAGGCCTAGAGCTGTTTGAATGTAATTGTCTGTAAGTATTGATGGCTGAATACAGTAGCGTTAAACTATTGTGATCATATAAAGTTAAAAAGTTGTGTTTGTGTTGGGATCTTGTCTTGACAACGAATTTGATTTATGCCATGATAGTTTTTATACAACTTCTAAATAGTGTTCTTCAGAATTAGAGTGGATTTCATTGCTGATTTTGAGTTGATTTGTTTAAATTTGTGGTGAATTTGTCATGGAAAAAAGTTTGACACTGATGTACTCCTGATATTGAAAATAAACAATTTCTTTTTCATAGCCTATTTGAGCAAAATTTGTCTGGCCCCAGAACAGGTACAAGCAGCCCTCGAGGTCGAAATAAGTCCATTATGTTTTGTCTGCATCTAATTACAAAGCGTTTGAAGCACCCAAGGATCTGGAATTGTATGATTAGCATGCTAATTGTTAGCATTAGGGTGACAGCCCAACTGTTGGGAATGCTTAAGATAAGTGAAGAATAATTTGGGACCACTGCAAACCGTTCTGAATGCTCTGTCAAGGTTAAGCAAAATGTATTTTATATTCTGTGGCTGTCAGTCTGTAGAACTGTAGAGAAACATTAGCATTTTAGTCATTCCAAAAAAACAGGTTTCCTGTACACTTGCTTGACTTTTTTTATTCTTTATTAGGCTAGAGTAGGGGTCGGCAACCCGCGGCTCCAGAGCCACATGCGGCTCTTTGATCCCTCAGTACAGCGGCCCCTCGTTTATCACGGGGGTTACGTTCTAAAAATAACCCACGATAAGCGAAATCCGCAAAGTCATCAGCTTTATATTTTACAATTATTCTCCATGTTTTAAGGCTGTAAACGCCTCACCACACCCATTCTACACTTTTCTCACCGTGGAATTAACGTTTTCTCACATTTCTCTCTTGTTTAAACACTCAAACTTTTGTAGATTTTCAACAAAAAAGCACAGTATTATAGAACGAAACCAAAGTGTGCTGTGGCGGGTTTTGTCAGGGAGAAAACTTGCAAACATACAGCACTTCAGAGTCACACTGCGATCGAACATTTATATAAATCTGGGAAACTGAACGCATTCTGTACTGAACAGGAGACACGGAGCAGAATGACTGACGAATCAGCAAAGGTCTACAGTCCTTTAGCCAATCAGGATGCAGAAATGCGCGTTGATACACTATTAAAAAAAAATTGCAATAAAAAAATCTGCGAAACAGCGAGGCCACGAAAAGTGAACCACGATATAGCGAGGGACCACTGTATTTAATTAAAATGTATTTTATTTTAGTTCATTCATTTTCAAAATGTAATTCTATGGCACAAAGGCAAAAAAGGCTGTTATATGCAGTGTTATTTCATTTTAAATTTCAAAAGGGTTTTGTAGCTCCCAGTGTTTTCTTTACTGTGTGAAACGGGTCCAAATGGCTCTTTGAGTGGTAAAGGTTGCCGACCCCTGGGGTAGAGCAAACAACGCGTTTCGCCTCTACAGCATCATCAGGTTCGTCATCAGGAACCTGGTGTAGAGACGAAATGCGTTGTTCGCTCTAGCCTAATAAAGAATAAAGAAAAAAAGTCAAGCAAGTGTGCGGTAAACCTTCTCTTTTTTTGGAATTGTTGAATGTTCCTGCTGTTACCAGGATCTGGAAGCTGTGCATGGAGTCTTGAACTTTTGAATTAACATTTTAGTTTCGCTACTTATGGAAAATGGTATTCAAATTAATGTACTGTTACTTCCATACTGTTACTAATATAATTACACAACTTTTGCTACCACCAGTGTCCTATATCTGACATATTGTTGTCCTATTCAGCTTCCCATTAAAATTAATATAAAACCCATATGTTCATAAGCAAGAGTTAAAGTGGAGATGTGCCTAGAATGTTCCACAGTATTGCCACAAACTTGAGAATCTCCATGGAGACTTGCAAGCCAATTTACAGGTCAGATTTGTGGAGAGGTGACCCCAATCACAGTAAAAAGAGATTTTTTAGATATTTTTGAGCAATAGTTGAATAAATGCAAGACAGATTAGCTCAATACCACACTGGACAATTTAAACCAAAGCATTAACATCTCCATGGAGACAAACAGGTTGCAGACCCTCTCCAGAAAAGTTACACAGTACACAGTACACCTTTAAAGTAGTAATCTGCATAACTGAAGTACAGTCTACGTAGATATATTTTTGTCACATTTGTACTAGTGGTTTCCCATTGTATTGTTTCACTTTTTCTCATTTGATTTTGCTTACAAGACACTGAAATCACCCGGGACCCATTTAAATGTGTTTTTCTGTCTCCGCCACAAAGCCAGCGCTGATGTTGACAGCCCTCCTCACATCTCCTCTTTCGCTTTATTAGTGCTTCTAGGCACCGAATGACACATCTCCGACATGATCTCTGTACTCAAGTGTTGTGGAGCAAACAAATAGACAAGAGCTCTTACTTAATAAGACCAAAACACAAAGGAATTCACACTTCAGTAATCCTCCTTTTAATTTATATTGTTTAATTTTTGTTAACATTGTTTAACCCTCCGGTCGTGTTCGCCTCCAGCCCCCTACTTTAGTGTTCCCGGTCAAAATTGACCGGTCTGTTTTAACTGCTCTTAAATTAGCACAAACATTTTTTTTTTTCCACACCAATTTTTTTATTAAGCATTCTTTAGTTGAGAACAATGTTTCAAAGTAGTGTCTAACAACAATTTATAGAAGTAAACATTAAATAACATCAGTTAAAATACAATTGGGCACTGAAAATGAACTACAAAATGAACATATAATACAAAAAATAAATGGAATACCAAACACCAAACTCAATAGGGTGTGTGTGTGTGTGTGTGTGTGTGTGTGTGTGTGTGTGTGTGTGTGTGTGTGTGTGTGTGTGTGTGTGTGTGTGTGTGTGTGTGTTTTCATGCACATGAGTGGCATGTGACACTCAGGTCAGAGTGAGCCTTGCAAACATAAGCATGACATTAGCAGCATGTCAGGCTCGTTTTGATGTCTCTAAGGGCATAGAGGCCACAACGCTTCCTTTTCTGCCCATGTCCTTGTTGGGGGAGAGCAGCCGGGGCTGGGGCTGGAGCTTGCATGCTCCTAACCAGACTGGCGGAGGCTGGTGTGCGGGGAATGTGCTGGCGTTGCTGTATAAGAGGAGTCACCAAAGCGAGGAAAAGTCTCCTCTTGAAACTTTTCCCCTGATTCCAGGTTGGGTCGATTGCTGTCCACACCACATACGCGTTGAAAGCTAACACATCCAGGATGTTGTGGAACAGTGCCACAGGCCAGCGAGCCGTCATCCGCTTACAGGTGTATGTACCAGTAAGCTTCAATAAAGGAACAATAAATAATTAAAGCCGCAAGCGGCGTTGGTCGGGACCTCGCACCTGCGTTTGTTCGTCTTACTGAGACGCACAGCCATACCAAATTTCGTGTGCCTGGCACAATTATCTCACTTCCTGTTGGGCGTGGCCATGACATTGTAGATACCCTGTCAGAACAGACCCTGTCAGACCCTGTCAGACCCTGTCAGACCCTGTCAGACTCTGTTAGACCCTGTCAGACCCTGCATGTGGCCTACATGCTGAGGCCTACATGCAAGGTCTGATGGTGCTTGGCCCCCACATTGCTGCTTGCAGCTATATTTATTATTATGCTTGTTCCATAGGAAGTCTATGGCAGCCCCTAGAACCGTTTGGTAAAAAGTTGTGAAATTTGGCATGCACATTCCAGCCTGTCTCCTCGTTACCCACAGCAATTTATAGGTCCCCAGCTCCAACCGTCTAGTGGCAGCAGCAGGTCAAAGTTGCAGAAATTTGTCAACTGCCTAGCAACGCACCTAGCAACCTTTGATCTGTCTTTGATGTGTCTGTTCTGACAGGGTTAGACCCTGACCCTGTCAGACCCTGTCAGACTCTGTTAGATCCTGTCAGACCTTGTTAGACCCTGTCAAACGGTGCTTGGCCCCCACATTGCTGCTTGCAGCTATATTTTCATTTGTACCAAGATGACTACACAACTACAGAATTCTCCATGCATTTAATTCAAAATTTAAGCCCATCTGAGGTACGGTGTAGGAGAAGTGTTTCAAATTCCATTCTATGTCAAATACCCCAAAATCACACAAAAGGCCAATTATCTCACTTCCTGTTGGGCGTGGCCATGACATTGCAGTGAGGCATTTGTTCGGCTTATTGAGATACACGTCCCTACCGAATTTCGTGCGCCTATCTTAAACGGTATGCCAGCCCCGAAAGACAACGCGCTAGGGGGCGCTATCGAGCTCCTGGGGGTCACTGGGGGACGGGACTTTGTGTGGTCGTACTGAATGTACGCATTTGTTCGTCTTATTGAGATACACGTCCCTACCGAATTTCGTGCGCCTATCTTAAACGGTATGCCAGCCCCGAAAGACAACGCGCTAGGGGCGCTATCGAGCTCCTGGGGGTCACTGGGGGACGGGACTTTGTGTGGTCGTACTGGCAGCACTTTGTGATGCCCGTGCAAAGTTTTGTTTTGAAGCATGGGAACATGCTCAAAATTGCCCCAATTATCTCACTTCCTGTTGGGCGTGGCCATGACATTGTAGATACCCTGTCAGAACAGACCCTGTCAGACCCTGTCAGACTCTGTTAGACCCTGTCAGACCCTGTCAGACCCTGTCAGACCCTGTCAGACTCTGTTAGACCCTGTCAGACCCTGCATGTGGCCTCCATGCTGAGGCCTACATGAACCTTCGATGCTTGTCCCCACATTGCTGCTTGCAGCTATATCAGATCAAAGGTACAAAGATCAAAGACCTTTGATCAGGGCGTTGCCTAGCAACAAATACCTCCCATTCATAACTCATCACTCCCATTCAATAAATACCTAACTTTATCGATCCGCCGTGTCGTCATATTACCGCCTATTTGAAAATCCTTCGCAATTTAACATCTCCAACGTCTTAAGATTATGTTCACCAAAGTTTAAGCCTATCTGAGGTACGGTGTAGGAGAAGTGTTTCAAATTCCATACCTAACTTTATCGATCCGCCGTATCGTCATATTACCGCCTATTTGAAAATCCTTCGCAATTTAACATCTCCAACGTCTTAAGATTATGCTTACCAAAATTTATGCCCATCTGAGGTACGGTCTAGGAGACCCCCCACTGGGGGTCTCCTAGACCCCCCACTGGGGGTCACTGGGGGACGAGACTTTGTGTGGTCGTACTGGCAGCACTTTGTGATGCCCGTGCAAAGTTTCGTTTGTTTTGAAGCATGGGAACATGCTCAAAATTGCCCCAGCGTGTATGAACAAGAATAATAATAATAATAATAATAATAATTAAAGCCGCAAGCGGCGTTGGTCGGGACCTCGCACCTGCGTTTGTTCGTCTTACTGAGACGCACACCCATACCAAATTTCGTGTGCCTGGCACAATTATCTCACTTCCTGTTGGGCGTGGCCATGACATTGTAGATACCCTGTCAGAACAGACCCTGTCAGACCCTGTCAGACTCTGTCAGACCCTGTCAGACTCTGTTAGACCCTGTCAGACCCTGCATGTGGCCTACATGCTGAGGCCTACATGAACCTTCGATGCTTGTCCCCACATTGCTGCTTGCAGCTATATCAGATCAAAGGTACAAAGATCAAAGACCTTTGATCAGGGCGTTGCCTAGCAACAAATACCTCCCATTCATAACTCATCACTCCCATTCAATAAATACCTAACTTTATCGATCCGCCGTATCGTCATATTACCGCCTATTTGAAAATCCTTCGCAATTTTACATCTCCAACGTCTTAAGATTATGTTCACCAAAATTTAAGCCTATCTGAGGTACGGTGTAGGAGAAGTGTTTCAAATTCCATACCTAACTTTATCGATCCGCCGTATCGTCATATTACCGCCTATTTGAAAATCCTTCGCAATTTAACATCTCCAACGTCTTAAGATTATGTTCACCAAAATTTAAGCCCATTTGAGGTACGGTGTAGGAGAAGTGTTTCAAATTCCATTCTATGTCCAATACCCAAAAATCACACAAAAGCCCAATTATCTCACTTCCTGTTGGGCGTGGCCATGACATTGCAGTGAGGCGTTTGTTCGTCTTATTGAGATACACGTCCCTACCGAATTTCGTGCGCCTATCTTAAACGGTATGCCAGCCCCGAAAGACAACGCGCTAGGGGGCGCTATCGAGCTCCTGGGGGTCACCGGGGGACGGGTCTTTTTGGAAGCGTAGCTGCTGCACTACGGGATGGCCATGACATTGTAGATACCCTGTCAGAACAGACCCTGTCAGACCCTGTCAGACCCTGTCAGACCCTGTCAGACTCTGTTAGACCCTGTCAGACCCTGCATGTGGCCTACATGCTGAGGCCTACATGAACCTTCGATGCTTGTCCCCACATTGCTGCTTGCAGCTATATCAGATCAAAGGTACAAAGATCAAAGACCTTTGATCAGGGCGTTGCCTAGCAACAAGTACCTCCCATTCATAACTCATCACTCCCATTCAATAAATACCTAAATTTATCGATCCGCCGTATCGTCATATTACCGCCTATTTGAAAATCCTTCGCAATTTTACATCTCCAACGTCTTAAGATTATGTTCACCAAAATTTAAGCCTATCTGAGGTACGGTGTAGGAGAAGTGTTTCAAATTCCATACCTAACTTTATCGATCCGCCGTATCGTCATATTACCGCCTATTTGAAAATCCTTCGCAATTTAACATCTCCAACGTCTTAAGATTATGTTCACCAAAATTTAAGCCCATCTGAGGTACGGTGTAGGAGAAGTGTTTCAAATTCCATTCTATGTCCAATACCCAAAAATCACACAAAAGCCCAATTATCTCACTTCCTGTTGGGCGTGGACATGACATTGCAGTGAGGCATTTGTTCGTCTTATTGAGATACACGTCCCTACCGAATTTCGTGCGCCTATCTTAAACGGTATGCCAGCCCCGAAAGACAACGCGCTAGGGGGCGCTATCGAGCTCCTGGGGGTCACTGGGGGACGGGACTTTGTGTGGTCGTACTGGCAGCACTTTGTGATGCCCGTGCAAAGTTTCGTTCGTTTTGAAGCATGGGAACATGCTCAAAATTGCCCCAGCGAGTGTGAACAAGAACAAGAATAATAATAATTAAAGCCGCAAGCGGCGTTGGTCGGGACCTCGCACCTGCGTTTGTTCGTCTTACTGAGACGCACAGCCATACGAAATTTTGTGTGCCTGGCACAATTATCTCACTTCCTGTTGGGCGTGGCCATGACATTGTAGATACCCTGTCAGAACAGACCCTGTCAGACCCTGTCAGACCCTGTCAGACCCTGTCAGACTCTGTTAGACCCTGTCAGACTCTGTCAGACCCTGTCAGACCCTGCATGTGGCCTACATGCTGAGGCCTACATGAACCTTCGATGCTTGTCCCCACATTGCTGCTTGCAGCTATATCAGATCAAAGGTACAAAGATCAAAGACCTTTGATCAGGGCGTTGCCTAGCAACAAATACCTCCCATTCATAACTCATCACTCCCATTCAATAAATACCTAACTTTATCGATCCGCCGTATCGTCATATTACCACCTATTTGAAAATCCTTCGCAATTTAACATCTCCAACGTCTTAAGATTATGTTCACCAAAATTTAAGCCCATCTGAGGTACGGTGTAGGAGAAGTGTTTCAAATTCCATTCTATGTCCAATACCCAAAAATCACACAAAAGCCCAATTATCTCACTTCCTGTTGGGCGTGGCCATGACATTGCAGTGAGGCGTTTGTTCGTCTTATTGAGATACACGTCCCTACCGAATTTCGTGCGCCTATCTTAAACGGTATGCCAGCCCCGAAAGACAACGCGCTAGGGGGCGCTATCGAGCTCCTGGGGGTCACTGGGGGACGGGACTTTGTGTGGTCGTACTGGCAGCACTTTGTGATGCCCGTGCAAAGTTTCGTTCGTTTTGAAGCATGGGAACATGCTCAAAATTGCCCCAGCGAGTGTGAACAAGAACAAGAATAATAATAATTAAAGCCGCAAGCGGCGTTGGTCGGGACCTCGCACCTGCGTTTGTTCGTCTTACTGAGACGCACAGCCATACGAAATTTCGTGTGCCTGGCACAATTATCTCACTTCCTGTTGGGCGTGGCCATGACATTGTAGATACCCTGTCAGAACAGACCCTGTCAGACCCTGTCAGACCCTGTCAGACTCTGTTAGACCCTGTCAGACCCTGCATGTGGCCTACATGCTGAGGCCTACATGAACCTTCGATGCTTGTCCCCACATTGCTGCTTGCAGCTATATCAGATCAAAGGTACAAAGATCAAAGACCTTTGATCAGGGCGTTGCCTAGCAACAAATACCTCCCATTCATAACTCATCACTCCCATTCAATAAATACCTAACTTTATCGATCCGCCGTGTCGTCATATTACCGCCTATTTGAAAATCCTTCGCAATTTAACATCTCCAACGTCTTAAGATTATGTTCACCAAAATTTAAGCCTATCTGAGGTACGGTGTAGGAGAAGTGTTTCAAATTCCATACCTAACTTTATCGATCCGCCGTATCGTCATATTACCGCCTATTTGAAAATCCTTCGCAATTTAACATCTCCAACGTCTTAAGATTATGCTTACCAAAATTTATGCCCATCTGAGGTACGGTCTAGGAGACCCCCCACTGGGGGTCCCCCAGTGGGGGGTCTCCCAGGGACCCCCAGGTCCCCCAGGGACGAGACTTTGTGTGGTCGTACTGGCAGCACTTTGTGATGCCCGTGCAAAGTTTCGTTTGTTTTGAAGCATGGGAACATGCTCAAAATTGCCCCAGCGTGTATGAACAAGAATAATAATAATAATACGGAAACAAAGCAACAACAATAGGGACCTTCGTCCCCCTTCGGGCTCGGTCCCTAATAATAGGGAAACAAAGCAACAACAATAGGGACCTTCGCCCCCTTCGGGCTCGGTCCCTAATAATAATACGGAAACAAAGCAACAACAATAGGGACCTTCGTCCCCCTTCGGGCTCGGTCCCTAATAAGAGATTAGGAACAATATTCAATCTGTCATACACAAAATGCTGATTCACCTAGATAAAAAATAAATAAAATCACCTAAATAAAATAAAACGCATGATGAGACTTTACATTACCTTATCAAGGCAGTCAACGCCTCCCTTGTTCTTGTTGTAGTCCTGGATCATCAGGGGCTTCCTGTCCTCTGTGGCGCTGATAGCGGCGACTTTGTGTACTGTGCTCATCAGGATGACATTTCTGTTCTTCTTGGGAACGTATGACACAAGTGTGAGTGTCAGTGAATGCAAATTGTGATGAGAGTGCCTGTCTTCCTCTGGTCGATACCAGCGCAGGGGGAAGTTCGGGCTTGTTCTTCTTCACTGTCCCTACCATGGTGAGCTTTCTTTTCAGTAGCTCCTGACCAAAAGCATGTGATGTGAGGAAGTTGTCACATGTGATATTATGCCCTTGGAGACCGGTTGTCATGTCCAGCACAACACGCATACCCTGGTTTGTATGTGTGTGTGTGTGTGTGTATGTGTATGTGTATGTGTGTATGTGTATGTGTATGTGTATGTGTATGTGTATGTGTGTGTGTGTGTGTGTGTGTGTGTGTGTGTGTGTGTGTGTGTGTGTGTGTGTGTGTGTGTGTGTGTGTGTGTGTGTGTGTGAGCTGGGGCAGTGTGTATGGGGATGTTTTCTGTATGTTGAATGAATTTACTCTGGATACCCATTCATTTCCTATGGCGGTCACTTTTGACCGGGAACACCACAGGTGTAACAAGGTTGATTAAAACACTCAAAATTTAACGAAATAGGTGATCATCACTTTTATATGTTCATGTCCACAGTGTGGAGGATATCATAAGGTCTTGAGGTAATCAGATGAAAAACATAATATTTATGAATATTATAAGTTGTAAAACGGTCAGATTTGACCCGAACACGACAGGAGGGTTAAAGGGCCATTATTATACACTGTTTTCTGATCCATGTTATAATATTGTTTTTTGATCAAAAGCATACCTGGAGTTGTTTATTTCATTCACATACAGCTCTGGAAAAAAAATAAGAGACCACTGCATTTTTTTCTGAAATCAGCATCTCTACATGTATTACAGCCATTCCATTCCAGCATTTGTTGAATTTCAACACAAACACAAAGCTGAGCTACTTCAGTTCTTGCACCAGGAGTGGAATAAAGTCACCCAAGAACAATGTGAAAGACTTGTGGAGAGCATGCCAAGACGCATGAAAGCTGTGATTAAAAATAAGGGTTATTGCACCAAATATTGATTTCTGAACTCTTCTTAAGTGTAAACATTAGTATTATGTTGTTTTAAAATTTATTTGATCTTCTTTCTTTGCATTGTTTGAGGTCTGAAAACATGTATCTTTTTTGTTATTTTGACCATTTGTCATTTTTTGCAAATAAATGCTCTAAACGATAATATTTTTATTTGGAATTTGAGGGAAATGTTGTCAGTAGTTTATAGACTCAAACAAGAATGTTCCTTTTGCCCAAACACATACCTATAAGTAGTAAAATCAGGAAAAACTGATCATTTTGCAGCGGTCTCTTATTTTTTTTTCCAGAGCTGTATGTTCTTCTCTCATAGGAAAATATCATATTCTTCCTTCTGATGTCATGTGGTAATACAGGAACTGCTCAAGTGTATTGTTAAACTCCATACACATTCACTAGAATTATTGGGATAATTCCAGCCCTCTCTCACAAGGTAAAAAGTATCTATTAAAAAATTCAGAGCATTGAACTTTGGAGATACAGCCAGACTAATAATAAAGAGTTACTCAAACATGTGTGAATGAAGCAAAACACAACTCTGGGTACATTTTTGATGAGGTGAAGGTGTACGGAGTTTAAAAACACACTGGAACACTTTCTTTGTATTACCACATGACATCACAAAGTGGACGAGGAAGCAACAATATAACATAGATCAGCAAATAGCATAATATTGGTCCTTGGACATCTTATTTGATATTGTATTTTCTACTTTACTACTTACTTTTTTATTTAATACTGATTTGTACATATACAATTATATTTTTTATTTTTATAATTCTGTATCATTTGACACTGGTTTATTGCTCCTTGGTTGCTATTTCATCCATTTGATGAGTGAGCTACTGTACCCAAAACAATTTCCCTTGTGAATCAATAAAGTTTGTCTAAGTCTAAGTTTAATAATAAAAACAATTTAAATCAAGTGAAGATGCAACATTGGTATTGGTTTGAAAAAAAGAAAAAGACATGATAAAAAAAAGCCCTAAGCAAAAAAAAAAATGACATGACCATATCTCATGTACAGAATTTTCCAACACTTTTTATTACCAACAGTACAGATAAAAAACACACACACATAATGAATTTATGTTTAATATTTGACAAACTGTCCCTCAGTATGTTGTGTAACAGCATTAGCTCTCCATTACTGCGGCATGCCACTTCAAATTAGCCGCCGTATAGAGTACATTAGAGCTCCTACTACAGCCCGGGGTTAAACAAACAAATTCTATCATCATATGTCGTCCAATCAAATCACTGCGACCTCTTGACCCCGGAGGTGAGTCAGATGGGAGATAACACGACGCAAAGACAGTGATTCTAATTCAAAGTGACGCGGCGATCAAACGGGATGACCTCTGTTCCAGGTGACAAGTGAGCCGAACCGAAGGAGGAAGAAAACATGAAAGGAAATAGGAAATGCATGTGATTAGAAAGTCTGGATTTAGTTATGTTTAATCAGAGCTGTGCACAAGTTTAATAGGGACGTATGTTTACTGATAGGATGGTGATTTTTTGCATTTATTTCTAGCCACTTCTAACAATTTCTTCACAAAAAAGTATTGAAGCTTCATCTGGCAGTCTTATTCATTATCTGATTCATTATCTGAAGAGGGTTAAAGCTTCTACTTAGTTAGCTTTATTATTATTTCAATCTACAGCTGCCACAGAATCCACTATATTGTCTGTTGTTTATGTGTTTCCAGACTAAAAAAGTTGTTGACTGTTAGTTTGAGAAAGTTTTTGTAACACAACAGCTATTTTTTTTTTTCAAACTTTCAAACTTTAGAAAGTCTTACTCACACTGATGGAAAAAAACAAAACTATAAAATATGCAACCATTTTATAACGGTGTTCCCTCATCGTTCGATTCCTCAAAGGTGAGTTGCATTTTGTTTGACCCTGTTTGTCCTGCATTTGAGGCTTTTGAGACGTTTTCACTTACCTACTTTTTCATACAAGGTTTAAATTTAAAAACGTAAATTAAAATCTAGTACGTGTTTTGATGACATTTCACTTTAAAAGCCTTTATCAAAGCCATACCTGGAGTTTTGTTTCATTCACATTTACGTTTAACACACAAACCCTGCATATTTAGGCTGTGTTCTTCTCTCAAACAGAAAATACTCTGTTCCCCCTTGTGATGTCATGTGGTAATACAGGAAGAGCTCCACTGTATTTTTAATACATTCACAGACATTAACTGGAATGACGTTTGGCTTTTGCCTAGAAAATATTTTGTAACTAATAAGACTCATGAGGTCTGCCTAAAAATCCTACGTAGATGTTACCCTATTAATGCTGTAATTTCAAAATTTCGTTTAAACATAGATCATCTTTGCTCATTTTTTTTCACAGCGTTGAAGAAACTATCACCCATGTGTTTTGGGAATGCTCATATGCTCAAATCTTTTGGAATGACATATCTCTGTTTGTGAATAGAAAGCTTGATAAAAACCTACGATTCAATGTAAAACATGTACTTTTTGGTGACATTCCTGCAAAAAGAAAAATAATAATAAAAAATGTGTTGAACTTGCTCCTCATCTTATCAAAATTTCATATCCATTGCTGTAAATTTTCTAGCCAGAAACCCAAATTTGCTGTATTTCAGTCCCTCTTCTCCTTCTATATAAACTCTCTAAACTATTGCACAAATCCAAAAGCCATGAAAACAAAAGCAATTTGGATGGAATTTGAAATATAAATTGTAAATGTATTGATAATTTCTATATATTTGTATAATGCATAATGCAGAAATTGCACATGCTGAATCCTATGAAAATGAACTCTTAAGCCTCGAGCATTGTTATTGTTTATACCAGAGGTCTTCAACAGGGGGTTCGCGAAGACCTCTCGGGGGTCGCGAAGGTACTGCAGGGGGGTCGCAAAATCTTTTGATTTCACTTTAAAATAATATAATTTTATATTTTAGTATTTTTAAAAACAATATATTTTTTCATTTTTCCCCAATCAATTTCTCCCTTGTCCCTCCACCCTCTTTGATGTCTTAAAATGCACTTTAATGCGTACATGACGATCTTAATAGACCTGTGTTATATGCAAGTTGTGTTTAAAAATTGCAGTAGCACATCCACCCCGTAGGGCCTATCTGGCCCATCTTTAAAATAAAAAAAACATGAAAATACAGTATTAACCTGTGTATTATTTCCTTGTATTGGATGTACCATAACAGAGTAGCAATGTTTATACATGACACTAAGCTCAATTTAATATAAAACACAATTCTATGCCATATATATAGTAGGGGGTCGCTGGCCCAGTTCGCCATCTGTTTGGGGGTCCCTGGCCTGAAAAACGTTGAAGACCCCTGGTTTATACCATTGAATATTACATTGTATATTTAAAAAACGCCATACCTTCATTAGAATCATTTGGTTGATTTCAGCCCTGGAATTTCCAGTCTCTGCTGAACTAAAGGTAAAAAGGCAGCTGTTAACTTGAAAACTACTGCTTCATGACATCACAAGTTGGAATAGAGCATTTTGAGCTTTAGAGATCTCGAGATCGTAATAATAAACATGTGTGAATGAAACAAACCACAACTCCAGCTCTGTTTTTGAAAAGGTAACAACATTATAGCACAAGAATCAATTTCAGATGATAGAAAAGCCACATTAGATCAATATTGCTTTTAACAATTAACACAATCTAAATATTCATGTATTTACAGTATGTTCCATTTTAATACTACTAGTAAATGCCCAGAAAAGCATAATGTCTTCTTCAAAATTATATATGTCTTATGGTTCAACAAAATTAAAGGGATAGTGTTTTTTTTTTTAATGTTAATCTGTATGGGTTTCCTTCTAAAAGTTCCGTGTGTTGACACCGGCTTACCTTTGACACTCTCAGCCTATCCCGGTTCAGCTTGCTTTCTGGAGCCTACGTAAGTAGGTCCGGCAACTTCCCTGGAACATGAAATAAAGCTTGTTTTTCTTCTCAAAACAAAACATTTGTCCAAAAGGTGATATATTTGCGTCCCAAACAGTTGTCGACAAAACATCTGAACCGGGATCAGCTGAGAGTGTCAGAGGTAAGCCGGTGTCAACACACAGAACTTTTAGAAGATAACCCATATAGATTAACATAAAAAAAACGCACTATCCCTTTAACTTTTTGATTGCCAATTTCATGTTATATACTTGAAAACCACTGCAAAAACCAGTGTTGTAAATTTTATGAGAGGTCCATGTGAGGACAGTCCAGCCAGCACAAAACCCCATCAGAACAGTAAGTTTATTCTCCCTCCTCTTCTGTATGGACCTGTCAGAGCGCACTTTGTGATGTGCTGTTGACCTCTGACCTCATACTGTAGCCAGAGAACAGATATGGCTTTAATTAACCTCGAGCTGATGTGGCGATATTGAGATGAGAACAGAGATTAACTTAGAAGAAACTGTTCTGTACTGTAAAAATCAGCCAACACACAGGAATAAGAGCGGTGCATGCCATTCTGATTAAAGTTATCTTTGTGGCTTGACGACTATTTCTCCTCGCTGTCTGGAATTAAAGCTAAATCTGGTAAACACTCATAAATATACATCATAAGCTCAATGAAAATACATGCTCCTCTCAGAGATAAGGACACTGTTGTTGTAGGTGAACGGTGTTGGGGGAAGGTGAGATAGTACGAGATAGTCCGTGCGTGTGTGAGTGTGTGTATGTGTGTGTTTGTGTGTATGTGTGTGTGTGAAAAGGTGAGGGTTGGCAGTGGCAAATGGTGGTTTAACAGAGTTTTTAAGCTTTTAAAGGGGCTGTACCTGATTATTTTTTATAGTTGTGTTGAGATCCACTGACCCGCAGATGATTGATGTCATTGTGCCCTTGGGCAAGACACTTCACCCCCCTCTCCCCCAGTGTCTGCGTACACTGGTGTATGAATGTGTGTGTGAATGAGGGGTTCCTTGATTTAAACCACGTTCAGTGTCTATACAACAGATATAACAGATAACAGACGGGGAGGCAGTAGCTCAGTTGGTAGAGCGTTTGTCCACTGATCCAAAGGTTGGTCAGTGGTTGAGCAGTCAAATCGACTGACCCACAGGATAGTAGTAGTATGATTCCAGCGCCAACTGATGAACAATGTTGTTGTGTCCTTGGGCAAGACACTTAACCCACCTCGCCCCCAGTGTGTGTAAATGGGTGAGTGGTTCCTTGTTGTAAAGCGCTTTGGGTGCCTTGAAAGTGGAAAAGGGCTAGGATATAAAGATGTGTCCATTTACTATTTACCATATATTGTAAAAGTAGTTTTAGGTAAAAGTAGTTGTTAAAATAACAGCCTGTGTGCTGTCTGCATCTAACGCTACGTTCAGATTGCAGTCTGAAGTGACCCAAATCCAATTATTTTGCCTCTATGCAACCTGTATCTGATCTTTTAATGACAGTCTGAACGACACAGATCCGATTTTTTCAAATGCAACCTAGGCCACTTGGATGTGTGGTCCTAAAACTGATACATATCCGATCTTTTGACATGCGACTTCAGTCTGAACGGCCAGGTCACATTCATCTGACCTACACATCATCAACAAGCGACAATCGTCACTATTCTGCATTGGAGTAGGTGGAAACTGAACAGAACTGGACTGTATTTTAGAAGACAAGCCCAACATTGAGCGGATAGAATTGCTGGTTCGCTGCGTTACTGAAAAGGAACCTACAAAACGCCATGGCCAAAAACCTTGTCCTTCTCAATCTCTTCCCTGAAACAAATAAGTTGTACATGTCCTGGCTCCGGTACAACAGCAACTTTAAAATCTCCAGGCGCTCGATGCTAGCGTCCATGTTTAGGCTACTTCCGTAAACACTGAGCACGCTTGCTGTGTGTGACGCCATTGTGTCCTCCAAAGTGCACTTTTGGGGCGTTTAAAGTTCACACTGGAGATCACATATGAGTCACATTTAATTGGAAATGTGAACGACCTTGCAAAAAAAAATCAGATTTCACCAAAAAAATCCAAATTGAGCATTAAACCATACAGTCTGAACGTAGCCTAATTGTAGATTAATTAGTTAATAATAATATTTTAAAAAAGCCTCTCATACTGTAGTCATTATTCATTCACTCAATACTCGGTGGTAAAGTATAACTGTAGCCACAGCGGCTCCAGGGCAGACTGACTCACCACATTGTTCTTAAACACTTAAACTTTGAAAGCCTGTATTGAATCACCAAAATGTATAGCCACTCCTGTTTCCTTGCACCATTTTGACTTGTAACAAGCATCAAATGACTTAACACGACCCTTAATCAGGTGGCGTCATGTATCAGTGCAGCCACAATAATCTCCTAATAGGAAGAACGTATACAGATAATGAGCCATTAGCCACAGTCAATACCCTCTCCAGAAGGCCTTGAAAACTCAACGCGAGTACAGACCCATGCCAAGCCAAAGACGCTCGGTAAAGCTCCCTGATCAATGTTATTTCCCACACCAACTGTCTGCTCATCTGTTACGCTCAAATGAAAGGTGTGCTTGTATGCTACAGTTACAGAAGAGACTAGTGCATCTTAATTAAAGCCTTGCAGATTGTAGAGCTCACCACACATACTGCGCTCTGGAAATGTTTGAGTCTGTAATCCGCTGTCAAATAGTTGAATGGACCTGTGCCATATGGGGTAGAAGAAGTCAACAGTGTATTCATGGGAATTTGTTTGACATTTTATAACTACTTTTACTATGTTGTGGCTCTAGGTGCGCTATGTAACTTTTTGGATGGCGTTCTGTCATCTGTTTGTTTCTATGGATATGTTATTGCTCTGCTTAGAATGTTCCACAGTATGATATTAAACCTTACGTTTATTCAATTACGGGTGGTTTTATAGCTCAACAAAACCTAGAAAAACAGGCATTCTGACTGTGAGCAGGGTTGCCTCTCCACAGATCTGATTTGGTCTCCATGGTTATAGAAAGGTTTAATGCCATACTGTGAAGCTTTCCAGACAAAGCAATAACATCTCCATGAAGAAAAGCAAAGGTACAGTGCATAACTTTTCTTGCTTGTGTCCATGGAAATGTTATTGTGTTGACTGGAGTGGTACTTAATGTATGGCTTTAGGTTTTATTTGGGTTTGGGTGTTTTTATTTTTGCTCAAAAAGCATTGAAAAACATGGATTTTTAATGTGGGCAGGGTCCCCTCCCTACATATCTGACCAGACTGTGCAACTTGGCCTATGTTTATTGCATACTCTGGATGGTGGTCTACCTTCCACCAGAAAAGTTAAGTTGTGTGCCCCTCTGTTCTCTGCACAAGTTGCCCCCTCCCCTCCAGAGTGCCATGACATAATCATGCATTTTACTAAAGAAACTACTGCACATTGCATCAGGATTACGAAGTTCTAGTGTATTGTGGCAAAATGAGAAATTCAATTTGTCAACTGGATAAAAGTTTATTTGGTCTAATACATTTCACAGCTCATCCAAGCTGCTTCTTCAGTTCTGGTAAGACACTGGTGGACACTGCCTATCTCTGCCTGAAGGGAGGAGCTAACTTACTATGAAACTATCACATCTATTTGTTTACAGATTCTGTTAGTTAGGTAGGCCTATTCAATATGCAGTGTGAGTGGAGTGTGGGGTCTTGTTAGCAGAACCATTCAGGGCCATAATGGGTGTTTTCACACCTCTGGACCTGACCTGCCTGCCCTATTGTTTTCTTTGTTTGTTTTGATTTAGGTTTGAGGATAGAGTTATAGATGGGAGACAAATGATGTCTGAGACCTCCATTTCTGCTCAAGGAAGGGTTCTCTTTCTTGACAAAAATAGCCTCTTTAACTCCCCTCTCAAACCAGTTCTTTTCTCTGGCCAAGATCTGTATATAGTGTATTGTTTTGCATCATCACCTTGGTACTGATTTCAAAGTCTATTATCTTGTTTACTCCTATTTCACCAGATGGGGAATAGTTGCCAATATATAATTATAAGTTGGACTCATGCACTCATTGATAAATAAAGGCAGGGTGTCTTGCATTGCTGGTAGAGGGAATTCAACCAGCAACTTTAAGGTTAGTGGATAAATGTTTCCAACTAAACATCACACCAGGATATTAAATTTACTTGGAATATTCCATAGTATGACTTTAAACAGCTTTACCTAAGATTTACTCAATTGCAGGTGTTTCTATAGCTCAAAAATACCTAAAAAAAAAAAGATATTCTGACTGAGAGCGAGGTCGCCTCGCCACAGATCTGACCTGTAACTTGGTCTGGTTTGGATATAAAACTTTAACACCATACTGTGTAACATTCCAGACAAAGCATCCCCATGAAGAAAAGCATTTGATGGACCCTCGACGAGAAAAGTTACACAATGCACTTTTAAGCTAACTGTAAGATTTGAATGAATTTTCAGACATTGTAAGAGTAAAATTTTCTCTGTCAAGGGATTTTAGTGGCACTAATTAGCTAGAAGCATAAGTTTGGTTCTATTTAACAATATTTGAACAGAGATTTCTTGTGTGGAATGGCTGTACGAAAACATATACAGCTGAATATGTCCATCAGAAAAGTCCCTTGCTTTAAAAATGTCCAAACATGAACCGCATTGGAACAAAATATGACTGCAAATCATACAATACACAGCCATTGTTTGTATTTTACTTTTAAAGGAGCCTGTGTACATTACCCTGTGTGTACACGTGGTTGGGAGCATGCAATCTCATTCTGAATAGAGCACTATGAATAATTTATCTCGCCACAATCCGACTGGGAGTGTCCTTGGTATTTACATTTTATCATCAAGGGCGCTGGAGGGGCCTTCAATACAATCTAACACATGACATCTCCTCACTCTTCATCGCTCATGACCCAGGCTCGGTACAAGACTCTTATTTGGATGGATATAGAGAGGGTGAACTCTTGTATTTGCACTGACAAAACAGACGATCTCACAAGGACTAAGGCTCAATCACATTTGAAGACTTTGCCCTTGAGATCGAGCTCTTAAAAATGCCCAGTGAAACATTTCCGGGTGAGGATCTGCCATAAGCTTGTCTCCATGGAGATGTTGTTCTTTTTGCATTAAAGAGAGCTCAGGATTGTAACGTCATACAGTTCTGGAAAAAAATAAGAGACCACTGCAAAATTATAAAATGTTCTGATTTTGCTACTTATAGGTATGTGTTTGGGCAAAAGGAATATTTTTGTTTAAGTCTATAAACTACTGACAACATTTCCCCCAAATTCCAAATAAAAATATTATCGTTTAGAGCATTTATTTGCAGAAAATGACAAATGGTCAAAATAGCAAAAAAGATACATGTTTTCAGACCTCAAACAATGCAAAGAAACAAGATCAAATTCATTTTAAAACAACATAATACTAATGTTTACACTTAAGAAGAGGTCAGAAATCAATATTTGGTGCAATAACCCTTATTTTTAATCACAGCTTTCATGCGTCTTGGCATGCTCTCCACAAGTCTTTCACATTGTTCTACATTGTTCTTGGGTGACTTTATTCCACTCCTGGTGCAAGAACTGAAGTAGTTCAGCTTTTTGTTTGTGCTGGAATTCAACAGACGCTGGACTGGAATGGCTGTAATACATGTAGAGATGCTGATTTCAGAAAAAAATGCAGTGGTCTCTCTCTTTTTTTTTTTTTTTTTTTAGAGCTGTATAGCAGAGGTGTGGACTCGAGTTATGTGACTTCGACTTGAGTCAGACTCGAGTCACGAATTTGATAACTTTAGACTCGACTCGACAAAATGTACAAACACTTGCAACTCGACTTGGACTTCAATATCAATAACTCGTGACTTCACTTGGACTTAGGCCTTTTGACTTGTGATGACTTGCTACGTCCAATGAAAAAAAAACTCTAAAAGTATGTTGATAAGGACCACACTCGTACTTGTGAATCTGCGAAAATGTATGCAAAGAGAATGTGCAGATCTTGCAGACATTATATGATTTGTACTCGAAATGACTCAAAACTAAAATGCTAGGACTTTGGACTCGACTTGAGACTTGTGAGCTTTGACTTCGGACTTGACTCGGCACTTGGATACTCTTGACTCGGGACTTCACTCGGACTTGAGTGCAAAAGACTTAGACTTACTTGGGACTTGCCCAGCAATGACTTTGTCCCACCTCTGGATATAGTATCAGATATTTCAGTTAGTCTCATGTTGGGCCAATGGAGATTTTAAAGGGCCCATATTATACTATTTTCTGATCTATGTTATAATGTTGTTTGCTCATCAAAAACATACCTGGAGTTGTGTTTTGTTTCAATCACACAAACTCTGCATATTTAGACTGAGTTCTTCTTTCAAACAGAAAACATTCTGTTCCACCCTGTGATGTCATGTGGTAATATAGGAAATGCTCCATTGTGTTTTTAAACCCCATACACCTTCACTAGAATCATTTGGATGCTTTCAGCCCTGGTATTGCCAATCTTTACATCACTAAAGGTAAAATTTTGATGTTAATTTGAAAACCATTGCTTTGTGACATCATGAGGTGGAAAGAAGCATTTTGAGCTTTGGAGATGTAGACAGACTAATAATGCAGGATTACTCAAATGTGTGAATGAAACAAAACAGAACTCCAGGTATGTTTTTGATGAGGTAAACGCATTCTAACATAACTTAAACCTCACAAGAGTCAGTTTTGCATAATATCAAACCTTTAAGCTAGTGTATTATCATGACACATTTATCTCAACTCGCTGTCACTAGCCCTTATTAGGCTGTTGAGAAAACTGATGAGATATTTAGAGGTTTCTAGCTCCAAGCTCTCTCCACACAAAGGCTCCCTCCGTGTTTACAGAAGGACACCCAGTTTCCTTCCAACAATTATGAGGGGAATTGAATTTGAGGAAACATTGCTTTTCTTCTCTGTCGGACCACACAATGACGCTCTCCCCAAAGGTTTTCAAACACATCTGTCTTCAAAGGCCAGGAGAGCATTATAACAGCAGGTTTAAGCACAGGGACAAACAGGCACAGACAATCACCCTTTTGGCATAATTTGTCCTCATCTTTGTGTTGTGTTGTTGCTGCTGCTGAAAGGGACAGCTGACATCCTATTACTTTCTCAAATTAAAGGTCCTACATTAGATTGACTCCTGTGAGCTTAAAGTCATGTTATAATGTACATGAGATAGCGCTTTGAAGGGAGAGTGACTTAGCACGGCGGGGGACTCAGAGCGTAAAAAATGAAAGTGAAACTGTTTGTTTAATTGATATATAATGTCAAGAATTGTTTTTTTGTTGCTTTTTTCAAGCCTCAGCTGTGATTTACTAGTTCAAGTAAAGTAAAGTAAAGTAAAGTAAAGGGGACAGTTACACTACGATTCATGTAGTATCTTTTTACTTTTGAATCTTGTAGTTTTAGACCTCTCGAAACATGTTCTAAAGTACATGTGGTTCTTGTATTAGTTTCTCAATTCATATTTCAGTTTTCTCTCAAATATTTATGCTACTGGAGTTGTTTGTACACTATAAACAGAGTATCACAATTACATTTTAGTGGCCATACCAGTTGTCAAAGCCTGATCTCCTCAGATCTCAGAAGCTCAGCAGGGCCTGGTTAGTTCTTGGATGGGAGTGGGAATTCCAGGTGCCACAGTGGGGAGCCAGTCGCAAAAAACTAAGTGGGTGTGTGTTGGAGGTGGTCAGAGGGGCCGATGGCGCATATTGGCAGCCTTGTTTCCATCAGTTTGCCCCAGGGCAACTGTGGCTACAAAAGTAGCTTACCACCACCAAGTGTGGAGTGAATGAACAATGAACTGTAAAGCAGTTTGGGTGTCTTGAAAGGCGCTATATAAATGCAATTAATTATTATTTTTGTGTATCTTTCCCCAAATTATTCAGCCCTACGAAAAATGATCTATAATGAAAAAGACAAGTTTAGGCTAAGTTCTTCATTCCACCTTGTGGTTGTGATGCCATGTGGTAATACAAGAAGTGCTCCACTGTGTTTTTAAAATCCATACACCTTCACTAGAATCGTTCAAATAATTTCAGCTTGGGAATTTCCTGTCTCTGCAGAACTAAAGGTAAAGGTAAAATGTAGCTGTTAAAGAACTGATCTGAAGAAGTAGCTTGGATGAGCTGCGAAACGTATTTGACCAAATAAACTTTGTCCAGTTGACAAATTTCTCCTTTTGCCATAGCTGTTAAAGATCCCATGACATGGTACTTCTTGATGCTTTTATATGGCGCCTTAATGGTTCCCTAATACTGTAAATGAATCCTTCTTCAAAATCAAGCCTCAGTGCATGAGATAGCCTCATGAACACAGTCAGTCATAAATAGTTCTCTCAAACACTTTATTCTGGGCGTTGTTGCTTGAATGCAAATGAGGAGGACAGAGACAGGTCAGTGCTGCGGGTGGGTTGTGGCCAAATACGCCGCTGTTTCCTGGATTAGCGGTGCGGTGTGCGCTGTCCCTACTTCCATGTTTTAAGAGTGGAGGAAGATATGAGACGCGTTGCATTAAAAAAAAACACATTTCCACAGAAAATACAATTAAACCACTGCTGTTTCAGAGGTTCGGAGGCTCGGATAAAGGACATCCGAGCCTGGAGAGACTCTCACGTGCCTCCAGGCAAATAAAAAAACGCATCTCGCATTGCGTAGCTCGTTTGCGTTCCAAACTCTCTGGGCGTGATTTCCAGACACGGGGGGTGGAAACCTTTCCGCAAATGTGACGTCAGAAAGTTCCCTTGTTCAGAATCGCCCATTTGGGCCGGCTTTTTTTCAAACGCGGAAAAAGATCGCAAATGCTCAGCTTACACATTTCGCAACTTTTAGCCAGGGTAGGGGAGCTCAAAAACTTCAGACAGTGAAAATGTCATGCCATGGGACCTTTAAATTGTAAACTTCCATTTCATGATATAGAAGAGAGCATTTTGGGATTTGGGGATGTAGACGGACTGATAATGCAGGATTACTCAAACATTGCAGGATTGCTGCTAAAAATGTACAACTTGGACATTGCTCAGATCTGTAGTGAAAAAGGCATAACTTTGACAGATGTACCTGGCGCCCCCTCTCCCTTCTCCTCCTCTCCTCCCTCTAAACCAGTGCCCATTATTTTCTCCGAGTATCTGTTTGAGAGATAAATGACCAGTACAGTGCTGCGGATGACGGCCTACACAAAGATGATATTAAATTGATTTCAGAAATGTTGCAGAACTGACTGTTTGATGTATACTGCCAGTCGTGAATCACAAGAATTCTATTTAAAAATCTTGAATGGCTGACACCACAATATTATTTGCGATGATTAATTTGGCTCAGTCTTTACAATGGGAGTCAAGTTGGACTGGTGCACACAAAATAGCTTTTCATTCCCTATTGAGTTTGTCTGTTTTTATTTTCTACTTACTTGGACCTGATTGAACTTCTTTTGAGCAGTTCCCTAAAGAGGGGCATTACACTTCTATGGGGTATTATTTGCTAACACCGAACGTATTTAGATGTTTCCTTTTATTGTTTTGAAAATGCTATATTCTGTGAAACCAACATGCTGCGTTACTCCCCTTTCAGAGCGCTATGGCACAATGACTACGTTCAGACTGCAGGGCTTAATGTTCAATTCGGATTTTTTGTGAAATCCAATTTTTTTGCAAGGTCGTTCACATTTCCAATTAAATGCGACTTGTATGTGAACTCCAGTGTGAACTTTAAGCGCCCCAAAAGTGTCCCGCATGCGCCTTGGAGGACACAATGACATCACACACAGCGAGCGTGCTCATTGTTTATGGAAGTAGCCTAAACATGGACACTAGCATTGAGTGCCTAGAGATTTTAAAGTTGCTGTCATACCGGAGCCAGAACATGTACAACTTATTTCAGGGAGGAGATTGAGAAGGTGAAGGACAAGGTTTTTTGCCATGGCGTTTTGTGGGTTTCTCTTCAGCAACGCAGCTATCCAGTAATTCTATCGGCTCAACGTTGGGCTTGTCTCCTAAAATACAGTCCAGTTCTGTTCAGTTTCCGCCTACTTCAGCGCAGAATAGTGCCATTTGTCGCTTGTTGATGATGTGTAGGTCAGATAAATGTGACCTGGCTGTTCAGACTGAAGTCACACGTCAAAAGATCAGATATGTATCGGTTTTAGGACCACCTATCCAAGTGGCCTGGGTTGCATTTGAACAAATCTGATCTGTGTCGTTCAGACTGTCATTAAAAGATCAGATACAGGTCACATAGGGGTGAAAAAAATCAGATTTGAGTCACGTCAGGCTGCAATCTGAACGTAGCCAATGAGGCCAACTGCTGCACATTGCATCAAGTTGTAGTTTAATGTTTTGCATCATGCTTTTGTATATTAATGTAAATTTACAGTGTGCCTTGGACAGGATCGTACTGCTAGCCATAAGGAGGGCACAAGAGATCGCTATATTACTCAAACATGCATGGTTGACAATATTATTACATGGTAGAATGCTTCACAAAGTCGATTTTTCATAATACCACCTCTTTAACATTAACGTTTCCAACTGGATATAACTTTTTTAAAGAAGCATTTTTTTTTTCTTTGTAATATTAAGCATTTTTACACTGATTTACATAGAACCAACACAAAAAACAACTCAGAAGCACATTAGGCATCATATTGTCCATAATAATGGTGTAACGTTTTATTTAGGTCAATGGTAGACACAGCCCCAGTCTCAGTTTGAACCACTTTAAACAAATCTTAGCCTTGGTCATTTCTATCTGTGATTAGTTTCTGTCTTATAAATAAATAAAGTGGCTCTTTGAAACGAACAGCTCAAAAAGATTCAGATCCCAAGAAAGAATCCAAAGTCCCGTCAATACCAGGGTGACATGGCACCACTAAGCACTTGCTCTTCTTTATTACACATAGCTGCAGCTTTTGTCCCAAAATGAGATGCTCGCGATCTGAAACAAAATTACACCTATTCTGACAAAATGACAAATCACATCCAGTTTATCCATCGTTTTCACAGGAAAGTGGGCTGCGTCTGTGTGACAAGATGTTAATATAATTTCTATCCAGTCTATATTTGTAAAGTGAGTCCCCAGAGATTAGACAGAGAAGGCTTTTGTGTTTAAAAGTGGTCTCACTTGTTTACACTGCAGTGAGGTTGGTAAGGTCAAAATAATGGGACTGCAAAATTATTATAGATTTTCTGTCAGTCAAGGTAAATAATCTTTTTTTTTTTTAGGGCAGTAATTTTATTTTTTATCCAAATTGTGATTTCAGTTTGAGTAATTGTTCATCTTTTGTCAGTAATATAGTGAGTCTTTTTTTCTTATACTGTTCTCTCTTGTGCTCCACAGAACTACACAGGCCAGAGCGGAGGAGGAGGTGGCGGCGGAGGAGGGGGCGGGACTAACGGCGGTGGCAACGGAGACGAGGATTATGAGATCCCGCCCATCACCCCGCCCAACCACCCCGAGCCCCCCCTCCTGCACCTGATGGAGCACGACTCAGCGGGATACCTGTGCCACTCCCTCCCCCACAACGGACTGCTCAACCCATACTCCTACCCCGAGCTGCCCACCCTCATGATGTCCAACATGCTGACCCAGGACGGGCACCTCGTCTCCAGCCAGATGCACTCGGTGAGTACCCTGAGAGCACCACTCTGGGACCAGAGTTCATGCTGTTGACTAAAATGTACACGTAATCATTATGACTAAACTGTGACTAAAATATTACAGGAGTACTTTTGCGGTGACTAAAAATATCAGAATATACTGTATATATATCTACAGTTCTGGAAAAAAATAAGAGACCGCTGCATTTTTTCTCAAATCAGCATCTCTACATGTATTACAGCCATTCCATTCCAGCGTCTGTTGAATTCCAACACAAACACAAAGCTGAGCTACTTCAGTTCTTGCACCAGGAATGGAATAAAGTCACCCAAGAACAATGTGAAAGACTTGTGGAGAGCATGCCAAGACACATGAAAGCTGTGATTAAAAATAAGGGTTATTGCACCAAATATCAATTTCTGAACTCTTCTTAAGTGTAAACATTAGTATTATGTTGTTTTAAAATGAATTTGATCTTGTTTCTTTGCATTGTTTGAGGTCTGAAAACACGTATCTTTTTTTGTTATTTTGACCATTTGTCATTTTCTGCACATAAATGCTCTAAACGATAATATTTTTATTTGGAATTTGGGGGAAATGTTGTCAGTAGTTTATAGACTCAAACAAAAATGTTCCTTTTTCCCAAACACATACCTATAAGTAGTAAAATCAGAAAAACTGATAATTTTGCAGTGGTCTCTTATTTTTTTTCCAGAGCTGTATATGTTTTAATAATAACTGAACAGAAATTAATAAAAGGAACGAGTAGAGACTAGATCCAAGTTCCGCTTTCATTCCTAGAGTCCCAAACATAAACAAGCTCAACATCTATACAACTGATCATAATAAAAAATAAATGGTAAAATTGTCAAATTTTTACATAGCGCTTTTCCATCTTCAAGGCACTCCAAGCACTTTACATCAAGGAACCACTCACCCATTCACACACACATTCATACACCAGTGTGGGTTAAGTGTCTTGCCCAAGGACACGACGACAGCATTCATCTGTAGGAGCTGGAATCACACTGCCGGACACTCCACCAGCTGAGCTACTGTCACACATATTCTCTGTGTTTGTTTACTAAAACGAGACTAAACTAGACTAAAGTCAATATTTCAATTAAAAGTAATATTAAAAATTAAAAATCTACAGTATAACTAAATAAAAATGTATTGTCAAAATGAACACTGGTTGGGACAATACAACAGTGTGGAGGTAGTGGCTGTTTCCAGATTTGCAAGTTTTTTAGCAACATTTTCTGAGAGATTTTATGATTTTATTTATTTACTGTACATAGATGCATAAATGTTGAACCATAAGATTTATTTTAATGAAAGGCTCTCTTAACTTAACAAAATTCAACATTTTAACAATAGAAATGTCCTTATACAGTATCTACCCATAATCTTAAAGTTATCTGAAAGTGAGCAAAATGTTAACAGCAGGTACCATAGGTGGCACCAAACTTTTAAATAGGTGAAATTATGCCTAGGAGACTATACATTACATTTTGGGACCTGATGTATTCTAATAGCTACGTTTCTTTTAGCTTTTACAGACGGAAACACCTAATCCATGGTTTCAAATGCATTTATACTTCCATAAATACATTGATGTATTTTAGGGACAAAATATGGTATTAGCTGTGGAGTCCTATCCACAAAAATGCTTTTAAAACATCTATATATTTATATCACTGGAAAAAATGTATTTCACAACTAGGAAAAAAATACTTGAACATGGCCCTGTAAGCGAAATGCAACAGTGGACTCAAATGGCAGGGAGCTGTAATAATTGCGCTGAGTGATTGTTCAGTGGCTGCCATGTCAGCTCTGATGCATGGAGAAAGGGACTGTGGGTAAATCCATCAGCCTCATATCAGCTCGGACAGCATGCATCGGTCAAGCTGTCAGGTCCCCGACATGAATACTGCCTGATTACTCCCCCAGCACTGCACACAGCTCCTCTGTGAATTAGCATTTCCCATCCATAATTTTATTCAGAGGAGCATTAGCGCAGGTTTCTATGACAACTATAATGTACAGTATATATGATTATGTATAGGTGCCACTGGTCCTTGGGTTTACTTTTTTTTTTTTTTCACTTGTTTAATGTAAACCTGGTTTACAAGTTCAAAGAAAGTATAATCCAGTGCACTGAAGATAACGGTATTTTATTTTATTTTATTTCAATCCTATAGTGAAACCTGTAGGGACTCTGTGGTTAGAACAGTGTATTTTTATGTCATAAAGTGTTCTCTTGTGTAAACATAAGCTAAGAAATGTAGTAAATGTTTTGTTCTTCATTATTTTAAAGCTGATTTCTACTATACATTACAATTATATTACATTATTGCATTATACTAATCATGTCAGTGTAATATTAGGTAGGACAATGCTGGCTAGAAAAAAGATCCGTGAAAGTGTGTTTCCTGGGGATACAGCGACAGTATGCCCTGGTCAGAGCAAGGATCAAACTTCTGTAAACTCCTGTTAAAAGGCGAGTACTAAGCTGTTGGACAAATATCTTGCAAAATTAACATTGTTGAGCTTTTACCTTTTTTGAGAAGAAAATAATCCTGCACTCCGTCTTACTTGCAAAATGTAAGATTTATTAACGCAACGTTTCGGCACTAGGCATTCATCAGGCAAAAAAAAAAAAGTGCGTAAACGTTGCATGTCTTAATAAATCTTACATTTTGCAAGTAAGACAGAGTGCGGGATTATTTTCTTCTCGTATGTTCTGGGGCTACTCCTTCTCCTCCAACGCACCCGTTTGAAGAAATTGAAGTGCGAAGTTCTCATTGTTGTATAAATGTGTTCCCTCATCACAGACATAGCTGAATTTGTATTTTGCTTCATTTACACCTGTTTCATTTATTCTGTTTATGAAGTAGTCTTCTCTGAACCTCAGAAAACACTCCATTCAAATTGTCCTGGATTGTTACGTCACAGATACCCAATAGTCACCTGTACAGTTTTTTTTAAGCCAATGTCATCACCTGACCCTTTCTGGTCAAAGGTCATATTATGTTCACTGCGAACAAATGGCTCTATTAGCATAGCAGCCATATTGCCTTTTGCTTTTATGCAGAAGATGCTCCAGCACCTAAACATTTGCAGGTTTTAAAGTGCTTTTTCCATAGTGTACATTCTTTTAAGTTAGACAACATGTAATACTAAAGCCAAGGTAACAGCAATCTTGTTTAAAAGCCACTTAAAACTAAAAGAATGCATAATATTTCCACTTTATAGGTCTACTCTTCTAGTCTGATTTCCAACATTAAAGGGATAGTGCTTTTTTTATTTATTTATGTGAATCTGTATGGCGTCCCCTTCAACAGTGTCGTGCATTAACACTGGTTTACCGATGACAGCGTCGTCTGGGCCCAGTTCTGCTCCGGTTCTGTAACTCACGAACATAGTTCCGGTAAGTTAGCGGGGACATTTAATAAAGCTTGTTTTTCTTCTCAAAACAACATTTGTCCAAAAAGTGATATATTTCCGTCACAATCAGTTGTCCGCGAAAAATTCAGCAGTCTAATTCGCATGGTGCTATTTTCTCTCGAATCGTATCACTGCGCGCAGATTAGTTATTATGAGCCTGTTCACTTGCAAACATCGCTTACAAGTGAACAGGCTCATGTAAACATCCGCTTACATGTGAACAGGCTAATAATATCTAATAGGCGCGCAGTGATACATCTCGAGAGAAAATAGTACCATGCGAATTAGACTGCTGAATTTTTCACCGACAACTGTTTGTGACGCAAATATATCACTTTTTGGACAAATGTTGTTTTGAGAAGAAAAACAAGCTTTATTAAATGTCCCCGCTAACTTACCGGAACTATGTTCGTGAGCTACAGAACCGGAGCAGAACTGGACCCAGACGACGCTGTCACCGGTAAACCAGTGTTAATGCACAACACTGCTGAAGGGGACGCCATACAGATTCACATAAATAAAAAATAAAAAAAGCACTATCCCTTTAAAGGGTCCATATTGCAGGTTTTTCTGGTGTATGTTATAATGTTGTTTCCTCACTAAAGACATAGCTGGAGTAGTGTTTTGTTTCATTTGCACATAAACCTTGCATATTTAGGCTGGATTCTTCTCTCAAAAAAAAAACAAAAAAACACCGTATTCCAACTTGTGATGTCATGTGGTAACATAGGCAGTGCTCCACTCTGTTTTTAAACTCCACACACCTTCACTCGAATCATCTGAATAATTTCAGCCATGGAATTGCCGATCTCTACTGAACAAAAAGTAAAATGTAGCTGTTAACTTGAAAACTAAACTACTACATGACATCACGAGGTGGAACAGAGCATTCTGGCCTTTGGAGTTGTACACAGACTAATAATAAAGGATTACTCAAACATGAATGAAACAAAACAACTCCAGGCATGTTTTTGATGAGGTAACAACAGCATAACATGGATTAAAGCTCACAAATAATCTTATAACTTTTAACGCAAGTACATAATTTACTGTACAATTTTTTCTAAATTTCTATACCAAAATTTACACATTACACGATCCATATTAAAAAGGAAACAGTACACCAGTGGATTTAGTTAAATAACACGGCAATAGGAATCCACCGACAGCTGTGTTCCTCGTAACATTTACATCAACGCTTATGTCCTTCTGTCTACAATGACAGATCTGATGCTTGTTTTGTCTGCAGTAATGAACACCAATTACAGCTGTATTAGAAAAGCTTTATTTCAGTCCACATCGAAGCACCAAGGTCAGCTCTATGCATTGTGCTGCCGGTCATATACACAAGATAAACAGCCGGGGAAAATCAAGTTTGATAAAGATCGGAAACATAAAGGGGCTATATATAATGTCGAATATGGGACTGGAGACTGGAGAGATTGCATTGCTGTGTCATTTATCTTCATATACATTTCATATTTTGGTCATGACCTTTACCGTAGAGACGTATCCTGATTGGATGCTCCGTGACTTTGAGAAGGGCGTATTTATTAGCGCTGTAGTGAGGCTTGTGCTACCTTCTATGTAGCGTTATAATGAATATGCAGAAGTGTGAATGTACTGAAAAAGGGATTTGGGTGTAACTATATTCATGATTTTGATTAAAAATAATTGGAAATCTGTTCTTCTAATTGAGTAGAATCAGACAGCAGCTGTAGTTGTAGTAAGTAGTAGTAGTTTTAATAGCAGTTGTAGTTGTAGTAGTTAGTAGTTGCCGTATTGTAGTACTAGTAGTAGTACTATAGTGAGAGGAGTAGCCGAAGTTGTAATGGTTGTAATAGTAATATAATAATATAAACAATGGTAAATGGTCACATCTTTATATAGCGCCTTCCACCTTCAAGGCACCCAAAGTGCTTTACAACAAGGAACCACTCACCCATTCACACACCAGTGTACGCAGACACCAGGGGCGAGGTGGGTTAAGTGACAATGGCAGCATTCATCTGTGGGAGCTCATACCAACCAACCTGTGGGTCAGTGGATCTGACCGCTCAACCACTGATGTTTTTTATGTCAAGAGCAGGATTCGAACGGCCAACCTTTAGATCAGTGGACTAACGCTCTACCAACTGAGCTACGGCCACCCGTAAACAATTTAGCATAGGAGTCAATCAACATTTCCTAAGAATACAAACCTGTCAGCATTAAGACAAACCTGAGAAGGGGATGGGAAGGTGAATCCATTTTACCTAATGAAAAATGTACCTGTGATGAAATGTGAAATGTTTTATGAAATGCATTGTTTTATGCCATGTTTAATGTTTTCTTGTGTTGTGTCTCAGGGACTGCAGATGGAAATTAGCTCAAAGAGCTATAGTCTGGTACAACGCGTCTCTTCATTGATTTTGATTAATGTTCCTGTGCATGGTCCCTGTCAAATAAATCAAATAAAGAAAGAATAAGGAGTACTAATAGGGATAGTGGTGGCAGTTGCAGTTGTAGTACTGGTAATAGCTGTAGTAACAGTAGTAGCAACACTACTACTGGCGGCAGTAATAGTGGTAATAGCAGAGGAGGAGCAGCATTATATCACGTTTTATTGATTTGTTAATTGCTCTTATACTGAGTCTACAATACACTGGTGTATAATATTTAGTGATGTAGAAAAACAGCATCAACGTTCATGTTATGTTATAGGCTAATGGGATTCTTTCATCAAAAACATGCCTGAAATGGATTTAAATGTCATCCATCCATGTTGGAGTATTTGAGCAATCTCTCACGGACCCTATTCAAACCCTCCTTACAATTAGCAGTACGATTATATATGATGCAAAATTATACCCCACAACTTTACAAACCTGGTGCAACGTGCAGTAGTTTAAATGTATTCTGATAAGCACTCTGAAGGAGGAGGTCCTCCTCCAGAGTGACAAAGGGAGGCAAGGAAACTTGTTTAAACATGTTACTACCTTATTTTTGGCGAATATAGAATTTTCAAAACAATAAAAGGTAACATAGTGATTTCTGAGTTTCTGCTGCTCTGATATATATATATATATATATATATATATAAATATATAAATATATAAATATATAAATATATATATATATATATATATATAGGGCTGTCAATCGATTAATTTTCTTGATCGCAACTAATCTCAGAAGTTTCATAGTTAATCGCGATTAATCGTGATTTATTTTGCATGTTTAAAATTGATATCTTGCAGTATGACCGTTCGAATCTAAAGTTAAACTCACAATGCAAAGTATTTCTCACCATTTTTTTATTTCAAAAAAGTGCAGAGAAAGGAAAAAGTAACAATGAACCAGTAATAGTGCTTACTTTGATAAATTGTAAATAAATGATTGAAGACCGCTCGAGCTGCCTACGGATGCGTAGAAGGAACAAAATACTAGCAAACTCAAATTAGCGCGTTTAACCGACAAAGAGTTTAATTAATACAACCAAATGAGCTGCATATGGATGGTAGAATTGCGGAAAATGCTGGCAAACTCTGATCGCGATTAAAAAAATTGTTCGCGACTTACATTAATCTAATCGCGATTAACGCGTTAATATTCCCAGCCCTAATATATATATATATATATATATATATATATATATATATAAATATATAAATATATAAATATATAAATATGTTGGTGAATATATGAACCATCTTTACCTATTACCAGCTCAGTCGCTTCTCAAACACAGCCTCAGATCTCATTCAGTGCTCAACTTGGCAGAGAAAAGCCGCATACATATAAAGCAAAGTGAGAAATTGCTAAATCAAATGCTGGGCTGCCAGTCGAAGCTAGCAAAGCGTGGCGGCGGGCGCTTCATTTGTGCTCGGAATGGAGTGTCTATTAACGCTATGGGCTCACCTTGACACAGTCTGTTGAGCAGAGTAATTAAGCTAGCTGCACAGTTCAAACACCGATGCTATCATTATGAATACCTCACTTGACATGGATAGATAAGTAACCAGGGCCAATTTTAGACGGCGGAGAAATGCGCTGTTTGGCCTGGTCTCATTGGATTAAGGTTATGTGGTTATATGGGGTGTTAGTCTGAAATAATAATTGATATTTACAGTGCTGATGTTGCAGATAGATGGGTGATAGATTCATGTAAATGCGTGATTTGTAGTTTTAAATGGGTGATTAACTGTCACGGCCTGTGGTGGAACGTAGTGAACTAAAAGTACTTTTACTTTGTCACATTTTAGGTATCTGTACTTTACTTAAGTAGATTTTGGATACTTTTCACTTTTACTTTACTACATTTGAGAGCATGTCTCTGTACTTTCAATTCCACTACAATTCTGATCAGGACTGAAAAGTAAAAGTATTTTCTATTACTGTCTAAGACCTGCTGAACAGCCTGAGGGTTTATTTTTAACAACAGATCTCAAAAATCTGCACTAAATACTTGCACTTTTTACTCTTTAGAGAGATTTTTAAAAAGTGTATTTGTGTAGAATCCCTCAGTCGTCCAGGTAGAATCCATGGCAAAAGGAGAAATTCAGTTTGTATGATAGTTTCATAGTAATTTAATTGTAATTAGCTCCTCTCTACAGGCAATTATAAGCAGTGTCCACCAGCACTCTAGCCAGAACTGAAGAAGCAGCTTGGATGAGCTGCGAAACGTATTCGACCAAATAAACTTTTGTCCAGTTGACAAATTCAATTTCTCCTTTTGCCAAAAGGTGTATTCATTTATTTATTACATGAGGCATTATTGTATTAGTTTATTCAGGGTCAAATTGTGTACACTGTACTTTGCTGTTTAAAGCAAAGCTCCATAAAGCTCCATTTTGACCCTCATAATTACTTTTAAACTAAAACAAAGCTAATTTTGCTCAACTACATGATAAAAAACGGGTACAGCCTACAGTAAGTATTTTCGGATCTGATTTATGGATACACAACCACAGACTAAAAAGTGTAAATTAAATGAGAAAAGAAATTAGATCAGAATTTGGGATGTAGACCCTCTCTTGTATAAGAACGGGCCACTGGTCTGGCTGGTTGCATTTATAAGTATGACAACAGCAATGCCCCGGCAGTCCTTATTTAGTTATTCATATTCTACTACATTTACTTTGTAAGATTTAGGCATTTCGTTTGAAAGAACAATTTTCTGCTTCTGCTATAAAACATTGCTGGAATAGCCTCAAACTGTGTGGATCTCATATTAAACTAATACAGACCCAAATAACCCAAAGGCATAGAGGCATAAAGGGTGACCTTTAAATTCAATAGTATTATACTCATGACTTTTAGCTCACTCCATTTCACATAATACAATATTTGAATGTAATGCAAGTTAGAGGCAGGACATTTTACTTTTTTTTTTTAAATACATTCTTGAAGGTGTTTTGCATCATAAAGGAGATATATTATGTACAACTAACTTCAACCATAACAGTTCTCTCATCATTATCTGACTATACATTTATTATTATACATTATTATACATTTATTATTTTTTTTATAATTATGTTTCTTGTTGGTCTCTTGCTATCTTTTTTGTTACCCTCTGTTATACATTATATTTGATGTGTGAGCTACTGTACCCAAACAATTTCCCTTGTGGATCAATAAAGCTTGTCTAAGTCTATATTTTTGATTGATTCATGGATGTTTGAGTAAGCCTGTACTGTCCTGCATATAAGGTTCTAGTGCTGTTTTCACCTACCCTCTATTTGCCCACTGCTCTATACTTACTATGAATAATCCAAAAAGTCAGACTCCATGTAACAGATGTAGAGTTCTAACATTTTACACATACATACAGCTCTGGAAAAAAAAATAAGAGACCACTGCATTTTTTTCTGAAATCAGCATCTCTACATGTATTACAGCCATTGCATTCCAGCGTCTGTTGAATTCCAACACAAACACAAAGCTGAGCTACTTCAGTTCTTGTACCAGGAGTGGAATAAAGTCACCCAAGAACAATGTGAAAGACTTGTGGAGAGCATGCCAAGACGCATGAAAGCTGTGATTAAAAATAAGGGTTATTGCACCAAATATTGATTTCTGAACTCTTCTTAAGTGTAAACATTAGTATTATGTTGTTTTAAAATGAATTTGATCTTGTTTCTTTGCATTGTTTGAGGTCGGAAAACATGTATCTTTTTTGTTATTTTGACCATTTGTCATTTTCTGCAGATAAATGCTCTAAACGATAATATTTTTATTTGGAATTTGGGGGAAAGGTTGTCAGTAGTTTATAGACTCAAACAAAAATGTTCCTTTTGCCCAAACACATACCTATAAGTAGTAAAATCAGAAAAACTGATAATTTTGCAGTGGTCTCTTGTTTTTTTCCAGAGCTGTACAATTAAAAACAAGACATGCATGACAAGGTTTGTTTCTTCTTTTTTGCCCTGGTTTGACATGAATGACAATTTATTCTTACATGAAATACATAGCTAAGTCAATTCAGGATCAGTACAGTGGTACCTCACCTTACGAAATTAATTCGTTCCAGAAGTGGTTTCGTAACGTGAAAAATTCGTAAGTTGAGTAACTATTTCAATGGAAAAAGCCTGATTCGTTCCAAGGCCCCGATCCAAGTTTTTTTTTTTTTATAGTGTAACTTTTTTTATAGTGTAACATTGTGTTCTGCCTCCTGATTGGTTTCTCAGACTGAATTTGGACTTTTCTCGCGTTTGTCTCTCGTTTGGACACTCAAACTTGGACCCAGGGGGACACTGCCAGCCCGCCTTAAGAGCTCTCTAAGCGGGCATGGGTCCGGGGATTGTCCCGGTCACCGGCCTGGAGGTCTTGAAGTGGCCGACCTCACGGTTCTATCCAGGCCGCTCTGTGAGCACCTTACGCGGGCAGGTCTGGAGCCGGTCTGGACCGCCGCGGCTCTTGCGTGCGAGCGGCGGCTCGCCTCGGCTGTGGCTCGAGGCGAGGCCAGGGGGTGGACGCGCGCGCGGCGCTTTGGTCCACCTGGTCTAGTCCTGGTCTAGTCCTGGTTTAGTCCAGGTTTAGTCCTGGTTTAGTCCAGACCACGGCGGCTCCTCTAGACCTCCTCTAGACCTGGTCAGGTCTAGAGGAGGTCTAGACCACCGCGGCTCTTGCATGGGTCTCGTTCATGCGTTCATGCGCTCAGACTGCGTGCTGTCCTACTCGCTGCTTCCCTCAGCTGTGACTCGAAACGAAACCAGGAAATAATTTAATCCACCTGGTCTAGTCCTGGTTTGGTCCGGGTTTGGTCCTGGTTTGGTCCAGGTTTAGTCCTGGTCCAGTCCAGGTTTAGACCTTGGTCTGGACCTGCTGGCAGCTCCGAGCCGGGTCATGCTGCGCTATCATACGTCCGCTCGCAGTCTTCTCCCCCCCTCCCGCTTCCCCCCACACTTCACTATTGATACGTTTTGTTGGGAATCTGTGGGGGTTTGGGGGTTTGAACGGGGGACAGGTGTGAGAGGGGTTTAAATCCAGTCTGAGAAAAGCTATAATATGTGTGGCTGAGCGCGCATTATTTGAATTTTTGAGATTTCACGTTTCGTAACTTGAATTTTCTTTCGTATCTAGAGACCAAAATTTACCGTGAAGGCGTTTCGTAACTTGAATTTTTCGTTGGTTGGGTCATTCGTAAGGTGAGGTACCACTGTATTATGTTTCAGAATGAGCAAAGTAAAATAATGACCTACAGTATGTGTGTTTGTCTAATATTACATAGCCCAAAAAAGCCTAATGTCTTCTTTAAGTAATCCTTTGTATACCCTTTGCTGCAGCGCTGTGCCCATGTCTTGCATAAAAACATGTGTGTTGGTGAAATGGATCCACTACATCTGGAGGTCAGGCCTTATATTCAATCTTGAACATGTTGAAAAAAAAATCCATTAGGGTTCATCTTTCCTGCATCAGCCGTTCTATTGTGGTCCGGCTCTGAGATCTGTTTTCATCAGGCAGATTCAGGACGCGAGCAAGCCAGGGGGAGGGGAGAGGGAGGTAAAGCTTATTCACAAGAAACTGATGTTGATTCTCTTATTTCTTTCTTCTACTATAATAATCAAAATAATCCAAAAATATTCTGACCTTAATAATAATAATAATAATAATAATAATAATAATAATAATAATAATAATAATAATAATAATAATAATAATAATAACGCCCTACAGGACTCTCAAAGAACTATACTACATTACCCCCTCCGACCGCCACCGATCACTCACGCACGCACCACATTCATATTCAAGGAGGGTGAAGTGTCTTGCCTAAGGACACAATGACAGAACTTAGGGCCTGTTTACACGAGAACGCTTACGGGTAAAAACGACAAAAAACCAAAATATTTTCTATCGGAAGTGCCTTTTGTTTAGATGGTGATGGAGTTTTGGGGGCTTAAAAATGCAAAAAACTGAAACCGCCCTCCAAAGTGGAAAACTTGAATACACTCCGCCGTAGCGTTTTCGTCTACACTGCCCAAGACGCAAAACTCTGGTCAAACCTGCTGACGTCAAGCACACGTTTACGTCACCATTTCTGGATATTTGTATTTATAGTAAAGTAAATTAAATTAAAATTACATTAAAAAGTTAAGTAAATTAAATTAAGTAAATAAATTAAGGAAGATTTTACGTATGCGTGCGGACATAGTGATAATGTTTCACAGCACCACCTAGCCGCCTGGCATGCATACCCAATCAAATTCCACACACTTTGCAGATTTCCTCCAGAAAACGCTCATCTAAACGTGGAATAAAAAGTGACGCCACTTTTGCATCTTCTGTTCAGACCATCATCATATAAACGTAGCCTTAGTTTGAGTTTGGGAATCGATCTTCTGACTTTTGGACTGCTGAGCCACTTATACAAAGAAAAGCTTGTATAGACTTTTTACATTGCATCTCCTTTGTTGCAACCAACAAGGCCTTTTCTCTCATTATCTGAATATTATGTGTGTTGCATCTGTTTGTTCTTGTTTTTGTTGAGTTGAGGAGCAGAACTAATTTCTTCCACGGGGAAAATAAAGAACTTGCTTGAACTTACGGTTGCTTCGTTGTGGCTCTCATGCAACAAAATGTCTTTAAATGTAAATAGTTTGTAATGTGGTAATTCACTGACAGTTGTTGATGGACAAGTAGTAAAATAACAACAAAAGTAAAGCATTTGCCTAAATAAAGAGCCCTTACCTCCAATTAAAGGACCCATATTAGACCTTTTTCTGATCTATGTTATAATGTTATTTCCTCGTCAAAAAACATACCTGGAGTTTTGTTTTGTTTCGTTAATGTTTGAATAATCCTGGTTTATTAGTCAGTCTGCATCTCTCAAGTTCAAAATGCTCTGTTCCACCTAATGATGTCATCAAGACAAGAGGTAGTTTTCAGGTTAACAGCTCCTTTTACCTTTAATTTGAAAGTTCAAAGTCGGCTTTATTGTCAATTCTCCCATATGTATGTGTATGCGTTCGACATACAGTGAATCGAAATTTCGTTTCTCTCTGGCCAAGCAGTGCAAAAAGTGTACAAAATACAATATAAAGACCATGCAAAAACTTCTAAGACAAAATCTAAAATCTAAAAGAAGTGCAAAAGCATAAAGAATAAATATATACCTTTAGTTCAGAAGAGACTCGCAGTTCCAAAGCTGAAATCAAAACACACAGTGGAGCACTTCCCAATACCAGATGACATCACAAGGTGGAACAGGGTGGAACAGGGTGTTTTCAGGGTGTTTGAGAGAAGAGCTCAAGACTAATATGCAGGATTTGTGTTTAAAATGTGTGAATGAAATAAAATACAACTGCGGGTATGTTTGTGATCAGAAAACAGCGTAATACAGCGTAAAGTGCTTTTCCACCGGTCAAAAACTTAACCCAAGTGATGTAATCGTTATTGATCAAGAAAACTTTTAAACTTTACCTGTGACCCCTGAAAAGAGTCCATTGATATATATTAGAATACCATACTGCCAGTTCAACATCGTGCCCTAAAATTAATGGAGAACTGGAGTGATCTCTTTTTTCTTTTAGCACTTAGTGAGATGATAAAAAGATCTTATTTGTCGGAGTACACGTTATTCCGTCTCTCTGCTGTTGCCTTTCATAAAACTCAAAGGTATAATTGACTTTGTAACCCTCATCTTTTAAAAAGGTCTTTTTCAATCTTTTCCTCTGTGTCTTTCTTTGTTTCTCTTTCTCCATTTCTCTCTCTCTGTCTCTGTCCATCTTCATCTGTCTCTCTTATTCTCTCTCTTTCTCACTATATTCACATTTACTCTCTCTCTCTCTATTTACCCCCCTCTACTGCTCTCTTTCTCTCTCTATCTACCCTACTCTCTCTCTCTCTCTTTATCTTCCCCACCCTCTCTCTCTCTCTCTCTCTATTTTCCCCCTCTTCTGCTCTCTTTCTCTCTCTTTTTCTACCCCACTCTCTCTCTCTATTTACCCCCCTGCTCTCTTTCTCTCTCTATCTACCCTACTTTCTCTCTCTCTCTCTCTATTTACCCCCTCTACTGCTCTCTTTCTCTCTCTTTATCTACCCCACTCTCTCTCTCTCTTTACCCCCCTCTCTCGCTCTCTTTCTCTTTCTCACTCTATTCACATGTTCTCTCTCTCTCTCTCTCTCTCTCTCTATTTACCCCATCTCTCTTTCTCTCTCTCTCTCTGTCTCTCCCTCTCTCTCCCTCTCTTTCCGTGTCTCTCTCTCTCTCTCCGTCTCTCTCTGTTTCTCCCTCTCTCTCCCTCTCTCTCCGTCTCTCTCCGTCTCTCTCCGTCTCTTCCTCTCTCTCCGTCTCTCCGTCTCTCGTCTCCTTCTCTCTCCATCTCTCTCCCTCTCTCTCCGTCTCTCTCTCTGTCTCTCTGTCCCTCTCTCCATCTCTCCCTCTCTCTCATCTCTCTCCCCCTCTCTCCGTCTCTCCCTCTCTCTCCCTCTCTCTCCGTCTCTCCGTCTCTCTCGTCTCTCCTTCTCTCTCCGTCTCTCTCCCTCTTTCTCCGTCTCTCTCTGTCTCTCCGTCCCTCTCTCCATCTCTCCCTCTCTCTCATCTCTCTCCCCCTCTCTCCGTCTCTCCCTCTCTCCGTCTGATTCTTTTCTGTCATACCATCTACAGGCTCCAGAACACATTATGTATTTAATAGCCCTGCTCAAGTTGCATTGATCTTATCACTGAGGCTTGTGAGGACACTTTTGTGCTAAGGGCCAATGAATATATTTTAGACACTTTTAAGAGCTGCATTTTACTACTGGAACGTCATCATGAAGTTGTTTTATTGTTATTTGTGAGACTTGCCAGTCTAGTAAAGTGTTTTTCAGGAAAATTAAAGAATCTCTACAATTTGGTCGAGTTACTCCTGAGTTTCACTGGTAAACAAAAACACTAACCTTTAGTTAGTCTGCATAACTGGATGCAATGTAAAATAGTATACCATGTTTTAAAGCTATACTATTTAGTTTTTTTTTATCAGTATTTGGCAGATATGCAAACATAGGCTGTATAAAGAAATGGACTAATGAAGTGTGACGTCTCTCATAGCGTTTAGTTCAAGTCAAATGAAGCGCACAATGCTAGCGGTTCACTAGCAAGGACCACACCATGACAATGAAATATGATAACGATATTTATTGACGGTGGATAGATGTGATGGCTGGAGGAAGACTCAGGGTGGGGGCTCCGTCTCCAGTCCAAAACGGTCAGCCATCTGATTCGGAACCCTCCCTCCTTAAAGATGACGTCTTCGGGCTGAAGGATGGACGAGAGACACGGGGTGGGAGGGGGTCGAGAGAGCTGACGTGGACAGTGTTGTTGGGACAGGCTGTATAAATGGGGCTTCTGGGTAATTGAAGGCGTGGTCGAGATGAGCTGTGGTTAGCTGGCGAGGAGGTTGAGGCGTGGTCCAACTCCTTTTAAGTTAATCATATTAACTTCACTTATAGGGGTGAATTTGGAGCCAGGTCCATATTAGGAATGGAAATTTATTCATGGACAAAATAGAAAAATAAAAACACTAGGATCATTTAGAGCAGGTTGATATGAACATTTTAAGACCAAAATGACAAGGCTCACTGCAGCAGCTGTCGATGGAGCCCCATGTTCACTTCCTATTTGTAAAGCGCTTCGGGTGTCTTGAAAGGCGCTATATAAATGCAATGATTATTTAGCAGTTACAGAGAGAGGGGTGACTATTTTCAATGTAGATGGAGCCCCATGTTCACTTCCTATTTGGGCTAGCAAGTTAGTTATGTCCATTTATATGTATATACTGTACAGTCTATCTGTGAAACCTGTTCCACCCTCCCCTCACCACTCGCTGTTATTAAGGCTTTCATGGTCATCTTCTGTCAGACCAAATCTGGTACACTATCAAACATCTGCAGTAACATAAATAGGTAAATTTGCCCCCTGCATTTGATCTGTCCTTCATTACTTCTGAAGCTTGCAGCATTTAACCTATTGTGTGTTTGGGTTGGGTCTGTTAATGTATTACAAGTATAGACTGTATATATAAATACAGCTCTGGAAAAAAATAAGAGATGACTCCAAAATTATCAGTTTTTCTGATTTTACTACTTATAGGTATGTGTTTAGGCAAAGGGAACATTTTTGTTTGAGTCTATAGTAAACTACTGACAACATTTCCCCCATATTCCAAATAAAAATATTATCGTTTAGAGCATTTACGTCCATCATGGGTGACACCTCTCACCCTCTGCACCGAACTGTAGAGGAGCTGAGCAGCTCCTTCAGCAGCCGACTGAGGCACCCCCAGTGCAAGAAGGAGCGCTACCGCAGATCCTTCATCCCCACTGCCATCAGACTGTATAACTCCACTATATAGTACAAAAGTGCAATTTTTTTCCATACTCTCCTAGTTAGTGTTTTATTATTATTACTTATTTTTATTATTACTTATTTTATTTTATTCTTGCCTGCATGCACTTTCTTTCTTGTTCAAACTTTCTCTGCCTGGAGCTACTGTGGCAAGTAAATTTCTCCTATGTGAGATCAATAAAGTCTTGTCTTATCTTATTTATTTGCAGAAAATGACAAATGGTCAAAATAACAAAAAAAGATACATGTTTTCAGACCTCAAACAATGCAAAGAAACAAGATCAAATTCATTTTAAAACATCATAATACTAATGTTTACACTTAAGAAGAGGTGCAATAATCCTTATTTTTAATCACAGCTTTCATGCGTCTTGGCATGCTCTCCACAAGTCTTTCACATTGTTCTTGGGTGACTTTATTCCACTCCTGGTGCAAGAACTGAAGTAGCTCAGCTTTGTGTTTGTGCTGGAATTCAACAGACGCTGGAATGGAATGGCTGTAATACATGTAGAGATGCTGATTTCAGAAAAAAATGCAGTGGTCTCTTATTTTTTTCCCAGAGCTGTATAAATAGATAAAGCTAACCTGCCAACACGTCCCAAATAGCAAGTGAACATGAGGGCACTTCTGGCTCCACTGGGCTCCAGTTGATTTTACATTGAAAAATTGTCACCCCTCTCTCTGTAACTGCTGCAGTGAGCCTCGACATTTTGGTCTTAAATGTTACATGACAAATGATACATGATCCTGGTGTTATTTCACTATTTTGTCCATAAATAAATGGCTCCAAATTCGCCTCATAACCATTAGAATCATGAGCTTCATTTGGCCGAACGTCACACTCCCTTAGCCCACTTCTTGATACAGTCTTTGATTACAATAAACAGTATCATTTAACTGTATTTCTTGAGTAAAAATTTGGAGCGCCACCCTTATCTGGCCTCGTATATCTCACTTGTATATTTGTGTCATGGCTACATTTATCTAAGCCCCACACCTGCTTCGAAACAACTACACAATTACAACAGCAATATCTCCAATTCTATTACGGTGTGCTTAAAATGCCTCTCAAATCCACCCAACCTGTGACGAGAACAGGAATAAATTAGCTTTGATTACTTTTATGTTCCCCACTCAAGCATGCAGTATTAGCCATCATCACTCTCTAGTGTGATGTTCTGAATATGGAACAGACCATGAATGCATAATCTCACACCGAGAGGCTATATACAGTACGCACAAGGTATTATGGGCTGAAGAAAACATGTAATCTGGTTGGAACTTGGGTGTGTGTTCTGTCTAGAGTTAAAGCAGACCTGTTATGCAAAATATACTTTTCAGAGCTTTTAATAAGTAGCTTAAAGTTGTTTCCTTTTCTCATTTCCCCACTTGAAGTTGTAATTTGGAGTGATTCGTGCATTTTTCAGCAATCTTTAATCGTTTATTTTCAAGGCGCCATATTGCTAATCACTTCGTTTTAAGGTCCCATATTACGCAAAATTGACTCTTGTGAACTTTAAGCCATGTTATAATGTTGTCTGTCTGTACCCCTCCAATGTTTAGAATGCTCTGTTCCACCTTGTGATGTCATGAAGCGCTAGTTTTCAAATTAACAGCTACTTTTTACCTTTAGTTCAGTAGAGACGGGCAATTCCAGAGCTGAAATCATCCAAATGATTCTAGTTAAAGCGTACTGAGGTGTGTAGAATCACTCAGTCCTCCAGGTAGAATCCATCCTTCTCCTTTTGCCAAAGAGAATAGAGTTTAAAAGCACAGGGGCACTTCCTGTATGACCACATGACATCACAAGGTGGAACCGTACTCAGGCTAAAATATATGTGAGTGAAACACAACTCCAGATATGTTTGTGATGAGGAAACATCATGAGGATGTCCAACCGTGACATGTGGTTGAATTTTGCCTAAAATATATATATATATATATATATATATATATATATATATATATATATATATATATATATATATATATATATATTTATATATTTATTTATTTATTTATTTATTTATTTATTTATTTATTTATTTATTTATTTATTTATATCAAAGTGGGTGAGGGTCCAAAAACGGGGTATAGAGTATTTAAGTGCAGTGCAGTTTGCTTGGTTTATTTTAAGATTAAAATTAACAATTATCAGATAAAATGGAGATAGAGTTATGAAAAACTTATTTATGTATGTCAGCCTTTTCCCACATGATCATTAAGCCTATATTTACCTATATACTGCTATTTTTTATTTATTTTTTTACTTTTAGCTTTATTCTTTTTCTATTTTTCATTTTACATTGTATAATTCATTTCATATTATATTGTATTAAATTGACAATACAGGTGACTTTGACTTAACATATTATCCTGTGTATTATTGAATTATTGAATGATTATATGGACTTTTTGTTATAAAAGCACTTCCATTTTTAACAAAGTACCTTCTAATTCTGACCTGCCCTGAAACACCACACCACAGTGATGTCAGTGATGGGGGAGGGCTTAGCTTAATGTCATGCAAATGAGCTCTGAAGGCCTGGAGTTAGAGAATCTTTAACACGGCTTTTCTCAGCTTGTTGTTTTCAGATGTGCTGCTTTCAAATGGTCACAAATTCTTCAAATGTTCTCAGATTTCCATGTATAAGGCATTGTTGGAAAGCTTAGAATCTACACTTTAAGAATCTGTGAATAACGCAAAACACCTCTGGGACGACTTGTGTCTGTTTTTTTCCGTGGCTGGGCACATATGGGCTTTTTAAATTCCAGCATTCCCAATTGTCATTTAACACATAGAATAAATTAAGCTAAATTAAGCTAAATTACTTCTCCCTCTTCATTCACATCATAACCCTGTGTATCTCTGTACACTACCAGTCCTCTTTATGTACTTGTTGGGGTTAATTATGAATTACTAACCCCGCCCTGGCTGTCTTGTTCACTTGGCTGGGTCCCTGTGTTTTGGGATGGTTCTTGGAAAGAGGCCTTTAAGCGCTCTTGGCAGGTGCTCTCCCATCGTGTCTGTGTGAATGAAAAATGAGCCGCTATGTCAACTCAACTTGTCACACACTAGCATGGATGAATTAATGATAAGAGCGTAGAGATACGTTTCAGTGGGTTTGCTCCTTCTCGCTGGTGGAGGCTGGCTACCATGTTTTGGAGAATATTGTTGCCATGGCGCGGTTCTGGTAAATAGGAGAAATGTTGTTGTGGAAGAATCAAGTTGTGTGTTATCTGAAAGTTGAACATTTTAGAATGGAGCAAGTGGAAAAAGTGCATTGCAGCATAAAACTTTGTCGGTGACTTACTGACATCAAATGTGCATCCAGAGTTTAAAGGGATAGTGCAGTTTTTTTGTTTTTTTTTAATGTTAATCTGTATGGGTTTCCTTCTAAACGTTACGTGTGTTGACACTGGCTTACCTCTGACACTCTCCGCTCAGCCCGGTTTGGCTCGCGTTCTGGAGCCCACGTAAGTAGGTCCGGTAACTTCGCGGGGATATGAAATAAAGCTTGTTTTTCTTCTCAAAACAAAATATTTGTCCGAAAGGTGATATATTTGCATCCGAGACAGTTGTCAACGAAACATCCAGCAGCGTAGTGAGCATTCGCGTATTGTCTCTCTCGACTCGTATCACTGCACCCATGTTAGCACATTAGCCTGTTCACCTTTAGCGGATGTCTACGGCGGATGCGATCTGCCACAAGCACAAGTTTACAAGTGAACGCGAGCCGAACTGGGTTAAGCCGGTGTCAACACACGTAACTTTTAGAAGGAAACCCATACAGATTAACATTAAAAAAATAAAATAAAACGCACTATCCCTTTATGTATGTTTAAAGCAACAGTATGCAACTTTTCAGGGAAATAACCATGTTTTGTTTTTGTTTATTTTCTCTTCATTGTCCTTGCTGTGAGTGGGCTTGCATCTCCACAAACCTGACTGCTGACAAACCTTATTTGGCCTCGTCTATCAATCTATCTCTGTCTCTCTTTCTTTCTCCATAAAGAATGTTCTGAAGTACGGTTTTATATTTCGATTTTCACCTCCAGAAAGTTACACACTGTAGCTTTAAGGAAAAAAAAGCTAAGCGTTTCAAAAGAGGGCAACAAATCTATCCTCTAGACTAGCTAAATTGTAATGCAAAAACTATTGGTATTTTATGGGTTAAAAATTTCTGTTGCAGGCCTGCTTGTCCAAAAAGAAACGTAACATTAAAAATGTTTCAAAAAGTGCATCTTACACTAATTACCTGTAAACAATAAACAATTAGCCTAAAATACATGATATAACAGGCTGTGGTATGTAGCTAAGTGGTTAGTATTTGCTCATTTCAATTGCACTGAAAGCATGTTCCACTTCATGTTTCTCTCCACCTGCTTCAGAATTTAAAAAAAATTACAAAGTATTCTATTTACAACGTTTTTAGACTTTTTTTTTTTTTCTTTCTTCAAACTGTTGGAATTAATGTGTTTGGCTTTTCCAATATGGGATTTAAATTTGTCTGCACAGGTTCCCTCCTCCAGGCTTAATAAACACTTTTGTTGAGATGAAGAAAACCTATTTCTCTAACCAAAACTTTATTTGAAGTTTTATTTTATTATTTTTTTTAAAGGGATTAGCGTGTCTCCACAGAAATGATGGAAAATGTCTCCCTTCACTACCACAGTGCGATGATGGGATGCACTCGTATTCAAACTATAGACTGTGCATATAAATGAACATAGCTAACCTGCTACGCGCCACGTTCCAAATAGGAAGTGTGCATGGGGGCGCTTCCGGCTCCATCGACTCCGGCTCCAGTTGACTTTACATTGGAAAACTGTCGCCCCTCTCTTTGTAACTGCTGCTGTGAGCTTTGTCTTTTGGGTCTTAAATTGTTAGTATTAACCCGCTCTACATGATCCTGGACTGTATTTTGTCCGTAAATAATGATCTTTATTTAACTGGAGCCGAACTTAATGGGTGACGTCGCACTCCCTTAGTTACAGCTCTGGAAAAAAAAATAAGAGACCACTGAATTTTTTTCTGAAATCAGCATCTCTACATGTATTACAGGCATTCCATTCCAGTGTCTGTTGAATTCCAACACAAACACAAAGCTGAGCTACTTCAGTTCTTGCACCAGGAGTGGAATAAAGTCACCCAAGAACAATGTGAAAGACTTGTGGCGAGCATGCCAAGACGCATGAAAGCTGTGATTAAAAGTAAGGGTTATTGCACCAAATATTGATTTCTGAACTCTTCTTAAGTGTAAACATTAGTATTATGTTGTTTTAAAATGAATTTGATCTTGTTTCTTTGCATTGTTTGAGGTCTGAAAACATGTATCTTTTTTTGTTTTTTTGACCATTTGTCATTTTCTGCAAATAAATGCTCTAAACGATAATATTTTTATTTGGAATTTGGGGGAAATGTTGTCAGTAGTTTATAGACTCAAACAAAAATGTTCCTTTTGCCCAAACACATACCTATAAGTAGTAAAATCAGAAAAAACTGATCATTTTGCAGTGGTATCTTATTTTTTTTCCAGAGCTGTATTTCTTACACTCTATACAGTCCACTAATCAATGCTGAGCTGAAATCACTATGTATTTAATAGCCTCTTTAGATCTGTAGAATGGAGGACACTCTTATTTTTTCATTGGAGGGAAAAAAAAAGTGATTATTTATTTTGAAACTGTCCCTTGCAGGCTAATGCAGCATTCTCTGCGTTCCCTCTCCCATAAATGAACCATCACAGCTATAAATCAGAACACAAACAGCGATTTTCTTCCTACGATTTATGTAACAGATTCATGTTTTCCACTTCTTCATTTTAGTACTCCACTGGTATAGCCTGGCTAATAAAAGGTCCTATTAATATTTCCTGTTGCCTAGCGACGGCAGGCAGCAAGTAATAGCATTCAGTGGAAAAATAGATGACTGATAAGGAAAAATTCAATTCTTTTCTCATCTCCTGGGAGAAAGGGCCTTATTCCGCAGCAATGTGATATGAAACAGTAGTTGTGTATTAAGAAATATCTTTAAAGAAATGCTGTTTATTTTCACATTTTGGCCTTAAGCTGATTTTTTATTGCAGATTAGCAGCGCAGCGCATCTCTTCTTCGTTATAATAAAGTCAATTAGCCTATTAGATCAGGCTAATGAGAAGATAAGGTGCTAGCTACATCTTCTTATCAATCACATTATGGTAAATAGGTGGTGATGCTGGCGAAGCTTTCATGAGACAGATTAGATATATTATGGTTGGGCGATTTAGAAATGAATTCTGACATACCATATTATTATTTTGTTCATTGTAAACAGCAATATTGATCGAACAGCTTTGCCACAAGACATTGAAACACTGACTTTTTGCTAGCCCTACTTAATTGCATCAAACCAAACAACAGATTTAAAGCAACAACAACAAAGAACAATGTTTCCATGGAGACAAGCAGGCAGGGGGCCCTCCTACTGGCCAAATAAAAGTCTGGTTTGTGGAGATGCAAGCCTGGGCACATAAAAAGATATTTCAGTCTTTTTTTTTTTTTTTAGCCAAAATGTTTGGCTTAAAATGGCTTAAAGGTGTTATTGCTTTGTCTGGAATGTTTCACAGTATGGCATTAAACCTTTCTATCTTCATGGAAACCAAACCAGACAAGGTCAAAGCAACCCCACTCACAGTCAGAATCCCTGTTTTTCTAAGTATGAGCTACTGAGCTGTAAAACCACCTGTAATTTAATAAATGTAAGCTAGAGCTGTTTAATGTCATACTGCGGAACATTCCAGGCAGAGCAATATCCATAGAATCATATATCAATAGAAACAAGCAGGTGACAGAGCCTCCACCAGAAAAGTTACACAATCCACCTTTAAATTTACATTTTTTAGATTTTTTTTTTAAACCTTTGTGTATGAGTCCCAATTCACAAGTTCGTATGTAAAGCTGTAGGTGGAGTTTGGTTCTTTTCTGAGCACTCTTGCAACCCGTAAATTCATGGCAATACATTTCAGGATTACTCACGCATGAATCAGTCAAATCTATTGACGAAAAACCATTCTAACTTCTAAAATCTCATTTAGAAGTCAACATCTTGCCAACTTGTTATGACCACAGAATAAGCACTGTTTTATCATCTTATCAGGTTTATACCAGGTAACACAAGAGCTCCCCTACAAAGGCACACTCCAATTTAGATAATTCATCACCTCGCATTTCACAAACAGACCTCATGTTGTTGTCATGGTCCTGGGCTGGCGATCCGATCAGCAGCGAGGGGCTAAAGCTAAAGAAACAAAAGGAGATGGCTGCGGAGAGATAGGCCGTGTTATGAAGGCGATACATAGATAAGGGATTTCATATTGCACTTAGCTGCGGGCCCCTGCTGCGGCTTATCACGGCATGAAATCATGTCCATATTGCGCTGCGGCTCTATCTGCGAGCTCATCGGTTTATACGCGTTTTGCCCTGGGGAGGAGGAGCAGGGCGGGGGGTGGTGGTGGCGGAGGTGGTTGGGGGGGCAGGAGGGGGGTACGGGAGGGAACGGACCCCCCGCTGGGAAGTGGTTTAACAAAAGTCCAATCTGCTCGTGTGCACAAGAAGAGCCACCACCTTTGAACTGACAAACTGCCAGGCTAATTCAGGCGACCGGGGTAAAATAGGAAACTGCAGGCGGTACGGGCTGGGTCTGATGTTATGTGCATGGATTTCTGGGTAAAGAATGTCCATATTTTTCATGCCAAGGATAAAAATTGTTAAATGAGAAATAGTTCAACATATATGATCCGTCAGAATACCAACTTGATGTAGATCAGTGCTTCTCAATTATTTTCTGTGACGCCCCCCCTAGGAAGAAGAAAAAATTTCACGCCCCCCTTCCTGCGCGCGACTATAAATAGTATTATTTGTCTAGAAAATTGTTATGAGAACACCATTGTATCCTTTTATTAACATTATAAACAAAAAAAGAAAGAAACTTACGACAAAGACTGCACTGAGGACTCAAATATTAATGTGTTTTTAATGCTTTGCGCACATTTGTTTACGTTTTACAGAAATGAAACTTAAAACCGCCTCATTTGCATAAGCTAAAAGCACTGAAAAAAAAACGCTCTCTCCCTGTGCCACTGATGTGTCAGCTTCTGTCGGACTAAAGGACACGACTCGGTGGAATATACGTGTTTTTTTGTGACAGAGGATGTTTTGTTAATGGTGAGACTGTGCGTAAATCGCATGTGAGAACGCCACTGCCAACTACTGTTGTTGATGTGCAATTACACTTAGTTCTAGTACAGTACAGCAAAAAAACATGTTTCCCAGGGTCATATGCGCCCCTCCTGGCATCACGCCACGCCCCCCCAGGGGGCCCGCCCCACTATTTGAGAAGCACTGATGTAGATGCACAGCTCACAAAGCAAAAGAAAAAAATGTATTTTGTGAACTGGACTTACTGGATTTTATTACTACTTTTCTATTTAAATCTGATCTGTACATATACATTATTATTATCATTATTTTTATGTATATAATTATGTCTCATCTGACACTGGTCTATTGCTCTTTGGTTGCTATTCCATCTTTTTTTTCTTTTTACCCTCTATTATAATTTTTTATACATTATATTTGATGTGTGAGCTACTGTACCCAAAACAATTTCCCTAGTGGATCAATAAAGTTTGGCGAAGTCTAAGTCTAATGTTATTAACGAAATAAAATAAAATAAATCATGAATTTATTAGAACATGCATGAACATGTTTCAAATGAGAATGTTACATTTATAATGACATTAAAATCAGCACAGTATGTGATTAATTGCTAATTACATCAAATTTCAAACGTGATTAATCTGTCAAATCGAGTTGTCATCTGTAATCAAATGATATGTTCTTAATTAATTGACAGCACTGATGAAATATGCACAAGCGTTTCCTACAACACAAACTCATCTCTCATCTGGACAAGGATTCACAGTGCTCTATATTCATTTAATAGTAAATAGTCATGGTAAATGGTCACATCTTTATATAGCCTAGCGCTTTTCCACCTTCATGGCATCCAAAGCGCTTTACAACAAAGAACCAATCACCCATTTACACACACATTCACACACCAGTGTACGCAGACACTGGGGACGAGTTAGACACAATGGCAGCATTCATTTGTGGGAGCTGGAATCGTACCGCTAACCTCTGGGTTGGTGGATCTGACCGCTCAACCAATGATGTATTTTTATGTCAAGAGCAGGATTTGAACCGCCAACCGCCTTTGGATCACTGGACAAACTACTGCCGCCCCCTTTAAATTAAAAGCTTTGTATAGTTTAAACATTGTTGCAATTTTTTATTTATTTTATGTTTTATTTTGGGGTGGCAGTAGCACAGTTGGTAGAGCGTTTGTTCGAATCCCACTCTCAACATAACATCATTGGTTGAGCGGTCAAATCCACTGACCCACAGGTTGGTGGTATGATTCCAGCTCCCACAAATGAACGCTGCCGTTGTGTCCTTGGGCAAGACACTTAACCCCGGTATCTGCGTACACTGGTAGCCCCCATGACAGAAGATACATCAAGGCTGTGTCAAGCGATGTTTGGCCTTCCTCCCGTGGACCCACCACCCGCAGGAGGATCCATGGGGGCTGGTGCACTGGGCGGCAGATCTGTCTGGACTGCTGCCCCCATGACCCGAAGACTTGGAAAAAGCAGATGAAAATTAATTCATGATTAAATGAATGAATCTTTTATTTTTATCTGCCATATTGAACCATTTGAAGTTATAAGGATTACAATGTCAAAGTTATCTGCTCTAGTCCTTTTGCAAAACACAGATATTCAAGTGTTCAGTCCTTAGAATTTGTCATATTGAGCCAGTCCTAACCCTAGATAAATTAAAGGGTCTATACAGTGTAATTAAAAAGTTCTGAAATAAAAATGTATACACTTTCTTTAATTAACACTACACATTAAAACAGAAGCTGGTTCTGTTTTCACACCCACAGGAAACACACTCACTTATAATCACAACAGGTGCGATGTACACATTGTGCTAATGAAGCTAAATTTGAGGTGTTACATAATCAGCAGGGGTAGCATTGGTTTCAGTTCAAACTTCAAATTGGTAATGCTCTTGGCACCTTTAACTGTGTGTATTATATTACACATACACCTCCATATAACCCACACCTTAGTTCCCATACATTCACTCTACAAATGATTTCCCAAAAATCAAGAAGGGAAGAAAATTAATCTATAAACGAACAAAAACTGAAGAAGCTATTAACTCTCTCAACAACAGTCTAATGCTTCAGGGTTGGAGTGTAATCTATAGAGAAACAGACGTCGACCAAGCATATAATAACTTTTTAGATATATTCCTGTCTTTGCCCAGTCATAGAACGCATTGAAAACAGCAAACATACAAACAGCCCTTGGCTAAATAAAGGAATAATTAATGCTTGTAAAAAGAAAAATAATCTGTGCACTGCAAATTTCTCTGATCTAGCCATGATTTTAAAACTTATACAGTATCAGGTTATTCATTTTGTTTTCAGATGTATTATCTGCTTACTAGTTCTGAGACTGTTTAATTCTAGTCTAGAGGTAGTTTATTTTAAGATAACTTGTCAAGTAAAATTATCTTGCTGCATGGACAGATAATTTCGCTACTTTTAAGTCATTTCTGATAGATTTCAGTGTTTATATCTTAAATTCTGGCCAAGCTTTTTTGCGGTGCATAAACAATTCATAAAGTTAAAACCAAAAGAAGCAGAACAAACATATAAGAAGTACAAAAAAATAAATTAACATATAACCCGAGCAAGCAAGCAATTATATTATAAAAAAAATATTGTATGAAAATAGAACTTGAAAAGGAACTTGGGAAACGCTGAATAAACAAGATAAGATAAGATAAGATAAGCCTTTATTGATCTCACACAGGAGAAATTTACTCGCCATAGTAGCTCCAGGACATTTGGACAAGAGGGAAAAAGTGCATGCAGGCAGGGAGGGGATAAAGTAAGTAATAAATAATACAAATAGTAATACGTAATAATAATAATAATGGAAAATAGGACCTAAAAAGGTAACATATCCTGACTACTTCATTGACAAGAATTATGAAATTCAAAACATAAACATCATTTCAATATATTTTTGGTAAATGTTGGTCCAGAGTTGGCTGCAAAAATTCCAGATCAGGTAACTTGTCATTCAAAATGTTGAAAGAAATCCACATTCTATGTTTATATCTGCAACAAATGTCTAGGAGGTGACTAACATTATTCTCAAGTGTAAAAGTAAACTATCCAAAGATTGTCATGACATAGACATGGTACTAGTTAAAAAAGTAACAAAAAACATTGTTAAGCCCTTTACCCATATCTGTAACTTATCTTTTCAGTCAGGGCGTTTCCTGAATAAAATGAAAACTGCAAAAGTAAAAAGTACCAATATTCAAGAGTGAGAACAAACATAAATTCACAAACTACAGACTAATTTCCCTACTGCCACAGTTTTCAAAAATCCTTGAAAAACTCTTCAACTCACATCTCGAAAAGTTTCTTGACAAACATCAAATAATAAATGAAGGACAATACGGGTTTAGGACATAAAGAACCACCTCACTGGCAATAATCGATGCAATAGAGGGAATCACAAATGCACAAGATGGCAATAAATATGCTGCCGGGATTTTTAGTGACCTGAAGAATGCAAAAGAATTAGTAAGAATTCAATAAGAATTTAGTAAGAAGTAAGAATTTCATTGTACAGGGAAACGTGTTTCTTTACTGTGCACATGACAATAAAAGCTTTGAATCTTGAATCTTGAAAAGAAAGCTAACTATGTTACTTGCCCAAAATAAAAATAAATAAATACATAATAAATTAAATATATTTATTAGGGCTGTCAGTTTAACGCGTTAATTAGATTAATTAATTACACTGCAAATTAACACATTATAAAAATTAACGCAATTAATTATGAGTGGCAATTCAACGCGCGTGAATTTTAAATTTGGCGTGAGGCGAGTAAATCGCTGCTCGGGCCTTTGAACGGCAAGTTTATTTATAAAAAGAACAAAGACGGGACAATCAACAAGAACGCCGTGATTTGGAGCTTTTGTCAAAAAGAATTTTCCGATCACCGAAGCTGCCGATAAACACGTCTGGACAAGTTCCATTGTTACCGGTGATAGTGCGCATTTCACCAAACCACCAAACCACGCTGCAGAATTTGGGAAATGATTGAGCAAAGCGACCGCAGAAAAACTGACTAACTCAATCGCAAAGTGGGTTCGCTCGCTCAATCGCTCACTCACAATCTCTCTCTCACTCTCTCTCTCCCTCTCTCTCACACACTCTTAAAATGTGATTCATTAGATGAATTAATTACAAATCCTGTAATTAATAAGTTGTTGTTTTTTTAATCGCCTGACAGCACTAATATTTATATTAAGGAATATACTCCAATACCATACCAATTCTGATTTAAAAAAAAACAAAACACTCTTATTAACTCTTATATTAATTCTTATATTGACAACATTGTTCAACATCAACTTTCTTTTATATTACCATGTGGCCTTTTATCTGTGTAATCCCTCAGTCGTCCAGGTCCACCATGTTCCATAGTGGTCCATGGGCATATACTAGTTCATGTAGTCTGTGCATACAGAGCAAATGCTATTTTTTTTTTACAATAAAATACATAATATTTGTTCTGATACAGCTTATTCAGGAAAGGTTCATTTCTGCCCTGTGACTTTCTTAGTATTGCTACGTGCTCAAATGAGTGTTTAGTTTAGTTTTTAGTGTTAGTATTAATTAGTATCTGTATTTTCAATATTTTTGACAACCTTAGTTCAAACTTGAAACTGGTGATGTACTTGGCACCTGTCATTTATGTTACAATACATCACCTCTACATGACCCCTACCCTGGCTCCCATACAAACATTCTTCAGATCTCTCAATGTTGTTTTCTTTCTTTCCAGTTCATTTTTGTCAACGTGCAAAAAGCAACCACACACACACACACACACACACACACACACACACAAAGATGTCAGCAAGCTCATTAGCAGGAGCACAGAAGCCTCGCCTCGCTGTCAAGAGTCCCGACCGTCTCTACATGTCATGTCAAAGCAAGACTCTCTGATGCCGCTTTGTGAGGTGAGAGGAGGAGAGTCAGAAAATGAATAAAAACAGAGCATAGAGAACAAGGGATGGATGGATGGATGGAGGGAAAGAAGAGGAGAGAAAACAAAAGCTAAGGAGGTTCTGACATTACGGGTAATGAGCAGCGAAGAGACAGTTGCCTGAGGGGGACATCATGACATCACTATCTGCAAATCAAAAGACGTGGTTGTTGTCAGAGCAGAGTTTAGTGCTGAGGCTTGGTACTGTACTTTGAAAATCTACAGACAGAAACGTGTATGATGTAGTACTTCATGCCTATTGATAATGATAATAATAGTGTTTTATAACTTATAGTTGTACTAAATTTCTCCTGTGTGAGATCAATAAAGTCTTATCTTATCTTATCTTACTCTTTGAGAGAAATTGAATGGTGACAAAACATTCAATTCAATTTTAAATGAGTTCAAGATGTTGAATATTTATAATAACTAAATAAATAAAAGGGTTAAGATCAGTTTTAATCTTTAAAATGTTGAGATGAGACATGAACCCAGCCTACTGCTTCACACAGTGACATCAGTTACCATGAAGTGTAATATGAGGGAATAATTAGAAAGTATAATGAAACCATTTTATAATTTATGGTTGTACTCTTGGTGTGAAATTCAATAGTGACAAAACATTCCCTGAGGCAAACCCACAGTTACATCACTACATACAGTATGTTTGTATTAGTAGTAGTAGTTCTAGACAGTAATGACAACAGAAACATTCACGTTTTGTCAGATTAATGTAATTCCAGCACAGATTTTCAGAACAATTTTAATCTATTAAATTGCATACCCAATTAAAGAGTAGAGAATGAAAAAAATGCATCAGCACTACCAGGACAGTTAATAATTTACCATTTCAATGTTTTACACATAATTATTTTTATTTTTATAATTATGACTCATCTGACACTGGTCTATTGCTCTTTGGTTGCTATTCCATCTATTTTTTTTACCCTCTGTTATATATTTGATGAGTGAGCTACTGTACCCAAACAATTTCCCATGCGGATAATAATAATAATAACAATAAAGTTTGTCTAAGTATCTAAATTAATAAATAATAGATTAACATAGAGTATATTTTACTAAATGGCAGTTGTGTAAATGTGAATACAAAAGCTAGTAAAATAAAATAAAAATTGGTCACAAAAGTTGGCAGCAACATTTTTGGCTTTGAGAATTGCACTATAGCTATTTCAGGTGTTGGAATAAACAGTCAGTCTCACTTCAAACTTTTTTTTCCCCCTAATTGCGTTCTTAAGTTGCTAGTTCCCGTGCTGTTGCTGTGTCTCTGCCAAAATCGTCACTTGATCACAGTTCGGCACAGGAGCAGATACACTATTTTATATGTCTTTTTCTGACGAGCTTGTATTTGCGTGCTGACCTTGTGGTGTCTTGTTTTGGCAACTCCGAGCCAATTACAGAGCTAATAAAGTGGTTTTATGGAGTGCTGGGTACAGTTGGCGAGTGGGAACAAATGCTGATTATTTACAAAGACAAAGAGTAAGTGATCTTTTAGGTGGTTTTGCAGTTGTGGTATTATGAAAAAAGAGAAATAATTGGTTTTATGTAAAGCGATTGTGCACAATGCATAAAATAATGTATATATGTATATTCTTTGGTCATTCATAATCAAAACACAAAGCTGCTATTGCTTGTGTGCCCCTTTTTAGACGTCTACAAACCAAATTTATCCACAAGGTCATAGAAATAGTTGTAAAGTAGTATTTTAATGCCAAGTATGCAAATATGATAAGAACATTTCCCTTTTTCTGTGGGATAGAAGTGTAGCTCATTAAAGGGATAGTGCGTGTTTTTTTAATGTTTATCTGTATGGGTTGCCTTCTAAAAGTTTCGTGTGGTACCACTGACTTACCCATGACAGCGTGCTCTGGTCCCGGTTCTCCTCCAGTAACGTAGCTCGTGAACGTAGTGCCGGTAAGTTAGCCAGGAATAAAGCTTGTTTTTCTTCTCAAAACAAAACATTTGTCCGAAAGGTGATATATTTGTGTCCCAAACAGTTGTCCACGAAAAATCCAGCAGTATATTTTCACATTCGCATATTTCGTCTCGATTCATATCACTGCACGCCTATTACTTACTAGCCTTACTAGCGGAAGTGAACAACGGATGCGGCCCGCCGTAAGCTAAAGTTTACAAGTGAACAGGCTGATAGAGCTAACGTTGGCGCATTGATACGAATCTAGAGAGAAAATATGCAAATGCGAAATACGATGCGGGTGCGAGTGAACAATTTTTCCCGAGGAGCGGCTGAAAACACGTGGTGCCTGCATTATCGAACCGATTTTCTGGGCACAGAAGCGCTGGGCATGAGAAATGCCATGTGTGGCGTGTGAGCGTCGAATTGCGTGTGTCACACTCTCAATGCGTGAGACTTGAGAGCCCTGTCATAATACATTTCAGTTTCGTACATGACGAATCTTCACATTTTATTGACAATTTCAGTTTCATAAGTTGATAATTTACTTTATACATTTGGGTGGTTGCAAATGCAGCGGCCCCTCCCCTAGCCCACTCTGGTTAGTGGGGAAACGAAATTTCGAATTCATTCTATGTACATGTACATGATTGTTTTTCGACAATAAAGCAAACTATGACTATGACTATGACTATGTTTCCCTTTTTGAGGAGTCAAGCCTCTTGCTCACTATAATATCTTAACTGATGTGGTCTTATTCATGACTTGTGAAGTGATATTACAAGATAGCTGCAGATTTTTTTCATGAAGCCATAAAGAAAACAAATGTTTTGTCCCAGTCCAGATATATGATATACATACTGTATATAAACATGTAGCCGTTGTCTGTATCTAATTATAAAACATTTGAATTGTCCATGAACCAGGAAATAAGGCTGTTATGCTGTTAGCATTGTAGTTATTGTTCGCATTACTTTGATGTGATGTGAGTGTTTTTAAACTAATTGCGACCAATACTTAGGATGTTAGAATAGGAAAAGTGAGGAATACCTTTGGAGCATTGTAAACTGTTTAACATGAACTAGTTCTGTATTTGTTACTAAAATCTCTCACACGCTCTTTAAAATTATATATTAAAAACATATTACGCTGTTTTCTGATCTAAGTTGTTTCCTCATCACAAACATACCTGAAGTTGTGTTTTGTTTCATTCACACACACACATCCTGCGTATTTAGCCTCTGTTCTTCTTTCAAACAGAAAACATTCTGTTCCTTGTGATGTCATGTGGCAATGCAGGAAGTGCTCCACAGTGTTTTTAAACTCCATACACCTTCTCTAGAATCATTTCGATGATTTCAGCCCTAGAATTGCCAAGCTCTATAGAACAAAAGGTTTAGCTGTTAACTTTTGTACATGTAGACAGTCTAATAATCAAGGATTACTCAAACATGTGTGAATGTAACAAAACACAACTCCTGGTATGATAATATAAGATAAGATAAGATAAGATAATCCTTTATTTGTCCCACAATGGGGAAATTGCAGTGTCACAACGCAAGTTTCAGAAACAGTTGGAAAAAGAGCATGCATCAAAAATTAAGAGAAATAATAATAAGTATGTACAATCAACTAAAAAACACAACACTGTAAGGTTAAAAGGCACAGGAACGCTGCACAATAAATGTCTTTGATTCTGAGCAGTGAACAAACAGCAGTTAAAGTGACTCCAGTTCAGTAATATATAATATCACTACAATAAAGTGACTCAGATGATTGTGTACAGTGCAGTGATGGGCAGTGGTTGTTAAATAAATAAGTAGCAGGTAAAGTGACTTTAAATAATATTGCACATGTAATTATTACTATGGAGATGACACATGGTTGCTATGGAGATGAACATGACTAGCATTGATCATTGTACAGTCTGACAGCAGCAGGAAAGGAAAGATCTTCGAAATCTCTCTTTAACACAGCGAGGGTGAATCAGTCTGTCACTGATGCTGCTCTCTAGAGCCGACAGAGCGTCCTGCAGGGGGTGACACTCATGGTCCAGCATAGACATGAGTTTAGCCAGGACCCTCTTGTCTCCCACCTGCTGCACCGAGTCTAGAGGACAGCCCAGGACTGAGCTGGACTTCCTGATGACCTTGTCCAGTTTCTTCTTCTCCCTCTCTGTGATGCTGCTGCTCCAGCAGACCACACCGTACATGTTTTTGATGAGATAACAATATTTTAACATGGCTGAAATCTCATATGAGTCAGTTTTCCATAATATAGGACCTTTAAACAGCCTCTCGCCTCCCGTTCTATCAGTCTGATCAGTTCTATCACACTAAAACAAGCCAACGTTTTGCCTGCATGCGCTTTCATTCTTAACCAGCATTTAATTCATAAAACCAGTGTTAATAACCATTGCGTAAATGACCCTCCTGGGCATCTGTACTCCACATGGATAGACAGCGCAGACAGCTAAAGAGGGGATGAAATGAAGGAGGAGAGAGCACAGTAGTTAGCGCTGTGCCCAGAGGCTGCATGAGAAGTGGCCCCGCTCCCTCCTCGTGGCGTGTTTACTTCAGACAGATCAGTCGGCAGAGCTCGCCTAATTAAAGCTGTCACGACCGGGCGCCCGCGGGGATAATGTTCTATTATTATAGTCATTTGTTTCAATTAAACGCCAGCTGATTTTACAATAGCGGCCCTGAACCTGTGTGAATAAGCCATCACTCCAAACAAGATGGTGACTGTCGAGAAGGGAAGTCTGTGGATTTTAGCCTATTCAAACCCCACAGGCTTACAGGGAACACACGCTGGGCCTATTATAATGGATTAGCAGGTAAAAGCGCCAGGCGATGTGACCTTAAAGGAGAGCTGAGTGACACTGTGGGTATTATAAGGCCAGAATGAGTGTATTGAAATTGTTTCCTGGGTGCCGCTGGGGTTTGTGTTATGATGTAAGGGGAATGTATGTTTTGTTGTGTCCATATTTTATACCATGTGGAGTTAGAGGTGTGATGTTCAGCAAAGAAATGTGTATCAAAGCTGGTTTACAGAGAATATTCTGAACTTACACCAGCAAATGTGGCAAAGAAAACCTCCAGGCCCTATTGAATACTAAACTGCAAATCGGGTTAAGGTACTGTTTACTGTTGCCATGGTAAAATTCGTCCTCTGCATTTTACTCAGCCTTTAATGCCAACCTTATTAGCTGTGGGTGACCGCAGTGCTGTACCCGGGGACCCATCACAAGATCTTGAGCTACAGTCTATGTCAACCCACAGGAAGGAACTCCACTCAGAGACAGACACTAAGACTTTTACGTTTATATGATGACGGTCTGAACAGAAGACGCAAAAGTGGCGTCGTGTCTTCACTTTTTATTACGCGTTTAGACTAGTGTTTTTAGGAGGAAATCTGCGTGCATACGGTGACGCAAAAGTGTGTGGAATTCGATTGGGTATGCATGCCAGGCAGCTAGGTGGTGCTGTGATACATAATCAATATGTCCGCGCGCAGTGTTGTCCATGAACGCATTCACTGAACGATAGTTCATGAACGCGTTCATATTTTGGGTGAACGTATTACTGCCTGATGAACGAACTGTGAACGAGTTCATTCTGGTGTCTGTGAACGACATCTCTTTAACTTCGTTCAATAGGGTCTCAGATTTCTGATCCATCCATCTGAAATTTCCGATCCATGTGCCCCCCCAACCAGCACCTCTCTCCCTCTCCCCCTCTCTCCCTCTCGCGCAGCGCGCGGAACGCTCCACCTAGGTTGCCTCAAACCTTTCTCTGCTCCTGCAGGAGTGCTTACAAACTGTTTCCTGCTCTCTGGACTCTGTTCCCCTCATGCTCTCCCGACTTTCTCCTCCGCGCTGCTCTCTGTTTCAAGGGCCAAACTGTGGCACTTCCTGGTTTTGTGAGAAACAGCGCAGAGTGGTGCGCTAAAGGGGGGGCACATTAAAGGGGTAATCACTAATGTTAATTTGTGGGTTTATTTTGTTTTCTTAAGTCTCTTAGTTAATTAAGTCATACCATTTGGGGGTTATTTAAGTATGTTCTTTATTATGTTGAATTGCAGGTGTTTTATCATTATGGGGACTGTTATTTGTAGTTGGATAAGGATGTGAAATTGGATATGAAGATGGAGATAACACATGAATAACACATGGTTTGATTGTTAAAACTGATATAATAATTGCTGTCTATGGTTCTATATGGGCTTTGGCAATGATATTGAAAAATAATAGCTCGCAGCAATGTATTGGAAAAAAAAAGAACTATGAACTAGTTCATTTATTGGAACTATGAACGAACTACTAATTATAAACAATTATGAACTATGAACGAACTCGTTCATTTTGAAATGTGTGAACTGAACTTTGAACTAGTTCATGTAGAAAATGAACTTTCCCAACACTGTCCGCGCGCATGTGTAGAATCTTCCTTCTTCTCATCTGCGCCACGAAAAGCAAAACAAAACATGGCTAACCCTAACCCATGGGTAGACGAAGAAGTTCAACTATTGCTTCAGACCACGTTAGACGCAACATATATATGTGCACATGTATGTCAACGAGTACACGACGTCAGCATATTTGACCAGAGTTTTGCGTCTTGGGCAGTGTAGACAAAAACGCTACAGCGGAGCGTATTTAAATTTTACACTTTGGAGGGCGGTTTCAGTTTTTTGCATTTTCAAGCCCCCAAAATGCCATCACCGTCTAAACGAAAGGCACTTCCAATAAAATATCTTTTCGTTTTTACCCGTAAGCGTTCTTGTAAACAGGCCCTAACAGTCAAACTCCTTAAACTGTAAAAGGAAGACACTGGTGATTAGTGCTTGATTTTGTTTTCTCAAATGCTTTTTTTTTCTTTCTTTTTTAAATTTTAGTACCAATAAATGACTGCAAACCAAGCTGCAATGGACCGACTCTTAAGTAGAATTACAACACTGAGAATTTATTTTGGATTTGGGCTAAATACACTGAAACATATTAATTCATGACCGGGGTAGACATTTTTATTGCAGTACTTTGGATTGCAATCATATAAATGTAATTGTGGCCCAATCGTGAAGGACCCTGGCTATGGATCTCCTTGTGGTTAGATAGCACTCTCATCTTTGCTGGTGGTCAAATCCCCTTAGCTAAATGAAATGGTGCAGGCGATTGGTTGGACCCGTGAAGCCAATTCAGAGGTGAGGTCAGGAGGGGGGCCAGGAGAACAATGCCTCTGTGATATTCCATCTGGCTCACAATGTGCTGCCCATAATTGGAAATCCTTTGTTATTTGACTCCCCATTTGACTATGATGTACAAGATGTGAATGTAGATCGGACAGGCAGAACATTGCAGGGGGAATAGCATTTGGATTCACAGTAAAAAAAAAAACATTTAAAAAAAAGAAAAGTTCAATTTTTTCCTATTCGCTGTCCGAACTGATCTGTACACTGCAAAAAGCTTGGCCAAAATTTAAGATATTGACACTTAAATCTATCAGAAAATGACTTAAAAATAGTGACATTATCTGTCCATGCAACAAGATAATTTTACTGGACAAGTTATCTTAAAATAATCTACCTCTAGACTAAAATGAAGCAGTCTCAGAACTAGTAAGTAGATAATAAATCTGAAACAAGATGAATAACCTGATATAAGTTTGAAAATCTTGGCCAGATCAGAGAGATTTGCAGTGCAACATCTGTGGGCTAGACCTTTTTTTATATACAGCTTTGCAACTGTGACACAAGCTGCCATTTTTTGCTTGATAAAAGATTTTAAAGATTTTCCTCAAATGCAAGAATACAATGGTTCTGAAAGTAAATTATATACTGGATAATGTATTTTACATGGGCACTTTGTATAATCATATTTGACTTACTGTTCTCTTTCCTGTATTTGCACAGGACCCTTCTCTCCTGGGGCTCTATAAAAATATAATAAACAAGGAAATTGCCAGAGGTTAAGTACAGCTCTGACAATCCTCCAGGGAACTCTGCATCCAACTTTATAAATTATCTACATAAATACATTTAGGCCATAGCTTGGATACGCTCTCAGCAAAACAAAGCCCAAACTGTCAGAATGAGGATACATAAAGTTTTAAGTACTTTATCACGGTGTTTACTGAAATGCAATAACTCTAAATGTGAGTAATATTTCTATGCAAAAGCCCACAGGGATAATTTTACAAACAAAAACAGGAGAAATAGGAATAATTTGTTTTGTTTTGTGTGATACGCATGCAGTAAGGTCAGAAAAGTGCACTACTCTAGACAGGTATGATAAAACGTGTAAACAAGGCTTGTTATAAGATATTAGAGATACCCAAAGATGTTAGCATGTTGCTAATCCTGCTTACATACACACAAACAAACAAAGCTAACATACTGTTTATGCAAATATGTTATTGCAGTTGAATAAAATTAACCTATTTTGTATAGCTTCCAGGATATGGCATTGAGTTCTGAGTAAACCTAAAACTTCATATTTCTAAAACTTGTTGGTTCCATTGTGACACTGGGTGCATTTACATGGCCAGTAAAATCAGATAACTAGAATAATCAGATAACCCAATAATTAAATCTGATTATTGGTGTTTACATGCACAGAATACATTTTCAAATAACTATTTTTTTTTCTATATTTTTTTGTCTCTGCCACATTAAAACCTGCAGATGTGATGTCAGTAAGAGATCCAATGATGCATTTGATGTAACTGTTTATGCAACACACTTAGAGTCTGATAGTTGAAATCAGGTGTAATTCCTCAGTTTGCTATGTAGAAATCAGATAATACAGTTTATACAAGAGACTTTCTGCAATTTGTATGTATATTTGCCTCTATTAATCAAACTATGTCATTTCTTTTATTTCATTTAAGATAAGATAAGATAAGATAAGACTTTATTGATCTCACACAGGAGAAATTTACTCGCCACAGTAGCTCCAGGACAATTGGACAGGAGGGAAAAAGTGCATGCAGGCAGGGAGGGGATAAAGTAAGTAATAAATAGTGCAAATAGTAATATGTAATAATAATGGAAAATAGTAATAATGATAATAGTAACAACAAGCATCAACATGAAAAGGAGGATATTGCACGTCTGGCCTATATGTTAGAATTATACAGTCTGATGGCGGTGGGGATGAAGGATCTGCGGTAGTGCTCCTTCTTGCACTGGGGGTGCCTCAGTCGGCTGCTAAAGGAGCTGCTCAGCTCCTCAATAGTCCGGTGCAGAGGGTGAGAGGTGTCGTCCTTAATGGACATGAATTTGGCCAGTACCCTCCTCTCAGCCACCTCCTCTACACGGTCCAGAGGACAGCCCAGGACAGAGCTGGCCCTCTTGACCAGCTTATTTGCAGCCATTAATGAAAAGACAAGTTATGTTATGTAATGTAGACCCTTCAATGCATAATAGGGTGATTCTCCAACTATCAAAGAATTTGTGTCCCAGGCAGAAATAAGAAAAACAGAAATACGTTTGTCATTTTTTAAATTCATGCTGCACTTACTAGACACAAAGACGAAAAAGATAGATGAATTACATTTTTTTTAAATATATAAAATAAGGTTTTATATTGACTGTTTTTGCTATATGTCCTTTGTCCCTTGGCCAGGTTTTGGACTCTCAGTCCCTCCATAAGACTGAAATTAAATTTGATTCAACAGTAACTTCATTGACAAATGGCACAGAAATTCTTTATTTTGAAAAATATCATGTGCTTGTAATATATATTAGTATTTTATTTATTTTTTATAAAAAGAACACCTGTTCCTAGGGATCACTGTCATTTCCACCAGAAAATGTAACTTTTAACTTTTGTTTAAACCTTTGTTTACTTGAACCACATCAGTTGTGATGTGACAGGAGCTCATGTTAGCATAGCAGCGTTAGCTCCATGGAAGGAAGGGAAACAAGAACAAAATCAAGGTCAAGTTTTCCAAAACCAAGAGTAGGTTTATTGGTCGTTATTTCCAAACACCCCATATTTCCTTTGAATGTACAAATAATGAGAAAAATACCATTTTTATTGTGTATTTTGAGTATATTTTATGCTAACCCTAAAACAGAGATTAGCATGCTAATGTCATGAGATTTTAAAATCAATGCTAAACATTGTCATTTCCACAACAGTCATTTCCATCACTTTATTTATTGTTATTGTTTATTATTATTTATTTAATATTTATGTCATTTCATTACAACCACTATCAGTTAATGTTTCTACACATTGTGATGAAGTAGAACAAATCAAAATATTTCTAAAAAATATGTGTTGGATTTTCTGAAAAATATGACCAAATTTGACTGTAGTTGGAGAATCACCCAGTTGCCATATTTCTGTAGCAGTGACAATATACTGAGGATTGTGATCTATTATCACAAATGCTCATCGTGATTTGATATAGACATAGACATACACAGAAAACAGAAATTACTCTTCATTGTCAATCCTTCATTCCTTTTTCATATACTGTCATGCACAATAAAATGTAATCTCTTTGTTTCTATTATTTCATCTTAACCTTAGCGCTCACCATTGACTTGTTAATCTCTCATGGCTGCTAGAAAAGAGCTCACTGCTGCAGCCTCTTGAGAACACACTCGCAGACGTTACAATTAAGAATTAGCATATTGTACCTATGGCAACAGACAACCTTTGTCACAATCTTTCATAATATTTGTACAGGCAGCACAATCGCTTTATTTATCACTGATGTGCAAATGATGCTGCTGTAATGGTTTCTTGGTTAGTATACTGTATGTTCATTTTATTTAAGTATCAAACTGTAAATGCTTTGTAAGTTTTACATGTTTGTATCTGTCCATATTATAAATGATATTGTTAATCTTCAAAAATAATGTAGTTTGAAGCTGTTTTTAAAATGGATACACAATTTAATCCTAGTTTAAACCTTATTTAGTCTTTGTTTAAACTGGATTGTAGTAGACCTGCATTAGACTTAGACTTAAACAAACTTTATTGATCCACAAGGGAAATTGTTTTTGGTACAGTAGCTCACTCATCAAATATAATATATAATATATGGAAATAGCAACCAAAGCGCAATAGACCAGTGTCAGATGAGGCATAATTATACAAATAAAAATAGTGATAAGTGTATATGTACAAATCAGATTTAAATAGAAAAGTAGTAATAAAATATAGTAATAAATAATAAAAATAATAAAAGTAGAAAAAAATATAATATATATTAGATGTATTATTTCTTTATATTATTAGATAAATATATATTAGTCCCAATTTGGACCTGGTTAAGCATTTTAGACCTGTGTCTGTGTCTGATTCTAAAAATAAATGCAAGTTCTGTCGTTCTGTAAGCCATTGGTACTTTGACACTTGGGAGTGATTTCACAAGGGTTATGTATTTACAGATTGTCTGAAATGGAAGAAAATGATTGATTCAAATAACACCTTTTCTGGACTCTAATTTATAAGAGCATTCCTGGTCCTGTTTAGGTGATTTTCAACAAAAAGGTGAGAGTGACATATAGTATATGATATAATGTTATTTGAATGAGACTTGTTTAACAGTAATCAACTCAGCTATCATAGTTCCAGCTAAGTCATTTCTTTATGGTCGGATTATCGGATTATGTTAAAACAAAACTCAGATTAAAGTCGAATTTGAGCAACAGTTTCAAACAGTGGGGTGAGTTAGCTCCTCACCCCAAGGGAATGTACATGCGAAGTATCAATTAGTGATTAACTGATTGGCAAAACATTTCAGATGCATTGTTAATGGAAGACATTTCTAATATTTTCCAACATGTTTTGAAATAATGTGATAGATTTGATGCTGTTTTTTCACACACATTAGGCTTTTTTCAGTTTTTCCTTGAGTAAAACTGTATTTGTCAGCCCTTTGCCCAAGCATCATAATACATTTTTTCATAACTCATTATATAAGCCTTACGCAACGATATTTTTACTCTCCCTGACATCACATAATTAAATCCAAACCGCATGAAACGGAACTGACAGGGACCACTCAAAACACACATCTAAAACCAATGACATAATGGGGAAACTGGTGACTAATGCTTTAAACTAATTTCATATCAACTTCCATAACAACGCGTGTTATTATATTCTTTGACTTTTACATAATTACAGTGTTTCTTTGTTATTATACCAATTTTTAACCGTCATGACTCATATGTCAACAAGAACCACCCCTTGACCTGCCTTATTCTCAAAAAAATGCTCAGAAAATTGGTCTCAAACTCAAATATATTCGCGGGTGACGCCAGCGGGCCTCTGAAACATCTTATATTAAACATGGTGCGGAGCAGATTAAAGGGCGACATTATTGCCGAGAGGCGGTTGCTATGACGACATGCCTGCTACAGCTATGATAGGCCATTCACATTTGATTAATTACTTTTTCAGTGCTTCTTGGTTTGAGGACCCTTAAAGAGCAAAGCGCCTATGAAAAATAGAAAGTTAATGGATTTCTATTTCTTTCTCTCTCTCTCTTTCTCTCTGTCTTTCTTTCTCTTTCTCTCACCTTAAGTCTCTTTATTTTTATGTCGCTTTCTCTCTCTCTTTTTTTATCACTCTCTGTTTCTCTTGTTCTGTCTCTCATCCTGCCTCTCTTTATTGCTCTCTGTACCTCTCTCTTTCTTTTTATCCCTCTGTCTCCCTCTCTCTTTCTTTTTATCTCTCTGTCTCTCTTTCTCTCTCACACACCCTGTCTCTCTTTATTTCGCCATGTCTTTCTTTTTTGGTTTCTCTGTCTCTCTTTATTATGTCATTCTTTTTATCTCTCTTTCTCTGTCTCTCTCTCTCTCTTTTTCACTCTCTCTCTCTCTTTCGCTGTCTTTCTTCTTTTCTCTCCCTCTCTGTCTCTGTCTTTTTTTCTCTCTTTCTTCCTTTCTTTTGTTCTATCTCTCTTGCCTTTTCTTTCTGTGTCTCTCTCTCACGCTGTCATTTTCTCTCTTTCTCGCTGTCTCCCTCTCTTTCTTTCGTTCTTCGCTCTTTCTCTCTCACACACCCTGTCTCCCTTTATTTCGTTGTCTTTATCAGTTTGTCTGTCTCACTTTCTTTATTATCTCTTTCTTTTTATCTCTCTTTCACTCTCTCTCTTTCTCTGTCCTTCTCCTTTTCTCTCCCTCTCTCTGTCTCTCTCCTTTTTCTCTCTTTCTTTCTTCCTTTCTTTCATTCTGTGTTGCTTTTTCTTTCTGTCTCTCTTTCTCTCTCTCTCACCCTCTCTTTTTCTCTCTTTCTCTCTGTCTCCTTCTCTCTTTCTTTTTATCTCTCTGTCTCCCTCTCTCACACACACCCTGTCTCTCTTTATTTCGCTGTCTTTCTTTTTCAGTTTCTCTGTCTCACTTTCTTTATTATCTCTTTCTTTTTATCTCTCTTTCTCTCTGTCTCTCTCCTTTTTCTCTTTCTTTCATTCTCTCTTTCTTTCTGTCTCTCTCTCATTATCTCTCTCTCTGTCACTGTCTCTCTTTTTCACTCTCTCTCTCTTTCTCTGTCTTTCTCCTTTTCTCTCTTTCTTTCTTCCTTTCTTTCATTCTCTCTCTTGCTTTTTCTTTCTGTCTCTCTCTCTCATTATCTCTCTTTCTCTCTGTCGCTGTCTCTCTCTCTCTCTTTTTCACTCTCTCTCTTTCTCTGTCTTTCTCCTTTTCTCTCTCTTTCTTCCTTTCTTTCATTCTGTCTCTCTTGCCTTTTTGTTTCTGTCTCTCTCTCTTGCTCACTCTCTCATTTTCTCTCTCTCTCTGTCTCTCTCTCTCTCTCTTTTTCTCTCTCTTTTTCTCTCACACTCCCTGTCTGTCTTTCTTTCGCTGTGTTTCTTTTTCAGTTTCTCTGTCTCATTTTCTTTTTTATCTCTTTTTTACCTCTCTTTCTCTGTCTTTCTCCTTTTCTCTCCCTCTCTCTGTCTCTCTCTTTTTCTCTCTGTCTTTCTTCCTTTCTTTCATTCAGTCTCTCTTGCCTTTTCTTTCTGTCTCTCGCTCTCTCATTTTCTCTCTTTCTCTCTGTCTCTCTCTCTCTTTTTCACTCTGTCTCTTTCTCTGTCTTTGTCCTTTTCTTTCCCTTCTGTCTCTCTCTTTTTTTCTCTATCTTTCTTCCTTTCTTTCATTCTGCCTCTTGCCTTTTCTTTCTATGTCTGTCTCATTTTCTCTCTCTCTCTCTCTCTCTCTCTTTCTCTGTCTTTCTCCTTTTCTCTCCCTCTCTGTGTCTCTCTCTTTTTTCTCTTCCTTTCTTTCCTTCTGTCTTTATTGCCTTTTCTTTCGTGTCTCTCTCTTTTTTCTCCCTGTCTTTCTTCCTTTCTTTCCTTCTGTCTTTATTGCCTTTTCTTTCGTTGTCTCTCTCGCTCTCTCATTTTCTCTTTCTCTCTCTCTTTCTTTCTCTCTGTTTCTCTCTCCCCTTTTCTCTCCCCTCTTTTCCATTTATTTTGCCGTTTTCCACCCGATTGTATTTTAATGTTTAGAACCGGCAGATTATGTGAAGAGGATGAGAGGGCGTTAGAAGATGGGTTATTTGAAATGCAAAAAAAGGAGAAAAGAGAAAAAAAAAATCATAAAAAAAATTTGTTCACAACTGCCTTTCCTTTTGCTTCCGAACACTGAACCCAGTGTCATATTAGCACATTAGCACAATTTCATTCCTCGCAATCTACTGGGACCAATTATGATTAGAGAGGGCGAGACTTCATCCATGCAACCTCAACTTGTTTTTATCAAGACTTCATATGCTCAGGCCTGCTTTCAATTTGATCTTTTTAGCACGCCGCTAATGTTTTAATGTATTATTTAACTCATAAATGTTGCATGAAGCTTACAAATGCGGGTTCATCATTTTTTGATCTGCAAATTGCCAAACATTCCCATTTGTGTCGGCATTAAAAGCGAGCTTGTGTTCTGTCCTGGTGAATCTTAGGAAAAAGCTTTGGTGTGGTGATTATTAAATATCTGCTAATGGTGCTACTTCTACAAGCTAAACTAAAGAGAGTGTGATGGTTTGGAAGTGAGGTCTGTTTTCCATCTGTGAGCACTACTTTTATTTTCTATATTGATACTTTGCAGGGACGTCACGCTGGGGGGTTCTGCGTATATCTCAATGGTGCTGTGTTTATGTTTTTTAGGATTTACCATAGCGACAAAATGCATGCATTAGCAACAGTGTCAAAAACGTTTAGGTCGCTCTGAAAACTCAAGAAAAACTGGATTGAAATGGAGATAAACAACATATCCTCCTGAGACCCAGCCCATTCATTTGTGTCCTTTATAGTGGACATAGAGCTTTTAATTGTTTTGAGACTCTAGTTTGTGGCTGCACTATGATTTAAAAAATAAAATAAAATCTAAACATGTAAAAATAAAATAAAAAAATAAATAAATTATACATAAAAAATAAATGAATAAACAAATTCATTCATTCATTTTCTTCCATTTTCTGGGTCGCGGGGGCAGCAGTCCAAGCAGTGTTCTGCTGCTCAGAACACAATGCACCAGCCCCCATGAATCCTCCCGCGGGTGGTGGGTCCACAGGAGGACGGCTCACGTCACAACGGGCCTTGACGTATCTTCTGCCATGGGGGCTACCAGTGTCCACAGACACTGGGGGCGAGGTGGGGTTAAGTGTCTTGCCCAAGGACACAACGGCAGCGCTCATCTGTGGGAGCTGGGATCACATGCGGTCAACCCGTCAGGAGCGGGATTCGAACCACCAACCCCTGGATCACGAGGCATATGCTCTACCAACTGAGCTACTGCCGCCCCGTTATGTAAATAAATACTCAAATAAATTAAAAAAATATATAATACATGATATATAAAAAAAATAAAAAAATAAATTAAAAGGGAGGCGACTGTAGAAGCTTGTCAGAGATGTTGGTCATCAAAAAAAAAAAGTTTTTGTTTGGTTGTTAACTTCACGTGGATTTAACAACAAAATGTCCCCGACGTCCATTACAGAGGACATGTTACAACATTATGAATAAAAATAAAATGAACAAAATGGAAATGCTAAGGTGTTCATTTACCTCCAAATAGAAAATTAATAATATTAATAATAATTTAGGTACACTTTTTTTCTTCAGGTCCCAGGAGGATATTCTAACAGCACAAATCAGCTCACATGTTATACTTCCAGCTAAGGTCAGATTATGCTAAAATAAAGCTCTGATTAAAGTCTAACAAAGCCTTAGACAGAGCATGCATACAGTTAGCATCACACCCCTAGGGAATGTTGAAGACATTCCAGCATTTATTAGGTCAGACTGCTCATTTAACTAGAATGCTGACTTTAATATTTTGGATTTTTTGCTTTAAATCTAAACTCAGTTTGCTTCGACAAAGCAAGTGTGCACAGAAGTCATAAGCAGCAGATAAGTTCAACCAATTTACACAACAAAAACAAAAACAATAAGCCTTTACTTGGTTGGATGAATCTATGAAGGACAATACTGTGCTTCTTACTTGTACTTCTTTTGCCTAGTATGGCCATTTTGGTAAAATATCATCACTTTACTTCCTGGTTGGACAGTGAGAATTTGAGAAATGACTGAGTAAATTGACAGCAGAAAAACTGACAAACTCAATCGCAAATTGAGTTCGCTCGCTCACTCTCAATCTCTCTCTCTCTCACCCTCTCACACACTCTTAAAATGCGATTAATTAGATTAATTACAAATCCTGTAATTAGATTATTTTTTAATCACCTGACAGCACTAAATTAAACAAATGAAAAAGGTGTTTTTTCTCATTCATTATTAGTAATATCAAAGGGAACTTTTACTTATTTCATAAAAATTCAGACCAAATAGGAAAAATACTCATATGAATAACAATATCCCTAACTTATTGTGAGTAGTGTATGCTGCAGGTATGACATACAGCTCTGGAAGAAAATAAGAGACCACTGCATTTTTTTCTGAAATCAGCATCTCTACATGTATTACAGCCATTCCATTCCAGCATCTGTTGAATTCCAACACAAACACAAAGCTGAGCTACTTCAGTTCTTGCACCAGGAGTGGAATAAAGTCACCCAAGAACAATGTGAAAGACTTGTGGAGAGCATGACAAGACGCATGAAAGCTGTGATTAAAAATAAGGGTTATTGCACCAAATATTGATTTCTGAACTCTTCTTAAGTGTAAACATTAGTATCATGTTGTTTTAAAATGAATTTGATCTTGTTTCTTTGCATTGTTTGAGGTCTGAAAACATGTATCTTTTTTGTTATTTTGACCATTTGTCATTTTCTGCAAATAAATGCTCTAAACGATAATATTTTTATTTGGAATTTGGTGGAAATGTTGTCAGTAGTTTATCGATTCAAACAAAAATGTTCCTTTTGCACAAACACATACCTATAACTAGTAAAATCAGAAAAACTGATGATTTTGCAGTGGTCTCAGAGCTGTATGCAGAGGTAATTCCATAGCTGTTAAGCAAACCCACTCAAGGGCCAAAGTTTGTCTAATTTATGCAGTATTTATAGTCATAGTCATAGATGAATGTTCAAACATTTTGTATGGAATTGTATGTTGATGGTAAAGGAATTCCTTTTTAGAACACAATCCCACTTAAAAGTACGATAAATATTTACCACAGATACTATCTCACCAAGCAAATTTGAAATATGAAATCTTTAATATTGTCAACCAAAAGCTTGGTCACTTTCTCATAGGAAAAGAAACACAAATAGGGCTATTAGGATGGTAAAAGAATCTGAATACTACCCATCTCTGATCTAAACTACTGTCATCTCCATCATTGGCCCATGTTATTTGTGTGCATGGAGGAGCAGGGGAAACGCTTTAAGATCTACACTTTTAATAGTCTTTATAAGGCATGAACAAACCAAAATGAACAGTTTATCAAAGGTTGTTTCATTCACACATGTTTAAGTATTCCTTTATTAGTACTCAACCAAATCAAACCAAAGCTGAAAATGCTTTGTTCCACCTTGTGATGTCATGTAGCTGTCATTTTCAAGTAAACAGCTACCTTTTTACTTTTAGTTCAATAGAGATCAGCATTTCCATGGCTGAAATTATCCAAATGATTCTAGTGCACTTCCTGTATTACCACATGACATCACAAGGTGGAACAAGGTGGAGTGTTTTCTGCTTAAGACAAGAACTCATCTTAAATGTGCGTTAAACGTGCGTGAAAGAAAAAAACTCCAGTAGGGCTGAACGATTTTAAGAAAAAAGTGAATTGCGATTTATCTGGCAGATATTGCGATTACGATTTCACCCACGATTTTTTTCAAATGAAGTTTCAGTGCACATGAACATTTGCAAACATCACAGAAACTTACATTATACCATTCAAACACTAAATTCCACTAAACCGTAATGCAAGAATGAAAACTAAAATTTATGTCTTAAGTAGAGCAAAAAAGGTCTTTTAACTTAAAGTGGTGCAAGGTCAGTGTTTTATGGCTCAAGGGGCTTGATTGTTGTATTTTATAACAAACGTATAAAATGCAACGCAACTTAAACTTAACTTAAATATAGCGGTGCTAAATATAGCGATAGTCTTTCTATAGCGTTTGTAATGTAAACTAGTGGTGAACTTTCAAGTGGCATATAAATCGGTCGTGTTTCCACTGGATGTGGCAACTTTAGCATGACATGTTTTGCGCAGCCCCTGTTTCTGATGTTCGTCTGCAGCCTCAAACCCAAAATACTGCCAAATGACTGACGTGCTATTTTTCTTTGGGTTCAAAACCCCTGACGCCGCTTCTGGTCCCACTGAAGCCATTTCTGAAATGACCAGCTACACTGATTGTAGTCGAGAACACGTGACCTGTCCACGCGCAGCACGCCGCTTCTGATTGGTGAGCTTAGCAGCGTGGCAGGGAGGCGGCATGCATGTGTGAAATAGTTGACGAAACAAAACCTGGGTCAGTTAGGAGCATTGCAAAAAAACTTTAACAATCTTAATAATCTTTAACGATTTAAGCGACTTTAACAATCCCAAAATTGTGTTGTCTGAGATTGCGATTTTCGATCTAAAACGATAAACCGTTCAGCCCTAAAGGTATATTTGTGATATTTGTGACAACATTATAAAATCGATCAGAAAATAGCATAATATGGGCCCTTTAAGAATGAGTCAGGTTTAGTAACTTATTCACACCCTGATAGTTTCTAAGCCTGACTCTGTGTTCATCTTTGCTCATGCTTTATTCAAGTGTAGTTACTCTAAAGTGGTTCTGGAGCTGGTAGTAAAGCTGCTGTTCTTCTCTCACGCAGATGCAGGAGATGGCTCTGCACCAACAGCACCCAGAGGCCACCCATTATGAACGTAGGCACCCAATGCTAAACCACTCCGCTCCGATACTGCCCCACCCCATGAGCACCCTGTCCCAGCTAAAGCCTCAAGTGGGCTCCCCCTCTCCTCCTGGGAGCAAATCGGCCACGCCCTCCCCCTCCAGCTCCAATCAGGAAGAGGAGACTGATCCTCACGCCAAGGTACGGCTGGACGGCCCGCTGCTGCTGGAGATGTGTGTCTGTAGAGGAGAATGGGTTAGATTTAGACAAACTTTACTGATCCACAAGGGAAATTACTTGGACACAGTAGCTCACACATCACCAGGGTTGGGAGGGTGACTTTAGAAATGTATTCTGGTACATTTACTAGTTACCCCTTAAAATATGTATTCAGTAACGTAATCCAAGAAACATAATATTAAAGTAATGTAACTTGATTATTTTGAATTACTTTTGGATGGTTTTAACACCAAATATCCAATAACAACAAGAAAACAATACAATTTTGTGCATTGTAAAAGAAACTGAGGAAAGCTAATTTGAACAGTAGCTTATAGTCCTAAAATGAAAGTGCACAGGTCTTCCTTAAAAATAAAATAATTTCCACCCGCTAAATGCGTTCTTCTCGGTCGAAGCCATGCCAGTTGCAAGTCTGTTCCATAGTACTGCCATAAAAAATTAAATAACATAAAACGCTTTCAAATTGTAATCTTGCTAAATAATCCCCATTTTCACTAAATGTACCTGTAATCTGAGTACGCCTCCTTTCCTTGTAACTGTAGGGCAGTGGCGGCTGGTGAAAAAAAATGTTGGTGGGGCTGATGTGCCAATAGATTTCCCTGCCTATTATTGTGTTTGTTATGTGAGAGAGACTAACCTGAGTTCTTATTACACATTTATACTAGTGTGGTTACACCTTTTAGTACAGTATTATGGCTATTAAAATGCACGGTACACATGAAATTATTCTTATTAGTATAATGTGAGTAAACTCTTAAATGAACTACTTTTGTACTATATGTCTTGTGTTTAAAGTGTTAACCTCAAACAAACATGACACTCAATGACCACAACAAAGTTATAAGTAAATATGATCTATATTACATCTAATGAAAAAAGTGCTTTCAAGCATTTAGATGAACATTTCAAGGGTAAATCTCAACACACAAAATGTTTAACAGTCACAATATTCTAATTGGCCCAAATAAACAATTTATCCTATAGCCGGCAAAACACTCAAATATAGTCAATTCTCCAACCCCCAGTTCTACCGTTGCAGGCCTGGTTCGTAGCTTGGGTACAGTGTAGCCTTAAACGAACTGGCTCCTTCACCGCAATGGCAAACAAACAGGAAAAAGGGGTACCTCCATGGCTCCACCGCCACTCCGCCAGTTAGCGTCGGGCAACGTTATACGTTAAATGCGGTGGGTGTCCTTCGTGCTCTCGTCGCGGTCTATCCACTCGAATGGTCCTCTCCGGTGTAGCTGGCAGGTCGCTAGCTTACTCGTAAAGTCCATTAACAAGCCACTGGACTGACGACTCGGCTACACGGTCCACTCAACAGGCAGCTAAACATCACCATTTAAGTTACACCAAGTCTTCAGACCAAAAACTTAACTTATCTGGCAATAAATCATCAAATTCACCTTCCATGAATCAGTACTAAGGCTTGGGACAAGCTGAAAACGTGACTTCCTGACTGACCTTTCAACTTGCTCGTGATTATCTTATCACAGATGGCACAGAAAATAAATAAATTCAAAACAATAATTCAGACGTCCTTTCACAATAATTCATCCGCGTATTCCGCGTATTCCGCGGATTAATACGTGGATACGCCTATCACGTGACTAATCAGTCTGGGACATGGCAAATCCAAACTGGTGCGCAGTTTATGCCGCCCCAAAACCATTTTATTCGGCGATGCTGATAGGCTGATAGGAATCATATTTTTTAAATTTTCCCTTAGCAACCACACACGATTGGCTATTTTGCTACACTACGAGGGCGCTTTGGATGCAAGCCCCAAGAAGAGAAACACGACTATGTCCGTGGAAATTCACTGTTGAATAAGAGTAATTTGGTGGAAATGTTGTTTGAATAATTCAGATTACATGTAGAGACACACAAATAATTAAAAATGACATTGATTAAAAAAAAAATTTTAAAGACATATTTTTAGTATTATACATTTGATATTTTTCCTCTCCTCTTTGGGAAGGGCGGCGCCCAAGCGCCCCCTATGGGCCAGCCGCCACTGCTGTAGGGGAATACAGTAACCTTTTTTTTTGTATCCTTTTACTTAACGTCGTTCCATGTATTCCGTTACTCCCCAAGCCTGCACATCACAATATATTATAATAAAAACAGAGAAATGGTAATAATATATTCTAAATAAGTAGCAAAAATGGCAAGAGACTGGTGTCAAATAAGGCGCAATTATAAATATGTATATGTGCATGTAAAAATAAATTAAATATAGAAATATATCTCAGCTATATACAAGAGGCTGTAAGGAATGGATAAGATAAGATAAGATAGATAAAGATATGCCTTTATTAGTCCCACAGTGGGGAAATTCCAGTGTTGCAATGCACAGATCAAGAACAGCAGGAAAAAGTAGCATGCAATAAAACAAGATAATAAATGGTAGTGGCAGTGGTGAGATTTAGATTTGGCATGAGATTCTATTACTGTGTTTTGTTATGTTTTCTGAATACTTGAGTTGCATATATTAGTGTAAAAAAGGCAAAGCAGATTAAAGCAGCTTTTTGTTTTTGTTTGTATTTGTGTATCTCTAAATACAGAAGGGAAAAGTCATACAAGCACTTACCACAATTGCGGCGTTTTCTTTTTCTCAGTTACATTGTACATTTTTTAATACAGTGTAAAATTGTATGATAAATTACTGTGATGTACTCCTTTGATTTTTAGAAATTAACTATTCTCAATATATCCCTAAATGAAAGTGTATAACTGTACTGGAATATAGTTATGGAAATGCTTATTCTGAATATGATTTTTGAATGTTGTTGGTCAGAAGGGCAACACATGCAATTGGTTTCCACACTTAATTATTGATCCACAAGGAAAAAACAATTTCCCTTGTGGATCAATAAAGTTTGTCTAAGTCTAAGGTTGCGTCGCATTTCTCTGTCTTACCCCTTCGTCTTACCCCTACCACTTGGTTTTGCGCGTTCATGTGAGGGCAAGGGGTGTCCCGATTCTAATTTTGATCAAGGGCTAGAGCCACGACTGAGGGCTACATACCTCTTGAAACGAAGTAAGCTCTCGACTAGACTTGAAACGAAGGGGTACGCCTACAAGCTCAGGCAGGTTTTGGGATCAGGGTGACAGCGTCACATCAACCAGCCAAGGAGCCTCTTAAATGTATTTTCAGCAGTTGTAATTATCGATTAACAGTTTAGCAGGTTTACAATTATGACGCTTATGTTCTACATTACTTTTAGTGAACTGTTGTTGCGGTTTTAATTGTAGTGATGTCTGTTTAGCCGACGTTATCGTTTTCATCGAACTTTCACGCATAAACAAGCTAGTTTTTTTGTCGATCTTAGGTACCCGATAATCCTTGACTTTGTTTACGTTTGTGTCATTTATTGTCGCCTCTGTAGATGTAGCAGCCAGGTAGAGGCAAGGGATAATGACGCAAATGGTAATTGAGTGGTGTCCCATTTCTTAGGGGGACATTCGTACCCCGAGCCCTCTCAGCTCGGTATCGAGGGGTAAGACGAAGACGTAGATAAAGGGGTAGGGGAAGGGGTAAGACAGAGTAATGGGACGCAGCCTTAGTCTAGTGATTAAAGGTGCACTGCGTAACATTTCTATTAGAGGTTCTGTCACTTGATGTCTCCATGGAAAAGTTATTGGTTTGAGCAATAGACACACCCTAGATGGATGTGTTTAAAGTCATACATTGGAATATTCCAGGCAAAGCAATAACATCTCCATGGACAAGTGGCCAGAAAAGTTGCGCAGTTCATCTTTAAATAATCGACACATGGGAGCTGATTGGATATATTAAAGTAATACATCATCATCATCGTTATTATTGTTATTATTGTGAATACTTTGAATACCACTACAATAGTTTCTAGTACAATAATTTATATAATATTGCTATGGTGTGAATAGACAATACAGCTGCACATTTTTTTTTTCTTACATTTTCTAAACATAATGGTGTAATGGAGCTTGAAGAATTCACACTCAAGTCATATAAAGACAAATAAGATGAATATACTTCATAAATGAGCGACTGAATAGAGTTGATTTGCGAATGTCAGTCCAGTATAGTCCTCTTCGCGTGGGTAAAACTAACAACAATACCATCTATCACTGCTTTCCCATTATAATACTATGTAGATATGACCTTACACACTCTTCTTTTTACTTATACACACCATATATTCACATAAACAAAGAACACTTGTTTATAGGCGTGCACTAAATGTAAATCTGCAGTGATAAATGGCCCCTGGACCAGTGTCATTGTGGCGACACTGTGTATTTTATCAGCCCAATGAATGTATAATTGAATATGTCAGCGCCACAATATTTTTCATTCTGTCCATTAATGTTAGCTCATAATAATAAAGCATACACACAGCATCCTTTAGCTGAGAGAAACCCACTAGCTAAAAGTACATTGCGGATTCTCAGTGCGAGTGGATAAAAATGATTACCATCTTTCTATCAGTAAGTAATTCCATTTGCTCTCTCCAATTCATTCAGAGGCACATCAAAACCAGGGTAGATACAGCAGGCGATTTTTACATTTCTCTAACCCGCCGACAGCATGAAAAGTCACAGTTTATGACTTGCTGAACAGCTGAGAAAACTGGGTTTGAAAATGTTGTGTCAAGAGGATAAATATGGGCAATTTATGAAAAAATGTTAAAGGTTGATAATACACAAAACGCTTGAGAGACAAAAACATACTTGGAGTTGTGTTTTGTGTCACTCACACATATTAGTCTGTCTGCATCTCTGAAGCTCAAAATGCTCTGTTCCACTTTGTGATGTCACAGTGATAGTTTTCAAGTCAAGCTAGCTACATTTGTTCAATAGAGATAGGAAATTCCAGGGCTAAAATAATCCAAATGTTTTCAGTAAAAATGTATGAAGTTTAAATACACAGTGGAGCACTTCCTGTATTACCACATGACATCACAAGGTGGAACAGAGTGTTTTCTATCTGAGAGAAGAACACAGCCTAAATATGCAGGGTTTGTGTGTTAAACATATGTGAATGAAACAATGGGTTAGGGTTAGGGTGAATGAAAAGAAACATACGATGAAAATTTAAAAATAAAAAAAGCTTGCATTGCATTAACAATAACTGTCATTAAATTAATGTTGATCGGAACAACTTAAGAAACATAATTAGTTTCGGATTATATTTGTGATTTATGTATACAATAATTATACTAAAAGAAAGATATTTTGATATTTGTAGAGAATACTTTGTCACACATACAGTACAGCTCTGGAAAAAAATAAGAGAGACTACTGCAAAATTATCAGTTTTTCTGATTTTACTACTTTTAGGTATGTGTTTGGGCAAAAGGAACATTTTTGTTTGAGTCTATAAACTACTGACCACATTTAGAGCATTTATTTGCAGAAAATTACAAATGGTCAAAATAACAAAAAAAGATACATGTTTTCAGACCTTACACAATGCAAAGAAACAAGATCAAATTCATTTTAAAACAACATAATACTAATGTTTACACTTAAGAAGTGGTGCAAGAACTGAAGTAGCTCAGCTTTGTGTTTGTGTTGGAATTCAACAGACGCTGGAATGGAATGGCTGTAATACATGTAGAGATGCTGATTTCAGAAAAAAAATGCAGTGGTCTCTTATTTGTTTCCAGAGCTGTATGTTGATATTTGTAGAGAATACTTTGTCACACATAATGTATAAGATTTTGTCTTCTATATCAAACCCCCAAACTGCATGCCACACCCACAGCCTCATAGTTTTTGTTGATATAAATGGTCCATATCTCAAAGATTGTAGTGTTAAAGGGATATGCCACCCCCAGGTCAAATTTGGGCATCTCCCCACAGTCCAGAGACTAAAATAAGTGGTGGAAAGCGTTTTCCTGCTCACCCAGCCATTGTCCGAGTCTGTCAGCACTGACCGCCGCGGTATCTGCAGCTACTCCGCGTTCGACTGGAGTCTAACGGCGCCAGAGAAAGATTTCGGCCAAAAGGAATTAATTTGCTCGATGCGTTTCCCAATTACTTTATGTGTAGTGCGCATTCATATCGAGTGCAAATAAATGTGCAAATCAACACGGAGAGCTTGCCTTGGTCATTTTGGGTGGGAACTATTTTCCAGTGCGGAAGAATACAGTCGAATCACGCACCACGTTGTGCAACAGGGGAACTCCCTTCCCGGTGCGTAACTGGGATTCCCCTGGCAGCGTGCTGCGTGATTCGACTGTATTCTTCCGCACTGGAAAATAGTTCCCACCCAAAATGACCAAGGCAAGCTCTCCGTGTTGATTTGCACATTTACTTGCACTCGATATGAATGCGCACTACACAGAAAGTAATTGGGAAACGCATCGAGCAAATTAATTCCTTTTGACCGAAATCTTTCTCTGGCGCCATTAGACTCCAGTCTAACGTGGAGTAGCTGCAGATACCGCGGCGGTCAGTGGCGACAGACAGGAAAACGCTTTCCACCACTTATTTTAGTCTCTGGACTGTGGGGAGATGCCCAAATTTGACCTGGGGGTGGCATATCCCTTTAAGAGTTTATACACCAAACCTAACCATTGTGTCCTTTTGCCCAGAAAACTCTTCCACATCTGCACACAACACAGTCCTGTTTTCACATTATTAAAATATCATGTTTTTGTGTTTCAGTTAACAGGTGAGAAGAGGCCGTCTTCGGACATGCTGAAACCCAAGCCCAAACCTCAGAAAAAGAAGAAGAAGAAGGATCCGAACGAGCCCACCAAGCCGGTTTCCGCCTATGCCCTGTTCTTCAGAGACACTCAGGCGGCCATTAAGGGTCAGAACCCCAACGCCACCTTCGGAGACGTGTCCAAGATCGTGGCCTCCATGTGGGACGGGCTGGGAGAGGAGCAGAAACAGGTAGGCCTATGGTCATTTATAGTCACAAGTTAGAAATAGGTATCTATGGCTGAGAATCTGAAATGTGCTAGTGACATTGTAAAGTAGTTGTAAAATAATTTGAGAGTTGCAAGAAGAGGCTGTAGTTTTAACACAGGAGTTTATTTAGCTTCAGTACAGAACCCAGAAAGTGTTTCCATTCCGGTTTATCTATCAGTACCATCATTGACTTTCTTTTCCACTGATGGAAAAAACAAAACAAAAAAAACTTTACATTTACATTAAGGTGCACTATGTAACTTTTTGGTTGGGGGTCTGTCACCTTCTTGTTTCTATGGATATGTCATTGCTCTGCTTCAAATGTTGCACAGTATGACATTAAACAATTCTGCCATGCATTTATTCAATTACAGGTGGCTTTATTGCTCAATAAAAACAAACAAACAAACAAACAAAAAAAACTAGAAAACAGGCATTCTGACTGTGCCTCTCCACAGACCTGATCAGTATCTTAACCTGGTTTGGTCTGCGTGGTGATAGTTTAATGCCATACTATGAAACATTTATACAAAGCATTTGACAGATGGAGAAAAGCAAGTGACAAACCCTCCACCAGAAAATGTACACAATGCACCTTTAAGTAAAATAAATTACATTATGTCCGTTCAAGAGGAATTATTAGAGTCCTTTTTAAAGACTATACATTGTTTTGGAATATATTTTATTATTTTTACAGAGAGATTCTTTGGATGATCCGATTCTTGGAAATATGGCATAAGGGAATGACATGTGAAACGCACTAAATCAGATACACTGTCGTATTGTTACGTAAATCTCAACCATATGACCACAAATGCAATCACATAATCACAGACTCTCCTTTAACTTTCTATTTTTTCCAACCACATTGTGAGTGCATGGCCATATCCTCCTTTAACCCTGAACTTAACCTAGAATCCTGATCCTTTTCAGATATTTTCAGAGTCAATAATCCTACAGAATTTCACAAAAATCAATCCGTCTATCACCCCTGGGTGCTGGTTATTAATACCATGTTCAAGCCACATGAAACCCCTTCTAATAGCATGACCAATAGCAACAGTTTTAGACTCACATGTCGAGAGCTCAGTCTGGATGAAAGTGTGACATGAGGTATTTTATACAATATGCAATACAAGTGTGAATTCAGTTCACTGACAAAATATTGCACAAATATTCACAACACATTTCAAGTTAGTGAGAAAAATAGTATCAATACACTTTCGCTATAAAAAGTAACACTATCACTTTTGCTGGGTAATTTTTACCCAATATAATATACCCAACAAAAAGGACTTGCCATGAAAAATAGATCAAAATATGACAACACATGATAAATTAGAGTGGTTTTCTTTTATTTTCAACTGTGGTATGTGTAACAAAATGGAAAACAAAAACATAGGAAGACCCTAAAAACATGCTCCACAATTACTGAAAAATTAGGAAATTGAGAACAACAAATTCCTAAAAAAATAATAATAATAATGATACTGGAAACTTGGTCTTTGGTCCACCCATTCCTGGGACATGTGAGTCTTCCCTGGTGAAGCACAGACACACAAACAGTTGCAGGAGAGAGGAACAAAATTGTATTTTTTCAGCAGGTAAAAATGACCAGTTGACTAAAATATTGTTTTCACCATAAGAATTCCCTTTGAAATCACCACTTTGATATTTATTCATAACCACTGCACTGAATAAGAATAGCATACACATTCCAGGACCACTCTTACTTACCTATTGGGCAGCACGGTGGCTGAGTGGCTAGCACTCACGCTTCACAGCAAGAAGGCTCTGGGTTTGATCCCCGGGTGGCACGTTGGTATGGCCGTAAGCTTTGGGTCGCCCGAGCCTTTCTGTGTGGAGTTTGCATGTTCTCCCCGTGTCTGGGTGGGTTTCCTCCGGGCACTCCGGTTTCCCCCACCAACCCAAAACATGCACCATAGGTAAAATCCTCCAGCTTAGGTCCTGACCATTTGCATTAAGCAAAATTGACTTTTTTGGAGCTTTCTACCATCTTATAACATCATTATCTCATCAAAAAGTGAGATTTTAGATGTCACTATAATATTTTCCATAAATATATAAAAGCATGATACAAAACTATACACTACAACTTCACAAACCTGATGCGATGTGCTGTAATTTCATTAGTGGGATGCACGCTGATTGTGGTTGGACTCAGAACGTCAAAAATAAGACTGAAACTTATTAAACATGTTTATATGTTTTGGGGAATATACATAGCATTTTCAAAACAATAACAGGCGATATGGTGATCTCAACATGTTACATGTTGAGATCTTTAAAAAGTTAGAGGTACCGTAAGTAAATTCAATTTGATTTGCTTTATTGATATACCAAAATATAAAACTTTCAGAATGCACTTCCCCAAATCCCAATTGAATTCCTGCTCATATTCAACTCATTTCCATTTTTCACTCTCCAAAGTTTTTACATTGGAGCTAACAAATGATAGTGTGAAATGGATGGGAAAATGAGACAGTCTGATGGCCATGCGCAGACTCATATTTTAGCCTCTCCAGTGCGACGCTCGCCTATTGGGTGTCAAATAAAAGCCCCTGTCTACATGATAAAGTACCGCCCATTCTCCTCTGGTCATCTCATCTGGGTGTGTACGTGCATGTGTATTTTTCTCCCACCAAACCGACTACATTGGCCTGACTTTGGAGGCCTGGGCAGCCTTTTATTTGCAGTTAATTTTTGTCGTCTTCTCCAGTAGCTCTTCCCCATGAATCTTCATTTGGTCCCTGACACCCCCGAATGTGGATTCCTCATTTCCTGTCCTTTTATTTATACGTGTTGCCTGGTGATTTGATCATGCCGGGAATACAAGATTAACAATTGGCGCGTTGTCCTTGGTTTAGCCTCAAGGACATCTGTTCCTGAGATGTTATTGTTTGTGTCATTGTAACCCTTTATATCACGGTTTGGTTCTTTAAAGGAGCATTGTGTCATTTCTCTGGTAGAGGGTAGAGGAGGCTTTTCTTCAAGGAGATGGTATTGCTTTGTCTGAAATGCTTCACAGTATGCCACTAAAACTTTCATCATCGTCCCATTACTCTGTCTTACCCCTTCCCCTTTATCTACGTCTTTGTCTTGCCCCTCGATACCGAGCTGAGAGGGCTCGGGGTACGAATGTTCCCCTAAGAAATGGGACGCCACTCGATTACAGTTTGCGTCATCATCCCTTGCCTCTACCTGAGCTGCTACGTCTACAGAGGTGACAACAATTGACGCAAACAAACGTAAACAAATTATTATTATCGGGTACCTCAGCTTGACAAAAAAACTAGCTTGTTTATGCATGAAAGTTCAATGAAAACGATAACGTCGGCTAAACGGACATCACTACAATTAAAACCGCAACAACAGTTCACTAAAAGTAACGTGGAACATAAACGTCATAATTGTAAACCATGCTAAACTGTTAATCAATAATTACAACTGCTGAAAATACATTTATGAGACTCCTTGGCTGGTCGATGTGACGCTGCCATTGTGATCCCAAAACCTGCCTGAGCTTGTAAGCGTACCCCTTCGTTTCAAGTCTGGTCGAGAGGTTACTTAATTTCAAGGGGTATTTAGCCCTTAGTCGTGGCCCTAGCCCTTGATCAAAATTAGAATCGGGACACCCCTTGCCCTCACATGAACGCCCAAAACCAAGGGGTAGGGGTAAGATGAAGGGGTAAGACAGAGAAATGGGACACAGCCTAAGGTACAGGTTAAATCTCTCTCACAGTGTTTTTTCTAGGTATTTTTGAGCTATAAAACATGACATATAAGGTAGATCTGTTTAATGTCATATTGTATAACATTCAGAGCAGAGGAATGACATATCCATAGAAACAAGAAGATGATGGATCCCCAACCAAAAAGTTATATAATGCACCTTTAAATGTGCTGTTTTTCATTTTTTGCCATCTTAAAAACTTGAAAAACAAAACAAATTTATTTGCAGCTGTCCAAAGTTATTCCTTGCTCTGTTATAATGTTGTTTCCTCATCAAAAGGATACCTGGAGTTGTTTTTTTTTTGTTTTTTTCATTCATAAAGTATAAAAAGACATCAACAGTGTGATACAAACAATACGAACAATACAAAAAAATTGAATGAAAGGGAGCAGAAAGAAGAGTAATCTTGTGTTATCTGCCGCCTCTTCTCTTTTCCAGACAATACAATACACAATAGCGATAGTGACTATAAAACATTTCATCCCATTACATTACATTCCATTTCAATCACAATTATTCATCAATTGTAAACAGAAATTGTATTCATTTTTACAGGGGTCTTCAACGTTTTCCAGGCCAGGGACCCCCAAACAGATGGCGAACTGGGCCAGGGACCCCCTACTATATATACGGCATAGAATTGTGTTTTATATTAAATTGAGCTTAGTGTCATGTATAAACATTGCTACTCTGTTATGGTGCATCCAATACAAGGAAATAATACACAGGTTAATACTGTATTTTACACTATAAAATATAAAATTATATTATTTTAAAGTGAAAAAAAAAAAGATTTTTATTCATTTGTATGTGCATCAACTTAGTTTTGTTTCATTCACACACATTTAACGCACACAACCTGCACATTAGTCTTGAGTTCTCTTAGACAGAAAGCACTGTGGTAATACTGGAATTGCTCCACTGTGTTTTTGAACCCCATACGCCTTCACTAGAATCATTTGGATGATTTCAGCCCTAGAATTGCCAGCCTCGACTGAACAAAAGGTCAAAGGTAGCTGTCAAATCTAACACAACTTGACATCACAAAGTGGAGCAGATAAAGGGTTACTCAAACATGTGTGAATGAAACAAAACACAAATCTGGGAATGTTTCTGACGAGGTAACAACCTTCTAACATGGCCAAAAGCTCACGAGAATCCATGTTGAGTAATATAGGACCTTTAAATGTGCTCTTTGCATTGTTATCTGCTTTGATGGCTAACAAAAGAGGCACATGCACAGATATTTATAAGGCATTTGTGCGGCTAATTTTTAGATTTGTTTGTGCAATGGCGTGTTTAATCAGACATGTCACCTCCGAAGGTCCGTAATTAACAGAGCTAATGATGTTGTTATGGATTTATGTATCGCTCAATAACACACGATTACTTCATTTATTCTCACCGAGCAGCTCCGACAACAAAACAAACCAGTCATCATTCACACTTTTACAGTACGCAACCGAAGAAAATATTTGCAAAGTTGTACGCAAAATGTATTAGAATGAATAGTCACATATACAGCTCTGGAAAAAAATAAGAGACCACTGCATTTTTTTCTGAAATCAGCATCTCTACATGTATTACAGCCATTCCATTCCAGCGTCTGTTGAATTCCAACACAAACACAAAGCTGAGCTACTTCAGTTCTTGCACCAGGAGTGGAATAAAGTCACCCAAGAACAATGTGAAAGACTTGTGGAGAGCATGCTAAAACGCATGAAAGCTGTGATTAAAAATGATTATTGCAGCAAATATTGATTTCTGAACTCTTCTTAAGTGTAAACATCAGAATCAGAATCAGAAATTATTGCCAGTGTCAAGTGAACAGAATTCACAATACAAGGAACTTGTCTCGGGGATAAGGTGCGAACATAAAACACTAAATAATAATAGTAATAACATAAACATTATTATGTTGTTTTAAAATGAATTTGATCTTGTTTCTTTGCATTGTTTGAGGTCTGAAAACATGGATCTTTTTTGTTATTTTGACCATTTGTCATTTTCTGCAAATAAATGCTCTAAATGATAATTTTTTATTTTGAATTTGGGGGAAATGTTGTCAGTAGTTTATAGATTCAAACAAAAATGTTCCTTTTGCCAAAACACATACCTATAAGCAGTAAAATCAGAAAAAAAACGATAATTTTGCTGTATATAGTATAAAGGGCCCACACTATTTTCTGATCTGTTATAATGTTTCTTCAGCACAAACATACCCGGAGTTCTGTTTTGTTGTATGTTTAACACAAAATTCCTGCATATTTAGGCTGAGTTCTTCCCTCAAATAGAAAACATTCTGTTCCACCTTGTGATGTGGGAATATGGGAATACAGGAACTGCTCCACTTTGTTTTTAAACTCATACACGTTCAGTAGAATCATTTGGATGATTTCAGCCTTGGAATTGCCCATTTCTACTGAACAAAAGGCAAAAGGGTGCCGATAACTTGAAAACTACAGCTTCGTAACATCACAAAGTGGAACAGAACATTTTAAGATTTAGGGATGCAGTTAGCCTTCAAATCCAGGGTTAATCAAACATGCATGAATGAAACAAAACACAGCCCCAGGTGTGTTTTTGAGGAGGTAACAACATTCTAACATGACTTAAAGCTCACAAGAGTCAGTTTTGCTCAGTATAGGACCTTTAAATATATTGCTTACGCAGAACATTTCTTGTATCTCGTTAGTCCAAATAGAGTGTTAGGTTTATTACACCCTGCTTTACAGAGAGAGACAGAGAGAGAGATACTTTATCGATCCAGGACAGTTTGAGGAGAGCAACACATAAATCCTGCATATTTAGGCTGAGTTAAGTAAGTGAGTAACTATGTGTATGTTGTTGTGTTATTAAGATGTTTTTCTTCCAACAAACTACTCGTCTCTCAAATCCCCAGAGACCAGTGCTTTCTACGTGAGATCACTGTGTAATTTGGGCTGTAATTCTTCAAGGTGATTACATGTTAAAGTCGCCCTAGATACGCTAAAGAACATTTGCCTTGATTTAGGTTTTTAGGATTAAGATCAATTTTCAGTTTGGCTGCAGGTTTAAACCACAAAAGGAGCACAAGATATTATAGGTGGCTACAGGGTGTAGTTGTGTTATGGTGGAAATGTAAGTTATAGAAAAGACTGTTACAGTGAATTTAGAAATACAGCTTTGGAAAAAAATAAGAGACCACTGCAAAATTATCAGTTTTTCCTGATTTTACTACTTATAGGTATGTGTTTGGGCAAAAGGAACATTTATGTTTGGGTCTATAAACTACTGACAACATTTCCCCCAAATTCCAAATAAAAATATTATCGTTTAGAGCATTTATTTGCAGAAAATGACAAATGGTCAAAATAACAATAAAGATACATGTTTTCAGACCTCAAACAATGCAAAGAAACAAGATCAAATTCATTTTAAAACAACATAATACTAATGTTTTCACTTAAGAAGAGTTCAGAAATCAATATTTGGTGCAATAACCCTTATTTTTAATCACAGCTTTCATGCGTCTTGGCATGCTCTCCACAAGTCTTTCACATTGTTCTTGGGTGACTTTATTCCACTCCTGGTGCAAGAACTGAAGAAGCTCAGCTCAGGGGCAGATCTAGCCATTTTGGGGCCCTAGGCGAAATATAAACATGGGGCCCTTTAAAGTCATTCTTCAAACACACACGCGCACTCAAAATAAGGGTCGCCCCTACTTGTCCAATGTACAGCAACCCGTGGGGGGGTATGTGTGCTGGGACAAATATTATATAGACATTAATTTGGTATTCTGGTGCTGTTTTAGTGTGTTTTTTCATGTATATCTTAGTTATAGTATATATAGTTTTTACATCAGTGACAAATTAAGATTTAAATTTTTTTGTGCGTGTACCGTATCAGGGGTGACAGTTGGGGCCCCTCCCAACGGGCAGGTTTGGTGGGGCCCCTAGGCGAATGCTTATGTTTGCCTAATGATAAATCCGCTTCTGGCTCAGCTTTGTGTTTGTGTTGGAATTCAACAGGCACTGGAATGGAATGGCTGTAATACATGTAGAGATGCTGATTTCAGGAAAAAAATGCAGTGGTCTCTTATTTTTTTCCAGAGCTGTAACACTTTGCTTCCTAAATTTGCCATGATAGTTTACTAATTACATTTCAGTTACGCTCCTATATGGATGAGGTGCATGTTACTGTCCCCAGGGAAGCCTGAGAGCCTTGTTGGTTCATCACATCTAGGACTCCAGTCTGCTCTGCAACAGGAGGATTTCAAGTTTCTCTTCCAATGCTCCCTTCTTCCCTCGCTCTTCTCCTTTCTCTCCATGCTCTCCCTCCTCTGTCTTGTCCTTTCTCTCTCTCCTGTCTCTTCTATCCATCTCTATCCATTCTCTCTTTTCTCTCCTCTACCCTATCTCATCCCTCTCTCAACTTCTCCCTCTCATCCTCCTCTCTCTCCATCCTCCCTCTCTTTCCTTCTTTTCTCTCACTCCCTCCACTCTCTCTTCACTTCTCACTTTCTCTCTCGCCCCTCTTCCCTCTCCCTCTTCTCTCTCTCTCAACTTCACCTCTCTTTTCTCCTCCCTCCTCCTCTTAACTTCCTCCTCCTTTCTCTCCTGACTTCACCCCTCTCTCCCCTCTCTTTGCACTTCCCTCTCTCCCCCTCTCTTCTCTCTCTCTCAACTTCACGGTTCTCTTTTCTCCTCCCTCCTCCTCCTCTCAACTTCCTCCTCCTTTCTCTCCTGACTTCACCCCTCTCTCCCTCTCTTTGCGCCTTCCCTCTCTCTTCTCTTCTCTTCTCTTCTCTTCTCTTCTCTCTCTCGACTTCACCCTTCTCTTTTCTCCCCTCTCCTCCCTGTTCCTTCTCTTCCTGCTCCTTTCTCTCCTGACTTCACCCCCCTCTCCCTCTCTTTGCTCCTTCCCTCTCTCTTCTCTTCTCTTCTCCTCTCTTCTCTTCTCTCGACTTCACCTTTCTCTTTTCTCCTCTCTCCTCCCTGTTCCCTCTCTTCCTCCTCCTTTCTCTCCTGACTTCACCCCTCTCTCCCCTCTCTTTGCTCCTTCCCTCTCTCTTCTCTTCTCTTCTCTTCTCCCTCTCGACTTCACCTTTCTCTTTTCTCCTCTCAACTTCCTCCTCCTTTCTCTCCTGACCTCACCCCCCTCTCCCCTCTCTTTGCTCCTTCCCTCTCTCCCTCTCTCTCTCGACTTCACCTTTCTCTTTTCTCCTCTCAACTTCCTCCTCCTTTCTCTCCTGACCTCACCCCTCTCTCCCCTCTCTTTGCTCCTTCCCTCTCTCCCTCTCTCTTCTCTCTCTCGACTTCACCTTTCTCTTTTCTCCTCTCAACTTCCTGACCTCACCCCCTCTCCCCTCTCTTTGCTCCTTCCCTCTCTCTTCTCTCTCTCGACTTCACCTTTCTCCTCTCAACTTCCTCCTCCTTTCTCTCCTGATGTCACCCCTCTCCCCCCTCTCTTTGCTCGTTCCCTCTCTCCGTCTCTCTCCTCTCAGTGTGTTGGGTTGGGTGGCGTGGCTAATCACTCTGCTCAGCGTTAGCGTTGGCGCTCGTAGCTATTGTCTCCTGTAATTAAGCGCTTATCAAACAAGAACATTTCATTTAGGCCCAATTAGAGGAGCGATCCAGGCGGGACACCTCAGGCCACTCACTCTCCCAGTGTTTTTCATTCACACTGACCTGAGTCTTAATGAAACCACTCACATTGGAGTAATTAGACATCCTTAGGCACGCTCACTTATTTCAAAGTATCAGTGGTTGCAAAAATCATTAGGCATGTTAAATTCATTTCAAATTAAAAGCTGCTGGGAGTAGTTGACTTCATTACAGAGCGAGTCAAAGCTCTATCAATATTTTAGCTGGAGAGTGTGTGTGCGGCTGGCAGTAGTCACACACAGGCACGGAACATGTGCAGCGAGTAGAAAGAGCTTTTTTGAATTTGAATTGTTTTTGTATTTTATTTTTTTTAATGTAAAAATATCCAATCTTACAAAAAAATACATGACCTTAAATGAATAACTCAATTTTGGTAAATAAATAAATATAAATAAATAAATAAAAATAAAAATAAAACATGTCAGATGGATGTACTCCTGACAAGGTTTTGTTGTGTCAATAAGATTTTGAAATTTTGTATTTCTTCTAGTAACTAATGTTCCTTTACTCTTTTTTTTCCAAATACAATGCATTTGAATTATTTTTGTATTTTTGTGTGTAAAAATATCTTACAAAAAATGCCCAACCTTAAATTAATAATAATAATAATAATAATAATAATAATAATAATAATAATAATAATAATAATAATAATAATAATAATAATAATAATAATAATAATAATAACATGTCAGATGGATGTACTCCTGACACGGTTTTGCTGTGTCAATAAGATTTTGAAAGTTTGTTCTTTTAGTAACTAATGTTCCTTTACTTTTTAAAGGAACATTAGTTTTTTACTTTTTACTACTTTACTCCTCTTTTTGTCTTTTTGTTTGTTTTTTTACTAGTTGCACACAGGCACAGATCATTTGCAGCGAGTAGAAAATAAATTGTATTTTAATATTTTTTGTATTTTTTATGTAAAAAATACCCAACCTTATACTAATAACTAAATTTTGATCAAAATAAATGAATAAATGAATAAATAAAAACAAAACATGTCAGATGGATGTACTCCTGGCAAGGTTTTGTCTCAATAAGATTTAGAAATTTTGTAGTTCTTCTAGTAACTAATGTTCTTTTACTTTTAACTACTTTATTCCTCTTTTTTATCAACTCTGTAGTGACAAGACAAAGTGGTTAGCGCTCACAAACACAGTAGTAGTAATAGTAGTTGTAGTAGTAGTAATAGTAGTAGTAGTAGTATCAGTGGTAGAATTAGTAAGAGTGGTACTAATAGTCACAGTTCTTGAATTGTATGTTCTAGTAAAAGCAGAAGTAATCCTCCTCATATATACTGTAACCATAACAGTTGGCATTATTTTTGTTTCATTGTTTTGTGGATCACTAATGGATAGCTGCAGATCACACTAGCAAGAATCAGATTTTATTTATTTATTTATTTATTTATTTTCATTTATTTTGATTTATGTGATGCTGCCAAATCCTACGTGTATCAATGATTAAGAAGATCAAATTGGACACTTGATGTAAGTACAGAGCAGTGGGTGTATGACGGTAGTGGTGAAAACAGGAGCTAATCATCAATATGGCAATGATTAAATGATTGCTCAAACATGCACGAATCACTCCAAATACAACTTTGAGAGGGGAAATGAGAAGGGGAAACAGCTATTAAATTGTTAAAAGCTTGATTTTGAATAGGTCTGATTTATAAAACCACTGTTTACCACTGCATGACTGTTCACCCTCGGCCAGACTCTGCATGAATGCTTAATGCTCATGCACCCCAGACCTGCTCTGTTTAAAGATCCCATGACATGGTACTTCTTGATGCTTTTATATGGCTCCTTAATGGTTCCCTAATACTGTAAATGAATCCTTCTTCAAAATCAACACTCAGTGCATGAGAAACAGAGATAAGATGAGAAAGAGTCATAAATATCTCTCTCAAACTCTTTATTCTGGGCCTTGTTGCTTGAATGCAAATGAGGAGAAAAGAGCAGGCCAATAGTAGAGGGTGGGGGCGTGGCCAAACGCTCCGCTCAGAGCTCAGAGCCCACAGCTGATCCATTTCCTTCTTTTTGCACGGGGGAGAGATTTGAAGCGTTCCATTGAAAAATAAACACATTTCCACAGAAAATAAAATTAAACCACTGCTGTTCAAAGGTCCAGAGGCTCAGATAAAGGACTTCCGAGCCTAGAAACACTCGGACGTGCCTCCAGGCAAATAAAAAAACGCAGTTCACATTGCCTAGCGCATTCGCAGTCCAAACTCTCTGGGCGTGATTTACAGAGACGCTGAGCACAGACAGACGGGGGTGGAACTGCATTTGCATTTCTTTTTTCGATCTGACGTCAATAAGGTGCCTTGTTCAAACTCGCCCGTTTGAGCTCCGATTTTTTGTAACGCAGAAAAGGATCACAAATGCTCAGTTTAGACATTTCACAACTTTTAACCATGAAGGGGGGCTAAACAGGGTAGGGGAGCTCACATTAACGTTCAAAAACCTCAGAAAGTGAAAATTTCATGCCATGGGACCTTTAAAGAAAGAACCAGTGGTGGAAGGGTACTGCAAATGTGTACTCAAGTACTGTTTATACAGGTATATTAGACTTAGACTTAGACTTAGACTTAGACTTTGACAAACTTTATTGATCCACAAGGGAAATTGTTTTGGGTACAGTAGCTCACTCATCAAATATAATATCTAACAGAGGGTGACAAAAAATAGATGGAATAGCAACCAAGGAGCAATAGACCAGTGTCAGATGAGACATAATTATAAAAAATAAAAATAATGATAATAAATGTATATGTACAAAGCAGAATTAAATAGAAAAGTAGTAATAAAGTATAAAATACAATATCAATATTACGCTATTAATATCAATATCAATATTACGCTATGTTCTGATGTTATAACTATACCCAGAGCTGTGTTTTGTTTCATTCCCACATTTATCACAAATATCCTGCATATTTAGGCTGTGTTCTTCTCTCAAATTCTTTGTTCCAGCTTGTGTTAATACAGAAAGTGTTCCAGTGTGTTTTTAAACTTCATACAGCTTCACTAGAATAATTTGGACAAGGTGGAACAGAGCATTTTGAGCGTTTGAGATGTAGACAGACAACAGGCAACAACATTATAACATGGCTTAAAGGTCCCATAGCATGAAATTTTCACTTTCTGAGGTTTTTGAACGTTAATGTGAGCTCCCCTGTTTAGCCCCCCCCCCCCCCATGGTTAAAAGTTGCGAAATGTCTAAACTGAACATTTGCGATCCTTTTCTGCGTTACAAAAAATCGGAGCTCAAACGGGCGAGTTTGAACAAGGCACCTTATTGACGTCAGATCGAAAAAAGAAATGCAAATGCAGTTCCACCCCCGTCTGTCTGTACTCAGCGTCTCTGTAAATCACGCCCAGAGAGTTTGGACTGCGAATGCGCTAGGCAATGCGAAATGCGTTTTTTTATTTGCCTGGAGGCACGTCCGAGTGTTTCTCAGCTCGGAAGTCCTTTATCTGAGCCTCTGGACCTTTGAACAGCAGTGGTTTAATTTTATTTTATGTGGAAATGTGTTTATTTTTCAATGGAACGCATCAAATCTCTCCCCCCGTGCAAAAACAAGGAAATGGATCAGCTGAGGCTCAGAGCTCTGAGCGGAGCGTTTGGCCACGCCCCCACCCTCTACTATTGGCCAGCTCTTTTCTCCTCATTTGCATTAAAGCAACAACGCCCATTATGACCTGTTCTGAGGGAGAAAAAATACTCTTTCTCATCTTATCTCTGTTTCTCGTGTTTCCCCCGCTCCTTAGCCAATCTCTCTGTCCTTCTCATTTGCATTGAAGCAGCAACACCCAGAATAAAGCATTTTAGACACATATCTAGCCTCATGAAGACTGTCAGAGTCATATCTCATGCACTGAGTGTTGATTTTGGAGAAGGATTCATTTACAGTATTAGGGAACCATTAAGGAGCCATATAAAAGCATCAAGAAGTACCATGTCATGGGATCTTTAAAGCTCTCAAGGGTAAATTTTGCACAATATAGAACCTTTAAAGGTACACTATGTAACTTTTTTAAGATAAGATAAGATAACCCTTTATTTGTCCCACAATGGGGAAATTGCAGTGTCACAACGCAGGTTTCAGAAACAGTTGGAAAAAAGAGCATGCATCAAAAATTAAGATAATAATAATAAGTATGTACAGCCTAAAAAACACAACACTGTAAGGCACAGGAACGCTGCACAATAAATAAATGTCTTTGGTTCTGAGCAGTGAACAAACATTTTTTGATTGAAGGGGTGCGATCATCAAGATTCAAAACAACGATTCACTTTTATTGTCAAATGCACAGTAAAGAAACACGTTTCCCTGTACAATGAAATTCTTACTTTGCTGCCCACCCTGGATGCCAGGAGTATGCAAAAAAAAATTATTAAAAAATAAAACAGATAAATAAGATAAAGAGAATCATGTAAAAATATAATCAAATAGAAACAATATTTACAGAATATACACTATGAAAATATAGACTAGGTGCTATGTACATATTTACAGATAATGTGCAACAATTACAGTTAATGAAGATGTTATGGTTTTGCTTGGAATGTTCCACAATATGGCATTAAACTTGTTGTATCTATCTGTATGGAGACAAGCAGGAGACACTATCAGGGCAAATTATTTCACAGATCTGTGGATAGATGTCCCCACTTGTGAAATGTACTTACTGAACAATATAAACCCCTGTGATCTAATATTTGGCAAGATAGATCAATGCCATACTGTGGGACCTTCTTGCCAAAGCAATAACATCTTCATGGAAACAAGCAGATGGTGTATGTTACGTAATACATATTTGAGTGAATGTATAAAGTACACAACCTACTACTCAAAGTATTTGTCACTACAAAGCTTGATTGAGTAAACAGCTAAAGGGGACAGTGCAATTTCATAAAACACATGATTGCACATGGTTAAAAAAAAAGCCAGAATTAGCCAGAAGGCGAGTTTTCATCTGTAGTCCCCTGACCATGATGTAAAAAGGCAAAGAGCACACAATCCGTATACAATACAATACAAAATACATATACAGACATTTACTATACAATTAAGAAGGAATATGACATCACAACATATCACAACATAACATTTGATCATCACAGCAGGCTTGTCTTTTTAGCTGTAAGTGTTGATAAACCACATTTTCTTTGAGATCCGACCAATCAGAGAAGGTGATGTAGTGACAACTTTGGAAAAAATCTATTCTACTCATTTACAGTTAGAGTATTTGGCACCTCTGGGAAAACAAATAGCATCCCAAATTAATACCCCGCAGTCACACAAGTCAGAATCCAATGGTATTTCAAGATAGTGAGATCTAAGCCACAGTCTTTTGGTATTTTTATTTATCTGTTTCACATCGTAATGGCGGTGAGAAAAGTCTATTGACTGACACATTGGGGCATTAACTCCAATTCAGTGCCATAATGCCTTCTATTTGGTTCACTCAGAAAGCTTGAAATTGGCTCTAAAAGCGCACTTTTTATTTTTTGATTTGAGTGGTTTGCACAGAAAGACCTTTGATTAAGAGATAAGCAAGCAGACTAATACATAGAACAACATAAAGAAACAACATAAACAAGAGTTAAAGGTGCATTGTGTAACTTTCCCGGTGGAGGGTCCAGAGAAAAGCATTTGATGGACCCTCCACCAGGAAACGTTTTTATGATCATGGACACCAAATCAGACCAGTCAGATCTGTGGAGAGACAAGCCCTCTGACATTCAGAATGCTTGTTTTTGTAGGTAATTTTGCGAAATAAGTTAGAGCTATTTTATATCATACTGTGGAACATTCCAAGCAGAACAGTGATGTTTCCATAGAAACAAGCAGGTGACAGACGCAGTGAGTCAGTGAGGACAAACCTTTGAGTTAGCATTTTTTGTTTATTAAAATAAGTCTGTTTGGGATTTATTTTAAGCTAACTGGAGACATATTTTAGTGAAAAATATAGAAAATGATGGACATATAGACTGTATACTCTGTAGAAGTGAACGCTACAAGACCAATATTGCTCAGTTGCTGCCAAATGAAACTGATTCACCCGAAAATATATATACATTTGTGAAACATTCCATGGAGAAAAGTATTGATGGACCCTCCACCGGACGTAATTTATGGACAAAATGACTAAATAAAACCAGGATCATGTGGAGCAAGTTAATGTGAACATGTTAAGACAAAAATGTATGAGCCTGGCAGAAGCAATTTTGATTTTTCAAGTTGATTAGATCCAGGCTCGGATGGAACCACTTCATGCCCATGCTCACTTCCTTTTGTGGTTAGCGGGCTAGCTATTTCCGTCTATACCAGGGGTCGGCAACCTGCGGCTCCGGAGCCACATGCGGCTCTTTGATCCCTCTGATGCGGCTCAGTACAGTGGGCCCTCATTTATCGCGGTGGTTACGTTCTAAAAATAACTCACATTCTACACTGGCATTAACATTTTCAACACTCAAACTTTCGTAGCCAAAAAAGCCCAGTATTATAGAAAGAAACCAAAGATTGAAACTGTTTTCAGGCCCTAAACATATTGCGTGTATTTCAAAGTTCCTCTGACCGAGCCTCTTCGTCCTGGCGCCGCTCCGCTGTCGCGGGTTTTGTCAGGGAGAAAACAAACATACAGCACTTCAGAGTCACACTGTGAGCGATCAAACATTTATATAAATTTGGCAAACTGAACGCATTCTGTACTGTACAGGAGACACGGAGGAGAAGGTCTAGAGTCCCTTAGCCAATCAGGACGCAGAACACAATGCATATTGATACACTATAACAAAACTGGAATAAAAAAATCTGCTAAACAATGAGGCCTCAAAAAGTGAACCGCGATGTAGCGAGGGACCACTGCATTTAATTAAAATGTATTTTATTTTAGTTCGTTCATTTTCAAAATGTAATTCTATAGCACAAAGGCAAAAAACAACAACAAAAAAGGCCATTATATGCAGTGTTATTTCATTTTAAATTTCAAAAGGGTTTTGTGGCTCCCAGTGTTTTCTTTACTGTGTGAAATGGGTCCAAATGGCTCTTTGAGTGGTAAAGGTTGCCGACCCCTGGTCTATACAATCTATGTGTGGACATCAATGAAGGATTTTCTGTTCCATCTTTTGTTTGGGGACCATATGGCTCTAAATCACCATAAATAAGTTATGTTCATGTGACATCACAACATATGAGAACATTTGCTCATAGTTACAACATTGATCTGGAGAGCAATTTCTTTTAGCTGTCAAATTATTGTGTAACTTTTTAACTAAGAGAAAATGTAATAAAGTTTTGATGATAATGATTAAGTGTACTGGATACATGTATACTTACTTCTTAGTCTGCTCGAAATCTGCTCAAAATAGCTTTTAATTCAACAGCCTCTATAAACACAAATGCACAAACGTTAAATGATTTTTACAGCTTCAGAAAGTGAGTCCATTATTCACCCCCCACAGATGAGATTGTTATCAACTGAAATGACTTTGAGCCATAACTATAAAATGGCAACCTTGTGGAGCCAATTCCTAGCAAATTATAAGTTTCAACATCTGTGACATTTCAATTTGGATATTTCTTTCAAATATAGTAAATCTCCCACAGAGTTTAGACCTCTTTCTTCCATCTGAGATCATGACATCTTCAAATTCAAGAACATAAACACAGTCTATTGTCATATTCTATCATACCCTGTGCTACCTGAGTCCACTGGATCAGCCCTGCCTCTCCTCCTCTTTAAAATCTGTGTATCTGGTCTTCGTTTCACTGTCTAAAGTTGTTATGTTTTCTCCCCTCACAGAGCTACAAAAGGAAAACAGAGGCTGCTAAGAAGGAGTACCTGAAAGCCCTGGCCGCCTACAGAGCCAGTCTGGTTTCCAAGGTAACAGCGGGGGTCATGTCTTTGATATACATGGGTCAGCGCAGATATAAGGCATGATAAATGAGACCGAGAATTCCTCCCTCTCCTCTCTCCTACCAAAGGGGTTGGTGAGTTTGCTATGGTAAAGTCTGGGTGTGCAAAGCGGAGAACAGTTGAAATTAGGCATTGGACACACCTGATTTGTAACCCGGGGAGATGTGATGTTTGTCTGTGTGGGTGGGCAGAAAGCTGCTTTAGAAGTGTATGAATAAGTAGGTTTTTGTCTGAGAAGGATATTGAAGCTTAAAGGATACGTATTATGACTTTTAAAGTGAAATTTTAACTGTTATATCAGTGTCACCTCATCAAATACATACACTGCCAGTCAAAAGTTTGGGCTCATTCAATGTTTTTTCTATATGTAATTTTATATACATGAAATATATGAATCAAGATGTATGAGTTCTATAGCAAAGAAAAAATATATTCAAATCCTCAAATTAGCTTGTTAGTATAGGGGTCATTCCAGAATTGGAGGACATTTTGGCTTTAAAATTCTTGAAAAATAAACCTTCACTTTTCTGATTTTCTGCTACATATTCATCAATAATAGGTAATAAACTATCAAATGCTTGATTAGCTCAGCTGACGGTCAATGGTAAAATTTTTATTATATGATTTATATGGTTTATTTATTTATTTACTCTAATCACAGTAACAGGGTTGCAGGTAACAGGGTTGCAAAATCACACTAATGTTAGCTTTATCTCAGGAGTAGAAGCTAGCTGTTTAGCTAGCTGTTATTACTAATCAAGAGGAAAAACTTATTTATGCAAATACGTAAAGGGAAAAAAATCGTATTATTATATAAATGTATATACATAAATACATAAATGTATATATAAATTATTATATAAATTATATAAATCTTATTCTGATCATTTGCATAACAGGGTTGCATGAGGTGGAGTGAGACATTCAATCAAGGCTAACGATGTTATAAAAATGAAATATAGAAGTGAAGATAAACCTTTGCTCTACCTATTCTTTTGGAAAACTGTTGATTATGTCAAGTCTTCTTCTTCTACCAGACTAAAAATGTTCTGGTAACAGGGTTGGTGCATGTTGTGGGACACATGTTCCATGAATAATAATTATTATTTGAAATAGTATGTCTATTAAAACAAATGTTCCCACAGTTACAAGAGATGGGAATGAAACAAATTATAGAAAAAACAAGAAATTTCATTTCAATTTTAACTGTTTTATTTGAGATTCAATTTGGCCATTAGAGGGGTGGGACAAGAGGAAAATGGCATTTTGGGGGGTACCCCAGACTTATTTGGTATTTTAAAAACTATTTTCAAGCATTCTTTTCTGTTAGTTTTTTAGATTTGGTCTCAGGACAAGTAAATTCACTCAGAAACTGTATGTTTTAGTATTTTGTATGTGGATTATTTAATATTTGATGGGTGGGACGTAAAATGTCCAATTCTGGAATGACCCATAGTTATTTAACATTTTTTCTTCTGTAGCATTATGAATCAGCCAGTCATTAGAGTGACATTCGCCATACTTAAAGGTTGCATGGAGAATTTTTTTGTTTGTTTGTTTCAATTTGTCAATGATAGCGTTATAGAGATGCAGCAGCCTTGTAATTATGATGACCAGAAAAAAGAAAAAAAATGAATGAAAATCCATCAACTATGGCCATGGTGGAGCCAGATAAACATTAGCCAATAGATAAAGAGACTACGTGGTTATCTATTGGCTGTTGTCAATCAAACTCCCTACGCTTCTATTGTAACTGACTTGCCGGTGCGCTGGGATTATGTGGTTTACGTACGCCTCTCATGCATTCCACAAACTCAAGACGCTGTTTACTCAACCAACGCAGCGGTTTTTACCGGATTTTTCCAACTGTAGCTTCCTCGCAATTAGCACAAAATATGTTGCGATGGCAAACACAAATCCACTACCAGTTTACCACCAAAAAAGTCAGTTTTTGAGGCTGCTGAAAGAAGAAGAGACGGGGAAAAGAAGCGAAGCCAAACTAAGTTGCTTCTCAGAGATTCCTTCCAGCGATGGCGTGCACTGAAGCAGAGGGTCTAAAGACTGACGTGTCGGTAGCTAAATTACTTCTGGACAGGAAACTTCTGCTTATCATTTGAAAACGTACAGTATAGTTACAGCAATAACAGAGATTCTGAATGAGCACCGGCTGTAAACAAACATCTTGTGTAAGGAGGAGACGTTTCTACTTAGAGAGCTGCTCTCGTTTCTTTGAAAATCCTCGATACAACCTTTAATAATAGGGTTGTCCAATATGGATTTTTAAGCTGATACAGAATCCAGTACTTCTTTGACTGTTGACTGTCCATTCTGTTAAGTTATAATAAAGTTAATGAAGTAAACTTTTCATTTTTGCAAAAATAGGCCTAATACAATTTATTTATCTGGGATATAAAGGAAAATTTGCATGATTGTGCAAACAAACAACGGGCACTTCTCCCTTGTTCACAGAGGTTAAAAAAATCTGTGTTTTAAACTCCATACACCTTCAGTAGAATCAGTTGGATGATTTCAGCCCTGGAATTTGCCTAATGAACTAAAGGTAAAAGAAATCTGATCACTTGAAAATTACTGCTTCATGACATCACAGAGTGGAACAGAGCATTTTGAATTTTGGAGAAGTAGACGGACTGATAATAAAGGGTTACTCAAACGTGTGAATGAAACAAAACACAACTCCAGGTATGTTTTTGATGAGGTAACAACATTATAACATGGCTTAAAGCTCACAAGAGTCAATTTTGCTTTAGACCTTTAATTGAACTCAACTCAATCGTGTACGGCAGCATTGTTTGAAAGTTTATACCCCAAATCCCATTAGCATATATGTAGCTCCTCCCCCTCCTCCCTCCTCTCCCAGCTTCCGTCCCAGCCTGCCCGAAAACAAGCACCTTGATGAGGCATGAATAGTTAATTGATCAGCCTCTTCACACGGGGCACCACTTTGAGCTAAACACTATTCTCATATCTACGCTGTAATTACGCATTCATGTCAGAGCTCCTATACACAGCCCTGATTGATAACTATATATGTTTGGGAGATTGCCAGTCAAAAACAGCATCTACCCCATAACCATCCCCCCTCATTCACTCGGCAGCCAATCGGAAAGCAGCTCTAACTCTTTTTTTAATTGCCATCCACGCAGTCTTTTCATTGCGAGGTGGGGTCGGGAGAATTGAATGTAATTGGAGATTCATTTTAGAGGATTCATATCTTCAGCCTGCACCTGTTGCCTTTGTGCGCTAAAAGATAAGAAATACGTTGGTGTGGTAGGTGTTAAATAGTCTAAATGAAATGAGCAAAAACCAGGAAGTGACACGTTCAGGAATACTAATCATATAGAATGCCGTGACAGATGATGCAGCACAATTTGCAATAAGATTTTATAACATAGGTGATTTTTTTTTTTTTTAGACTATTACTTATGACTTCACAGCATGACTTAACCACCAAAAGAATTCAAAGCAACAATCGATATTGCTAATACACATGGCTGGGATACTAAATATTTTCAGTAAGTTGTTATCAAAGGTATTAATTATGATACTGACTTGACTCGAGCAGGTATCGATACTAAAATGTCACATTCACAGGACAGAAATGAACCTCTCCTGAATGATCTTGAGCTGCATCAGAACAAGTATAAGAACAGGTGGACTAGTTCACACCTACGGACCATTATGAATCCTACCTGGATGACTGAGGGATTACATAGATACAGCTCTGGAAAAAAATAAGAGACCACTGCATTTTTTTTTTTTCCTGAAATCAGCATCTCTACATGTATTACAGCCATTCCATTCCAGCGTCTGTTGAATTCCAACTGAGCTAATTCAGTTTTTGCACCAGGAGTGGAATAAAGTCACCCAAGAACAATGTGAAAGACTTGTGGAGAGCATGCCAAGACGCATGAAAGCTGTGATTAAAAATAAGGGTTATTGCACCAAATATTGATTTCTAAACTCTTCTTAAGTGTAAACATTAGTATTATGCTGTTTTAAAATGAATTTGATCTTGTTTCTTTGCATTGTTTGAGGTCTGAAAACATGTATCTTTTTTTGTTATTATGACTATTTGTCATTTTCTGCAAATAAATGTTCTAAACGATAAGATTTTTATTTGGAATTTAGGGGAAATGTTGTCAGTAGTTTATAGACTCAAACAAAAATGTTCATTTTGCCCAAACACATACCTATAAGTAGTAAAATCAGAAAAAAAACTGATCATTTTGCAGTGGTCTCTTTTTTATTTTTTCTAGAGCTGTATAACATATAATATAAAAGAAAGCACTAGGATTAAATGTTGAAAATCACTTTCTATATTATCATTGTAGTACAGAATCGGCATGAGTATCAAATCTACATTATTTCTTAGTATTGAAATCAAGTTAGGAATTTTTCATAACAACACTACACCATTTTGCTCAGGTTATAACATTGATTATTTCTTGGCCTCACAGCATTCAATATGGGCCATTACTAAACAGCTCACTGCCACATATCACAGTATTTTGTATGGCCATCAATGAGAATCCGCAAATTATTTCAAAGATCCATCACCTCCTGAAGTAAACGGAGGAATGGTGTTCTAAAATGTGTGGGTGTTTGGGAGTTTGTTTGGAATAAATAAGACCGAGAAGAGAGCAGTGATCACACTCTGTAAACACAGTTCCGCTCAATAGTGTGTAATTAGAGGCTGGATTTAGACTGTAAAATGTAGCGTACAATGACAGTAGGCAATTATATTTTCACATTGAACAAAATGCTCCTATTAAAAAAAAGATAATGTACCCTTTTATGTTGCAGTGCTACTGTTGGGTTTTCATGTATTTTTAAGTCTATTTGGAACATTTGCTGCATTACATTACAGAATTGTTTAATATAATATTGAATGTTATTATTGCATCACACTAGGCATTGTATAAATTATTATTTACGATGTTAGGAAAGCTACTATGGACAGATATTCTTTGGTTTGTTTAATAAATCCCAGTCCTAATAAAACTCTTGTCCATGTGTCACAGTCCTACAATGACCCAGTGGAGTCCAAGAGCGCACAGACGAGCCAGGCGTCTCCTCACATGATGCCCGCCAACCCTCCTCTGTACAGTGTGCCCCCTCAGCCATCGTCCCCGTACCTGGGCCCCGGGGCCTTTCCTCTCACTGACCTGCAGAGCTACACGGGCCATGCCCCCCGCCACGCCCTGTCGCAGACGCTCAGCCAATCACAGATGCTGCCCAGCATTAGTGCCTCTCCCCCCTCCTCCTTCCAGATCAGCCCGCCCCTGCACCCGCACCAGCAGCTCTCCCTGCACCAGAGCTCGCTGCTCAACCAGCCAATCCGCATGCAGCAGGTCCAGTCCCAGCCAATCATCTCCCATCAGATGGGGCTGCAGGCCTCGCTCCACTCCCCGCCTCCTGGTCAGCAGGTTAGCAACATGCTATTAGCTATAGGCATTACACACACAACCTACATTTGAGCAAAATGACATTCAGTATACAAAATGAACCTAAACTGATGCTGATAATTCCACCAAGTGTGTGTCATACACAATAGAATGGATACACACACATACACACTAGGGGTGTGCAAAATAATCGTCATGACAATGCATCGCGATACTAACTTTCACAATATACTGCATCGATTCTTGATGCCAAAAATCGATTATTATTAATTAATAATGTAATATTTAATCATTTAATATTGAATATAAATAAATAAATACATAAATTATTAGTTTTTTTTTTTTTAAAATAAATCCTATGCACTTTTTTCTTTGTGAAAGGGTATTGTTTGTTATGATGGTAGCTACCTCCAAAATGGCAAATGTTTGAACATCATTTTTTGTTTTAGAAAAAATCCTGTGCACTTTTTTTGTTATTGGTTTGGTTTATTTGTTTTTGTTATTCAATAAATTCAGTTATGAATTGAGTTGCTCAGAGTTATGTATCAATTGAAGACACTACCCAGATACACAGCCACTGATATTTAAGTTATCCTCTTTTTTTTGGTACATTTTCACTGAAGTATGTCGAATATATTGCAATGCATTACAATAATTCAAGTATCGTGATGCATCGTGATGGTATCGCATCGTGGCATATGAATCGTGATTCGAATTGAATCGTGACTTCTTTGCCAATACCCACCCCTAATACACACACACACAGAATTTCAAGTTCAAGTCTTCCAACATATTTATTTACTTATTATTACTGATTACTTCATTATTATTTCGTTCAGTTTCATGGAGCTCATTGACTACAGGTTTAACCATGGGTTTTTCTGTGACATATATTCTGTCTTCAGGGTTTCTCTCACCTCCAGTCCGAGTATCAGAAGAGTATGGGGGGCTCTCAGTCTCCAGGGGCCCCTGGCTCAGGTCCTGGCCCTGGTGTGGCCCCGAGTCATGACTGGGACAGTGAATACTGCAATCGAGAGTGTGGCAACCACTGCAGGTCAGAACTATTACAAACACTAGTATTTAATTCAGTCTCATTATATTTAGTATTTAGTTTCAGTCTCATTGTGAGTCAATTGTACATGTGAATAATGACAACAAAAGGCATTCTGTTTCTATTAATACAGTTGCACCAACCGAGCTAGCAGCATGCATCATTTATAGATGACATAGTGGGTAAAATAATTTCAAAAAGGTTGTTTTCATCATGGATATGTCATTTCCAAGAACAACTGGTGATCACTGAGAGCTGTTTTTAATAATAGTACTGTGTGGTGGGCAAAAGAAACGTCACTCTACTTCAAGAAAAAAGCCATAAACAGCCCCTTAAACAGTTACAATAAAAAAGCAACTGTCATATTGAAGTTATTTGGCCAGGAATAAGCATGCAAAGTGGTCCCGACAATGGGAGTGTGGAAGACACAGCGAGCCAGAGAGCCAGGCAGCTGCAGAGGTAATGGTGAGATAATGGAGGCTGTGGTGTGATTGTCAGGCTGAGAGGAAAACAGATGTTCTGAACACAACTTTTATCTGCTCCGTACTAAATGCTGTGGCAGGCTGTCGTCATGCTCACAGATATGGGATTGTGCATTGTGTCAGAATAAAGCACAGACTGCTGAATGTGAGGGAATAATCGCTAGTGTGACATCGTAGCATTCTTAAAGCGACTGTACCAGATTTTTTCATGTAATAATATAAGATTTGCCCCAATACCAATAAAAGCAGGTCTTAGGATCAAAATGAGATAGCTATGTACTGTCTGCATCTAATTATAAAGCATTTTATCAACTGTGAACCAGGAAAAAAGGCTTGTACGCTGTCAGCATACTAGTTGTTGGTAGCAATACAGTGACAGCAAAACTCCACTGTGACTTATGATAGTTATGAACACATTGTGGCGAATAAATAACTCATTTATCATGCATATTCGATTACGGGTCTTTGCTTAAAGAATAGCTGTGAGCAGGGTCACCTCTGTGGAATTTTTAAGTGTGATGTCATTTCCGGGTCCAAGGCTGGCAGCGTTGTGGCAAAATAAAAAATAAATTAATAGATAAAAGCCACGGGCCACTCGTTTGAGGACAGTGAGGTACAGATCTTGGCCAGAGAAAAGAACAGGTTTGAGAGGGGATTAAAGAAGCTATTTTTATCAAGAAAGAAAATCCTTCCTTGAACAGAAATGGAGGTCTCAAACATCATTTGTCTCCCATTTATAACTCTATCCTCAAAACTAAATCAAAACAAACAAAGAAAACAATACTGAAGCCAGGTCAGGTCCAGAGGTGTGAAAACACCCATTATGGCCCTGAATGGTTCTGCTAACAAGACCCCACACTTCACTCCCACTGCATAACTAATAGGCCCACCTAACTAACAGAAACTGTAAACAAGTAGGTGTGATAGTTTCAAAGTAATTTCATTGTAGTTAGCTCCTCCCTTCAGGCAGATATAAGGCAGTGTCCACCAGCGTTTGATCAGAACTGAAGAAGCAGATTCAAGATTCAAGATTGTTTATTTGTCATATGCAGGATCAACACAAGGTCAACAATGCAATGAAATGTTTAGGATCAGAAGAACCGTTGACTCGCTAAGATAGTCGAGAAGTACTAATAGCATGCAATAATAGTACATGGTAAAAAGTGTTGCAAAAACGTGCAGGGGAAAATGTAAACAATATAATAAAAAATATGTAATAAAATAAAAATAAAATACAAAGGTACAGGTAGGATTAAATAAGGTGTAAGTAGAGTTTTTCACAGTTGGTAATACTGCTCAGAAGAACTTCGTATTGCACATAATATAATATAGTATAAGTATTGCATGTGGGGTATTGCACAGGTAACAGTAGCATTTACAGTGAGGTAGTGACATACATGATAGCCTGGATGAGCTGCGAAACGTGTTTGACCAAATAAACTTTTGCCCAGTTGGCAAATTTAATTTCTCCTTTTGCTATAATAAATAAAAATAAAAATAAATGAGCTGGGAAGTTGTTGTTTGACCTGGAAGTGCTCTATAGATCCAACTTGTAACATGACCTGGTAGCTTCACCTGTTTCTACAGTCATAACTTTAATGCTCCACTATGGTAAGTAAATAACTGCTCCACAAAGTCAAGCTGGCAGGATGAATGCACCATTAAGCATTTTAAATCACAAGACAAGGTGTGGACCCAATAATTATCAAAAATATGAGGTTCAGTATATGATTATTGCCTTCAAAAACTGCCTCCCTTAGAGTTGGACGCCTTGAAATTATGATTACTACGTGTGCTTCTTTGGGAATCTAATCTGTTTTTGCGTTTGTCTTTACAGTGGCAGCATGATAGGCAGGGACAAGCCTCTCTACCTCACCTGAAACTGAAGATCTAATTGGTCAAAATACAGAGGATTCTACAGTGGCCCCACCTGACCCCGCCCCTTGCATCGTCCCGCCCCTCCCGCCATCTCCCCGACCTATCAGACTCACGCAAACGTTCACATTCATACGAATCTCCACGCCTCCTTTTTGTCAGTGTAACCATTCTTACTTCAAAGTTTGTGGTTTTTTGACTATAGATGACTACTGTCTGTACCACTTAATGTATTAGCAGTCTTCTTGCTGTTTAAATTTGCCAAGCACTTATACAGCTCCTCCCCCTGCTCTGTTTTTTCGACTTTTTGTGTCCTTTTCAAAGTGATCCAGACCAAGCTTCTGAGCATCAGGATCTCATCAAGCTTTAAATTACAATGAACAGGAAAAGACTGGCAATTTTTGGGTTTATTTTTATCTTTTTTATCTTTTCATTCTGTTTTGATGTTGTTTTGGCACATTTCCACCAATGGGACAGTTTGGTTAAGTTTGCTACAATATAATGTAATAATGTAATAATTTAATGACACAAAAAGGTATGTATAATTACTTAACTAACTTCTTTTTAAAGGTGCACTACTTAACTTTTCTGGTTGAGGGTGCACTCGTTTCCATGGAAATTGGAATTGGAATTCTCCACAGTATGGCATTAAATGTGTCAGTCATATATGTAATCTCTTGCATGTTTTTAGTGCTTAAAATTAGTGTCAGGCGATTAAAAAAATAATCTAATTAATTACAGGATTAATCGAATTAATCATATTTTAATCTTGTGAGACAGAGAGAGATTGAGAGAGAGGGGGGGAAAGATTGTGAGTGAGCGAACAAACGAATGAACCCACTTTGCGATTGAGTTTGTCAGTTTTTCTGTGGTCGCTTTGCTCATTCCTAAATTGTGTCGTCGTGGTTTGTTGAAGTGCGCTCACGCTCGCTCTATCACCGGTAACAATGGAACTTGTCCGGACGTGTTTGTCGCTCAAATGATCCGTCAGGCTGGAGCAGCTTCGGTGATTGGAAAATTATTTTTGACAAAAGCTCCAAATCACCGCGTTCTTGTTGATCGTCCCGTCTTCGTTCTTTTTATAAATAAACTTGCCGTTCAAAGGCCCTGGCAGCCATTTGCTCGCCGCACGGCAAATTTAAAATGCGCACATTGAATCGGCGCTCATAATTCATTTCGTTAATTTTTATAACGCATTAATTTGCAGTGTAACTAATTAATCTAATTAACACGTTAAACTGAAATACCTTTCAAAATGTTTTTTTTAAACTTTTGCATTAACCCTCCCTAAAACTGACCTGTAACTTGGGTCTGGTGGATCTGTTTGTCTCCATGGAGATTTAAGTTTAAAACAATACTCTGGAACATTTCAGGCAATGCAATAACATCCCGATCAGACAATATGGTGGACCCTGCACCAGAAAATTGACATAGTCCACCTTTACTACTTTTCAGTTACGACAGAAATACAGTTTTAGAATGCACTCTTTACTGATTTAACCTACTACAAACACAACTGAAACTGAGCCGCTGATAACTGCATTTATTGAGAACATTAACACAAGTTTGAGTCTTAGGATATCGCAACTCAAAGCAAGGAGCTCATTCTGCTTTCTGATTGGATAATCAATCAGTCGACTCACAAAAGTGTAAATATAACGTGTGATCTGGGAAAAGAGATGGCATTTTTTACACATGCATTTGGGTGGAGTTATTTGAAAGACTCAGACAAACTTTATTGATCCACAATGGAAATAAAATATAAAATAATGTACACACTTCAAAGGAGAATTAACGTTTTTTACAATCTGAGCCTTATTTCGGTAATAAAACAAATTGTTTTACTCACCCATAGCACTTTGGTGTCATTTGGAGCATTTCCGGAGATGTTTTAGATTAGCGATCTCCGTAATGTGAGTTCTCGGGGCACATGTTTGCGGTCTCCAAATAACACAAACTTTAGCACTTTTCAAATCATAGAAGCTCAATGTCTTAGTCTACGCTTTCGTTTGAGTCAAACGTGGCCTGTAATCTGAGATTTAGCCATAGTTTCGAGTAGATGAGGAGGCCAGTGTGCATCTGCGGAGTCACAGCTTATTTTGCTCTCAGCTCTCGGCACCCAAACATGAAAAGCAAAGCTGTAAATTATGGATAAATCTCGGATTACAGGCCACTTTTGACTCAAACGAAAGTGTAGACTAAGACATTGGGCTTCTATGATTTGAAAAGTGCTAAAGTTTGTGTTATTTGGAGACCGCAAACATGTGCCCCGAGAACTCACGTTACGGATATCGCTAATCTAAAACATCTCCGAAGTGCTCCATATGACACCAAAGTGCTATGGGTGAGTAAAGCAACTTGTTTTATTACCGAAATAAGGCTCAAATTGTAAAAAAAAGTTAATTCTCCTTTAATGATATTCCATTTGTTTAAACAATATTCTTATATGTGTATCATATTCAAGCCAGTGATACAGTACATCAGGATTTTTTGTCCCTAGAAGTTTACAATTACCGGTAGATGAAAACTTTTTATCCTTCCCACATCTTAACAAACTGTTCTGTGGTGGAAATGGTGGTGTTTTTTGCTTTTAATTCCGCCCTATAGAGAAACCCCTTCACACTGATAGACACCATCTTGTTACAACATTTTCCAGAACCCCACATGATTATTATTACTATTATAATAAAGAGCTTAGGTTGTAAACAAGACCATTTTCTACAGGACATAAGAAAGCGAAACTCCACTGAGCCTCGTGATTGTAAATATGACTTTTATGGGATCAAATTGGGGAAGTTTCAACAGATTTTTTTTTCTCTTTTCTTTATTATAACATTTACATCTTTGCGCATGTACGTCTATGTGTGTGTATGTGTATGTGTGTGATGGAGAGTGAAAGAGAGCGAGATCCTGTTGAATGTAGACCTTTTAAAGTATGTGCGGCAGTGTCTGGTGAATATTAACATCCTCGTGCAGCTGGCTCTCCGAAGAACATTTCACCCTCTCATTTTTGCATCAAATCTGTACTCACTGGTCTGTTTGTGTCCGATGGAATTTAATCTAAACCGAATATAGGTCACAATAAATATAAATCATTAAAGAGGCGCTATGTAATATTTACGGTTTGTTTCATGGAGACGTTATTGCTTATTCCAGTGAATGTTCCACAGCATGGCTAACATTGATTTAATTTCCTATGCTTGAAGAACACATATTGTGCTTGAGCCCGCTATATAGCAACCCATGGATCATTGTTATAATTTGCACATTTTAAATTGCGATATTGATCTCATACAGCTTAATACAACAAACAAAGAAACTTCCCACTGGGAGCTGACACTGCAGTAAACATCATCACGACAAAGAGTTGCCGTGGACTAGTTCATGGACAGATGCAGATCAAGCATGTAGCAGATTTTTTTTTTTACATTTGTACCAAAATGACTACGCAACGCTGCCAAATCTTATGTTTATCTCCGCAATGGGAGAACTGAGTAAGTAGAGAGGAGTGGGCGTATGCTGGTGGCGGTGAAAACGGGGGTTGATCAGAAATACATCACATACAGCTCTGGAAAAAATAAGAGACCACTGCAAAATTATCAGTTTTTCTGATTTTACTACTTACAGGTATGTGTTTGGGCAAAAGGAACATTTTTGTTTGAGTCTATAAACTACTGACAACATTTCCCCCCAAATTCCATTTATATTTAAACATTCCAGGTTTATAAATGTATTAATTAGTATTTATTTAAAGAGACTGTACCTGATTTTTTCAACATAATAAAGTAAAAATGTTTTTTCCTCCAGTACAGATATATTGTTGATATGCAACTCTGAGGGTAAAATGAGACCTGTTTGCATTTAATTATAAAGAACTTGAATTGTTTGCAAACCAGGAAGTAAGGCTGGTGCATGCTAGTTGTAGTTAGCATTATCATGACAGAAAAGCTGACTTCGACTTCAAAAATTGATCCACAAGGGAGATTTTGGACACAGTAACTCACACGTCACAAGATACAGCTCTGGAAAAACTGCAAAATGATCAGTTTTTCTGATTTTACTACTTATAGGTATGTGTTTGGGCAAAAGGAACATTTTTGTTTGAGTCTATAAACTACTGACAACATTTCCCCCAAATTCGAAAATAAATATAAATAATATTATTGTTTAGAGCATTTATTTGCAGAAAATGACAAATGTAATAAAATAAAAAAGATACATGTTTTCAGACTTCAAACAATGCAAAGAAACAAGATCAAATTAATTTTAAAGCAACATAATACTAATGTTTACACTTAAGAAGAGTTCAGAAATCAATATTTGGTGCAATAACCCTTATTTTTAATCACAGCTTTCATGTGTCTTGGCATGCTCTCCACAAGTCTTTCACATTGTTCTTGGGTGACTTTATTCCACTCCTGGTGCAAGAACTGAAGTAGATCAGCTTTGTGTTTGTGTTGGAATTCAACAGACGCTGGAATGGAATGGCTGTAATACATGTAGAGATGCTGATTTCAGAAAAAAATGCAGTGGTCTCTTTTTTTTTTTTTTTTTCTTTTTTTTTTCCAGAGCTATGGCGTCTTGAAAATAAGTGATTAAAGATGACTCAAACATCCACTAATAATTTATGTAAATTAAAAGGGGATTGTTCCTTTTATAGTTAAAAGCTCTGAAAAGTTGATTTTGCATTAAAAATACCTTGATAAACACGCATTTTTATTGTGAGCGGCATCGCCTCTCCACAGACCTGAACTGTAACTTGGCCTGCCGGTACCACCCTCTAGACTGTGGAACATTCCAGGCAAAGCAAAAACGCCTTTGGACACTCAACCTGAAAAGTTACATATTGCATCTTTAAACTGAAAGAAACAATACAGATGACCCTTTTTGTTTGGTTTATTTGTGGACATACAGAATTTTATTTTAATTTTTTTCCCTCGTTTTTGGTGTTTTCAGAAATTTTGGTTGGAAAATGCTTTTTTTTTCTTTGCTGACATCTGTTTTTATTACATTTACTGTAGCAGAATTTTACTTAAAAAAAACTATAACTTTGTGTAAATCCCTGCCAATTGTAGGTATTTGTAAAGCCAGTAATGATAAATATTTGAAATGGTTATTAATCAAATGTTTTTTTGTTTTTTTTTAATATTATTATTATTATTTTGTAGTTGCCCATCAGTCATTTTGGCATTTTTATTTCTTATTTATAAAAATGAATTCACTTTTGCTTCTTACAATGAAGGTGTATTTTTGTTATTTTATTGTTTTATTTTTCGCTTATTTGATAAATCGATGACCATGCAATTATTATTATTTTGTTTTCTACATTTGTGATGCTGCTGTTTTCTCCTTGTCGGCAGCATCTATTCGTGTCACAATGCTTATTTTATTTCAAACCTGCATAATAAAGAATGTTAAAATGTTTTTTTTATCTTCTTTTTTTTCTAAAATTTTCACAACTTTTGGAAGTATGAATTGACATTGTAAGTTAGTGTACCTAAATCAGCCATTTTGGGGGTCAACTTGACATCCATATTTATATTTAGCAGCAAAAGTATTAGTTAATTTGCTGTAGAGGGTCCACTTGTTTCCACACGTTATTTCTTTCACAGTATGGTATTTAATTGATCTCTCTTGCGTTCATTCATTTACAAGTGATTTTATTGCTCAAAATGTATTCCAAACATGCATTCTTACTTTGAGTAGGATCGTCTCTCTACAGATCTGACCTGTAACTACTTGGTGGCATCATCTGTCTTCATGCAGATATGTAAGTTTAAGGTCGTGTCCCATTTCTCTGTCTTACCCCTACCCCTTGGTTTTGCGCGTTCATGTGAGGGCAAGAGGTGTCCCGATTCTAATTTTGATCAAGGGCTAGGGCCACGACTGAGGGCTACATACCCCTTGAAACGAAGTAAGCTCTCAACCAGACTTGAAACGAAGGGGGGTTCAGGCAGGTTTTGGGATCAGGATGGCAGCGTCACATCGACCAGCCAAGGAGTCTCATAAATATATTTTCAGCAGTTGTAATTATCGATTAACAGTTTAGCATGGTTTACAATTATGACGCTTATGTTCTACATTACTTTTAGTGAACTGTTGTTGCGGTTTTAATTGTAGCGATGTCTGTTTAGCCGACCTTATCGTTTTCATTGAACTTTCATGTATAAACAAGCTAGTTTTTTTGTCGAGCTGAGGTACCCGATAATCCTTGACATGGCAAGGGATGATGACGCAAACGGTAATCGAGTGGTGTCCCATTTCTTCTTAGTCTGATTAACACCTGACCATATCACAAGTGAGATATGGGTCTGGAAACTCGCTTCGAAAAATCCCGTAGCGGAGGTGTGGTTAGCGATTGCCAACGGCCGTTTATTGGGCGTTATGAATGTCTATCATTGAGCGTATACGTAAGTCCATAGCCAATCATGTCAGTTGTCAGTTCAAACTACAAGCTTCCGTTTGTCATGTAGTACGCGTCACCGTCTTGCCACACCTCCCCCGCTCTCTGATTGGGGCCCTAAATCTGGGACTCTCGCTTGGACGAGCTGCCAGGCCGCCTTCCAGTTCGAACGAAACGAACGGAAGCGGCCTGGGAATTCCCAGGCTAATTTCTTCTGGAAACATTCGTACCGTGAGCCCTCTCAGCTCGGTATCGAGGGGCAAGACAAAGACGTATATAAAGGGGAAGGGGTAAGACAGAGTAATGGGACGCAGCCCAAATCATAGACTGTATAAAGTTAAATGAAGCTCGTGGCTCATAAAAACACCAGGACCATGCAGAGGGTGGTGATACGGACATTTTAAGACCAACATGATGAGGCTGTAGCAGTTACAGAGAGAGGGGGAGACAATTTTTAAAAATGTAAAGTCAGTTGGCAAACAGAGTCGATGGAGCCTCCATGCTCACTTCCTATTTATATACAGACAATATGGTTTAAATCAGGGGTGTCCAAACTTTTTTTCATCAAGGGCCACATATCTAAACACAGATGAAGCAGACGGCCAATCGAGGACCATAGACTGGTGCTCAGGATAGTGAATATTTGAAATATTTGCATGTCAAACACGTTAGAATGAGCTTCAGTCCCTTATTCGTGCTAAGATCCTCGAAACCACACAATAAATCTTAAATATTGTCTTATCAAGGTAGATTTTTAACAAACTTAACAGTCAAAAGTTCTGCTCAAGGTAATTTGGGCCAATTCACTTGGAAGCCTGAGAGCCACGAAAAAATTGTCTGTGGGCCGCATTTGGCCCATGGGACATAGTTTGGACATGTCTGGTTTAAATAAAGTAGTAGTAACATCTTTGGCACACCATCCACTTGAAAATTTACATAGTTCAGCTTTAATTGTGTTTCCAATTTTGTTCCATGTGTCTGTGCAAATGTTTTTTTTTTTTAATCAGGAAGTGTGTGTAAGCATGCTAGTTGTTGTTAGCTTTCCTGTCAGGGCAAAACTCTGATAATTTAGAGTTGTGAAACTCTCATAAACTCATTTTGGTGAATAATTACAATGCTCGGTGTGCATAAGGTAAGTGAGGAATAACTTTGGACCACTGCAGTTCTTTTCAAATGAACTACTTGTGTTTTTCACATTTTAAAACCGCAAAAATCAAGCACAGCACCTTTTAAGACTGATACTACCTTTGGAAATTTCAGGAATTTTGAAAACTTTTGCACAAAAATCTCTTTCAAGTTTCACCACCAAGTTAGTATACCTCAGTTTGCCATTTTGGGGGTCAATTCAGTATCCCTATATTTAAATTTAGCTGTGATGGTATTGGCTAATTAGCGTCGGAGAGTAGACCAGATTGGCAGTAAAAATGTCTTAATAAATACATGAGCAGATGCAGAGGAGACGTGCACTGCCTTGTGAATCCGGTGCTTCGTAGGCGTTTGTGAGATAAAGGCAATACAAATGTAACATGCACCAAACTCCAGGCACACAGCCAAATATAAGTTTATCCCAATTTAGTTTGACTTTTGACATGAAGCAAGAGATAATTGACTATTTGGAAGATAGAAGTTAAATGGCAAACTCTGGGCTTTGAAAATGTAAAAATATATATAGAGAGATTAGTAATGGTGAGTTGGTATTGGCATGCAGGGTCATATTTGTCAGTATAAGCTGAAATAACAAACACATACTACAACTGTCCATTTTTAGAGTAGGCATCACACCAGTAGACTGTATAAAGAATGGAGTAAAACACCAGGATCACCCAGAACGGGTTAATATGAACATTTTAAGACCAAAAATGACAAGGCTTACAGCAGCAGTTACAGAGAGAGGAGCGAAATGTCTCAGTGTAAATCAATAGCTGCTTTCAGACTGTCGGGCAAGGCCGGGCTGGGCCACTAGGGGGCCAACTCGGTGCTAATAGCCCCGGTCCACTAGCCCCATCCCCTGAGACTGGTTGTGTTCACACTGTTGGGCTGCTAGCCTCTCCGTGTTACGCCCCCATTTGTGGAAACATCGCCCATTTTGAAACAGGATAGGCAGCGATTCAGTAGCACGATGACAGAAGATGATTTTTATATGACCAAGGATCAGACCAACAACTACTGCCGATACCTCTGACTACGAACACTAAGATAAGATAAGATAAGACTCCAGGCAGGGACAGTTTGAACAAGAAAGAAAAGTGCATGCAGGCAAGAATGGCCTAAAAATAAGTAATAATAATAATAATAAAATAAGTAATAATCGAATCAGTAATAATAATAAAACAGTGACAAGGAGAGTACTGGAAAAACGATATTGCACGATAGGACCATACAGTGGAGTTATGCAGTCTGATAAAATAAGTAATAATAAGAAACAGTAACAAGGAGAGTATTGAAAACGATATTGCACGTTGGAAAAATGATATTACTACAACACTCATAATGAACGCTATGGAAGTATGCCGCAATATGCTTCATGAAGTCCTTGTTTCTGAAAACCCCGTCGATTTTTTGCTGCACAGAGTCTTGTGTCCAGACAGGGAGGAGAGCACGGACATCTTCAGCTGACCAGAACTGGCGATTCATCTTCTTACTTTTACATCTTACATCTTTCTTTTTTGTGACTGTAATGAAGGTACAGGTAATACTCTGCCATCTTCGCTTTATTTTGCTTCCAAATGTTGGCCCCGCCCCGACCTCGACACCACCTCTGGCCCCTCTTGGCCCATCTTTTTCCTCAGGCCAGAAATCGCGGGCCATTAGCCCCAAGATCCTGGCCCCAAGCCCCTGTTAGCACCTGGCCCTGGACGTGTGAAAGCATTTAGCCCCGATACGCCCCTGTTGGCTCGGCTTTGGCCCGACAGTCTGGGAAAACAGTGTCGATGGAGCCGGAAAATCCCCATGCTCATTTCCTACTTGAAATGTGGGGGCTAGCGGGTTAGCTATGCCCATATACATATATATATATATATATATATATACATATATACATATATACACAGTCTATGATCACACCACAAAAATACTACTACTGACATAAGAAGTATGCTTTTCGAAGTAACATTAATCTTACTGAAGTCTGAGCTTTGGCTGCTTTTCAAAATGTGTAAATATAAAAGTACAAGAGGCTTGAACTGACTGTGATTAATGTGTACATCTTGAACCACAATTTTTAGTTCTGTTTTGTTTGGTTGGTTGGTTTTTCAGATTTAAATACACAAGTTATTATTTTTAATGCTACTTTTGCTTTGTTTTTCCTCAAATCGAAATGTTGGCTGTCTATAGTGAACTTCTGCAATACTTCATTCAAGTATTTGATCCCTTGCTGATTTTGTAAGTTTGTATACTGACAAAGAAATGAAGAGTCTATAATTTTAATGCAGCTCCCTCCAAAGGTTTTCTATAGGGTTAAGATCCGGAGACTGGCTGGGCATAGGCAGCATTTCTCTTCCTCCAAACACGGTGAGTTGAGTTAATGCCAAAGAACTCAATTTTGGTCTCATCTGACCACAGCACCTTCTCCCAGTCACTCTCTAAATCATTCAGGGGTTCATTGGCAAACTTCAGGTGGGCCTGCACAGGTTCCTATGTAAATATGCCGAATTTTAGCTACAAAGCTAGTTTTCATCCGTAGTCCCTAGGCAGGCAAATACATAAAACCTTAACACCAGCTGCTTGCTTATGGTTTTGTAGCCCATTCCAGCCTTGTGCATGTCAACAGTCTTGTCCCTGATGTCCTTTGGCAGCTCTTTGGTCTTTTCCATGTTGGAGAGTTTAGAGTCTGAGAGAATGACTGATTCTGTGGACTTTTATACTGTCTTTTATACAGGTGACGAGTTAAAACAGGAGTCTAATTAAGGTGACGAGTTGATAAGGAGAGTCTAACTGGTCTGTGGGAGCCAGAACTCGTAATGTTTGGTAGGGGATCAAATACTTATTTCACTCATTGAAAGGCATGAAATCAGTTTATATATTTTCTCTAATGTGATTTTTTTTATCGACTGTTCATTTCTTTGTCATTAGGCAAACCTACAAAATCAGCAAGAGATCAAATACTTATTTCCTCCACTGTAATTATCAATTTGTGGCTCACAACACATAACTTAAAAGTGCACTGTGTAACTTCTCTGGTGTATTCATTCATATAATGTTTCACAATATGACATTAAACTTGTCTATCTCCGTAGAGACAAGCAGCTGATGAAAACAGGACAAGTACAGGTCAGATCTGTGGGAAAGTGACATGTTTTTCAAGGTATTTTAAAGGGATTAAAACACCAGAAGATTAATGCCATATTATGGAGTATTCCAGGCAAAGCATCAACATCTCCAGAGACAAGCAGGTTAGAATTATTTTCAGGTTTAATATCTATCTACACAGTTACACAGTGAACCATTAAAGGTGCATTGTGTAACTTTTCTGATGGAGAGTCATATACTTCTTCATGTAGCTGTTATTGCTTTGTCTGGAATGTTTCCCAGTATGGCATTAAACCTTTCTATCTTCACGGAGACCAGACCAAGTTACAGGTCAGATCTGTGGAGAGGCACCCCCGGCTCAGTCACAGTCACAATGCCTGTTTTTCTAGGTGTTTTTGAGCTATGAAACCGCCTGTAATTGAATAAAAGTGATTCCAGACAGAGCAATGATTATCCCCCTGCTCCTCCAGCTGAAGTGACATAGTGCACCTTTAACATAACGCTAAATTTGTTGTTGAAGTGGTCCGCAGTTGATAACATGCAGTGGAAAAATCGCTTTACCCATGAATATAGTTATCAGAGCCACATCACACAGTAGCTCCTCTGCCTTCTGCATCTCAGTCCTGAAGAGTTACAGCAGATCTAAAGCTTCATACTCAGAATCCTGAACCATCACTGCACAGTTCAGCTGCAGCTCTATGATCTCGAGTTTGTGGTGGAGCAACAGCAGCCGGAAATGTAGGCGGTTTTAGCACGAAATGCCTTTTGCTTTGTCTTCCCCATCAGTTAAGAGCTTCCTTTTTATAGAATGTGAACTGCAGCTTCGTGAGTGTGTTAAACTGGTGAATTGAGTTATAAAATGGATTTCAGTTGCAATGCAGAGCTGTGGTTTCACACTGTAAGATGTTTGTGGCATAATGCACTGTCACCCTGACCGCTGCTTTCAGTCGATCTGTTGTAAGAAATGCAAAAAGTATTTCAAGTTCCCCTTCAGTCAAAGAGAAAGTTCAGGTGGTCATACATGCCTCCAAGAGATAACTCATCATACAGTTAGTTTCACACTCACTCATCAGGTTCATTTAGTGGTATACACCCTGGGTTTCTGTTTCATAATGAAATAGTTCAAGCTGCACAGAAAAAATATATGGAAGAAATGACAAATGTTTAAAGGTCCTCCTATATTACACAAAATGCATACTCGTGAGCTTTAAGTCATGTTATTAAGCTGTTACCACATCAAAAACATTCCTGGAGTTATGTTTTGTTTCATTCACACATGTTTGAGTAACCCTGCACTGCAAAATCTAATAAGTTGACTTGCCTCAAAATTTCTAAGTTAAGTAGCTCATGAGTTTTAAAGGAAAAGTAACGTTATTTTACAATCTGAGCCTTCTTTCGGTAATAAAACAAGTCGTTTGACTCACCCATAGCACGTTCGTGTCATTTGGAGCTGTTTGAAGAAAGTTATGTTGTAGCGTATCCGTTAACATTTGTATTCGGGGCATTACTTTGCGGTCTCCAAATAACACAAACTTTAGCACTTTTCAAATCATAGAAGCCCGATGTCTTAATGTAAGATTTCGTTTGAAGCAAAAGTGGCCTGTAATCCGAGATTTATCCATAGTTTTCAGCTTTGCGTTTCATGTTTGGGTCCCGGGAGCAGTCCGCGCATGCGCACTGGCGTCCTCATCTACTCGAAACTATGGCTAAATCTCGGATTACAGGCCACTTTTGCTTCAAACGAAATCTAACATTAAGACATCGGGCTTCTATGATTTTAAAAGTGCTAAAGTTTGTGTTATTTGGACACCGCAAAGTAATGCCCCGAGCATTTGATACAGCACCATGTTAACGGATACGGGATCATTACTAGAACAGAACGGCTCAACATAAGTTCTGCGATACTGCTCCAATTGACAGAAAAATGCTATGGGTGAGTAAAACTACTTGTTTTATTGCCGAAAGAAGGCTCAGATTGTAAAAAAACGTTAATTTGCCTTTAAGTGTGTAAAACCTAAAACTGTTAGTACAGACTACTAACTGTGTAGTAACATCAACTTAAAATTGCTAGTAGGCTTAACTACTAAAATCAGTTTAAGCCAGCACATCACAGTAATATATAGGCCTACTCAAAAATTAGTGTTGCTTGTTGACATGAGGAAACCGCTTGCCTCAACATTTTCAAGGAAACTGAACTAAAATTATCCATCCATCTTCTTTTTCCACTTACTCCATTTCTGGGTCGCAGGGGCAGCAGTCCAAGCAGATCTGCCGCCCGCGGGTGGTGGGTCCACAGGCCCACGTCACAACTGGCCTTGATGTACTTCTGTCATGGGGGCTACCAGTGTCCGCAGACACCAACCCCTGGATCAGTAGACAAACGCTCTACCAACTGAGCTACTCCCAACTTAAATGATCAAGTTTTAAAAGTAGACATTTAGGCAAGAAATGTTTGATACCAAAACCTGTGTTTATTTGAACACGATGCACTGTAATTTTTACACTGAACAGTGCACTGTTAAAAATGAAAACAAAAAACAAAGAGACTACGCATGATCACACACACCTGCTCTTTCTACTCATGTTTTAAAGTATAGATTACTAAACATTTATGAGTTTATCAGAGTCAGTTACCAAAATTTAGCATAACTAAATTAATCAAAGTAAGCTGGGCAAAATGTGTTACTTGAGTTGAAATAACTTGGTTTTATAAGTTGGGAACTCAGTTTCTTTTTACAGTGTGGATTATTAGTCTGTCTACATCTCCAAAGCTCTAAACACTCTGTTCCACCTTGTGATGTCATGAAATGATAGTTTTCAAATTAACAGCTACCTTTTACCTTTTGTTAAGTAAAAACAGGCACTTCCAGGGCTGAGATTATCCAAAAGATTTTAATAAAACAAACCAGGTATGTTTTTGATGAGGAAACAAAATGATATCATAGATCAGAAAATAGCATAATATAGGCCCTTTTAAAAATCTGTTGGAGATTTTGCCTTATGGAGTGATTCTTAAAAGTGAACTAGTTACCACATTTAAAAATAAAATTGAAGCCTAAAATACTCAATGCAACAGCATAGGCCAAAATATCTGTCTTTGTCCCCTCCCATCTTTCGTGTTGTTATCCAAACAAAAAGATCCCTTGTGTGAAATCCGTTCCACTTTATTTGTGATAATGTGTTGTGTCTACTGTCATTGATTGTATTTGCGTTTTTCTACTCTGTTATCTCCAAGATGGCGGCGCGCTCGGACGCAAGGGCTACTCCCAGTGCCGTTACTTTTTCTGCTTGGCCAGAGCGAAGCGCAATTTCGATTCACTGTATGTTGTGTACATAATTATGGCAGAATTGACAATAAAGCTGACTCTGAACTCTCTCTGAACCTACAGTAGAAGAGACCTGGGCAAACTGCAGGTTTTTGTTCCAACCAACCAAGATCACACCTTCATCTGTCTGAAGACTGAGATCAGTTGATTAAATGAGTCGAGTCTGGTGTGCTGCTGCTTGCCTGGAAGAATCCATGACTCGTCGCTGTACCAGCGAGTGAGTCTGGTAACGCTTGGTCCAAAATGCGCTGCGGTTGCGCGTAGACAGACAGCTAAGTGAACCAATCAGAGATTGCGCCATCTTGATTCAAAACTGAGGAGGGACTTCTGCTGCCTAAGAGTGACTTTGCGGGCAAAGGCGGGTGCACTGACGTCACCATCTTTGAACGAATCAGAATCGCGGAGTCCGTTTGTAACCGGAGGAGCGAGGGTGGATGGAGGGTGTCCAGATGGTATCGCGCTGTATAGGAAATACAGAGAGATATCATTTGGCTGGCCAGGTAAGTGTGCTGCTGCTTGGCTGGAAAGAAAACCTGCAGCCACACCGACGCTTCGTGGAACAGTTTGCCCAGGTCTGACCTAGAATGTTCCCCAATATGGGCAACAGTTCAAGGCCCAGGGGCCAGATACGGCCCACGAACCGACTCTGACCGGCCCGCAAAAGGTTGCTTGGGATTAAGAAAATAAAACCTACTTTCAAAATTGTACATAATGCATTTGTACTGATGATCATCTGTCGGACGTGCTTCACATCTCCACCTCAAACATGAAACCTGACTTTGATGCACTTGTTAAAGCTCAACAGAGGCTAGATTTCTCTCACTGATCAAGAAAAAAACACTAAAACATGCTAACTTTGACTTTTTTTCTAGACAGTTTGGCAGTTGGACAAAAATGTTGTGACAAATCTTGTATTATATGGCAAACAAAGACATTGAGGTGTCTTAATAGAAAGTTAAGAAAGTTAAAGGTACACTGTGTAAGATTTTTACCCGTTAATTACTGAAATTGAAGATACCCATTCAAAAATACAGTGTTTTCCAAGCCTTGATATCAAAGTATTCTGTTGGACTTAGATATAGTCAATTTCACCTGCATAAAAGGGCGATCTTCCCCATGTAGCGGCATCCATTTTAATTACGAGAGCCACAGAAGGACATACTGTATTTTGGGCTTCGCCGCCTTCGCCGTTTTCTTTATAGCTGTCGGAACTGGCCCGTGGATTTCACACACTTTCACTTTCGGGTTAATGGCGGGTTATGCGTTTCTTGCGCATACCGCCACCTACTGGTTCCTGGGAGATTCTGCTACTGTTGTCTCTGACCCTCGAAGTCTGCCGTAGCTAGAACCGGAATTGCAATACCCACCATCCACCAATGCGCCACCATCCTACACAGTGTACCCTTAAACTCAGAAAGCATTGTGGGGTTATTGTGACTGAAAAAGAGTTACAAATGTTTCACGTTTACCATTGTTTTGCTGAATAAATTCAGTTTTTGTAAAACCTCACTCTCTCATTACTAAATAATAACACAGTACTTACCAGCTTCTGTAAACAATGCCATTTACTGATTTCAACATAGAAATAAAATTAATAACTAGAGTAGACTTCAAACTTTTGGCCCGGCCCTCCACAATATTTTCTGCTTCTCATTTGGCCCCTGGGGAAAAATAATTGCCCACCCCTGTGCTAGAGTGTCCACTGATCCGAAGGTTGGTGGTTCAAATCCCGCTCTCGACATAAACATCACTGAGCCACTGACCTGAAGGTTGGCGATTCCAGCTCTCACAGATGAATGTGTCCTTGAGCAAGACACTTAATCTGCCTCGCCTCCAGTGCCTGTGTACACTTGTGTATGACTGTGGGAATGGACTCCAGGTATGTTTTTGATGTGGAAACAGCTTAATAACATGACTTAAAAGCTCACAAGTATCCATTTTGTGTAATATAGAACCTTTAAACTGTAGTCACTTCTTCTGTATATATATATATTTTGTGCAGCTTGAACTATTTCATTATGAAACAAAAACCCAGGGTGCAAACCATTAAATGAATTTCTGTGCTTTGAGTCCTGAAGGTGGAAAAGCGCTGGCCATTTACCAACATGACATCAGACTGGCTTTAGAATCTCCGTGGAGATCAGCAAATGATGCGACCAGGCCGAGTTCACTTCTGTAGCAATGAAAATATCTGTAATTGAATTAATACAGAATAGAAAAGTTTATTGTCACATGGAAAATTGTAATCACATTTTTAAAAAGTTAATTTAAATTCAAGATATACAAGAATGGTCGCTTATGATTACAGTATTTCATTACGTTTTGTTTTTTTCCCCATGTGTCAACCGTGATTAATTCTTGTCACTGTGGGAGCAGGCAATCTCTTCTGTATAAATATGTATAAATATGCAGGTAGATTGTAATAATCTGATGAGGTCTTCGGAGAAAAAACATTACGCAGCAGTTTCAATCTTTAGAACAAGGTGAGGGAAGAGATGGAGGAAGAGGTCTACGGGGCACCAACCCACATCCAGTCTGCTCAGAAGCCACCGCTCACTGCCTGACAAAAGTACCACAAAGTATTGACTGTTCTATATTATACACAGATACATGAGTCACTGAGTCTTGTGCCCTTAAATCGACTACTTTCTCATCACGATTACATGAGCTCTCAAAATGCGGTCCGCCGGTTTCTGTCCTTGGTACTCAGGTGTTTGGTTATGTGTCATTTTCTTTATATAGGGCTGAATAAAGTTTTTATTTTCATATTGGGCTATAGGGGTTTTTGCGTGCATACTATGCATGACTTAGTTATATTTTCCATTTACATCAGGGCTGAAGCTACTACGACAAACTGAAGTAAACTCCTACAAATTGTCAGTCCTAGCTAAGGTGTTAGAAAATCTCATTCACATGCAATTAAAAGAATTTCTTACCTCTGCAAATATTTTATGTCCCTCTCAGTCCGGCTTCAGAAAACAGCACAGTACAACAACGGCAGCTATCAAAGTAACTAATGACATCTTGCAATCCATGGACGAAAAACAGCATTGTGCAGCTCTTTTTGTTGACCTCTCCAAAGCCTTCGATACTGTAGATCACACTGTGCTTGAACAAAAACTGCACAGCATCGGGCTTTCAGATCACACAGTTGGTTGGTTTTCAAACTATCTGTCTGACAGGACTCAGTGTGTCAAGGTTCAGAATCATAGATCCAGTCTGCAAACAGTGTCCACAGGAGTCCCGCAGGGCTCTATTTTCGGGCCTCTTCTTTTTATTATCTACATAAACAATCTTGACAATAACATCACAAATGCAAACCTACACCTTTATGCCGATGACACCATTCTATACACTTCAGCCCCCTCAGCAGAGCTCGCACTGTCCAAACTCAAGAAGCCTTTGATCAGTTACAAAAAACCTTTTATCATCTCAAGCTTGTTTTAAACTCAGATAAAACTAAATACATGTTTTTTTCCAAATCTAAAACAACACCTCAACATCTCCCCCAAATCACCACAAATGAAGGCAAACCAATTGAAAAAGAAAGAATATAAATATCTTGGATTTTGATTGATGACTGCTTTTCCTTTAAGCCACATATTCAAAAATTGCGCTTCTATTTTAGAATTAAATCTTGTTTGTCATTTGAGGCTTGTAAAAAACTTGTAAGCGCTACTTTTCTGTCTGTTCTTGATTTTGGTGATGTCATTTATATGAATGCCTCTGTAGACTGTCTGCATGCTCTTGACACTGTGTATCATGGTGCACTTTTATTACAAACATGAGGTCCCTGACCCATCATTGTGTCTTGTACGCCCGTGTGGGCTGGCCTTCCCTGACCAATCGTAGGCTGAAGCATTGGTACCTTTTTATTTATAAATGTCTTGTTGGGCTGGTGCCGTCTTATCTCCAGCAGCTCATAAAGGTGAGGAGCAGCAGCACTTACGGTCTCCGCTCTCAGGAGCTGCTCCTGCTCTCTGTGCCCAGAGCTCGCACACAACTTGGAAAAAAGGCTTTTCGTTTTGCTGCAGCTCATTCCTGGAATGAACTCCAGAGGGATTTTAAACTGAAAGATCTGGTGTCATTGAACTCTTTTAACCCTCCTGTCGTGTTCGGGTCAAATCTGACCGTTTTACAACTTATAATATTCATAAATATTATGTTTTTCATCTGATTACCTCAAGACCTTATGATATCCTCCGCACTGTGGACTTGAACATATAAAAGTGATGATCACCTATTTCATTCAATTTTGAGTGTTTTAATCAACCTTGTTACACCTGTGGTGTTCCCGGTCAAAAGTGACCGCCATAGGAAATGAATGGGTATCCAGAGTAAATTCATTCAACATACAGAAAACATCCCCATACACACTGCCCCAGCTCACTCACTCTCTCTCACACACACACTCACACACTCTCTCACACACACATACACACACACACACATACAAACCAGAGTATGCGTGTTGTGCTGGACATGACAACCGGTCTCCAAGGGCATAATATCACATGTGACAACTTCCTCACATCACATGCTCTTGGTCAGGAGCTACTGAAAAGAAAGCTCACCATGGTAGGGACAGTGAAGAAGAACAAGCCCGAACTTCCCCCTGCGCTGGTATCGACCAGAGGAAGACAGGCACTCTCATCACAGTTTGCATTCACTGACACTCACACTCTTGTGTCATACGTTCCAAAGAAGAACAGAAACGTCATCCTGATGAGCACAGTACACAAAGACGCCGCTGTCAGCACCACAGAGGACAGGAAGCCCCTGATGATCCAGGACTACAACAAGAACAAGGGAGGCATTGACTGCCTTGATAAGGTAATGTAAAGTCTCATCATGCATTTTATTTTATTTTTATCGAGGTGAATCATAGCATTTTGTGTACGACAGATTGAATATTGTTCCTAATCTCTTATTATTTATTGTTCCTTTATTGCAGCTTATTGGTACATACACCTGTAAGCAGATGATGGCTCTCTGGCCTGTGGCACTGTTCCACAACATCCTGGATGTGTTAGCTTTCAACGCGTATGTGGTGTGGACAGCAATCGACCCAACCTGGAATCAGGGGAAAAGTTTCAAGAGGAGACTTTTCCTCGCAGAGCTGGGGAAAGCTTTGGTGACTCCTCTTATACAGCGACGCCAACACATTCCCCGCACACCAGCCTCCGCCAGTCTGGTTAGGAGCATGCAAGCTCCAGCCCCAGCCCTGGCTGCTCTCCCCCAACAAGGACATGGGCAGAAAAGGAAGCGTTGTGGCCTCTGTGCCCCTGGAGACATCAAAACGAGCCTGACATGCTGCAAATGTCATGCTTATGTTTGCAAGGCCCACTCTGACCTGAGTATCACATGCCACTCATGTGCATGAATACACACACACACACACAAACACACACACACACACACACACACACACACACACACACACATACACACACACACACACACACACACACACACACACACACACACCCTGTTGAGTTTGGTGTTTGGTTTTCCATTTATTTTTTGTATTATATGTTCATTTTGTAGTTCATTTTCAGTGCCTAATTGTATTTTAACTGATGTTATTTAAGTTGTTGTTAGACACTACTTTGAAATATTGTTCTCAACTAAAAAATGTTTAATAAAAAAATTGGTGTTGAAAAAAAAAGAATTGTGCTAAATTAAGAGCAGTTAAAACAGACCGGTCAATTTTGACCGGGAACACTAAAGTAGGGGGCTGGAGGCGAACACGACCGGAGGGTTAAGTCACTTTTAACTGAACTTGAAACAAAATTATCAATTTGTAAATGTTTCATATAAGACTCGTTTTTATGATGCTTTTATGTGTGTGAAAATGTGAACATTTTGTGTGATTTGTTTTGTCTCTGTGCTGATGCTGCCTCTTGGCCAGGACACTCTTGTAAAAGAGATTTTTAATCTCAATGAGTTTTTATCCTGGTTAAATAAAGGTAAAATAAAATAAAATAAAATACCATGTGATGAAAGAGGAGGTTTTATGAGAAATAATTATATTAAATTACACAGGAAATGTGTAGCATCCCTCAGTATTCCAGGTAGAATCCATGGCAAAAGGAGAAATTCAATTTGTCAACTGTCCAGTTGACAAACTGAATTTCTTCTTTTGCCTTACACAGGAAATGTAGATAAATGCATTCTAAATTCATAAATTAAATAGATTATTTAGATAATTTAAAAAAAAAAAAGTATTTTTAAAAATTCTCTATCAAGATGTCCCCTGGTTCATTTTGTAATAATCTATAAATATTCAAGCCTATTAAATCCAATGAATCTATAGTCAAATATAATAAATAGTAGCCAAACCTCCTTGTCAAAGCCTGATCTTGTCAGATTTCAGAAGTCAAGCATGGCTAAGGCTGCATCCCTTTACTCTGTCTTACCCCTTCTCCTTTATCTACGTCTTTGTCTTGCCCCTCGATACCGAGCTGAGAGGGCTCGGGGTACGAATGTTCCCCTAAGAAATGGGACACCACTCGATTACTGTTTGCGTCATCAACCCTTGCCTCTACCTGGCTGCTACATCTACAGAGACGACAACAATTGACGCAAACAAACGTAAACAAATGTCAAGGATTATCGGGTACCTCAGCTTGACAAAAAACTAGCTTGTTTATATGTAAAAGTTTGATGAAAACGATCATGTCGGCAAAACAGACATCACTACAATTAAAACCACAACAACAGTTCACTAAAAGTAACGTAGAACATAAACGTCATAATTGTAAACCATGCTAAACTGTTAATCGATAATTACAACTGCTGAAAATACATTTATGAGACTCCTTGGCTGGTCGATGTGACGCTGCCATCCTGATCCCAAAACCTGCCTGAGCTTGTAGGAGTACTCCTTCGTTCCAAGTCTGGTCGAGAGCTTACTTCATTTCAAGGGGTATGTAGCCCTCGGTTGTGGCCCGAGCCCTTGATCAAAATTAGAATCAGGACACCACTTGCCCTCACATGAACGCGCAAAACCAAGGGGTAGGGTTAAGACGAAGGGGTAAGACAGAGAAATGGGACGCACCCTTAGTCTGGTTAGTACTTGTGGGGGAGGGGAAAAACTGTCATTAGCCGTGTCCCAATTCCCAGAGGAGCATGGTTGCACGGTTCGGCGGGTGGTTTGAAGGGGGCTCAGACTGTAGTCAAGGCGGTGCATACTTGCTCAGCCCTGAGTGCACTCCGCGGACCGCATGGCCGTCTGCGAAATGCGACAGGTCTTGCAACTACGGTAAGCAGCCGCCGACTCCATTTTCTCCCGTAGAAGAAGTAGCGCGCGGTGCATGCTGGGATATATGAGTGCCTTTTCATGCGCTTGGTCCACGCCCCAATTTCCATGGAAACGACTGCGGCCTTCAGACCGCGTGTTAACTGTGCATGGGACAAAAACGAAATGGGACAGCAGTCGTCGCGCCGGATATGACGCACATGCCCTTCAAACCACGCTCCGCACCGTGCACTCTGGGAATTGGGACACGGCTATTGTGTCCTTTCATCTGGAGTGCAATTTAGGAATAATGCATTGTTATTTATGATTAAATTGAAAATGATTATTTCAATTGAAAATACCGCATTACCTTTAACGTCTCACAAAAATGCATAATAATAAACCACTATCATTGAAATGGTAGTGAATAAATCAGAGGCAGCCATCGCAGTCACTTTCGATGTTTGTGGACCAGTGCAGCTGCTCGGTCGCCCACACACGCTCCACCTCAGATCCACTCATAATTGAAGAGAGTGTTACAGGGAAAGCCTTGTGTTACTGTAATAAAGGCCCACTCCAGATGTTTGGGATTAGGGACCTTGTTATGTGAAAATACAATATAATTACTGAGGACGATAGGTATTCGGTTCAGTCATGCACGTGGTATGTACACTATGTGGAAAGGCTGGGGAGCAGATTGGGAGAGGATTGGAGAGAGAGGTTGGCATGTTCAAAGAATGGTATAAGAAGAAGAAGAAGAAGAACACATTTGGGAAGAGGAGAGGTCTGTGTTGGAAAAAGGAATGCCATAGCAACCAATCTGTGGAAAATGCAAGCTCTGCCAGTCTATAATAACCAGAAATCAATTACATTAAAAATATTGTATTGTTTTGTCTTAATGAACTGCATGTAAGATTTATTAAATTCCATAAATACAACATATGTCTCCAGATACGAGGTAAACATGTTCAAATCAAATATTTTTAACAATGGCAATTTTAATGCCAGTTTATTCTTAAATGTCCTTTTTTTTTACACAAAACTGACTCTTGGGAGCATCTGGAGTTTGAAAACACAGTGGAGCACTTCTTGTTTTACCACATGACATCACAAGGTGGAACAGATGTTTTCAGTTTGAGAGAAGAACCCAGCCTAAATATGCAGGATTTGTGTGTTAAACTTGTGTGAATGAAACAAAACACAACTCTAAGTATGTTTGTGATGATTAAACAACATTACAGTATAACAAAGTCTGAAAATACAGCTCTGGAAAAAAATAAGAGACCACAGCAAAATTATCAGCTTTTCTGATTTGACTACTTATAGGTATGTGTTTGGGCAAAAGGAACATTTTTGTTTCAGTCTATAAACTACTGACAACATTTCCCCCAAATTCCAAATAAAAATATTATTTTTTAGAACATTTATTTGCAAAAAATGGCAAATGGTCAAAATAACAAAAAAGATACATGTTTTCAGACCTCAAGATCAAATTCATTTTAAAACAACATAATACTAATGTTTACACTTAAGAAGAGTTCAGAAATCAATATTTGGTGCAATAACAATACAGCTTTCATGCGTCTTGGCATGCTCTCCACAAGTCTTTCACATTGTTCTTGGGTGACTTTATTCCAATCCTGGTGCAAGAACTGAAGTAGCTCAGCTTTGTGTTTGTGTTGGAATTCAACAGACGCTGGAATGGAATGGCTGTAATACATGTAGAGATGCTCATTTCAGAAAAAAATGCAGCGGTCTCTTATTTTTTTCCAGAGCTGTATCTATTTTGCCTTTATTCAGTTAAATTCAATTCAATCATTAAAAAAAAAAAAAACCTTGAAAAATATGTATTCTTACTGGATTGCCTCTCCATTTTGCCATGGATATAAAAGCATTTAATGACAGGGTACATTTCAGGCAAAGCGGTGTGTATATATATATATATATATATATATATATATATATATATATATATATATATATATATATATATATATTAGGGCTGTCAAACGATTAATTTTCTTGATCGCAACTAATCTCAGAAATTTCATATTTAATCGCGATTAATTGTGATTTATTTTGCATGTTTAAAATTGATATCTTGCAGTAAGACCGTTCGAATCTAAAGTTAAACTCACAATGCAAAGTATTTCTCACCATTTTTTTTATTTCAAAAAAGTGCAGAGAAAGGAAAAAGTAACAATGAACCAGTAATAGTGCTTACTTTGAGAAATTGTAAATAAATGATTGAAGCCCGGTCGTAGAAGGAACAAAATACGAGCAAACTCAAAATAGCGCGTTTAACCGACAATGAGTTTAATTAATACAACCAAATGAGCTGCATATGGATGGTAGAATTGCGGAAAATGCTGGCAAACTCTGATCGCGATTAAAAAAATTGTTCGCGATCAATCACGATTAACGCGTTAATATTCCCAGCCCTAATATATATATATATATATATATATATATATATATATATATATATATATATATATATATATATATATATAGTGTTGTAGATCCAGGAAGTCGTCAGTCTAGAAAAACTAAATATCCAAGTAGTATTCCAAAACTATTTTTTATTTTATGTATGTACTTTATTAATATGTTAAAAACTGAATACAATGAAATTATGTTTAGTGTTAAACATTTTCATCAGAACTTTTCCTAAATGTGGTTTGGCAAACTCTCAATTCAGTGGACTTTTTTCATGTGTTTTTTCAGACTAATGGAGGGAGTATCTGAAAGCAGACGCTGATTGAAAACACCACGAAGTGATGGAGTCTGTCATTAACTGAAAGAGACAGAGCAGGAGAAGAAAGAAGAAAGAAACACTTTATTTGACTGTAATAAATGTAAAAAAAAAAAAAAAAAAAAAAACTTGACAAAAACACATGTCTCCTGGGAACTATATTTTAGAAGTAAATATAAAGAAATAAGTGTGTTTTAAAACAGGCACAGACAAAAGACAAATATAAAATTACATCAAAATCTGTTTAATGGCTTGTAGGGATGAAAAACAGAACTCAGTATATTGTTCCTTTTTTGATGACACAATCCCTCATTACTCCAGCAAGGGCAAGATTAATTTCTGTCACCTCCCCATATTTGTGGCCCCTGAAGAGGCACTTGACAGTATTTGTGGCACCTGACAGATATTTTTGCTTTTTCTGTAGTACCGAGCTCCTGATGTAGCAGGTACCGGTGTTTGTTGCAGTGGTTGTGAGGAATGAGAGAATCCTTCTAGGTTTAAACCAACTGGACTTCAGATTGAAACAGGCAACCAAAATGAAAGATTTGTGTGACGTTAATTATCTTGACAACCAAATTATAGCGTAAACAACTTCACCATGTTCTATGTTTTTGTAATTAAAGGGCTTATATTGCTCTACAGCTCTGGAAAAAAAATAAGAGACCACTGCATTTTCTTCTGAAATCAACATCTCTACATGTATTACAGCCATTCCATTCCAGCGTCTGTTGAATTCCAACACAAACACAAAGCTGAGCTACTTCAGTTCTTGCACCAGGAGTGGAATAAAGTCACCCAAGAACAATGTGAAAGACTTGTGGAGAGCATGCCAAGCGAAAGTGAAAGTGATTCAAAATGATTAAAAATAAGGGTTATTGCACCAAATATTGATTTCTGAACTCTTCTTAAGTGTAAACATTAGCATTATGTTGTAGTATTATGGAGATGGTCCCCGGGCGCAGTAATGTGCTGCTCACTGCTCCTAATAACAGGATGGGTTAAATGCAGAAATGGAATTTCCCCACTGTGGGACTAATAAAGGCATAGCTTTCTTTCTTTCTTTCTTTTAAAATTAATTTAATCTTGTTTCTTTGCATTGTTTGAGGTCTGAAAACAGGTATCTTTTTTTGTTATTTTGACCATTTGTGATTTTCTGCAAATAAATGCTCTAAAAGATAATATTTTTATTTGGAATTTGGGGGAAATGTTGTTAGTAGTTTATAGACTCAAACAAAAATGTTCCTTTTCCCCAAACACATACCTATAAGTAGTAAAATCAGAAAAACTGATCATTTTGCAGTGGTCTCTTATTTTAATCCAGAGCTGTAAGTTTAATGGCAAGTCAACATTTCAATTCTGCATAAAGGTCCTATATTTAGCAAAACTGACATCGCATTCTGCTATGTTAGAATGCTGTAACCTCCTCAAAAACATACCTGGAGTTGTGTTTTGTTTCATTCACACATGTTTGAGTAATCCTGCATTATGTCTGTCTACATCTCCAAAGCTCAAAATACTCTGTTCCTCCTTGTGATGTCATGAAGTGGTAGTTTTCAAGTTAACTGCTACCTTTTACCTTTAGTTTAGCAGAGACTGGTTAATCCAGATCTGAAATTATTTAAATGATTCAAGCGAAGGTGGAGTTTGAAAACACAGTGGAGTGCTTCTTGTATCGACATCACAGAGTTGAACAAAGTGTTTTCAATTTGAAAAAAAAAAAAGAACTCAGCCTAAATATGCAGGATTTGTGTGTTAAACATGTGCAAAACAACATTATAACATCAGAAAATAGTGCAATATGGGCCCTTAGAAATAACTGGAATTCATAGCGGCAAAATAACAAAACTGTCATGATTGAATAATTTATTTTGTTGGGATCTAATTTCAGAGATAACAGACCATTACTTCATTTCTATAGTACACAAATACCAAACTGTTGATATATAAGCATAAACATTTATTGACAGTCATGTTAATGTGGCCAGTGTGTTTTCAAATTCTACACTGAGGATTTTTTCTTATGAGACGTTTTCATCTTAAAGGCAAATTAACGTTTTTTTACAATCTGAGCCTTCTTTCGGCAATAAAACAAGTAGTTTTACTCACCCATAGCAGTTTGCTGTCAATTGGAGCAGTATCGCAGAACTTATGTTGAGCTGTTCTGTTCTACTAATGATCCCGTATCCGTTAACATGGTGCTGTATCATATGCTCGGGGCATTACTTTGGGGTGTCCAAATAACACAAACTTTAGCACTTTTTAAATCACAGAAGATCGCTGTGCCAGGGTAGACTTTGAGTGGATTCCAAAACGGCCTGAAACCCGATATCCAGCTATAGTTTCATTTGATGACGTCATCAGAGAGGACAGTGCTGACTGACTACAAGGGGAGGTCACTGACTACAAGGGGAGGTCACTGACTACAAGGGGAGGAGCGGGCCTGTGGAACTGTCCAGCGCATCATTTCCGGACGAACTCAACACCTTCTACGCCCGGTTTGATGCAGATAACACCACGCCTGTCACCAGACCCCATGTGGACAGTGAAGACGCTGTACTTTGTATAGACACTGCTACAATGAGACGGGCGTTCAAGAGAGTGAATCCCCGCAAAGCACCAGGACCCGACGGCATCCCCGGACGGGTGCTGAGGGCTTGTGCTGACCAACTCGCCGGGGTGTTCACTAACATCTTCAACCTGTCTCTGAGCCAGTCTATCGTGCCCACCATCTTCAAGACCTCCACTGTAGTCCCCATCCCAAAGACCCCCACAGCATCCTGTCCTAATGACTATCGGCCCATAGCACTCACATCTGTCATCATGAAGTGCTTTGAACGAATCATGAAGAGACACATCTGTGACTCCCTCCCCGACACCCTGGACCCCCTGCAGTTTGCATATAGAGCAAAGAGGTCTACAGACGACGCTATTGCTCTAGCAGTCCACACCTCTCTCAGTCACCTGGAGAGAGGAAACACATATGTGAGAATGCTCTTCATCGACTACAGCTCGGCATTCAACACCATAATCCCCTCAAAACTGGTCTCTAAGCTCACCGCCCTGGGCCTGGGGACGTCCATCTGCTGCTGGATATGGGACTTCCTCACCAACAGGCCACAGGCGGTGAGGATCGGCAGCCACGTCTCCTCCACACGTGTCCTCAGCACTGGGGCACCCCAGGGCTGTGTTCTCAGCCCTCTCCTGTACTCCCTGTTCACCTATGACTGTACCGCCAGGCACAGGTCCAACACCATCCTCAAGTTTGCTGACGACACCACCATCCTAGGCCTCATCACCAACAACGATGAGAGCGCCTACAGAGACGAGGTGAAATCACTGACCAGCTGGTGTCAGGAAAATAACCTCTCTCTGAACGTCAGCAAAACTAAGGAAATGATCGTGGACTTCAGGAGACAGCGTGTAGACCAGCATCCCCCCATCTCCATCAACAACGCTGAGGTGGAGCAGGTCAGCAGTTTTAAGTTCCTTGGGGTACACATCACTGAGGATCTGTCCTGGACACTACATACAGACACTGTGGTTAAGAAAGCCCGACAAAGACTCTACTTCCTGAGGAAGTTGAGGAAGTTTGGTATGAACACCAGCATCCTCACAAACTTCTACAGGTGCACCATCGAGAGCCTGCTGACGGGCTGCATCACAGTGTGGTATGGGAACTGCACCGCTCAGAGCCGCAAAGCACTACAGAGGGTAGTGCGAGCGGCAGAGGACATCACTGGCAGCAGTCTCCCCTCCATCCAGGGCATTTACCACAGCAGGGGTCTGCGTAAAGCACGCAGCATCACTAAGGACCATACTCATCCGGCACAAGGACTCTTCCGTCTGCTACCCTCTGGTAGACGATACAGGAGCCTGCCAGCACGCACAAAAAGACTCAAAGACAGCTATTACCCCCAAGCTGTCAGACTACTGAACTCTGGGTAATACTCTAAATAACACTGAACTCTCAATAATACTGCACTAAACTACCTTCATTATGCATAATTATGTTTACTACTGCTGCTCTATATGAATATATCATGTCTGTCACTACCTCACTGTAAATTACTGTTACATGTGCAATAATCAGTGCAATAACATATGTGCAATATTTATATCATACTATGTGCAATACGAAATCCACATGCAACACCTACACCACACCATATTATGTGCAATCTGTGAAATACTTACACCTTATTTGATCTTGATTTAATCCTACCTGCACCTTGTACATTGTACCTTGTTTTTTTATTTTTATTACATTTTATTACATATTTTATTATATTGTTTATTATATTGTTTATTATATTGTTTACTTCTTCCCCTGCACTTTGCAACACTTTTTTTTACCATGTACTATTATTGCATGTTATTAGTACTTCTTGACTATCTTAGCGAGTCAACGGCTCTACTGATCCTAAGCATTTCATTGCATTGTTGACCTTGTGTTGATTCTGCATATGACAAATAAACAATCTTGAATCTTGAATCTTGAGTGCGCATGCGTGAACTCAGCTGTTTTGTAAACACAGCTAGTCCGAAAGAGGCTAACACCGCTCTGAACTGTTGCGATATCGGGTTTCAGGCCGTTTTGGAATCCACTGAAAGTCTACCCTGGCACAGCGATCTTCTGTGATTTGAAATGTGCTAAAGTTTGTGTTATTTGGACACCGCAAATCAGTGCCCCGAGCACTCATGCTAACGGATACGGGATCAGTGGTAGAACAGAACAGCTCAACATAAGTTCTGCGATACTGCTCCAATTGACAGCAAACTGCTATGGGTGAGTCAAACTACTTGTTTTATTGCCGAAAGAAGGCTCAGATTGTAAAAAAACGTTAATTTGCCTTTAAAACCTCTCGACTTCAGAGCCACAGCCGCTTGCTCTGATCACCCTCACCCAGCACTTTTTTAAATCTGGCCCATAAATTCCTATTACAATCACAGCAAATGCACCTTTCATTAGAAACTTAAATTGCATTTCTTATAGCCCGTAATCGTATTTGCTTTCTCACACCCACTTGTACTCGATCGCTCCTGGGGCCTGTTTGTTTCCCTTCGAAATTAATTAAAGAAAAAAAAAAATCTGGGGCTGTTTTTTCCCACTTTACATTTAACTAAAGAAGAAATTGGTTGAAAAAAAAAGGATGACATTTAGTTTCTTCCTTTGTTCATTTGGAAAGGGTCAGGTTTACCTTGTATTGTGGTGTAGTGAAGACTGCAGTGAGCGCTACACTGGAGAAACAAAACCACTTCACAAGAGGATGTACCAACACTGACGGGGGAAACAGAGTGGACTTTCAACTGACGTACATCTCTACCTAGAAGACACGGGCCACTCCTTTGAGGATAGTGAGGTACAGATCTTGGCAAGAGAAAAGAATTGGTTTGAGAGGGGAGTTAAAGAGACTATTTTTGTCAAGAAAGAGAAACCTTCTTTGAACAGAAATGGAGGTCTCAGACATCATTTGTCTCCCATCTATAACTCTATCCTCAAACCTAAATCAAAACAAATGAAGAAAACAATAGGACTAGCCAGGTCTGGTGCAGAGGTGTGAAAACACCCATTATGGTCCTGAATGGTTCTGCTAACAATACCCCACACTTCACTCCCACTGTATATTGAATAGGCTTACCTAACTAACAGAAACTGAAAACAAATAGGTTTGATAGTTTCAGAGTCATTTCATTGTAGTTAGCTCCTCCCTTCGGGCAGACTGTAAGGCGCTTTGTGTTACATTTTTGTATGAAAAGTGCTTTATAAATATTGTTTGATTGATTGATTGATTGATTGAGATATAGGCAGTGTCCACCTGCATCTGACCAGAACTGAAGAAGCACCTTGGATGAGCTGCGAAACGTACTCGACCAAATAAACTTTGTCCAGTTGACAAATTGAATTTCTCCTTTTCCCTTGCATTGTAGCTTATAGCAGGATTTAAACAGACAGATAAAAATCCTTCATGCTAAAAAGAAAGAATCTCATTAAGTACAAAATTATACACTGTATAAGAACTGTGCAACAACTTGTAATTATTAACAACTTTTATTAACAAAGAATATGTATTGTGCCATCATGAGTATTTATATCTACCCCTAAGATAAAAACAGAGACTGTATAAAGAAGTGAACTAGGGAGTACCATAGCCCATAGCGTTCAGCTCCAGTCAAATGAAGCTCATAATGCTAGCAGTTATAGGGTGAATTTGGAGCATTTTAGGGATATAATTTTTTATTTATGTACAAAACTGTGAAATAAAAACACCAGGCTCATGTAGAGTGGGTTAATATGAATATTTTAAGACCAAAATAACGCTCACAGCAGCAGTTACAGAGGGAGGAGTGACATTTTTTAATGTAAAATTAATTGGAAACAGAGTTGATGGAGCCAGAAGTGCCCCAATGCTCACTTCCTGTTTGGAATATGGTGGCTAGCAAGTTAGTTACAGTATGTCTATATATAGTCTATGGTTAGTATACAGTGCATTTACGTTCAGTTCAGTTCATTTTATTTGAGTAACATGAAATATCATATATATTAGCTGTTTCCCAATTGCAGCCCTCAAACTAGCCTCGCAAGGCCGTTGTCGAAATGGGACAGGTCCAGCCCACGGAGCCGCTCCCGTCGCCCAGCAACCGAGACACGCTGCTAACGCTAATGCTAACATTATGCACCACACAAATTACACACACGAATCAACAACAAAGATTACGCAAGGGTAATTCAACTGTTGGATTTTGAGACCAAGTTATTCTAATGATTCTCATCACAACTAACACAATTTAGCTCAAAAAGGAGTAGGAACAAGTGTAAACTTATGAACCCCTATCCTATCCCTACATTTATGTTGTAGTTAAAGTTGCATTGTTCAAGATTCAAGATTTTTATTGTCATTATGCAAGCATAATGAAATTTTGAAAATTTGAAATTTTACAGAAGTATAAAAATACAACAAGCATAAAGATAAAAGTATCATAAATAGATAAAAAAGCATCATAAATACAGTTCCAGTAGTGCAAAGTGTCTGCAGTGTAAAGTGAGTGTTGCAGTAAAGTGCACTTAGTGCAAGTCAATTTAGTAAAACCTAATGTCCATTTTGTTGTTGCTTTGTCTGGAACGTTTCACAGTTTGGTATTAAACCTTTCTATTTTCATGGAGACCAAACCAGACCAAGTTGCAGGTCAGATCTGTGAAGAGAAAACCCTGCTTATAGTCAGAATACCGTTTTTTTCTATGAATTTTTAAGATATAAAACCACCTGTTATTTTTTTTCTTTCAATGTCTGAATCAATTGAATTGACTGTGCAGGATGTATACTTCTGTACCTTTTTATGTGTACAAATGAATGGCAAACTCGGAAAAAAAAAAAAAAAAGCATTAAAAGTCATATTGTGGAACATTCCAGGCAGAGCAATGACATATCCATAGAAACCAATCCAAAGAATGGAATTTGCAATTGTTTTGTTTTGTGTTTTTCAACTGAACTGACAAGGAAGCTAAATCAAATAATTTAAGTTATGTTTTGGAAGGGATTCAATACGTTTTCTTCTTCCCACTCCTTTTCGAGCAAAAAATGAATGTATTTGACTGAATATTGGTTACGTGTATTTACTTCCTTGTGTTGACCTGCTCAAAATGAATAAATAAATGAAATGAAAATGAAAATGAAACAAGCAGGTGACAGAAGCTTCAACAGAAAAGTTACGCAATGCTCCTTTAAAGGTCCCATGGCATGAAATTTTCACTTTCTGAGGTTTTTGAACGTTAATGTGAGCTCCCCTACCCTGTTTAGGCCCCCCCCCATGGTTAAAAGTTGCGAAATGTCTAAACTGAGCATTTGCGACAAAAAATCGGAGCTCAAACGGGCGAGTTTGAACAAGGCACCTTATTGACGTCAGATCGAAAAAAGAAATGCAAATGCAGTTCCATCCCCGTCTGTCTGTACTCAGCGTCTCTGTAAATCACGCCCAGAGAGTTTGGACTGCGAATGCGCTACGCAATGCGAAATGCATTTTTTTATTTGCCTGGAGGCACGTCCGAGTGTTTCTAGGCTCGGAAGTCCTTTATCTGAGCCTCTGGACCTTTGAACAGCAGTGATTTAATTTTATTTTCTGTGGAAATGTGTTTATTTTTCAATGGAACGCTTCAAATCTCTCCCCCCGTGCAAAAACACAGAAATGGATCAGCTGTGAGCTACAGAGGAGAGCGGAGCGTTTGGCAACGCCCCCACCCTCTACTATTGGCCAGCTCTTTTCTCCTCATTTGCATTCAAGCAACAACGCCCATTATGACCTGTTCTGAGGGAGAAAAATTACTCTTTCTCATCTTATCTCTGTTTCTCATGCACTGAGTGTTGATTTTGAAGAAGGATTCATTTACAGTATTAGGGAACCATTAAGGAGCCATATAAAAGCATCAAGAAGTACCATGTCATGGGATCTTTAATGAAGTATCAAATGTAATGTACAAGTATGACAAAAAACACTTATTATTAGAAAACAGTGGAACAATTCCTCCCACTTTAATTGAATCGTGTATTTCTTCTGTGATGTGTCTGGATTCGTCTCCATCTGTGTGCCCGGTACTATTAATAATAAGCTTGAGATTGAAAGACGGCAGACATTTTTTAGCAACTGTTTCTCACCTTGTTCTTTGCCTTTTTTTTCTCATTTCATTTCATTGTCATGGAAATCATCTGAGGTGCCAAATCACAGACAATGGAAGAGTGCCTGAAAGCATCACCTGAGCCAAAAAGAACAGGCGTCTGGACTAATTACAATGGGGACAATTAAGACATGTGGGTGTTTACTGACAGAGGCTTCACTTGGTAACATATGTTCTTGAGTCCAAAACAAAGACAGAGGGAGTGTACAGAACATGATGTGGTCGTCAGGTAAAGAGACAGATCTGTGTTATAACGTTGTTTCCTCATCAAAAATGTGCCCAGAGGTTTGGTTAGTTTCATTCACACAAGTTTAAAGGAGAATTAATGTTTTTTTTTTACAATCTGAGCCTTATTTCGTTAATAAAACAAGTTATTTTACTCACCCATAGCACTTTGGTGTCATATGGAGCATTTCCGGAGATGTTTTAGATTAGCGATCTCCATAATCTGAGTGCTCAGGGCACACTGTTGCGGCCTCCAAATAACACAAACTTTAGCACTTTTCAAATCATAGAAGCTCAATGTCTTAGTCTACACTTTCGTTTGAGTCAAACGTGGCCTGTAATCTGAGATTTATCCATAGTTTCGAGTAGATGAGGACGCCAGTGCGCATGTGCGGAGTCACAGCTTATTTCGCTCTCAGCTCTCGGGACCCAAACATGAAACGCAAAGCTGTAAATTATGGATAAATCTCGGATTACAGGCCACTTTTGACTCAAATGAAAGTGTAGACTAAGACATCGAGCTTCTATGATTTGAAAAGTGCTAAAGTTTGTGTTATTTGGAGACCGCAAACATATGCCCCGAGAACTCACGTTATGGATATCGCTAATCTAAAACATCTCCGGAAATGCTCCATATGACACCAAAGTGCTATGGGTGAGTAAAACAACTTGTTTTATTACCGAAATAAGGCTCAGATTGTAAAAAACGTGAATTCTCCTTTAACACATAAACCCTGCATATTTAGGCTGATGGAAACAGAAAACACTCTGTTCCTCCATGTGACGTTATGTGGTAATACAGGAAGTACTCTGTGTTTTTTAACTCCATATAGTGAGGTACAGAGAAAATAACTGGTTTGAGAGGGGAGTTAAGGATGCTATTTTTGTCAATCCAAACAAAGAAAACAATAGGGCAGCCAGGTCAGGTCCAGAGGTGAAAACACCCATTATGGCCCTGAAGAGCCCACACTCATTGGATACTCAACAGGTCTACCTAACTAACAGAAACTGTAAACAAATAGGTGTAGTAGTTGCTGGACTCCGTTTACATGCCTCTCTGCGATTTATCACAAACTGTAAGCCTCAGACACACCACTGTGAACTGTACACACGTGTTGGTTGGGCAGCACTGGACACTCGCAGGCTCAGTCATTGGTACATGTTCATTTACAAAGGGATTATGGGTCTGCTCCCTTCATATCTATGTACGTATATTCAACATAAAACAGATGGACATTATGCTCTGCGATCACAAAACTGCTTCTTTCTGTCCCAAGTGTCCGCACAGAGACTGGTAAAGTGGCATTTCAATATTCTGCGTCTTCAACATGGAATAATTTACAGAAAGTCTTGGAATTACAAGAACTGACTTCAATAGTTCAGTTTAAATCTATGTTGAAAGGTTTGGAAATTAAATCTATGATTTGTAATTGCTTTTAAGAATCCATTTTGTGATGTGTTGAAATGTCTGTGAGTAAATGTAATGTAACTGTGCTGCTGTCTTGGATAGGACTCCCTTGAAAAAGAGATTAGTCATCTCAATGAGTTTTTCCTGGTTAAATAAAGGTTAAAAAAAAAGTAATTTCATTGCAGATATAGGCAGTGTCCACCAGCGTCTGACCAGAACTGAAGAAGCAGCTTGGATGAGCTGTGAAACATATTCGACCAAATGTCCATTTGAGAAATTGAATTTTTGGACGACTGAGGGATTCCAAACACTAAATTCCATACACTTTTACTAGAATCATTTGGATGATTTCAGCCCTGGAGTTGCCGATCTCTACTGAACTGAAGGTAAAAGGAGCTGTTCACTTGAAAACTACCGCTTAATGACATCACAAGGTGGAACAGAACATTTTGGAGAGCTTTAGAGATGTAAACAGACTAATAATAAAGAATTACTCAAACATGTATGAATGTTTTTGATGAAGTAACAACATGTTTTAAAGCGCCTATATTACAGTTTTACGTAATATAAGACCATTAACAATTGAACAATTTCTCCTGTGTGAGATAAAAAGTCAATCTTCTAATCTTTAATCATTGTAAGGTGCTTTGTGTTACTTTTTTTTTATGAAAAGCGCTTTATAAATAATGTTTGATTGATTAAATGTAATTTTAATCATGCAGCTACTATTTTGTACTTGCATTATGGTCTGCCCTGACAATTGTTAGTAAAGGCATTCAGCTGAAAGGAAGTATGGCATTAAACCCATCTCTCTCAGTGAAGACAAACAGGTGACACCACCAGATCAAGTTACAGGTCAGATCTGTGTAAAGGTAAGCCTGCTCATTTTTCAAGGTATTTAAGTTTAATCTCATGCAGTGGAACATTCAGGAGGCTCAAGAATCATATTTAATGAATCTTTACACAATATATATCTTCATAAACAACACTGGACACTAGTATGTTTCTGAATATCTCGAAGTGTCTGTACAAAAAATATATTCAGTGGAAGAACTTTGAGCACTGGCATATTTCATACAAGTAGTACATATTTGTTTTCAATCTTAGTTTTTATAATAGTCAAATTTGGTCATGATATTTTTCAGTAAATCCAACACATATTTTTTAGAAATATTCTGATTTGTTCTACTTCATGACAAAATGTAGAAACATTAACTGATAGTGGTTGTAATGAAATTACATAAATATTAAATAAATAATAATAAACAATAACAATAAATAAAGTGACAATGTTTAGCATTTCTTTTAAAATCTCATGGCACATTAGCATCCTAATCTCAGTTTTAGAGTTAGCATAAAATACACTCAAAATACACATTATAAAATTGTATTTTTCCTCATTATTTGTACATTCGAAGGAAATATGAGGTGTTTGGAAATGACGACCAATAAACCTACTCTTGGTTTCGCAAAACCTGACCTTGATTTTGTTCTTGTTTCCCTTCCTTCCATGGAGCTAACGCTGCTATGCTAACATGAGCTCCTGTCACATCACAACTGATGTGGTTCAAGGAGACAAAGGTTTAAAAAAAAAGACATTTACATTTTGTGGTGGAAATGACAGTGATCCCTAGGGACAGGTGTTTTTTATGAAAAATAAATAAAATACTAATATATCTTTCAAGCACGTGATATTTTTCATTAAAATAAGGAATTCCTGTGCCATTTGTCAATGAAGTTACTGTTGAATCAAATTTAATTTCAGTCTTATGAGGGACTGAGAGTCTAAAACCTGACCAAGGGATAGATAGTTGGAGAATCATCCATATATTTTCTCTCATTTCAATCAAAGTTATCAGAATTAGTGTAGTATTAGCAGTTTTACATTTATGTATGAATACAGGGCTCTCAAGATTTGAGCGGGGTCGTGCGTGAGACTGCGTAATTTCCGGTTGGGGGGGGGGGGGGGGGGGGGGTGCGAATGAACAATTTTCAATTGCGTGCGAAATGCCGTGTCAATGCGTGAGACTTGAGAGCCCTGTGTAAATGTTTGTCTAAAGAGGAAACTGGTTCTCAGTTTGTTTTGTCGTTCCTCGTGTTCAGTCGCTGTCCTTATCACTGACAGTGCAGTGCGCGCTTAGCAGCTGAAACTACACTCTACGGCCTGCCCACTCTACAGCCTGCCCAACAACAGAACAATCTATTTTCTGATTGGCTGAAAAGGGCGCCTGATATCTGAGATTTTTTCCGGGGAGCGGGGCGGGGAGGAGAGGGGGAGTTTTTTTTCGCTGAAAACGCACGGTGCCTGCATAAACTGAGCCACACAGACCAATTTTCTGGGCACAAAAAAAAAAAAAAATCTGCGTGAGAAATGCCATGTGTGGCGTGTGAGCGTGTGAACACGTCGAATTGCGTGTGTCACACTCTCAATGCGTGAGACTTGAGAGCCCTGATGAATATATGTATGAATTTACATAAATTCCTACAGATTTTTTTTTTTTTTTTACAATGCAGTGTATGAATTCCTTCTAAACATCACATTGTCCATCTCTACAGAACACGCAGTACATCAGTCACATCGACTTGCCTTTTGAACCTGGCGTTGACACACTACAGTAGAACAAGTGCCCCAGCCTGCACCTCTCAGTATTCTGATCACACACCCCTCTGCTTCAGTAATACAAGTCTGCTTTAAAATTCATAACTACATTTGGAAAGAATAAAATGGCTTCCCTGATGGAATATTTTCAAAGAGCTTACTTGAGCAAAAACACAATTTGCTTTGGCGTTTTTAATAGGTTTTATATGCCTTCACTGTGCAGGTCTTTATACGTACAGTAATCTTTACAATAAATTAAAAATTCCAAGGCAAAAAATCCAAGATCTATCACTCCATGAAATGAGCACTTATAATTCCAGCCTGTGGGAACGTTGCACTGAAACTGAAACATTGTCAAGTTAGAATCGGTCTATATCTTAAGTCTCATTTTATAGATTTCATTTTTGTACTCTCCATTTGCCCTTGGGAGTGTTTGAATTCAATCACACAACGCAGATTGGTTAAGAAAGACTTTCCAATGACCCCAGATTGTGAATTAGCCCTGCCCACATTCCTCCGTACATACAGCTCTGGAAAAATATAAGAGACCACTGCAAAATTATCAGGTTTATTACTTAGGTATGTGTTTGGGCAAAAAGAACATTTTTGTTTGAGTCTATAAACTACTGACAACATTTCCCCAAATTCCAAATAAAAATATTACGTTTAGAGCATTTATTTGCAGAAAATGACAAATGGTCAAAATAACAAAAAATATACATGTTTTCAGACCTCAAACAATGCAAAGAAACAAGATAAAATTCATTTTAAAACAACATAATACTAATGTTTACACTTAAGAAGAGTTCAGAAATCAATATTTGGTGCAATAACCCTTATTTTTAATCACAGCTTTTCATGCGTCTTGGCATGCTCTCCACAAGTCTTTCACATTGTTCTTGGGTGACTTTATTCCACTCCTGGTGCAAGAACTGAAGTAGTTCAGCTTTGTGTTTGTGTTGGAATTCAACAGATGCTGGAATGGAATGGCTGTAATATTTGTAGAGATGCTGATTTCAAAAAAAAATTGCAGTGGTCTCTTATTTTTTTCCAGAGCTGTATTTGACGTGGTTATGGAGGAGAAAGAGAGGAAAGGGAGATGATATAATGGGCTCTTTTGGTTACTGTATTTAGTCTTGTGCACGTTTTGGTATAAGAAAAAACAATAGCTATAATTAATATGCATTGAATGAAAAAATTAAGAGTTATGTTCACATGCCAGATCTGAATCTTATCTGCTTTTTGGAGCTTTAAAGGGACAGTGTGTAAGATTTTTACCTGTTAATTACTGAAATTGAAGATACCCATTCAAAAATACATTGTTTTCCAAGCCTTTTCACTTCCATCATGAAATCAAAGTATTCTTTTGGACTTAGATATAGTCACATAAAAGGGGGATCTTCCCCATATAGAGGCAGCCATTTTGAATACGAGAGCCGCAGAAGGACATTTGGGCTCATCCTTCGCCTCGGCTCCTGCTAGCAGCTGCTCATCCGCGCTGCATGTGGGAGCAGAGGAGCGAAGGAGAGAAGGGGAAGGGGAGGGGGGAAGGGGGGAGCCTCGTGTAAACAAGCATGCTGCTGTATCACACATCGTAATGGATATAACACGTATTTTGGACTAAATTGTTTTACTGGATTTTATTCGCTGGATCCTTATGGACAGATTGAGACCAAGTTTATGATGAAATACAGAGTTTGACCTGTGCAAAGCCTTCAAAGGTAAGCTAACAAACCTCGTTTTGTGCTTTTCTGTATAAAAGCCCCATGTGCTCGGGGAGTGATTGTTTTGCAGGGAAATGAATTGCATAGTCAAAAAGAGGAGACTGTAAGGTTTCATTTGATGTGTAGATTGTCATGAATCATGATCGGGATTGTGTGTTTTCATGCGAAAAGAAAAAAAAAAAGTGAAAGGGGGACCGCGTTTTATGTATACAGCGGTGCGCGGTTCGTGCGCGGGCACGCGAAATGTCGGCGCTACGTCGCGCCCGGGTGACCCTCGAGGTCTGCCATAGCCAAAAGAGGAAGTGGAATAGCTACTAACCACCTATGCGCCACGAATCCTACACACTGTCCCTTTAAGATTATTTAAAAGCCCAATATCCCACAAACTGAATTCTTGTGAGGTGTAAGTCATGTTATTATGTTGTTACCTCTTTAAAAAACATACCTGGAGTTGTGTTTTTTGACTAATTCTGGTTTATTTGTCTGTCTATAGCTCCAAAGATCAATATTTTCAATATATTTTCAAGTTTACAGCTACCTTTTAACCCTTCGTTCAGTAAAGGCAATTCCAGGACTGAAAATCATCCAAATGATTCTAGTGCAGGTGTATGGAGTTTAAAAACACAATAACTCAAAACTAACTCAGCGAACTCAGCCTAAATATGCAGAAAATGTGTGAATGAAACAAAACACAACTCCAGATATGCTTTTGATGAGGAAACAACATTATAACATAGATTTAAATGACACACAAACCACAAAATCTAACGAGAATAATCAGATGGTCCCTGATCCGAAAGAAAGGAGATTAGATGTGGCTGTTTATCTGTTTTATTAATGGTTTTATAACTCTAAAAATATGATAACAATCGCATTTAGGGTGAGGTGTGCATGTAACAGCAGCCGGTGATGCCGTTGTTTTTGTTTACTTGCAACAAAAGAGCATGTACCCGATTTAATTTGTAGAATTGGGGATTTTATTTATTTTCTTATTGTAAACTAATGCATTTCTTTCCTTTATTCGCCCATAATCTTATTGTATGTCGTTGTCTTTTTTTTTAGCTTGGTAAAAGGTAAATGGTCACAGTTTACATAGCGCTTCTCCACCTTCAAGGCACTCAGAACACTTTACATCGAGGGACCACTCACCCATTCACACACCAGTGTCTGCAGACCCTCGTGATGTTTATGTCGAGAGTGGGATTCGAACTGCCAACCTTCGAATCAGCGGAGAAACTCTTTACCAACAGAGATACCGTCGCTCGTATTGTAACTCTACGCTCTAATTTCTCAAATTTTAACTCTGATTTTAACTCTTCAAAGTATTTCTAATATTAGATTTAAGTCTTTTTTGTAATAGTTATTTATCTTGATCTTTATTGCACATTTCTATTCTCCTGCTCTTGAACCAGGTCTAAATCAGGACTGAACCAGGTCTAAATCAGGACTGAACCAGGTCTAAATCAGAACTGAACCAGGTCTAAATCAGGACTGAACCAGGTCTAAATCAGGACTGAACCAGGTCTAAATCAGAACTGAACCAGGTCTACATCAGGACTGAACCAGGTCTAAACCAGGACTGAACCAGGACTGAACCAGGTCTAAACCAGGACTGAACCAGGACTGAACCAGGACTGAACCAGGTCTAAACCAGGACTGAACCAGAACTGAACCAGCGATCTCTTTTTTGAATTATGTCATAATTACACAGATGCCTTTGTGTTTTTTGTTCAGATTTGTATTTTTATTTTATTTACAAAACAATAAGGCACATATAAATTATTATTATTATTATTATTATTATTATTTTTATTATTATTATTATTATTATTTTTTACATATCTAGTACTGGGTAGACAAAACTTTTATAATTGACAATTATATTACTAAACAGATAATAAATCACAGTTAAAAAAAATAAAAGAATAAAAAATTAGACTAATAAAAACATAGAAAAAAATATACTAGTGCATTTCTACAGGTCATGTGACAAATACAGGTTCCCCGGTCCCATCTTAAAATCAAATACTTTTGCATGTTTGAAATAAATAAATAAAATGTACAAGTGTTCTACATGATATAATATGAAGCACTTAGATAACACATTTGCTCTGGTACAAAAATGAATTATGGATATTTCTTTTCCATCATCCCTTGTTCTTTCTGAGAGGGAGATAAAGAGTGAGAGTGAGGGAGAGAGAGAAAGAGAGATTATTGGATACAGTGGGATGTCCTCTCTCTGAATTAGGTCAGCACCAATTAAATCCTAAACGCTCCATCCTGTGGCGTGGAGAAACAGCGCCCCCTGCTGGTATTACCACAGCACTGACCCCGGTCCAGATGAACGTTTTATGGCTGATATCGATACTTTACTGCCATCTGCCTGCTACTCGTGTTGTAAAGTTGAATTGCAGGAGCAGCTATGAAAGATTTTATGACAAGTGTGTTGGATAATTATGCATGTCCCCGACAGATAGCAACGATAATAAACTTTGGAAATTGCAACAAAATCCTATATATTTTTATGGTTTACATCATCACTCTTAAAATGAAAACTTCAAATGAAAAGGGGAGATGTTTTTTCTGTGTCTACCGCCACTAAAGCCAGAGAGGGAAGCAGATCCCTAAATGAAATACTCATGTAAGTGGATATTCTGGTCACTCCCGATCACTCACATTCACACAGAGCCATGGCAGGTGGAATGTCTTGCGCAAGGGTACAACAAAAGTTAACAAAGATTAAACGGTGAACTTTTCTGTTTTAAGATGGCAACTGTACCATATGGATCACTCTGAATAAATAAACACATTAAGTGATGAATACATACATTTATATATTAATAAAAAAAATATGTAAATAAAGACATATACACAACTTATGCTTATGTTTTAGCAATATATTAATTTGAATGATTTTCTCAGTAATTTAAACTGTAATTGTGTTTTAAATGTTTTGTGAAAGAAAACAAACAAACAAAAAAGCAAAAGGAAAAAAGACATAATTCTTTGTACTTGACAAAAATTAATTCTAGATAAAGGTCCTGTATTAAGCAAAATGGACTCTTGTGAGCTTCAAGCCGTGTTAAAATGTTGTAACCTCAACAAAAACATGCCTGGGTGATTCTCCAACTATCAATGAATTTGTGTCCCAGGCAGAAATAAGGAAAAACAAAAAACACGTTTGTCATTTTTTATTCATGCTGCACTTACTAGATACAAAGACGAACTTACAAAAAATTTATGATGGATAAATTACCATTTTTATTATATAAAATATGGTTTTATATTTATATTTGTCCCTTGGTCAGGTTTTGGACTCTCATAAGACTGAAATTAGATTTGATTCAACAGTAACTTCATTGACAAATGGCACAAAAATTCCTTATTTTAATGAAAAATATTACGTGCTTGAAAGACATATTAGTATTTTATTTATTTTTCATAAAAAGAACAGCTGTCCCTAGGGATCACTGTCATTTCCACCACAAAATGTAACTTTTAACTTTTTTTTAAACCTTTGTTTACTTGAACCACATCAGTTGTGATGTGACAGGAGCTCATGTTAGCATAGCAGCGTTAGCTCCATGGAAGGAAGGGAAACAAGAACAAAATCAAGGTCAAGTTTTGCCAAACCGAGAGTAGGGTTATTGGTCGTCATTTCCAAACACCTCATATTTCCTTTGAATGTACAAATAATGAGGAAAAATACCATTTTATATTGTGTATTTTGAGTATATTTTATGCTAACTCTAAAACAGAGATTAGCATGCTAATGTTACGTGTGCAGTTAGCCAATGCCCAACACAAAGTTATAAAAACAGTCTCCGTTTATCTGGGTTACAAAACTACACACGCACACAAAAAAAAAGAAACAAAAACAACAGAATAAAGTTTACACAAGTATCCTACAGTCCTGCACCACTGGCGTGCGCTCGTGACTTGGCCGTCCTCCCACCAGTCCAACTGCCCGTAGTCTCCAGAAGTCCATGGAATGCACGGAATCCTCTCCAGTGGCACCCTCGAGGCAGAGAGTCCGCAGAAAAACGTGTAATCCAAGGCGCTGGAGCAGCACCCACAGCACAAATACAAGCTCACGGCACCGCCACCTGCCGTCTGTACCGAGCTTCTTCTTGCTTGGGTCCTTGACCTTCCGGTGTGTCTTCAGTGGTGTCTGTCTTTCCTCTCTCTGTCTGTGACCCCCCTAAGGTCTGAATTTATAGCCGGTAAGACCACAGATAAAAGAACAAAGAACAAAGAATAAAGCTAGATCAAAGTCATCCAATCAGAAAGCATTCTCTGAACCTGAAGGCGGGACAAGCAGTGTCCCGCCCACATACATGGACCTTACAAAATGGCGGCACCCATAGAAAAACACAGAGAAATGGCTCATGTAACACAACACATTCACATATACCAACTAAAATACAACAAATAAAATAAAATAAACAAAACGCTTGTCCGTAACACCCTCCCCCTTAAAGTGAAAATTTTGATTTCAAAGATCAAAATTTTCATTCATATCCCTCATTCAACCCACACCACCCTGAGTTCTCGGCAAAGGTCCCACACAATCCACAATCACCCTGGAGAAAGGTTCACCGAGGGCTGGGACGGGTTTCAGGGGAGCCACAGGAGGGTCTAGCTGATGCTTGCCAACCATCTGACAACTATGAGATGCCCTGCCAAAGTTACCCACATCCTTACGTAGCCAAACCCCATCTTTGAGGTCATCACCCACTGGCACCTTCACAATTTCGTCATCAGAGAGAGCCTTCTCCCTCAAACCAGCAATTTCTGGATCACTATTTTGCTCTTCGATTAGCTGTTTTCTTGACCAGGACAAACCGTCAGACACGTGAGGATCTTCACCCACTTCTACGGGTGAACTACCAAGATCCTGTTCAAACAATGTGCCAAGAAACGTATCTGACAATTCACCATGACAGCCACTCTTACTAGAGTCCTGGCTTACATGAAGTCCAGACTCATCAGTGTTCTGACCTAACACAGTGCTAGATTGCACATAGTCCTCCTCTTCTCTAGCCTTCTTGGCCCCAGCTCGAGTAACTGCACATGAGGGAAAGACATCAGAGTCCACATTAGACTCTTCTTCAGTACTCGGCTGAGAAGTCAACTGCATAGAGGGGACAACTTTACCGCCAGCTAAGTCATTGCCGAGTAACAAGGAAATACCTTTAATAGGCAGACTGGGCATGAGGCCCACCTTAACTTGTCCTGTAACCAAGTCTGACTTCAAAAACACAGAGTGCAGAGGTACCATCACACCTCTACCCCCAATACCCTGGATAAGTGTGAAGTCACCGACAGCAGTGCCTTCACATTCACCGGAGGACAATGCCTCTTTCAACAAAAGTGACTGGGAAGTCCCAGTATCACGAAGGATTCGAATGGGTTGAGGAGCAGAACTCCCACTTGAGGACACAAATCCCTCTGACACAAATGGCAGGAACTCTTTCCTGAAAAGATCAGACGAGCCGACCTCTCTGGTCCCATACGGGCCAGATGGCTCAGTCGAACCAATATCCGTGGGCCTCTCTATCCAAGACACCACTAAACCACTACCACTAGCAGACACCTCTCTTGCCTTCCTCCTCTGAAGGCTAAAACACTCAGACATGATATGTCCTGGTTTCTTGCAGAAGTGACAGGTAGGACCTATGTATGCCTCCTCTTTGGCATCGTAACTTCCACTCTTACCCCCAGCCGCCCTGGCTTTGGGGTCACCCCCAGTCTGTCTAGTAACAGCCTGCCGGTCTTGGAATCCAAACTCAGTCTTATGCGTCAATGCATACTCATCAGCTAACTTAGCCGCTTCTCGGAGTGTCGTGGCACCTTTTTCATCCAGATACGACTTAATGTCATCCTTGACACACCGTTTGAATTCCTCCACCAGCATCAAGTCCTTCAACAGCTTGAAGTCACCATCGACAGACTTAGATGTGCACCAACGTTCAAAGTACACCCCCTTATCATGAGCAAATTCAACATAGGTCTGCTTTCCATCCTTTCTAAGGCCCCTAAATTTCTGCCTGTATGCTTCTGGCACTAATTCGTAAGCAGTCAATATGGCCTGCTTAACCACATCATATATCGAGGCATCACCAACAGCCAAAGCTGAATACGCCTGCTGTGCCTTTCCTCTCAAGACACTCTGCAGCATCAAAGGCCAATACTCCTTGGGCCATTTTAAACTCCCTGCCACCTTTTCAAAATGTTGAAAGTACTTGTCTACTTCCTGCTCATCAAAAGGTGGGACCAGTCTCACTTCTCTGCTAGCAACGAAGTTATCGAGGCGTCCTGTGGCTGTTCTCCCTAGCCTTGCCAACTCTAATTGCACCCCTAAAGCCTCTCTTTCCATTTGCAACCGTTCTCTTTCTCGTTCTCTTTCCCTGTCTAACTTCTCCAACTCGAAAAGTCTCTCCTTTTCTCTTTCTTCTGCCTGTTCTTTCTCTCTTTCCCTTTTCAACCGAAGTAACTGCAGTTGGAAAGAGAAGTCTTTCCCACTATCTGTGCTAGGTCCAGCTGGGGAGTCAGGCTCCTCAAACTGAGCTAAATCGGCAATGCTAAAAATGCCTTCACGATGATAAAGCCGGGCAGCAGCCTGAGCCATTTTAGCTTTTGGGCACTTTGCGTTTATACCAGGCAGGTTTAGAGACCTAGTGACCTCTAGCAATTCAGTTTTTCTCAAATCCTGCAGACCTTTAACAGTTGGATTTTCCAGAAAGTCAAGCGCTGCTTTCGCCATGATGAAGCAAAAAAAGAAAACAAAAAAAAACAGAAGAGTCTCGATGCTAAAGTTGGCTTTCACGAATGCTAACATGCTACAAACGACTCACTAACGCATGGCGTTCATCCCGGACGAGCCCCCAATTATGTTACGTGTGCAGTTAGCCAATGCCCAACACAAAGTTATAAAAACAGTCTCCGTTTATCTGGGTTACAAAACTACACACGCACACAAAAAAAAAGAAACAAAAACAACAGAATAAAGTTTACACAAGTATCCTACAGTCCTGCACCACTGGCGTGCGCTCGTGACTTGGCCGTCCTCCCACCAGTCCAACTGCCCGTAGTCTCCAGAAGTCCATGGAATGCACGGAATCCTCTCCAGTGGCACCCTCGAGGCAGAGAGTCCGCAGAAAAACGTGTAATCCAAGGCGCTGGAGCAGCACCCACAGCACAAATACAAGCTCACGGCACCGCCACCTGCCGTCTGTACCGAGCTTCTTCTTGCTTGGGTCCTTGACCTTCCGGTGTGTCTTCAGTGGTGTCTGTCTTTCCTCTCTCTGTCTGTGACCCCCCTAAGGTCTGAATTTATAGCCGGTAAGACCACAGATAAAAGAACAAAGAACAAAGAATAAAGCTAGATCAAAGTCATCCAATCAGAAAGCATTCTCTGAACCTGAAGGCGGGACAAGCAGTGTCCCGCCCACATACATGGACCTTACAAAATGGCGGCACCCATAGAAAAACACAGAGAAATGGCTCATGTAACACAACACATTCACATATACCAACTAAAATACAACAAATAAAATAAAATAAACAAAACGCTTGTCCGTAACACTAATGTGTTATGAGATTTTAAAAGAAATGCTAAACATTGTCATTTCCACAACAGTCATTTCCATCACTTTATTTATTGTTATTGTTTATTATTATTTATTTAATATTTATGTAATTTCACTATCAGTTAATGTTTGTACACATTGTGATGAAGTAGAACAAATCAAAATATTTCTAAAAATATGTGTTGGATTTTCTGAAAAATATCATGACCAAATTTGACTGTAGTTGGAGAATCACCCACCTGTATTTTTTTCTGTCCACATTTCCAAAGCTCAAAATGCTCTGTTCCACTTTGTGATGTCATGAAGCTGTGGTTTTCAAGTTAGCATCCTTTTATCTTTTATTCAGTAGAGATTGACAATTCCAGGACTGAAATCATCCAAATGATTCAAGTGAATGTGTGTGGAGTTTAAAAACACAATGGAGCACTTCTTGTATTACCACATGACATCACAAGGTGGAGTTTTTTCAGTTTGAAATGATGAGAAAATAACATCATAACAGATCAGAACTGTCTCTTTCATGCTCGCAGTATTAGGTTCAACATTTTGGACTTGCTGTTCAGATAAATTCTTTCTTATATTTTTATTTTATTTTATTATTATTTATTTCCGTACTTAAAGGTGCACTGTGTAACGTTTGTGGTGGACAGTCTGCTATCAATTTGTCTCCATGGAGATGTTATTGCTTTTTCTAGAATGTCCCAGGGTATAGATTAAACCTATCTATCTCAAGAGAGACAACTGTAAGCTGCGTTACAGGTCAGATCTGTGGAGAGGCAACCCTGTTCAGAGAGAGAATTGTTGTATTTTTGAGTAACAGAAACACCCATAATGAATAAATGAAAAATAGATGTGTTTAAACTAGTCATACCACGGAACATTACAGGCAAAACAATAACATTTTCAACCAGAAGAGTTACACAAAATAAGAAATAAAGAGAAAAAAGATCAAAACAAAACCCTTCCACCCTCAGTTCTTACCAAAACAATTTCCTCACCCAAAGAATACGATTTGATTGTGACCCAAACCCACTTTATTCTGTACGTTGGGTATTACATTGCCAAAGTCTATAGCCCCTCATCTTCCAGCTCCTGCATGTTCTTGTAAACATCTCATTTTGTTTGCACACATAAACGCAATCCCTCTCTCCATACGATCTATTTCAACATTCCTTTAAACCTCTTCCAAAAACATCATATTCCGCAAACAGCCCCTGCCCCGAAGTGCCCCTCCAATTTGTTAATCAAAATATATTCAGACAATCTCCTCTGCCTCTCCAGCGGATCGCAGAGGCTGATTGGCAATTTCAGCGGCGAAAACCACCACAGTTTGGAGGAGGTGGACGCAGGAACGGGCTCAGGGGCTGTTACCATGGAAACCCTTTCAACAAGAGGCGCCTGAACGGTTTGGGGAGAAAAGACGGGAGTCTCGTCAGATGTGAATGTTGTGATTTGATAATGTGATTTAGTGGACAGTTGGGTTTTATATGGAGGGTTTTCTGTTAGTGTGGAGCTGTTTGCGAGAAAATGCTGGGTTATGAGTACGCTGGTCCTACTTTATTCACGTTTTGTACTGATATTAGGCTAGCAAAAAACAAGAATAGAGATCAGTTACCCACACAAATAAATACACGAAGAAAGAAAGAAAAAAAGAAAGAAAGAAAGGAGACTGTTGACAAAAACATAATATTTCTTTTTTAGAAATGTCAGCATGAAAGTGAAACATGGGTCTATGATTGCTATTATTATTATTATTATTATTATTATTATTATTATTATTATTATTATTATTATTATTATTATTATTATTATTATTATTATTATCATTTTTATTATTAGATTTAAACAAACTATATTGATCCACAAAGGAAATTGTTTTGGGTACAGTAGCTCACTCATCAAATATAATATATAACAGAGGGTAAAAAAAAAAAAAAAAAAAAAAAAAAAAAGCAGCAACCAAAGTGCAATATACCAGTGTCAAATGAGACATAATTAGGCTATAATTATATATATATAAAAAAAAAAATGTATGTGTGAATTTAAATGTATATGCACATTATTATTATTATTATTATTATTATTATTATTATTATTATTATTATTATTATTATTATTATTATTATTATTATTATTATTATTATTACTACTACTTTATTTAACAAGGGAAATCCCATTGAGATTAAAAACCTCTTTTTCAAGGGAGCCCTGGGCAAGAGGTAGCAAAAAAGAAAATTATAACACAATTAAAATGACATACAAATTATTTAAAACTGATACAATTTATTCAGGCTGTTTCAAGTGCTCTCAATCTGGATATGTACGTTAATATGTACATAATAAATGTATATTACAAATCAGGATAAAATAGAAAAAATAGGTAATAAAATATAAAATACAATATCAAATAAGATGTCCAGTCACAGCTATATACAGTTTATCTGTTACATAAGGGTGAGTTGTTGTACACTTGTATGTTTTTTTATTTTTATTATTGTATTTATTATGATTATGATTATGATTATTATGATTATTATTATCATAGTGACCAAAAGCTCCTTGTCTTCTCAAATCTCAGAAGTTAAGCCTGGTTAGTACTTGTCTGGGAGACCACTGGGAGTTTCGGGTGCCACAGTGGGGTGCAGGTGGCATAAACATTGTTTCATTAGACCAGGCTTTACCCACATTGCCTGGTATAAATGTGGTGCGTGAGTGTCGGTGGTGGTTGGAGGGGCTGATGGAGCAGTTTAGCAGCCTTGTTTCTGTCACTCTACCCCAGGGCAGCTGTGTGGAGACATCACAGTGAGGGACAGGAGGACACTGGACAAACTGCTCTCCATCATGGACACTCCTGCTCACCCACATTGCCGAGTATGAAAGTGGAGTGTGTGTGTGAGTGTTGGTGGTGGTCGGAGGAGATAGATTGGCAGCCTCCCTACCATCTGTACAACAACCCAGTCTTATGTAACAGATAATACTCCCTACAACTGTACAACAACTCACCCTGATGTAAAGGATAATAACTTTATGCTCTGTCAAATAGTCCATTATTGCACTGCTGTTCTTGTTTCTTGTATATAGGTGTGATTTTATATTTCATTATTTTTCTATTTTATTTTGACTTGTACATATAGATTTATTTTTATAATTATGTCTCATTTGGCACCTTTGCTATCTTTTTTGCTATACCATTTATTTTTGTTACTCTCTGTTATTATATTGTGATGAGTGAGCTATTGTATCCAAATAATTTCCCTTGTGGATCAATAAATTTGGTCTAAATCTAAGATATGAAATAAATCAAATTCATTTTACTATGAATAATTTAGATCTCGTCAGATTTCAGAAGCTAAGCAAGGCAGGACCTGGTTAGTACTTGGATGGGCGACGAGTGGGAATTCCAGGTGCCACAGTGGGGCGCCAGTCACAAAAACTGTCATTGTGTCCTTAGGAAAGACACTTCACCCACATTGCCGAGTATGAAAGTGAAGTGTGTGTGTGAGTGTTGGTGGTGGTCAGAGGAGCCGATGGCGCAGATACGGGTTGACCGCGTGTGATCCCAGCTCCCACAGATGAGCGCTGCTGTTGTGTCCTTGGGCAAGACACTTAACCCCACCTTGCCCCCAGTGTCTGTGGACACTGGTAGCCCCCATGGCAGAAGATAAATCAAGGCCCGTTGTGACGTGAGCCGTCCTCCTGTGGACCCACCACCCATGGGAGGATTCATGAGGGCTGGTGCATTGTGTTCTGGGCAGTGGAACACTGCTTGGACTGCTGCCCCCGCGACCCAGAGAATGGAAAAAGCGGAAGAAGATGAATGAATGAATTATTATTATATTACACAACAGCGACTCTTGTGAGCTTTAAACCATGTAATAATTCTGTTGCCTCACCAAAAACATGCCAGGAGTAGTGTTTTGTTTCATTCACGCGTGTTTATTTTATTTTTAGTCAGTCTACATCTCCAAATCTCAAAATGCTCTGTTCAACTTTATGATGTACGGAAGTCGACAGAGGCCATATTCATAAGCAATATTTTTTCTTCCTTGTTATACCGAGATAATGATGATGAGATAATTAATTCATGAACTTGAGAAAACAAAACAGTTATTTCGAGATCTCGAGAAAACGAAACAATTTTTCCGTGATCTCGAGAAAACAATTGAAACGTCTACCGCCACGTTGTGACAGGCTGACTAGACGCGTTTTTGGTCATTAGAATGTCTGGAATAATAATCAATCAGCTGATAAGGCAATATTTTGATCAGGGGTTGACACAGGGGGAGATTGCATTACGTCTTTTAATTCGGGATAATTTCAAGATTAGTCCGCGGCACCTCCGCAGAAGACTGGCCCGGCTTCATCTTTACCGACGGAGATACAGTGATCGTTTTCTCGAGATCATGGAATAACTCTTTGTTTTCTCGAGATCTCGAAATAGCAGTTTTGTTTTCTCGAGATTACGAATGAATTGTGTCTCGAGATCTTGAGTTAATTTTCTCATTATTAAAGGGATAGTGCATTTTTAAAAGTTAAAAAGTTAATCTGTATGGGTTTCCTTCTAAAAGTTACGTGTGTTGACACCGGCTTACCTCTGACAGTCTCAGCTGATCCCGGTTCGGCTCGCTTTCTGGAGCCCACGTAAGTAGGTCCGGTAACTTCCCTGGAACATGAAATAAAGCTTGTTTTTCTTCTCAAAACAAAACATTTGTCCGAAAGGTGATATATTTGCGTCCCAAACAGTTGTCCACGAAACATCCAGCAGCGTAGTTAGCATTCGCATATTATCTCTCTTGATTTGTATCACTGCGTGCATATTAGCTCTATTAGCCTGTTAACCTTTAGCGGAAGTGTACGGCAGATGCGGTCCGCCGTAAGGGGAAGTTTACAAGTGAACAGGCTAATACAGCTAATATGCGCGCAGTGATACGAATCGAGAGACACAATACACGAATGCAATCTACGCTGCTGGATGTTTTGTGGACAACTGTTTGGGACGCAAATATGTATATCACTTTTCGGACAAATGTTTTGTTTTGAGAAGAAAAACAAGCTTTATATCATGTTCCAGGGAAGTTACCAGACCTGCTTACGTGGGCTCCAGAAAGCGAGCCGCACCGGTCATAAAGCTGTAGTTTTCATGTAAACAGCTACTTTTGGAATGATGAGGAAACAACATTATAACATAGATCAGAAAATAGCGTAACATGGGCCTTTTAATGTTGCAGAATTGACTGACGGCGCTCAAACTCTGCATGTACACTGTAGTACACTGAGTAAGTATACGCACTTAACATGTACAGTCTATAGGCACCTGGACTTGGTGATAAAAGCAGTAAAAAGCATATAGGAGAGCAGCACGTATCGACCACATTTACAATGGAGCAGCCATCTCCACAGTCTCTATCACAACCTGCTGACTCCACCATCATCATCATCATCTTCATCTGGTCCTGTGCAGTGGACTTAATAAAAGCATCACATCTCCAACTGCACTGTTAAATAAAGATGTGAGGAGGAGGAGGAGGCTACTGCAGGCCACAGCCGAGGAAAGAGCTTGTTAAAGACTCAAAACGGCTGATCGGACAGTTTGTTGAAGTTATATAGTCCGTACAGTAAGTTATAATGGCATTGAACATGTAAAACTGCCCCCTAGAGGTGAGAATCTGGAAATGCTCCTGTCAAAAAGAGAGCGCTTCAGGATTCAGCAACTTAAGACTTTTGCTCCTCACTTAATGTTTAATGTGGACTTTGACCTAAGATGCTTTTTGTGATGTGGTCAAACTATTTTTGTATTTTATGGGAATGTTTTTATGTAAATATCTAACAGTTTTTCTTGTTGTAGAGTGACCTTGGTGAGGATATGAGCACCTGGGCTGGCAAACATTTTGTATACTGAGGTCCAAAGCAAAATGACAAAATGCGATTTAAAAATATTAAAGAGCTTTTGGACATCAGCCGTCTGAGTGTGCTATGCATTTTTTTCCCCACTTTTAAATGGCTGTTTCTTGCACTTGCACCTTTTCAAGAACTTTGGTGTGTGTTTTCTGTTTCATTTGACAGTCTGTACAGTAATCCTCATCATGCGCTGGAACAATAAAGGTACACTATGTAACATTTCAGGTGGAGGGTATGCTATTGGTTTGTTTCCACGGAAATGTTAATGCTTTGCCTGGAATGCTATGAAGAAAGGCATTGACTGCATCTATCGCATTTAATCAATCAGCATTTTTTTGAAGTTATATAGATCATGCTGTGTCCTGTCTCCTCCCTTGCTACAGATTTCTGTTGAGATGGAATCAGAAATCGATGCATTGTACAGCTAAAACACGCACACACAATTCCCGATATCAATACTGCTGCAAATGTGTACAGATGTGGATCGTTACTTTGTCTTGTCGTAAGTGTCGCGCCTCCCCAGTGGCTCTTCGGCGCCCCCCAGGGGAGGCAGGCCTCACCTATTGAAAACCGCTGATATACAGCTATGGAAAAAAAAAAAAAGAAACCGCTGCATTTTTTTTTTTTCTGAACTCAGCATCTCTACATGTATTACAGCCATTCCATTCCAGCATCTGTTGAATTCCAACACAAACACAAAGCTGAGCTACTTCAGTTCTTGCACCAGGAGTGGAATAAAGTCACCCAAGTACAATGTGAAAGACTTGTGGAGAGCATGCCAAGACGCATGAAAGCTGTAATTCAAAATAAGGGTTATTGCACCAAATATCGATTTCTGAACTCTTCTTAAGTGTAAACATTAGTATTATGTTGTTTTAAAATGAATTTGTTCTTGTTTTTTTGCATTGTTTGAGGTCTGAAAACCATTTGTCATTTTCTGCAAATACATGCTCTAAATCAGTGTTTCCCAACCTTTTTTGGGAGCCTTTTTGTCATACCTCGAGTACCCCCTCACTTATACGTGTTGATAATTCTCTGTGACACAACAGATTATTAAATGAAAATTTAATTAATTTCATCTCCTTAATTTGAAAATTTATTTCTCAGGCATTTTCTCTCTTTTCCTTAACTCAAATTTACTCAAATTAGAATTAAAAAATTCCAAATAATCTCCCCCTGTACCTGGCAGCAACACTGCAGAGTACCCCCTGCAGTGTGCTCGCGTACCCCTAGGGGTACTTGTATCCCTGGTTGGGAAACACTGCTCTAAATGATAATATTTTAATTTGGAATTTGGGGGAAATGTTGTCAGTAGTTTATAGACTCAAACAAAAATGTTCCTTTTGCCCAAACACAAACCTATAAGTAGTAAAATCAGAAAAACTGATAATTTTGCAGTGGTCTCTTATTTTTTTTCCAAAGCTGTAGATGTTATAGTCTACACACTAGAAAAAAAAAATCTGCAATTATGCAACTTTTCTGGTGCATAGTATGGCACCTGTTTATCTCCATGGAGATTGCGTTGGCTGTAATGCTCCACAGTATGGTATTAAATGCATCATTCCAATTTTAATCAATTATATTTAATTATTGCTCAAAATACTATTAAAAACATGCACTCTGACTGTAAGCGAAGTCTCTGCTCCACAGATCTGACTTGTAACTTGTGATGAATAATACCGTACTGTGGAACATTCATCACAAAGCAAAGTTACATTATTTTGTCCATATATATGCACATTACTAAACCTAGAAAAAAGCATTGTATGAAAGAAGTGTACATTAGACGAAACATTACAAATAGATGTAATAAAATAAAATAGTTTGTGACGTTTATATACTTATATAAACTGGTTAATATTGTATCAAAGTGTAAAGCAACTGCATAAGAGGAAAGCATAAAATAAATATATAAAATTGATATGAATTTCAATGTACTATACGAATAAAGCCTTTTGTAAATGTGTAATTAAAAGTTTATTTGTTTTTTGTTAGTTTTTGTTTTGTTTATTTGTTTATATACAAACAACCCAGCAAGGCACACTTTTATTTAAATAAGAATATACAATACATCTTATTCTGGAAACAAAACAACTTTTAATCTTGAAATATATTAATACAGTCTTTTAGGGGTTGGCTAAAGGAAAGGCCGCGTTTAGTTTTTGTCAAATTATACAAATATTGATGGCAAAAAAATTTAAATATCAGAAAATATGATTGAAATGTCAAAGTGTAACAGCGGATAAAATCTATTAAATTATTCAAAGTCTATTAAAAATAAATTTGTACTAAAATATTGGTAAAATTGAAACAAATAATTCTCCGAAAACAAAGCACAGTTAGACTTGTATATAAACACAAATAGGGCTTTCACATACAACAAAAATATACTGTATATTTATTTAAGTGGTAAAACACAATTTAACAGTCTCATTCTACAACATGTGTTAGCTCTGTGTGAAATGTAAATGATGAAAAGTAACATTCCAAATAAAAATTCCTCATGTGAAACTAGAATTCTTTTTTCCAAATACAAAATTCTACTAAAATGTTCTTGAAAATATCATAGTTTTTCCCTCAAAGTTGCTCCTTCTAAATTCAGTGGCAACATATATCTCAAACAGGATGTGACAAAAAGGTAGAAAAGCTAAGAAGAATTATTATTTTTGGATGAGACATGTAAATTCCTGCTTCTGATTTAGGTCTTATAATAAACTATTGTGTAACAGTATAGAAAAAGTTTGTCAGTCAGGTTTGCATCTTATGGTTATTGCAAATAATTTTCTGATTTTTATTAATTTGTTCATTATTTTCAAAGCCATTTTAGTCCTGCTCCAACTGTGGTGTAGTCATGACATAGTCCTGGTTTGAACCTGTTTAAATCCTGGTTAGGACTTAGTTTAGTCCTACTTTTGACCTGACTTAGTCCTGGATAAAGAAACACTATGCGACTTTTCCAGTGGAGTCTGCCACCTGTTTGTCGCCCTCTAAAGCTTATATTTAATATCACAGGTGTTTATTGCTAAAATAAACAAACGTTCTTACTGTAAATCGTCTTTATAAGTCACGTCTCCACAGATCTGAACTGTAACTTGACTTGGTAGTGCTACCTGCTTGTCTCCATGGAGACAGATACGTTTAATATTGTACTGTGGAACATTCTAGGCAACGCAATCATCAATATAAGCAGATGGGAGACTCTCCACCAGAAAAGTTACAAAGAGCACATTTAAGACCTGGTTTCTTCTCAGTTTAATCATAGTTTACTCCTGGTTAAGTCCTTGTTTAGTCCTGGTTTAGTCCTGTTTTAGTCCTGGTTTAGTCCTGGTTAAGTCCTGGTTTAGTCCTTGTTTAGTCCTGGTTTAGTCCTTGTTTAGTCCTGGTTTAGTCCTTGTTTAGTCCTGGTTTAGTCCTGGTTAAGTCCTGGTTAAGTCCTGGTTTAGTCCTTGTTTAGTCCTGGTTTAGTCCTGGTTTAGTCCTGATTTAGTCCTGGTTAAGTCCTGGTTTAGTCCTTGTTTAGTCCTGGTTTAGTCCTTGTTTAGTCCTGGTTTAGTCCTGTTTTAGTACTGGTTTAGTCCTGGTTAAGTCCTGGTTTAGTCCTGGTTCAGGTCCGGTTTTGTCCATTTTTTCTGGAGTAATTCCTTATTTTTAATTGATGTAGATCCTGGTTAAGTCCTGGTTTAGTCCTTGTTTAAATCCTGGTTTAGTCCTTGTTTAGTCCTGGTTAAGTCCTGGTTAAGGCCCGGTTTTGTCCATGTTTTCTGGAGAAATTCCTTACTTTTAATTGATTTAGGTCCTTGCTTAGTCCTGTTTTAGTCCTGGTTTAGCCCTGGTTCAGTCCTGGTTTAGTCCTAATTCAGTCCTGGTTGAGTCCTGGTTAAGTCCTGGTTCAGGCCTGGTTTTGTCCATGTTTTCTGGAGTAATTCCTTACTTTTGTTTAGTCCTGTTCTTGGGATTCAGAATGATGAAAGGACTGTTACCTATTAACAATTTAAAACACAATATTATTTCTTTTGAACGGTGAAAACATTCCATGAATACATTCTTACAGCCGTGGTTCCGAGTGGTGTATTACTTTATTTCGCACAGTGTTAATCTGCAAATTTATTTATACAGAGCCTTCAGTCGTGGTGTCATCCTGTCACTCTACTCAAGCTGCCGTCATTTAAAAGAAAACAAGAAAAAAAACGAAACAAAAAAATTGTCTAGCATCAGTCAGCGTGAAATACCCTTTTATCAATGCTTACAGCGTGAATAGACAGATTAAACAATGAAAAGACGTGTGACAAAAGGCTTGCTGTGACTCAAAACAAATCAAAAAATGTGCTACAATGCAAGAAACGTGTCAACTTTGAAAAAATATTAAGATGCAGGCTGTCAGAATCACGTGTGTTGGTATAATCTGTCCCCAGTAAACTTACAATCATCAAAAGGTCCATGTTTAGTTCCTCCTTGACCGGGTACGAATAGGCTGCTCCTCCAGTTGTGCATGTCGTTTTATTGAATATTCCTATTGCTGTGTATGCATATTATGTGTCTTTATCATGCCAGCAGGCCTAGTCGCTTCACCTTTGCAGAGAGGAACGAGTGGATGATGAAGACTAGAGTTTTGGGGCAACAGTGAAGGTCCAATTGCTGAAAAGGATAAAGAAAACAACAATAAGATGAATATACAGAGGTAAATATAGGTATAGGTGGCATTCACGTAACATCTAAAATTCCTGAAAGTTTAAAATATCGCTTGGTGAGATGTTAGAATTGATGGACTTTGTTTGATTAATATATCTGGGAATATTCACATGAAACAGAAACTATCACCAGGTTCTTTTCTATAAATGAAAGAAAGTGGTGCAATCATTTAATTTCATGATGTATTATTAGTTGATAGTAGGTTCAACATTTGTGGATTAAAAAATTGGATTAGGGCTGTCAGTTTAACGCGCTTAATTAGTTACACTGCAAATCAACGCGTTATATAAAGTAACGCAATTAATTATGAGTGGCAATTCAGTGCAAGTTTATTTATAAAAAGAACAAAGACGGGATGATCAACAAGAACACGGTGATTTGGAGTTTTTGTCAAAAAGAATTTTCCGATCACCGAAGCTGCTCCAGCCTGACGGATCATTTGAACGATAAACATGTCCGGACAAGTTCCATCGTTACCGGTGATAGAGCGAGTGTGAGCGCACTTCAACAAACCAACAAACCAACAAACCAACGAACCACGCTCGCAGAATGTGGGAAACAAATGAGCAAAGCAACCAACAGAAAAACTGAAACTCAATCGCAGTGGGTTGCCTTTCTCTCAATCTCTCTCTCACGAGATTAAAATGTGATTAATTACATTAATTAATTACAAATCTTTTAATTAATTAGATTAATTTTTTAATCGCCTGACAGCACTAGTTTGGATATTTCTTTCAAAAACAGTGACTGTCCTACTGTATATATTTATATTTTGGACCACCTACCTGAAATGAGGAAATTATTCTATAGAACAACATGGGAACACATTTTGATATTTTAAGATGTACTGATAGATGATTTTCTGGTTCTTCTTCATTTTTTATTCCCTTGTAAAAGACAAAAAAACACACAAACATACTATTTCAGATTCGGGGCCTCCAAAGTCGAGGAACATCATGCGGACGCCGTCGTCAGAGGACATCTTGAGGCGTTCAAAAGGCTGCTGCAGGAGGACACTCTTCCTCACTCCCATCTCCACCGTGTACAGCGTGAAGCCCTCGTCTATGTGCACGCCCAGAGTGCACTCTTTACCATTCCAGCTGCACGCTAAAACACAGCACACACACGCACACGCACACAATACGGTTATTGTGGAGGGCGATGCCGTTCTGTGCCAGTGTAACAGATATACAGCTCTGATTTTACTACTTATAGGTATGTGTTTGGGCAAAAGGAACATTTTTGTTTGAGTCTATAAACTACTGATAACATTTCCCCCAAATTCCAAATAAAAATATTATTGTTTAGAGCATTTATTTGCAGAAAATGACAAATAGTCAAAATAACAAAAAAAGATACATGTTTTCAGACCTCAAACAACGCAAAGAAACAAGATCAAATTCATTTTAAAACAACATAATACTAATGTTTACACTTGGAATTGTTCCTTGTTGGAATTCAACAGACGCTGGAATGGAATGGCTGTAATACATGTAGAGATGCTGATTTTGGGGAAAAAATAAAATAAAATAATGCATTGGTCTCTTTTTTTTTTTCCAGAGCTGTAAATATGATTCAATGGAGTTTTATAATAAACATGAAAATAATGTGTCTTTTCTAATTCAATGATCAGATCAAAATTATTTGGATAACTTTCAAAACACTTTCCTTTAGCGACTCCCTTTATATCTTTAGGAAGATTTACCTTGCTTATCTTTACATAGGTTGATGCTATTAAATAAGATGTAGTCATTTTTCATGACATGTTAAACGTATACCATAGAATAAATGTGAAATATGTTAAAAATAAAATATTATAAAAGAGTAAAGAGTGAAATTGTGAAATATGATTTTAAACAATACACTGAATTGCAGGTTCACTTTTAATATGCACTTGTCTTTGCTGCCAGCAGGTGGATCTGTGGCACCACTTTCAATGTAACTCCAAAAACACAAATGTTTCCTCAGATAACTTGTGTTCCCAGCAGCACACAGCATATGGATAATGTTAACACAACTCTGCATGGCACAAATACATCAATATATTGTGTTCAATCTCTCAAACTAATGATACATCTTTGTTTCTTCCTGTAAATAAATGAGATACAAATGCTCACAAATCAGTTAAATGTGGATCGCTCTCTCACTGCACAAACTCTTAATCAGATTTTCTACAGAACAATCAAATGCAACTTCTGCTGAAGCTTACAGCGGGCGCTCCCTGCGGTGAGAGCCCGACTGCTTTGAATAGAAATAACATCTTGTGCCCAGACGCTACACTGGAACTGATATGCCTTAGATGGAAATAAATGAATAATGAAAACAGTATGCACTATGTGAAAAACAAAGTAGCAAAAAAGTGCTGTTAATGCTAAATGCAGCCAATATATGTACAGTAAATACACTATGTTTGTCATAAAAAATACAGTGTTTGGATGGATTCGCTTACAATTTGGAGCGACGGAGAAGATGCAAATTATGTTATTTACACCTTTCATATTAAGTTAGAACTAGAGATAGACCGACATATCAGGCTGATATTTGGATTTTTTAGCGTATTGAGTATCCTCCTTAAAGGGACAGTGTGTAAGATTTTTACCCGTTAATTACTGAAATTGAAGATACCCATTCAAAAATACATTGTTTTCCGAGCCTTTTCACTTCCATCATGAACTCAAAGTATTCTTTTGGACTTAGATATAGTCACATAAAAGGGGGATCTTCCCCATGCAGAGGCAGCCATTTTGAATACGAGAGCTGCAGAAGGACATTTGGGCTCCGTCTTCGCCTTCGGCAAGGCTCGTGGTTTTGGGTAAACAGCACAAGCATCCTGCCGGATCAGACTCGTAATGGATCTAACACGTGTTTTGGACTAAATTGTTTTACTGGATTTTATTCGCTGGATCCTTACGGACAAATTGAGAGAAAGTTTATGGTGAAATACAGAGTTTGACCTGTGCAAAGCATTCTAAGGTAAGCTAACCTTGTTTTGTGCTTTTCCGTATAAAAGCCCCATGTGCTCAGGGAGTCTTTGTTTTGCAGGGAAATGAATTGCATAGTCAAAAAGAGGAGACTGTAAGGTTTCATTTGATGTGTAGAGTGTCATGGTACATGATCGGGAATGTGTTTTCATGAGAAAAAAAAAAAAAAACGGGACCGCGTTTTATTTATACAGTAGCGGCGCGTGGCTCGCGCCCGGGTGACCCTTGAGGTCTGCCGTAGCTAAAACAGAAAGTGCAATAGCACCATCCACCTATGCTCCACGAATCCTACACACTGGGTCTTTAAATAATAAGATGATATTTTTTGGTTTTGGTTAATCTGCTGCCAGAAAGTACGCAAAAGGTTTACATTAACACTTTAATATGAAGCGATAGCTGCACAAAACATGACAACGTAGCTCTCTTATTGCTTTGCGATAAGAGAGCATAAGGGGCAGTTTTAACAATTTAAATAGTTAAAAACCCCATATTGGTTGAGTCCAAGTCAGAACTCTGTGTAATTTATTTTGTATACAGATTAAAGAGCCTATAATATGATGTAAAGCCCTTCTATTGCATTAACTGTACCATTACATCACTATAATCATTATAATGTCTCTATCAAAACATGTCTTGAGTTGTATTTGTTTCATTCATGCACATTCTCAACACATTCTCCTCATTAGCTGATGATTGCACTTTAAAAACACAGAGGAGCTTTATGTATTGTAAAGTCCATACGGCTTCAACAGACTTGCTGTGATCTTGTCAGTTCTCAAATCCTCTCCACCGTACAATACTTACGTGTCTAAACTAAAACATGCATAAAGGTATAAAGGAAGATAAAATTACAATAAAAGTATAAAACTGCATAAATAGTGCTGGTTAAATCTGCTGTACCTGATTTTCCTCTCTTGACAGCATGAAAAAAGAACTCGTTTTTAAGCAGCTGACAGTCACAAAGTGTCCAAAGTGATTCTTCGCCTCCCAAACATCTCCAAGCGTCCTAATTATGCACTGCAATAGCTTTACAGCTGCATTTCACAACTTTCTTTATTTGACACCAGTCTCTTGCTATGTTTGCTACTTATTTTTGAATTTATTATTACCATTCATATTTTTACTTTTTGCTATTCTTATATATTGTGACGTGTGAGTTACTGTGTCCAAAATCTCCCTTGTGGATTAAATGTCGAAGTCTAAGTCAGCTTTTCTGTCATGATAATGCTAACTACAACTAGCATGCACCAGCCTTACTGTACTTCATGGTTTGCAAATAATAAAAGTTCTTTATAATTTGATGCAAACAGAATACACTGGTCTCATTTTACCTTAAGAGTTGCATATTAACAATGTATGGGTGATTCTCCAACTACAGTCAAATTTTTCAGAAAATACAACACATATTTTTAGAAATATTTTGATTTGTTCTACTTCACCACAATGTGTACAAACATTAACTGATAGTAGTTGTAATGAAATTACATAAATATTAAATAAATGATAATAAACAATAACCAGGGCGCTCAAGTTTTGAGCGGGGTAGTGCGTGAGACTGCGTAACACACGTCGAATTGCGTGTGTCACACTCTCAATGCGTGAGACTTGAGAGCCCTGTGTAAATGTTTGTCTAAAGAGCAAACTTAAAGGAAAAGTAACGTTATTTTACAATCTGAGCCTTCTTTCGATAATAAAACAAGTCGTTTGACTCACCCATAGCACGTTCGTGTCATTTGGAGCTGTTTGGTAAAAGTTATGTTGTAGCGTATCCGTTAACATGAGTATTCGGGGCATTACTTTGCGTTCTCCAAATAACACAAACATTAGCACTTTTCAAATCATAGAAGCCCGATGTCTTAATGTAAGATTTCGTTTGAAGCAAAAGTGGCCTGTAATCCGAGATTTAGCCATAGTTTCGAGTAGATGAGGACGCCAGTGCGCATGCGCGGACTGTGCTCTCAGCTCCCGGGACCCAAACATGAAACGCAAAGCTGAAAACTATGGATAAATCTCGGATTACAGGCCACTTTTGCTTAAAACTAAATCGTAGACTAAAGACATCGGGCTTCTATGATTTGAAAAGTGCTAAAGTTTGTGTTATTTGGAGACCGCAAAGTAATGCCCCGAATACTCATGTTAACGGATACGCTACAACATAACTTTCACCAAACAGCTCCAAATGGCACGAACGTGATATGGGTGAGTCAAACGACTTGTTTTATTACCGAAAGAAGGCTCAGATTGTAAAATAACGTTACTTTTCCTTTAAACTACAAAGCAACTAATGAGAGTTATATAAATGAAGTTATTACCTGATGGTTCTCAGTTTGTTTTATCATCACCGTTTTGTCGTTCCTCGTGTTCAGTCGCTGTCCTTATCACTGACAGTGCAGTGCGCGCTTAGCAGCTGAAACTACACGCCTGCCCACTCTACAGTCTGCCCAACAACAGAACAATCTATTTTCTGATTGGCTGAAGAGGGCGCGGCGCCTGATAACGGAGCGGGGCGGGGAGGAGAGGGGGAGTTTTTTTTTGCTGAAAACGCGGGTGCCTGCATAAACTGAGCCACACAGACCGATTTTCTGGGCACAAAAAAAAAATTAAAAATTCAGCATGAGAAATGCCATGTGTGGCGTGTGAGTGTGAACACGTCGAATTGCGTGTGTCACACTCTCAATGCGTGAGACTTGAGAGCCCTGAATAACAATAAATAAAGTGATGGAAATGACTGTTGTGGAAATGACAATGTTTAGCATTTCTTTTAAAATCTCATGACATATTAGCATGCTAATCTCTGTTTTAGAGTTAGCATAAAATATACTCAAAATACACAATATAAAATGGTATTTTTCTCATTATTTGTACATTCAAAGGAAATATGAGGTGTTTGGAAATGACGACCAATAAACCTACTCTTGGTTTTGCAAAACTTGACCTTGATTTTGTTCTTGTTTCCCTTCCTTCCATGGAGCTAACGCTGCTATGCTAACATGAGCTCCTGTCACATCACAACTGATGTGGTTCAAGTAGACAAAGGTTTAAAAAAAAGTTAAAAGTTACATTTTGTGGTGGTGAAAATGACAGTGATCCCTAGGGACAGGTGTTGTTTTTATGAAAAATAAATAAAATACTAATATATCTTTCAAGCACATATTAAGATATTTTTCATTAAAATAAGGAATTTTTGTGCCATTTGTCAATGAATTTACTGATGATTCAAATTTAATTTCAGTCTTGAGGGACTGAGAGTCCAAAACCTGACCAAGGGACAAAGGGCATATAGCAAAAACACTCAATATAAAACCATATTTTATATAATAAAAATAGTAATTTATCCATCATAAATATTTTGTAAGTTCGTCTTTGTGTCTAGTAAGTGCAGCATGAATAAAAGAACGTGTTTTTGTTTTTCTTATTTCTGCCTGGGACACAAATTCTTTGATAGTTGGAGAATCACCCATATCTGTACTGGAGAAAAAAATATTTTTACTTTATTATGTTGGAAAAATCAGGTACAGTCTCTTTAAATAATAATGAATACATTTATAAACCCGGAATGTTTAAATATTGAAATTGGCAGCAGTGATTACCTGTAGAGACCTCCTTGACCAGCTCGGCGGCGCAGTGGCAGCCCTCTACCAGCAGGTGGGTCCACAGAGACAGCTCTTTGGCCGAGTCCACTCTGAACACATGGGTCTCCACACCCTGTTTAGTCCCTGAACGCACCCCAAAAGACAGTTCTGAGTCCAGGAGAGGAGACGACTTGCCGGGGCCTGAATGCACCAGTCTGCACATACAGTAAACAATGACAGGAGAATATTATGAATACAGTTTTGAGTAGATTTTATTTTTATCTGAGGAAAATACACGGAGGTATGACTCATTTCATTGTGTGGTTGTATAAATACGCTCCGTGCTGCTGACATTTCCCATATTCCACTTGTGGAAAAAGTGACTGTGTGCTGGTTTAAAGGAAATCGGTCTATATTTTTTTCTAGATTACAGATTCTCAAAATAGAAAATTACTGAGAATCTAATCCAAAGTGAACCAAAACTTTACTCTTGTGAGCTTTAAGCCATGTTATAATATTCCTCATCCTCAAAAACACACCTGGAGTTGTGGTTTGTTTCACTCACACGTTATGACTAATCCTGGTTTGTTTATTCTACATCTCGAAAGCTCAAAACATCTCGAGGGAGATGAACTGAAGAAGCAGCTTGGATGAGCTGCGAAACATATTTGACCAAATAAACTTTTGTCCAGTTGAATTCTACCTGGACGACTGAGGGATTCTACACACATCTTAAGAACAACTACGAGCCAACCATCATTGGACTGGTAAGAAAGCTGGAAAAGGACACAAAAAGGTTAGCAGAGAAGAGGAATCATTTACGCTTTAACCTTAGATGCCGACAGAAGCAACTTATTCCCAAGGCTTTACAGAAGAAAGCACCGGAACCAGGGCATAGGGCAGCTAGGTTAACCCACCGTTACCTGAGAGGGATACTCAGCCTTAGAATCAGCCGTCTCAATTATGACATTAAAAGCTTAAAACAGAACTGAAGAAGCAGCTTGGATGATCTGCGAAACGTATAGACCCCTTTACTGTTAGTAAACAAACGTGACGTCACTGGCATGTGCGCGCATGCCCGACTCAGAAGCAACCACGGTGGACCATAGCAGAGTATCTGAACTATAGGGAAAGCTACATTCAAGAGCTCACGTTGAGCAACGGGGTTCGACTACCAGATCCTTATGCGATCACGGAGTGGCAGTACGACCGCAGAAAGTGGCCAGATTTACAGTGACCAGATATCCACTGTTATTTAGTCGAGAAGCCCAGCGTGTATACAAGAGAGAAAGTGCACGCATACAAATCCATGGATGCCTACCAGTTTGCCGTGTGTGGCCATGTACAGGAGGTAAAATGCCACGATATCGATGGGGAGTTTTTCCGTAGTATCTTCCTTCCTACTACCAGCTTTCCCAGTCGGCTTCTCCTCCGCGGCCTGGGGCCCCGTGGGGGCTGACATTGCGCCATCCGCCCGGGAGTGAGCAAAGCTTGCGGGGAAAAGAGAAAGCGTCCCCCCCTCAGCCCGGGAGGAGGTGAAATAACAACCGAAAGGAGGGGAAAAGCCAAAATAATCTTAAAAGTTCAAAGAAAATTGAAAAAAAAAACACCAAACAAAGACAGCCCTAGGGAGCTCACCACACATACGACCGTGTACAATGCTTGGGCTATCATCAACAAGCTACGTTCTGGCCGCCAACTGCACTTGCGTTGCGGGGTAACTAACATACTACGACTTAATTCACGAGTCACAGATGTGATCTCAGTCATGTCAAATGCCATTTATGATGGTCATGCAAAAACTTATCATGCATTTTAACAAAGTTATTCGTGTTCGTTTACATGTGTCTGTCGTAGAGGTTACCCGGTAAATGTCTTTGCGGTGTCCTGTGCGTGCTAGTTAATCAGCATCATTAAACACCATTCAATAGCCTACCTGGACAAATGACCCTAAACAAGCAGCAGGTGTTCACTTGTGTGTATGTCAGTTGAATGGTATGAACTATCATTTATTCCATCTGTTTCTCTTTATTTGAGTTCTTCTCTTCTATATCTTCGCTGGGGGTTTTATGGCAGCAGTGGCTTTTTTTGAGTCGGAACTGCGCGCGCATTCAGTGATGATGTAGCTTTGAAACTGGTCTATTCGACCAAAGAAACTTTTGTCCAGTTGACAAATTGAATTTCTCCTTTTGCCATCTCCATGGAGAGCTTGAGCTTTAGATTCTCAGACTACGTTCACACTGCAGCCTGAAATGACCTAAATCCGATTTTTTCGCCTCTATGCGACCTGCAACCTGTGGATCAGTGGATATGACCACTCAACCAATGATGTTTTTATATTGAGTGCGGGATTCGAACAGCCAACCTTCAGATCAGTGGACAAACGCTCTACCAAAAATCACTGAAACCATTATTGAGTATGATGCCTATTTCTTACTAACAAGTAGAGTTTGAGATTTTATAACTGCAACTTCAGTAAGAAAATCCCAAAATGACCTGGTAGTGATGAGGGGGTAGCTCTTGGAGGGGTTGTTGACGCTCTCCTTGGTCTCGGGCATTGAGGAGTACAGCAGCAGGTCTTTGTCCGTCAGAACGGCCAGCACAGGCTTGTCTGGGCCCTGGGTCATCTGTGGACAGCACATACATGACAACAATCAGATATGGCCAGTTGAATTCTTTCATTTTTTTCCTCTTTTCTGAGTCTTCGGGTCGCGGAGGCAGCAGTCCAAACAGATCTGCCACCCAGCATTCATCTGTGGGAGCTGAAATTGAACCAACCATTGATGTTATGTCGAGAACAGGATTCGAACCGCCAACCGTTTGGATCAGTGGACGAACACTCTACCTAGCTACTGCCGTCCCCTAGTTAAAATCAGATAACTAGAATAATCACATAAATCAATCATTATAAATAACACAGGAGAAATCGGATCAGAAACACCTGGTTACATGTGTGAGTTAAAGGTCCTGTTTTACACAAAATGTTGTTACCTTTTCAAAAACATACCTGGAGTTGTGTGTTGTTTTATTCACACGTTTGTTTAAGCCTTTGTTACACTGGTCTACAAGCAAAATGCTTCCGGAACAAAAGTAGTGAAATTTTCCTTGGTTTAGGTCACTAATAAAGAAAAAGTAAGCCAGAAGTGCTGATTGGCTATAGTTTCCAAGTTATTGTATAGTAAAATAGGAAATTTATGCAAAATAAGGCAAAAACGGTCATTTATCAGAAGGTACAGTGTGTCTACAAGTAACCAGTTCTATCTGAAAGCCTGTCTGCACATTCCAATACATTCATTTTAATATGTCTAGAGTTTTAACATCAAATATTTTTTGATTTCACATAAGAGAGATGCCTCGAAATTGTGTGCACCTGATGTCTTAAGATATTTCTTGTTTATTTCTTGATGGATAAAGAAGTGCAAATTAAATATTTTCAAAATATGAATACTATTTTTAAGCAAAAATGCCTAAATCTATTGTATAACATGATGTAAAACAATATCATTGAATATCTTGAATATAGGGCTGGGTATCGATCAAAATTTTCCGATACCAATATCAATACCTTCATTTCGATACTGATTCCTGACCAGTACCTTTTTCGGTTCCTATTTTATATTAATTCTAGGAATTTTTTTTATTTCATTACACATTCTATTCCACATACTGGAGTTTATTTTCCGTTATTCAAGTTATTTCCAAAGTTTTTTTTAACCTGTTTTTCTGACTGGAGTCACATTCTCTTACTGGTTTTGTAGTGGTATTTACCAGCCTCTGCACATTTACCAAATGGATGTTGTGACAAACAGATGCATTTGTGCACTTTAATTAGGCAAAATTCAACCACATGTGGCTCTAGACCTGCTGTGTTGTAGACCTGCTCTGTGCGGACGCTGTAACATAAATTTAGATTAGTTTTTGCTTTACATTTCGTCTTGCAGAGTGGTTTCCGCATGTTCCAGACGAGCGCACGGGTTGCAATGCGAAAAACACGGTAAAAGTTTATTGCTAAAGGCAGCGGCCGTAATGAAATATGATCACAATCATCTCGAGACCAAGACCGGACACCGATCGACACGGTAATACGGGACAAAGCTGGATTTAACCAATCCCTTTTCAGCTCAATACGGGACGTGTACTTTTGTTTCTGAATACCTTAACAAACAAAGCAGATCAACGGAATTCGCGGAACAAACTTACCCGATGAAACATCACACACAGTGCTGTGCTCAGTACTTTCAGAGTGTGGTCGTAAAACGTCCTGTAGCTCTTGTCACATATGCTCCACCGCGCAGTGCTAGAGTCCGACTCCGCAGCCAAGCTAATTAATTAGCTAACTTATTAGCACCCTACAAGTTAGGCGATTCTCACCTTGCCTGTGAACGAGGGGCGTGACCACACTGTGTTTTTCATACACAGCCAATCTCAGGTGGCATTATCAGGCCATAAGCACGCAGGCACATATCTGAGCCACACGTGATTAACCTCTGGGTAACGTGGACCCGAAAGATGAGGCATATTTCGATACCCAGAAGAACCATTACCGATACCCAGAAGCATTTCAGTCGGTGCCATGGAGGAACCGAATTTCGATGCCCAGCCCTACTTGAATACATTAGCTAACCAGCAATTATCAATTGATTTTCAGTTCATCTTATCAATATAAATGAGATTTAGCCACTTTTATCTCAGAAGCAGATCAAGTCCAAAAATGTGTAGTCCAGTGATATTAGTCTGTCTACATCTCCAAAGGTCAAAATGGTTTGTTCCACCTTGTGATGTCACATGGTGGTAATTTTCAAGTTACCTTTTACCTTTAGTTCAGTAGAGATGGCTGAAATTACCCAAATGATTCTAGTGAAGGTGTGTGCAGTTTAAAAACATAGTGGAGAACTTCTTGTATTACCACATGACATCATAAGGTGGAACAGAGTGTTTTCTGTTTGAGAGAAGAACACAGCCTAAATATCTGAATAACTGTCTTTGTCAAGACCTGCACAGACTGTGAAAAGAAAGAAATCAGATTACTCACCTCAGATGTTCAGATGACATTTCAGTAATCTGATCATGAATCACAAACAGTCTCATTCTGAAGTTGGTGGCAGTGTGCATTTGAAATGGGACAGAGAAACTAATTTGTTGTTTGTCACATTTCATTTTTACAACTTTGTGATATGTAGGATTTTCTGATTCCTGCAGTGATTTCCAATTACCAGCTTTTTAAAGATGCGTTTTTGCCTAATTGAAAATGTGTTTACATATTTGTTTAACCCAAAATGTTTAACTTCTAATGTCAAAAGGTTTAATTATGTTTATACGTATGACTGTGATTATTGTGATAAACTATTTCTCTATGCAGTTGTCTGTTCAGAAAAATACACATTTGGGTTAGTCTCTGTAAGGCTCTGAGTGAGTGACAGCTGGATTTAACCAATCACATTGAAGTGTCACCTTTCAAAAGAAACAGACGACTTTATTCACCACATAAAGAGCCCATGTTAAACTGTTTTCTGATCTATGATGTTGTTTCTTCATCACAAACAGACTTGTAGTTGTGTTTTGTTTCATTCACACATGTTTAACACACGAATCCTGCATATTTAGGGTGAGTTCTTCTCTCAAAGTGAAAACACTCTGTTCCACCTTGTGATGTCACGTGGTAATACAGAAGAGCTCCACTATGTTTTTAAACTCCATACACCTTCACTAGAGTCATTTGGATGATTTCAGCCCTGTAATTGCTGATCTTTACTGAAGAAAAAAGTTAAAAGGTAGCTATTAACTTGAAAACTACCACTACATGACATCACAAGGTGGAACAGCGCATTTTCAGTTTGGAGTTGTAGACACACTAATAATGCAGGATTACCAACACGTCTTCAAAAAATCTATAGAAAAAAAATAGGAGACCACTGCATTTTTTTTCTGAAATCAGCATCTCTACATGTATTACAGCCATTCCATTCCAGCGTCTGTTGAATTCCAAGACAAACACAAAGCTGAGCTACTTCAGTTCTTGCACCAGGAGTGGAATAAAGTCACCCAAGAACAATGTGAAAGACTTGTAAATAAGGATTATTGTACCAAATATTGATTTCTGAACTCTTCTTAAGTGTAAACATTAGTATTATGTTGTTTTAAAATGAATTTGATCTTGTTTCTTTGCATTGTTTGAGGTCTGAAAACATGTACCGTTTTTGTTATTTTGACCATTTGTCATTTTCTGCAAATAAATGCTCTAACCAATAATATTTTTATCTGGAATTTGGGGGAAATGTTGTCAGTAGTTTATAGACTCAAACAAAAATGTTCCTTTTGCCCAAACACATGCCTATAAGGTGCCTGGTTTACACCAGACCATATCACAAGTGATATTTGGTCTGGGAGCCACCTACTAAATATCTTGTAGGGGAGGTGTGCTTTACGATTGCCACCGGCCGTTTATTGGGCGTTACGGATGTCTATCATTTGGCATATACGTAGCCCATAGCCAATCATGTCAGTTGTCAGCTCAAACTACAAGTTTCCGTTTGTCGCATAGTATGCATCACTGTCTTTCCACCCCTCCCCGCTCTCTGATTGGCTCCCAAAATCAGGAGAGCTCGCTTAGCCCAGTTGCCAGGCTGTCTTTCAGATCGGAACGAAAGCAGCCTGGGATTTCCCAGGATAACCTATAAGTAGTAAAATCAGAAAAACTGATAATTTTGAAGTGGTCTCTTATTTTTTTCCAGAGCTGTATTTTGTGTAATATAGAACGTTTAAATATTATTGACCTATAGAATATTGTGATAACCCAGTTCCTCTTGTATTTCAGATGTAGAGTTGTACCTGCTCAGTTATCCAGCCCAGATGTTTGACCTCCACATCGGGCTGCATGCTCCTCATCTCCTCCTTGACTCTCGGTAACAGGTTGGCAGCGCCCGCCTGAATGGTATTGTACCAGGACTGAGCCATAGCCGGGTCCTTTGCCCGCAGGAACAGAGAGCTCTTTCTGTTGGATGAAACCACTTCGAAATACCTGGCACACAAATATGAGAAAGAGGGCGAGTGAGGAGAGCTGTGCTGCGCAGAGACCCATGCATATTGGAACAAAGCACAGGTGATTACACTGTTCACTGTGAGTTATGTGAGGCTCCGGGCTGCTCAGACTTCTGCTACTGTCAGGAGACGGAAGCAGACATTTTACACTTTTACTTTTACTTTTAATTCAAAGAAAAAATTATCTATGTACGAAAACATTGCCGTGATCTGTGCCCAATGGCTTCGTCCCGGTTTAGGATAGGTACAGTGGATTAACTTCTAATTTAGGGGTGGTAAAATGAAATAAAAGTAGAAATAGTAGCCTCAATAACACCTGCTAAAACCTGCAAAGGACACATATCATGCATTATTTATAGTGTTAATGGCCTTTCAACATGCTCCTTTGTACCTTTTTTAGAACTTCAAATAATAACATATATTGAACCCAAGATTATTTTTCATCTTGGACCCATACTGAAATCTGGTGTAGGGCTCCAACTATTGTGAGCAGGGTTGGGAGGGTTACTTTAGAAATGCATTCTAGTACAGTTACTAGTTACCCTTTAAAATATGTATTCAGTAACGTAATCCAAGAACCATAATATTAAAGTAATGTAGCAATTACTTTTGGATGATTTTAACACCAAATATCCAATAACAACAAAACAATACAATTTTGTGCATTATAAAAGAAACTGAGGAAAGCTAATTCGAACAATATCTTGTAGTCCTACAATGAAAGTGCACAAGTCTTCTTTAAAAAGAGAATAATGTTAAAATTTCCACCCGCTAAATGCGTTCTTCTCGGTCGAAGCCATGCCAGTTGCAAGTTTGTTCCATAGTACTGCCATAGTGTGCGCGCATGTCTGTACAATTTCCCTCCATCTCCAGCTTTAAATGAAAAAAATAAATAACAAAATGCTTTCAAATTGTAATCCTGCTAAATAATCCTCATTTTCACTAAATGTACCTGTAATCTGAGCACGTCTTCTTTCCTTGTAACTGTATCTGAATACAGTTACCTTTTTTGTATCCTTTTACTTAACGTTCCATGTATTCCGTTACTCCCCAAGCCTGACTGTGAGCAAAGGGAATTAGCATAGGGAAAAACTAATAGCTAATTAAGGAACAAGCGCATACATGTTAATATGAGAGCGCAGTTGTAACAAATGCAATTTAACCACAGAAATGTTTTGAACAAGTCGAGTGATGATTTATGCGCTGAAAATTGTGCAGGGATTTTACCTGTGACATAACAATCCTGGGTATTTTGAATTAAAATAAAAAAGATAGTTTTTGTGATGGAAATGGACTTTCTGCATTCATCAAACAAGCGTGAATGAAGCAAAATAGATCAACTTGGTAAAAATGCTCAAAAAAGTAAATTTTGTATAGTATGTGTCTTTTAAATAGGGTATTATGGAAAATCTACTATTCTGAGTTGAGTTACAGTTTGTTTCTCTAATTTGGTTATCTTCTGTGCTGAAAACACTGTTCTCACCTCCCACATTATGTTCCTAATCAATTCCTACTCCATGAAGTTCTGAACAAGTCGTGGTTTAGGTGACTACTTTTAATCCAACTTATCATTTTGACTTCATGTGAGTATGTGAGTATACTGTATAAACTGTACTGTACTAATATTATAAAATGAATGAATACACAAAACAAAAAACTGTACTACCTGTGCTCTGTATCCGGGGGGCACTGTTTCCGCGACACCTGGCACATCTTGAGCGAGACGCTGCGGGGTTCCCTCAGCTCGGCGGGGGTGGGCTCAGCGGCACCCCTCTGTGGTGTGGAGGGGGGAGACTCCCAGGGGAGAGTAGAGCCGGGGGAGCCAGACGTCTTAAAGAAGGCAGACATCTCCTTGATGTACTTGACTGTGCAGAGGGGTGATGGAGGGGAGCGGTTAGATAATGATGGCAACTCCAAAGGGACAAAAAGAGCAAATGAGAAAGGATAAGGAGCCTCGGGTTAAAGTTGGTGCTCTAGTGAAACTTAAGCTTCAAAGCAGATGAATCTTTTCTGTACATTCACTCCAGTACTTTCCAAAATCATGGCTTTCAACTTCCTGGTTTCATTCAAATTATGAAATATTGAGTTTTATTACGTGCTATGGTAACTGTCCTAATTGTTCATCACTCTGAAACCCATATGAGCTAAGCCTGTATTGGCATATCTTTTTGCATATCTCCAAAATAAGGATGCATCGATACAACTTTTTCAATTCTGATGCCAGTATTCTGATGCCAGTATTGATACTTTGAGTATGTGTAGCAGTTATACAGCCAGTACCTGATATTAACAGATGCCACTTCAGGGACTGAAAACAGCATGTGGTTCATTAAAACATAGTTAACTTCTAACAAAATGGATTCAATTACATTATGTAACTTTTTTTACATTATGTAACTGTAGACCCGCTTTGTGTAAATGAAAGGTCAGACTTTATGATGGTCTGTGTTCTGGGCAGAGACAAGGCATAAGCCTTATTACAGTGGAGGAAATAAGTATTTGACAAAGAAATGAGCAACTTATCATTTTAATGGTAGTTTTACTTTAACAGTGAGCGATAGAACATCAAAAAGGAAATACAGAAAATAACTTTAAAAATATATATAAACTGATTTGCATTTCATTGAGTGAAGTAAGTATTTGAACCATCTAGCCAAAAAAGACATACTTGGTGGCAAAACCCTGTTTGCAGCACAGAGGTCAGACTTTTCTTGTAGTTGATGACCAGATTTGCTCACATATCAGAAGGAATTTTGATCCACTCTTCTTTGCAGATCATCTCGAAATCATTAAGGTTTTGTGGCTGTCACTTGGCAATTCTGAGCTTCAGCTCCGTCCATATGTTTTCTATAGGGTTAAGGTCCGGAGGCTGGGCCACTCCATGACCTTAATGTGCTTCTCCTTGAGCCACTCCCTCGTTGCCTTGGCTGCATGTTTTGAGTCACTGTCATGTTGGAAGACCCATCCATGACCCATTTTCAGTTTCCAGGCGGAGGGAAGGAGGTTGTCACTCACTTTAACGGTACATGGCTCTATCCATTCTCCCATTGACACAGTGAAGTTGTCCTGTGCCTTTGGCAGAAAAATACCCCCAAAGCAAAATGCTTCCAGTATTTCTCTTCCTCCAAACACGGTGAGTTGAGTTAATGCCAAGGAGCTAGATTTTGGTCTCACCTGACCACAGCACCTTCTCCCAGTCACTCTCTAAATCATTCAGGTGTTCATTGGCAAACCTCAGGCCTGCACATGTGCCTTCTTAAGCAGGGGGACCTTGCGAGCACTGCAGGATTTTAATCCATTGCGGCATAAAGTGTTACCAAGTGACTGTCGTCCCGGCTGCCTTGAGATCACTGACAAGCTCCTCCCGTGTTGTTCTAGGCTAATTTCTCACTGTTCTCATGATCACTGAAACCCCACAAAGTGAGCTCTTGTGTATGGAGCCCCAGACTGAGGTCAACTGATGTTCATTTTGTATTTCTTAAATTTTGAAACAATTGCACCAGCAGTTTTCTCCTTAATACCAGCTTCTTACTTTCCATTCCAGCCTTGTGCAGGTCTACAGTCTTGTCCCTGACATCCTTTGACAGCTCTTTGGTCTTTTCCATGTTGGAGAGTTTGGAGTCTGAGTGAATGACTGATTCTGTGGACAGGCATCTTTTATACAGGTGACTAGTTAAAACAGGAGTCTAATTCAGGTGAGGAGTTGATTAGGAGTGTCTAACTGGTCTGTGGGAGCCAGAACTCTTAATGGTTGGTGGGGGATCAAATACTTCACTTTCTGAGGTTTTTGAACGTTAATGTGAGCCCCCCTACCCTGTTTGGCCCCCCCCCCCCCCATGGTTAAAAGTTGCGAAATGTCTAAATTGAGCATTTGCGATCCTTTTCTGCGTTACAAAAATTCAGAGCTCAAACGGGCGAGTTTGAACAAGGCACCTGATTGATGTCAGATCGAAAAAAGAAATGCAAATGCAGTTCCACCCCCGTCTCTCTGAACTCAGCGTCTCTGTAAATCACGCCCAGAGAGTTTGGACTGCGAATGCGCTAGGCAATGCGAAATGCGTTTTTTTATTTGCCTGGAGGCACGGCCGAGTGTTTCTAGGCTCGGAAGTGCTTTATCTGAGCCTCTGGACCTTTGAACAGCAGTGGTTTAATTTTATTTTCTGTGGAAATGTGTTTATTTTTCAATGGAACGCTTCAAATCTCTCCCCCGTGCAAAAACAAGGAAATGGATCAGAGGGCACAGCTGACAGCTCTGAGGGGAGAATTTGGCCACGCCCCCACCCTCTACTATTGGCCAGCTCTTTTCTCCTCATTTGCATTCAAGCAACAACGCCCATTGTGACCTGTTCTGAGGGAGAATTTTTGATATAAAATTATAGGCTGTTCATTTCTTTGTCAGTGGGCAAACCTACAAAGCAAGGGATCAAATACTTATTTCCTACACTGTACATCATTTTATAAGCCCAAGCAGAACTTTACCAGGACTCAAATCAAATTCATTCTTCAAATCACATTACATTATTTTTTTCTTTTTTAGTGTGTTCAACAATTCAGTACAGAGGAACATAAAAAGCAAAACATGTATGGGTGAATGCATACAATCTAGAACACATCATGCAATAAGAAAGAACTGTTCAAGGATGTTCAAAATCAAATCCATTTGTGTAAACTTCCTTTTCTATGAATTAACAATCATTATTATCCTTTCAGCTGCATTGCACAGAGAACTGGCTTGCCTTCATTTGAATTTTAAAAGTAATTCTGCGGTTGCATCATTGCTCTGCTCCCACCTCCACCCGCCCAAACACAGCGTGCCCTCTGCCCCAGTGCAGTGGGCTGTGGTAGGACTTTGGCAAACTGACAGAGCTTTACCACTGCGGGTTAAAAATAGCCTTAAGGACATGGCCAGGCAGGAGACCTAAAAGTGGCTCTGGTTTCGCTGGAGGAGGTGTGAGGAGCTGCTCCAGACGGAGGAGGAGGAGGAGAGGCGACAGAGGCAGGAGGGGAGGAGGAAAGGAGGGGAATCTGCCCCGGAAGAAAGGAGTCAGAGGAGGCCGAGCGCCAGACACAGATATAGTGCACCTTTGCATCATTCACATTTAAACAGACTGCCAGATATTAGCTTTAAGGACCAAAAAATAAAGTGCCCATTTTGAGTGGGGGAAAAAAATCAAACTTATGACAGTATTAATACCTTCATATCCCATAGTTTGACATGCTCTGGTGTAGGCATTGCAATAAAACATTGCATAAATATTGTATACATTCTTTTCTTTCTCTTTTGGCGAAATGTGAAAATATAACAGGTCTTTGAGTTTCTTTTTGGCTGTGTCACAGTTCTTCATTCAAAGCTGCAGGTGGAAGCAATACTTTACTGTTGAAATAAACATGAAATGAAATCTTCCATCTATCAATAGCACTGCCGTGACTGAAACTCAAAACTGGGAGTATTTTTCACTGAGCACAACATTCTAAATAAGCAGTTCTCCGGTATCAACTAAGATAATATTTTGCTTTCCAAGTACCTCCAGATCGAAACCCAAACTCAGTGGCCTCAGTACCTTTACTGTCCTTTACTGTCCGCAGTACCCACAACCCACCGGACACACATGTGCAAACTCGTCCCGCAGGAAGTCATACATGTGCCAGGGGTTGAGTGTGGACACTGTCTCTGCGTGTGGACATTGTCTCTGCGTGTGGACATTGTCTCGCCCTTGGCACAAAAAGATCAGGAGCTCTCACATTTCACAGAGTCCAGACTCCCTCCATAAAAGTCTCTGAACACTAGAAATCTACTGCGAAGAACGATGTAACCAAAATGGGACATGGTTTCAGCCACGGGGGGACCTGAGGCTTGGGTTTAAAGGGAGATGACCTAAATGCCTGAACTATGAGCAAAGCGTCTTGTCTGAGTCAGCAGCAGGGCCAGTCTTTCTGTCTGCAATCCCCTCGAGGAACTGTATCCTGTATCACACTGTAATATGACTTTCTTTATAAACTCATAGAATACAACAGGGTTCAGACAATGTTGTAAAAATACTGATACCGTACTGTCTTACAATTATATCATGGCCTGTCACAATAGAAGATAAGATAAGATAAGATAAGATATGCCGTTATTAGTCCCACATTGGGAAAATTCCAGTGTTGCAACGCACAGATCAAGAACAGCAGGAAAATGTAGCGTGCAATAAAACAAGATAATAGATGATAGCTTAAAATAATTTAAAAATAGACCAAAAATAGACTCTCGAGTATAGTTGAATATTGTAGTGTAGATAAAATTGAATGACATGTTAACAGTGTTTGTTGTACAGTCTAACAGCAGCATATACTAAATTACAAGCATCTTTGTGTAGATGTATTGTTTTATTGTAGCAACAGCTAAGACAGCAGACAACATGAAGAAATACCTGTTTTTAGGCACTTTCATATAATTCTTTGGAATATGACAGTAATGATTCACATTAATCTTGTCAAGGCATTTTAAAAGGTAAAAGTAGCATTTTTACAATTCCATTATCACTATAAATATTGTACCATGAAATGCATATTGTGATAATATTGCATGTTCTTTTTAGTGCGGTCAATAATAATTAATAATAATTCATAGCATTTATATAGCGCCTTTCATGACACCCAAAGTGCTTCATTGTTCATTCACTCCACACTTGGTAGTGGTAAGCAACTTTCTGTAGCCACAGCTGCCCTGGGGCAGATTGACGGAAGCGAGGCTGCCAATCTGCCAATCTGGACCCTCCAACCACCTCCAACACACACACACACACTACTTTCATACTCGGCAATGTGGGTGAAGTGTCTTGCCTAAGGACACAATGACTGTTTTTTGCGACTGGCGCCCCACTGTGGCACCTGGAATTCCCACTGGTCTCCCATCCAATTACTAACCAGGCCCTGCTGAGCTTCTGAGATCTGACGAGATCAGGCTTTGACAAGCAGGTATGGCCACTGTCAGCCGATTAAAACATTTATCTAAATACAGGATTTGTAATTAATCTAATTAATCACATTTTAAGAGTGTGTGTGAGAGAGAGAGAGAGACTGAGAGAGAGAGAGAGATTGAGACTGAGTGAGCGAGCGAGCGAACAAACCCACTTTGCGATTCAGTTTGTCAGTTTTCAAGTGTTCGCTTTGCTCATTTGTTCCCCAAATTCTGCGAGCGTGGTTTGGTGGTTTGTTGAAGTGCGCTCACGCTCGCTCTATCACCGGTAACGATGGAACTTGTCCGGACGTGTTTTTTCGTTCAAATGATCCGTCAGGCTGGAGCAGCTTCGGTGATCAGAAAATTCTTTTTGACAAAAGCTCCAAATCACCGTGTTCTTGTTGATAGTCCCGTCTTCGTTCTTTTTATAAATAACCTTGCCATTCAAATGCCCTGGCAGTGATTTGCTCGCCGCACGCCATATTTAAAATGCGCACATTGAATTGCCACTCATAATTAATTGCGTTAATTTTTATAACGCGTTAATTTGCAGTGTAATTAATTAATCTAATTGACGCGTTAAACTGACAGCCCTAATTCTTTCATATCTTTTATCTAAATTACAAACAAGACATTAAAATAACTGAATTGCACTTTCTGAGTACTTTATTGATGAGTAAATATTGCAGTAAACATGCGCCTATGTAACCCTTTCTATCAATCTCTCTATCTATCTATCTCTCTCTCCTTGCCAATACCTGATCTTGTGCAATCTCAGAAGCTTAGCAGAGTTGGATCTACTTAGTACTTGGACGGAGGACTGTGGGGAATATCAGCTGCCACAGTGGGAAGCGCCATTGTGTCCTTTGGCAAGACACTTCAGCCACCTTGCCTATGCATGAATGCGGTGTATGCGTGGGTAATTGGTGATGGTGGGAAGGGCAGAAGGGACAGATTGATATCTTCACTTTACCCCATGACAGCTGTAGCTACAGTAGCACCCCAAGTATGGAGAGAATGAATAATGCAATGTAATGCGCTTTGGGGGTATTGAAAGGCGCTAAATAAATCCAATGCAATTTTACGTTGTGTAATAGTATATTTAAAGTAGCATAGTTTTGTTGCAAAGTGAGAAAGATTTTGAAAAACTACTTTTCAGTTAATGAATAAATACACATCTTATCATCTACAGTATAATGAGTTGCATTTTTCTAGCGACTTCCAAGATACTCTAAATAGCTTTACAATACAGTACTTCTATAGCTACACCTGCCCTGGGGCAAACTGACTGAAATGTGGCTCATGGATTTGATTCATTTTATAGTTTTAACGTTTTTTGGCTTCATGTATATTACGGTTTTTATTTATTGTTTTTATTTAGGATTGATGCTCTTTTACTGTCTTAATTTGTCTGTACAGCACTTTGGAAACTGTCATGTTCATAAAATTTGCTAAATAAATAAAGCTGGATACTAAGAAAATTGTGTGCGATCTTTGTCAGCTGCACCACACGTTGATTACATTTCAAACTATGGGTATTTTTCCATTATTTTGTCTAACATGTAGTGAATACCGATTGGGAACTCTTGCTTGAATGACCTTTACAGACTGTTATTTATACTTCAGGCAGTTTCAGAAATAGAATCAAACAAAAAGCACTAGAATGTAGAGGTGAACAATTTTGGAGGGAAAAAATGTGACTGATTAGATTTGCAATTAATATTACTGATCAAAGGAGAAGTTCAATGGATCGTCCATGGATTCTACCTGGACGACTGAGGGACTTTTCACGCAATTAATATTACTAATACGATTCTATTCAAAGTTCACAATTCAAACGCGAGAAGAAATATCGAGAAGAACTGATAAAAACACAGAAATATGTACAAATAAACCAAAATTCTTGCAACATTTAGAATAAAATATATAACTACCTAAAATAAGTAATAGTTTGGTGCTTCAGTCCATGCTGTTTCTCAGTCTTTTATGTGAATTTTTCTGCTTTTTTATGTGTAAGCAGCCATGTTTGTTTTTCACACAAACGTAACATGCGTCTCTCTGATTGGTTAATCCGCCTGTCAGTCACGCCCACTGAAATTCAAAGCATGTCGCCAGGTCAAAGCTCGCCAGGTAACTAAACTACAGGGTTAGTGTTCCTTATGCAGAATAAGACAGGGTATTTTGGTGTTTGTGGAGAAAATTATGGTACTTAAAGGTCCCATGGCATGAAATTTTCACTTTCTGAGGTTTTTGAACGTTAATGTGAGCTCCCCTACCCTGTTTAGGCCCCCCCCCCATGGCTAAAAGTTTCAAAATGTCTAAACTGAGCATTTGCGGCCCTTTTCTGCGTTACACAAAATCAGTGTTCAAACGGGCGAGTTCGGACAAGGCACCTTTTTGACGTCAGATCGGCAAATGCAGCTCCAGCTCCTCCCTCTGTCTCCGTTCAGCGTCCCTGCATATCCCGCCCATAGAGTTTGGACTGTGAAAGCGCTACGCAATGCGAAATGCATTTTTTTATTTGCCTGGAGGCACGTCCCAGTGTTTCTAGGCTCGGAAGTCCTTTATCTGAGCCTCTGGACCTTTGAACAGCAGTGGTTTAATTTTATTTTATGTGGAAATGTGTTTATTTTTCAATGGAACACTTCAACTCTCTCCCCCCATGCAAAAACAAGGAAATGGATCAGAGAGCGCTCAGAGCAGACAGCGGAGCGTTTAGCCACGCCCCCACCTTCTACTATTGGCCAGCTTTTTTCTCCTCATTTGCATTCAAGCAACAACGCCCATTATAGAGTCTTCTGAGTGAGAAAAATTACTCTTTCTCATCTTATCTGTTTCTCATGCACTGAGTGTTGATTTTGAAGAAGGATTCATTTACAGTATTAGGGAACCATTAAGGAGCCATATAAAAGCATCAAGAAGTACCATGTCATGGGATCTTTAAAAAACTGCAGTCTTTGCAGTTAATTCCATCGATTCAAATTGTGATTTTGATTCAATTGTGATTAATCTTGCCACCTTACCTGATTACACTTTTTTCCCCCACAATGACAAATAATAATAATAATTTTAAAAAAGCTGTAATATTGTGGTTGTTAACAGGACAATCAACAGATATTCTCTGTTTTAGCGTAGTTAGATGCAGCCCCAGAGAACCATGAATCCTTTAAGTCCTCAAAGCTTAAAGTGAGCGTTTATACAATTCTGAGATGTCCCTGTGACTATATTGTCCTTGAAAAATACCTTAAACTATTCCTGCCAATACCATTGACAATAAAGTAATTCATCTATGAGGGTAACTTTTCAACGCTTGCCTCGAGTCTGTTTATAATCCCACTGGCAATGATCTGCTTTATCTGTAACTATTGTATCATTCAGTTCAGTTTTATGTGACAGAAAAAATACATAGGGATAACTATGGACAAACTTTTTTTGTGTGTGTGTGATTTTCTATTTGGAGGTACACATTAGCACTTACATTTTGTTAATTTTATTTTTATTCATCATTTTGTAACATATCTTCTGTAATGGTGTTAAAGGGATATTCCAGGATTTTTGACATGGGGCTCATTTCCGAGTTAGCCGAGATGTGGAGACACTTTTTAGCGAATTTCATACAGTCCTTCCAGCTGCAGAGTTTTCAGTTGCTAGGATAGCGCAAGTCAATGGTAAATGGTAGCCTGATTTTAATCAGGCTTACCCACTCCATAGTGCACCGAAAACAAGTCAATTATAACAGCAGACTGTTGATGTAAATATATGTTGATTGAGTAATTTTTGAAATAAAACTGACAGCGAATAGCAGGAATCATTCCATATCTGAGGGACTAGCTTCACAGCAGCAGTGGAATTTTACTTTACTCTAGTTGGTTGTGAAGTGACCAATCACATAAATAGAGAAGCGAGAAAAGTCGTAGTAGGGAAGACCACAGAGTGAAGAGGTGAATTTTAAAAGAACTACCAGGCAAAATGGTGTTTCAGTGTGCATTTCAAAAATGTACAAATAAAGCCCGCAGGTGGGCACCACGAAGTTTTCACAGCTTTCCAGTGCACGATCGAGAAAGGACTCGACTGTGGCTTGTAGCTGCTGGCTTAGACATCAACACACCGGTGGAGACGCTACATAAACAGAAGATTTGCAGTGATCATTTCGGACCAGACTACTACACCAAATCCCTTGGAAAGCCTAGTCTGACAACCACTGCAGTACCATCTGTCTTTCCAAGCGCAAGATCCCGTGATGAAGAACAGGTTTGTACCTTTTTTACCCAAGCTTGCTCGTGTCGTTATGTTAGCCTGCTGGTCGATTGATGAGGACTGTGCTAGAGCTTTTGCATCACTCTTGTAGTCTACCCGGCCGACAGAAAAGGCATGCACGCTCATAAAGTTGTTGCTAGCCCGTGAACATTCGTCTGTATATTCCGGCTCGTACAGGTACGGTTCAGTGGAGAAAGCAAATTGCTCAGCATTGTCTTCAAAAGCATCAGGGAGACCTCCAAACGTGGCCATGTTTGGATTGTAGAACAGGGCAGGCTACTGTACTCTACGGCTAACAATGACAGCTGAAGGTAAACAAAAAACAGCTGGAAACCTAGCTGCAAGGTGATATCACTCCGCCCATGCCTAGCTTGATCAGGGAAAAAAATGCGCTGTTGCATAAGGACATAAATCCTTTAAAGTACAAGGTTGATTATATTTCTAAAATAAAAAGTTACCATGTCAGATCACAGTAAGTATGCACGTTTTTGGGACAATAAAAACCCATGTTGAGTAAATGCAAGACAGATACATTAAACGCCGTACTGGGACATTTGGAATGAGCGCTCTGGGAACAAATTTGAAGAATAAGAGACTAGTATTTATTTATCCTGAGCATGTTTGAAGTCTCTGTCCGCTCACATTCACGCTGTTTCATTAAAATCAGCTGCAGTGCTTTTGTTCCACTGCCAAACCACTGATGTTGTACCACTGAGCGCCAACTGCCTCCTCCAAACTGGACCAAGGTCATTCCAAAACCTGTGGTCAAACTCAATATGGGACAAGAAGAGACGAAACAAGGGCAGAAGTAACACACTGGGTAAAAAGAGTTGGGGGCATGTAAAGCGTCTGTGTAACTGTGAAAAATATAATGAAATCTACTTAGAGATGCACTGGTCCAACTGTACACAACACTAACCAATGTCATTTGAGTGAGTTTGTATTAAAGAGCTCGTATCATGCTGTTTTCTGATCAGTGTTATAATTTTGTTTCTAATGCTGTCAGGCAATTAAAAAAAATCTAATTAATTACAGGATTGTAATTAATTAATCTAATTAATCACATTTTAATCTCGTGAGAGAGATTGAGAGAGAGAAAGATTGAGAGATTGAGACTGAGAGAGTTTGAGAGAGAGAGACCGAGAGAGAGAGATTGAGAGAGAGATTGAGAGAGACTGAGAGAGAGCGATTGAGAGAGAGAGAGACTGAGAGAGAGATTGAGAGAGAGAGCGATTGACAGAGAGACTGAGAGAGAGAGATTGAGAGAGAGAGATTGACAGAGAGACTGAGAGAGAGAGACTGAGAGAGAGAGATTGACAGAGAGACTGAGAGTGAGAGACTGAGAGAGAGAGATTGACAGAGAGACTGAGAGAGAGGGAGAGAGAGATTGAGAAATTGAGACTGAGAGGGAGAGAGATTTAGATGGAGAGAGAGAGATTGAGAGAGAGAGAGAGAGAGATTGAGAGGGAGATTGAGAGAGAGAGATTGAGAGAGAGATAGAGAGATTGAGAGAAAGAGAGAGAGATTGAGAGGGAGATTGAGAGAGAGAGAGAGAGAGAGATTGAGAGAGAGAGATTGAGAGGGAGATTGAGAGAGAGAGAGATTGAGAGGGAGATTGAGAGAGAGAGAGATTGAGAGAGAGAGAGAGAACCCACTTTGTAATTGAGTTTGTCCGTTTTTCTGTGGTCTCTTTACTCATCAGTTTCCCAAGTTCTGCAGAGTGGTTTGTTGGTGCCAGTGACAGCCCTAGTTGTTTCATGACACATATACCTAGAGTTTCTTGAAACATGAAACATGTGTTTCATTCACACATGTTTAACGCACAAACCCTGCGTATTTAAACCAGGTTCTTTTCTCAGACAGAAAACACTCTGTTCCACTCTGTGATGTCAGTGGTAATGCTCCATACACCTTCAGTAGAATCATCTGGATACTTCCAGTCTTGGAATGAACTAAATGTAAAAGTTATCTGTTCACTTTAAAACCACCAGTCTGTTTGATGGCCCCGAGCTGAGAGCTGGGGGGTACCACCTCCTACAGTGGTCTTGCTCACTTCAACTCCCAGATCGCTTTAGCTAAGGAAGAGCCACCCCACGCAACAAGATAAGAGAGAAAAGCAAATGGTATTTTAGCAATAATGTAGTGGAACATTATAGGCAAAGAAATTACACAGAGACATGCTGATGCTGGACGCTCCTCCCGAAAAGTTGCAAAGTGCACCTCTACATAATTTTGCCTTATTAACAGTCGCTTGCTATTTTTGCTACTTATTTAGAATTTATTATTACCATTTCTATTTTGTCACTTTGTTATTATACTACTAGTATATTGTGATGTTTGCGCTACTGTGTCCAAATCATTTCTCGTGTGGATCAATACAGTTTAAGTCTAAGTGTCTAAGTTAAAAAACAAAACAAACAAAAAAACATTAAAACTGATGACCAAAGAAACAAAGAGGCAGTGTCAGCAGTCACCTCAGTCTCTCTCTCTAAAACCTTCAAATCAGGCTATAAATCTAGGAGTAATAATAGACTCAGACTTGAACTTTAACAGCCACGTCAAATCAATAACATCTGCAGCCTTTTACCATCTAAAAAACATAGCAAAAATCAAAGGTATACTGTCTAAAGCAGACTTGGACTGTAACGTCCTGCTCACTGGCCTCTCCAAACGAGCTGTGAGACAACTGAAGAACATCCAGAATGCTGCATCTCGGGTCCTGACTCGAACCAGGAAGTATGAGCACATAAGTCGTGTGCTCAGGTCTGTGCACTGGCTCCTGTGGCTCAGAGAAAAGACTTTAAAGTGGCTCTGCTTGTGGCTGAGCACCAAAGTACATCTCTGACATGTTAGTGCCATTTGAACCCTCTCACACTCTGAAGACCTCAGGGACCGGCCTCCCGCTGGTGCCCAGAGTCAGGACTAAACACGGGGAGTCAGCGTTTCAGATTCATGCAGCTGAAACCTGGAACAGTCTTCCTGAACATGTGAGACAGAACTCTACTTCGACACTGTTTAAATCCAGGCTCAAAACAGTTCAATTTAGCTGTGCATATGACTGAAAGTGTGTAGAATCCCTCAGTCGTCCAGGTAAAATCCATGGCAAAAGGAGAAATTCAATTTGACAACTGGACAAAAGTTTATTTGGTCAAACGTATTTGACCAATTGAAGTTGACAAATTTAATTTCTCCTTTTGCCATATGACTGAAAGGTTTTCATTCTGCACTCTCCTCTCTCATTTACTATCTCTATCTCTTTTTAATTTTATGATGATTTATGTACGAATTGTGCAGTACAAATAAACTTGCCTTGCGTTACAAAGTTAACACCAGTTCCTAATACTTATATTACAGCATAGAATCTTTAACTGCCTGTTTTAAAATGTTTCAAATGGGTCAGTATCTTAAAACAATAATAACAGCCCAATGAAATGTTACAGTTTAAAATGCCAGAGATAAAAAAAATAAATAAAAATTAGGCTAAGAGCTTTCTGTTTGCTTTCGGTGTGTGCTGTTTTTTGGCTGGAGCGGGAGGCGGGACAAAAGTAGCACAAAAACAGGCTTTATTCTCAAAGGTCATTATTCAGAATTATGCAAGGCACTGTTTACAGATGTTCTCCATCCTCCACAAACTAGAGCAGAGTGAGTCCAAGGAGGCATGTGGGATGTATGCTACTGCAAAGAAAACTGTATTTTTACTATACAATACAATATGAAAAATACTCTTTACTCATATACTATAAGGAGGACTGGGTACCTTTCTTTTCTCTCAGTATTTACAATAGCATGTTTTCAGTACTGGCATCTACTTTTTTCAGTATCTATTCTTTCTTGTATTATCAGTTAACAGCTTAATAATGTTCACAAATTCCAGTGAATTTTATTGGTGGTGACACTGCAGTCACTTATATAATATTTGTGGCACCAGTTCTTGGTTCCATCCTTTTTACCAGTACTACCTTAACCTTCCTTAAAGGGATAGTGTGTTGTTGTTTTTTTTAATTTTTGTGAATCTGTATGGCTTCCCCTTCAACAGTGTTGTGAGATTAACACTGACTTACCCATGACAGTGTGATGTCATGTCGCCATACCGCCGTAAACATCCGCTTACAAGTGAACAGGCTAATAAGCTAATCTGCGCGCAGTGATACGAGTAACCCCAATGTGAATTAGGCTGCTGAATTTTTAGCGGGCAACTGTTTGTGATATATATAAATATATCACTTTTTGGATAAATGTTGTTTTGAGAAGAAAAACAAGCTTTATTAACTGTCCTGGCTAACTTACCGGAACTACGTTCACGAGCTACGGAATCGGAGGAGAACCAGGCTCAGATCACGCTGTCAGGGGTAAATCAGTGTTAATCTGACGACACTGTTGAAGGGGAAGCCATACAGATTCAGATTAAAAAAACACACTATCCCTTTAATATTGCACTAAAACAGTACCAGGCCTGAGATAAACTTGTACTATGAAAAACGAATCAGTTATACTAGGGGGTGGAAATGGTTTAGTGGTTAGACAGTTTGCCCACCAACCCAATTCAGTGGTTCAGTCCCAGTCCCCACTCCTTGGGCAAGATCCTTCACCCACTTTGATTATGTGAATGCGTGTGCATGTGTAGTTGGTGGTGATCGGAGGGCCCGGTGGTACAAATTGTGGTACAAACTTGTATATCACTATATTGTCTATACAACATGTTTAAAGGTCCAATGTTACGCGAAATTGATTCTCGTGAGCCATGTTAGAATGTTGTTATCTCCTCAAAAACACCCCTAGAGTTTTTTTGTTTCAAGCACACATACAGCTCTGGAAAAAAAAATAAGAGACCACTGCATTTTTTTCTGAAATCAGCATCTCTACATGTATTACAGCCATTCCATTCCAGCGTCTGTTGAATTCCAACACAAACACAAAGCTGAGCTACTTCAGTTCTTGCACCAGGAGTGGAATAAAGTCACCCAAGAACAATGTGAAAGACTTGTGGAGAGCATGCCAAGACGCATGAAAGCTGTGATTAAAAATAAGGGTTATTGCACCAAATATTGATTTCTGAACTCTTCTTAAGTGTAAACATTAGTATTATGTTGTTTTAAAGTGAATTTGATCTTGTTTCTTTGCATTGTTTGAGGTCTGAAAACATGTATCTTTTTTGTTATTTTGACCATTTGCCATTTTCTGCAAATAAATGCTCTAAACGATATTTTCTTTATTTGGAATTTAGGGGAAATATTGTCAGTAGTTTATAGACTCAAACAAAAATGTTCCTTTTGCCCCAACACATACGTACCTATAAGTAGTAAAATCAGAAAAACTGATCATTTTGCGGTGGTCTCTTATTATTTTTTTTGCAGAGCTGTATTTGAGTAATCCTGCATTGTCTGTCTACATCTCCAAAGCTCAAAAAGAGAAAACAACATTATAATATATATAATAATAATACTATTATAATATATATTATATACATTGATTAGAAAATTGAGTAATATGGGACCTTTAAAAAATTGTATCATACCTGGACACACTACTGCTGGCCATATTTTTACTTACTATTTTTACTTTATGTTTTACTATGTGTGAGACAGGTCATAGAGACCCACCACTACTAAGCTCGACCGGAGACGTTGCCATGAATACCATTCAGCACATTCAATACAGAGCTAAAATTAGCTGAGATGGCAAAGTTATTGCTTGAGCTTATCTGGCACCCACTGAAAGTACATTAATACAGTGTGTGAGTGTGGAGGTAACGTCATGTGTGCGTGAGAAACAGAGAGAGCAAAAGAGAGAATGAGGAGAGAAAGCAAAAGAGAGAAAGAGAAGAGAGAGCAAACCAGAGAACAAGGAGAGAAAGCAAAAGAGAGAAAAAGGAGAGAGAGCAAAAGAGAGAAAGAGGAGAGAGCAAAAGAGAGAAAGAGGAGCAAGAGAAAGAGATGTGAGAGAGTGTGTGGGTATGTGTGTGAGAGAGAAAGAGAGAAAAAGAGAGTGAGAGCGAGTATGTGTGAGAGAGATTCTTATACAAAGAAAGACATAGAGAGAGCAAGACAGAGAGAGAAAGAGTTAGAGAGAGATACTGAATCTATTTTTCAATATAGTGAAAAAGAAATAAAGAGAGTCCAAGAGAGAGAGTAGTAGATAGAGAGAGTCCAAAAGAGAGAGAGAGAGAGAGAGAGAGAGAGAGAGAGGAAGGGATAGAGAGAGTGCAAAAGAGACAGTGAGAGAGAGAGGGAAAGAGAGAGAGAGAGAGAGAGAGAGAAAAAGGGGAGTGGTATAGAGAGGAAGAAAGGACAGAGAGGGTGCAAAAGAGACAGTGGGAGAGAGAGAGAGAGAGAGAGAGAGAGAGAGAGAGAGAGAGAGAGAAGGGGGGGTGGTATAGAGAGAAAGAAAGGACAGAGAGAGAAAGACACACTATGTTCCGCAGAATCCTCCACGATCCTTTTGCTGCTCGAGGCTTTAAACGAACCTGACAATTCCTGACCACACGTTTTCAACCAATTCACTTTTGACACAATTCATTTAGCAACGATTTGTCTTCTCTTTTTCCATTTGCACAGATGTTCTAACCACATACTTTCTGTATTGAGGGTAACTGGTACAGACACTTTATATGAACTGACAAATACCACACAGGCCTGTCACACTGATCGCTATACACAAAATATTCAATACAGTTTTGGCCACACATTGATGTTCAAGGTTAAAAGAAGTGTAAAGTAACTATAAAGCAAAGAGAAGGATGACACGTACCATCGCATCTGACCAACAATAAAAGCTTTCTTCATTCAAAAAAGCGAATGACTGAACATACAAGTTAAAACCACATATAAAATCCAGTTGTATTAAGTCAAATAAGAGAAGAAATCTGCACTGCTCTCCATTGGTCCCCTATGGTAACATTTATAATCCAAATCCTAATTAATTGTGGGCTGATATTTAGGCTACATTTATTTGATGATGGTCTGAACAGAAGACACAAAAGTGGCGTCGTGTCTTCATTTTTTATTCCGCGTTTAGATGAGCATTTTTGGGAGGAAATCTGCGTGCATACGGTGACACAAAAGTGTGTGGAATTTGATTGGGTATGCATGCCAGGTGGCTAGATGGTGCTGTGATACATTATCACTATGTCCGCATGCATGCGTAGAATCTTCCTTCTTCTCACCTGCGCCGCGAAAAGCAAAACAAAACATGGCTACCTGTAGCAAAAACAATTCATGTGGCCAGACGAAGAATTTCAACTGTTGCTTCAGACCACATTAGACTACAAAGCAACGAAGGCGCAACAAGGTGTGGACTGGGAGTCCTGCCAAACAAAGTACACTGATATATGGACCGATGTGACGTAAACGCGTACGTGATTTGACCAGAGTTTTGCATCTTGAGCAGTGTAGATGCAAAACTATTTAAGTTTTCCACTTTGGAGGGCGATTTCAGTTTTTTGTGTTTTTAAGCCATCAAAACGCCGTCACCGTCTAAACGAAAGGCACTTCTGATAAAATATTTTGTTGTTTTTACCCGTAAGCGTTCTCGTGTAAACAGGCCCTTAGACAGAATCTTACAGCTCACCGTTAGGAGGGTTTTAATAGGACCCAAGAGAGATTGCTAGATTACTCAAACATGCATCGATGACATATAAACCCACTTTAGGCATGTTTTTGGTAAGGGAACATTACAACAAGGCAGAAAATTCCAAGACTTCACTGAGATGTTATTGCTTTGCCTGGAATGTTTCACAGCATGTAATTAAAGTTCCAGGTCAGATCTGTGGAGAGGCAGCCCCACTCACAGTCAGAATACCTGGTTTTCGAGGCATTTGTTGAGGTATAAAACCATCTGTAATTGAATAAATGTAAGGTAGAGCTGTTTAATGTCATACTGTGGAACATAGGCAGAGCAACGACATATCCATAGAAACAACAAGGTGACAGACCCCAAACCAAAAAAGTTACATTGAATCTGGATCACTACCACTGCTATTTGCGCAACAAGGCTTCCTGAAAACGAAATTTCCTGAAAAGCTTAAAATAATTATCTCTAATCTTTTAAGCAGTGTGGGTTAAGTGGTTTACTGCCATTCACTTGACAATCCTTAACTTGGCATTCACGAGCTGCTCTGTCAAACACGGAACAATGGTCTCCAGCTGAAACCAAGCCCCTCCCCCTGTCCGCCGTTACCGTGGGAGCAGCTGGAATGCGATTGGCCAGCCCGCGACCTCCGAAGCACGCACTCGTCACACCAAGAATGTCCCAGTGTTCTACCACCAACGAGCCCCACTGCCCACAGCCAAAACAACACAATAAATCACAAAAGAAGAATACAGGGTCACCGGGGTTAAACTAGGTTAGCGAAGAGAAAAGAGATATTATTGGATTTCTAATAGGCATTACACTGGATATCTTTTGTAAATGTGTTGGGTTTTTTTTACTCAAAATGTGAAGAATTGAGTTGTCCTTAAACACACAACTAAAACAAACAACTAAATCATTAACTCATTGACTGCCGGAGACGTCTTTTTACGTCCCCTCGAATCCAAACGTTGACTGCCGTGACAGATAAAGACCTCAAAGACGTTTTTCATCGGTGGTTGCTAGGATACGACCTGGAGCAGCTTTGAAGGTGTAATTCACACCTCCCAACCTGTAGGTAGCGATCTTGTATCATTATTTGCTGATCAGAGACGCGGAAGAGAGGAAGAGTGTAGCGTGTTTACTGTGTATTGGCGAGAGGAGCAAGATGGCGAGGCGAGGGGAACCCGGAGAATAATTACTGCAGTAAATTCAACTTGGTAAAACATATCTGGGTCCAGTGCTTTAATCAACTCCTTGAAGCTCCTTTCTCAACAGGACTAAATAGTTCCATGTCTAAATGGACAGTAATAGCGTTGGTAATATCGTTCCACCGTTTGCTTTTCTTGTCGTAGGCAGTCCCCGTAGCAAACGCGTCTTTGAGTGACGTCTGAGTGGCGTTTTGTGTCGCGGCGCCAACTTGAACGTTCCCTGCAGACGTGGAAGAGGATGCAGATCTTAGTTTAGTGCATTCTTCATATTCCAGGACGTGTTTGTGACGGAGGTGGTGAAGCAAATTGTTTGTGTTGCCTCTTGCGGCTACAACTTTAGCCCAACAACATTTACAGAATATGTTTGTTTAATCAGCGCCAGATTTTTTTTAAAAGCCGAAGTACTTCCACACAACTGACACAGCTCCTTTTTTCGGTATAAGTTCCTCTGTGGCTAACAACAACATCCATGTTGTAATAATGATCATAAGATGGAACAGAGCTTTGGAGATGTAGACAGACTAATAATAAAGGATTACTGAAGCTTGTGTGAATGAAACAAAACACAACTCCAGAAATGATTTAAGGAGGTAACAACATTCTAACATGACTTAAAGGTCCATTTTGTATAGGACCTTTACAACAACAATAATGAGGACCAATTGTTATTTCAAAATGTAAGAAAATTGAAGATTTGGTGAGTTTTAGGTACCTACAACTCTGAAAAAAAAAAGAGAGATCACTGCAAAATTATCAGTTTTTCTGATTTTACTACTTATAGGTATGTGTTTGGGCAAAAGGAACATTTTTGTTTGAGTCTATAAACTACTGACAACATTTCCTCCAAATTCCAAATAAAATATTACTGTTTAGAGCATTTATTTGCAGAAAATGACAAATTCTTTCACATTGTTCTTGGGTGACTTTATTCCACTCCTGGTGCAAGAACTGAAGTAGCTCAGCTTTGTGTTTGTGTTGGAATTCAACAGACGCTGGAATGGAATGGCTGTAATACATGTAGAGATGCTGATTTCAGAAAAAAAAAGCAGTGGTCTCTTAATTTTTTTCCAGAGCTGTATATGGTTACTTGTTCCGGAAATTTAAACAACAAACTATGATTATAATGGGGGCTACGTGATTTTGAAAAGAAAATCTAATTCCGATTGCGTTTTGATTTTCAGCCAAGAGCGTTAACATTCATGAGCAGATTTAAAGGAACTTTCTGGAAGTGGCACGTCACCTGCAAAGAAAGTTGTCCTGTATTAAGACTATTTTCTGACCTACTGTATGTTATGATGTTGTTTCCTCATCAAAAACACACCCACAGCTGTGTTTTGTTTTATTCACACATGTTTAAACCAGTTCAACCTTGTACTGTACCTTTGAACTAAAGGTTAAAAGTTGTTAATATGACATCACGAGTTGGAACAGAGCATTTTGAGCTTTGGAGATGTAGACAGACTAATAAAAAAGGATTACTCAAACATGTGTGATTGAAATGAAACACAACGGGCATGTTTTTGAGGAAATAAAAGCATTCTGTCATGCCCAAAAGCTCACAAGAATCAATTTCGAGGAATATACAACCTTTAAGTACTGTTCATTTAGCATTCTCTCTGAGGTAACAGAAGATTTCTATCACCTCACATAATAGTCTCTGTCCTGTCTGGTCCATCTTTCCTATGGCCAGTCCATTAAAAGCACAGATAAATGTGAACCTCGAAATGAGCTGAAGTGACTGTGCATCTGCTAGAGCACATCCTCGCACAGTCTGTCAGGGGACTTCATTATCCTAATTCAACAAAGTGGAAGTGAAGGGAGTTTGAACAAGATCCATCAGAGGACAAGAAAACTGTGCCAAGGAGTGAGTGGTGCATATTTTGTACTTAACAGTCTACACATAACGTTTTCTTATGCATCTGCAGGTCTGCTTCTATCCGTCTGAAAAGTTATACATCCATATTGTTATATATGGATTTAGATTTGCTACTCAATAGATTCAAGATTGTTTATTTGTCAGATGCAGGATCAACAGAAGGTCAACAACGCAATGAAATGCTTAGGATCAGAAGAACCCGTTGACTCGAGATAGTCAAGAAGTACTAATAGCATGCAATAAAAATACAAGGGGAAAGTAAACAATATAATAAAAATATGTAATAAATTATAATAAAATACAAAGGTACAGGTAGGATTAAATAAGGTGTAAGTAGAGTATTTCACAGGTGGTAATACTGTTCAAAAGAATTTCGTATTGCACATAGTATAGTATAAGTATTGCACAGGTAACAGTAGCATTTACAGTGAGATAGTGGCATGATACATGATACATTCATATGGAGCAGCAGCAGTAAACATATTATGTAGGGCTGTCAGTTTAACGTGTTAATTAGATTAATTAATTACACTGAAAATTCACGCATTATAAAAATTAATGCAATTAATTATGAGTGGCAATTCAATGTGCGTATTTTAAATTTGCCGTGCGGCGAGAAAATCGCTGCCAGGGCCTTTGAACGGCAAGTTTATTTATAAAAAGAACGAAGACGGGACGATCAATAAGAACACGGTGATTTGGAGCCTTTGTAAAAAAGTATTTGAACTATAAACACATCCAGACAAGTTCCATTGTTACCGGTGATAGAGCGAGCGTGAGCGCACTTCAACAAACCACCAAACCACGCGTGCAGAATTTGGGAAACGAATGAGCAAAGCGACCACTTAAAAAGTGACAAACTCAATCGCAAAGTGGGTTCGTTCGTTCGTTCACTCACAATCTCGCTCTCTCACACTCTTAAAATGCGATTAATTAGATTAATTAATTACGAATCCTGTAATTAATTAGATTAATTTTTTAAATCGCCTGACAGCACTAACATTATGCATTACGAAAAGTAGTTTAGTGCAGTATTATTGAGAGTTCAGTATTATTTAAGTATTAACAAAGTAAAATAACAGGAAAAGGTTAGAAAACTATTGGAGCATTTGTGTTCAATGTGAAATCCGTGTATTATAGCCCCATGTATGTTGAAGTCTATTTTCTGATCTATGTTATAATGTTTTTTCTTCATCACAAACATACCTGGAGTTGTGTTTTGTTTCACACGTTTAACGCACAAACCCTACATATAGGCTGAGTTCTTCTCTCAAACTGAAAACACTCTGTTCCACCTTGTGATGTCATGGTAACACAGGATGTGCTCCACTGATCATTTTAGCCGTGCAATTGCCAATCTCTGCTGAACAAAAGATAAAAGGTAGCTGCTAACTTGAAAACAACTTTTACTGTTTCATGAGATCACAAGGGTAAGGGCATTTTTGAGCTTTGAAGCGTTGGAAGAATTACTCGTGTGTGAATGAAAAACACAACTCCAACTGTTTTTGATGATGTAACAACATTTTAACACGGCTTATGTCATGACTTGTGCTCCCCTCCCTCCTTTCCCCTGTCTGCTGGCGATCAAGTTCCCTCATTATTTAACGCCTGTTCACCACCACCTGCCAGATTCTTTTCATCCGACACACGGTGAACCTCTTGGCTCCTCAACTACCGGGTTTTTGTGATCTGTGTTACCAACTGATTATTTTCTACTTAGCTGCTTTTTCTGCTCTCCAGTGATCCCCGCCTGCTCCAGCTAGATACTCACCCACTCCAGCCTGATATCTACCCGGTCCAGCCTGCATCCTGCTTCTGTAAAATAAATTCACCTTTTCCTTTTTCTATTGGCCTGTGTCCATTTTTTGGGTCCCTCCATTGCAGCTTAAATCTCACAAGAGTCAATTCTGTGTAATGTAGAACCTTTAAATGTTACCCACAGCTGTGAATAAGGCTGGTACTGTAAACCGGGCAAGAATGTTATGATTGCGGAAAAAATAAATGACAATACCATATTTTGTAATTAGAGCAATGTTAGTAGTCATCATGATTTAAACTGGATTATTACATACAGCTTGTGAGAGTTATCAACAAAATCAACTAATATTTGACCTTTCCTGAACATTTTTAGCATGGTTTTTATTTATGATGATCTCGAGTGTCTTTTTTTTATTACCACTGAGAAATAGAAATTGGTATTGGTACTGAATGTCAAGCTTAGAGTCAAAATTGAGTTTGAAATATTAAAGGTCCCATGGCATGAAATTTTCACTTTCTGAGGTTTTTGAACGTTAATGTGAGCTCCCCTACCCTGTTTAGGCCCCCCCCCCATGGTTAAAAGTTGCGAAATGTCTAAACTGAGCATTTGCGATCCTTTTCTGCGTTACAAAAAATCGGAGCTCAAACGGGCGAGTTTGAACAAGGCACCTTATTGACGTCAGATCGAAAAAAGAAATGCAAATGCAGTTCCACCCCCGTCTGTCTGTACTCAGCGTCTCTGTAAATCACGCCCAGAGAGCTTGGACTGCGAATGCGCTAGGCAATGCGAAATGTGTTTTTTTATTTGCCTGGAGGCACGTCCGAGTGTTTCTAGGCTCCGAAGTCCTTTATCTGAGCCTCTGGACCTTTGAACAGCAGTGGTTTAATTTTATTTTCTGTGGAAATGTGTTTATTTTTCAGTGGAACGCTTCAAATCTCTCCCCCCGTGCAAAAACAAGGAAATGGATCAGCTGTGAGCTACAGCGGAGAGCGGAGCGTTTGGCAACGCCCCCACCCTCTACTATTAGCCAGCTCTTTTCTCCTCATTTGCATTCAAGCAACAACACCCATTATAGAGTGTTCAGAGTGAGAAAAATTACTCTTTCTCAGCTTATCTCTGTTTCTCATGCACTGAGTGTTGATTTTGAAGAAGGATTTACAGTATTAGGGAACCATTAAGGAGCCATATAAAAGCATCAAGAAGTACCATGTCATGGGATCTTTAAAGGGACAGTGTGTAAGATTTTTACCTGTTAATTACTGAAATTGAAGATACCCATTCAAAAATACATTGTTTTCCAAGCCTTTTCACTTCCATCATGAAATCAAAGTATTCTTTTGGACTTAGATATAGTCACATAAAAGGGGGATCTTCCCCATATAGAGGCAGCCATTTTGAATACGAGAGCCGCAGAAGGACATTTGGGCTCATCCTTCGCCTCGGCTCCTGCACAGCCGCGCTGCGTATGGCTCCCCCCTTCCCCCCTCCCCTTCCCCTTCTCTCCTTCGGTCCTCTGCTCCCATATGCAGCCAGGAGCGAAGGAGACAAGGGGAAGGGGAGGGGGGAGGGGGAGCATGCTGCCGGATCACACATCGTAATGGATATAACACGTATTTTGGACTAAATTGTTTTACTGGATTTTATTCGCTGGATCCTTATGGACAGATTGAGACCAAGTTTATGATGAAATACAGAGTTTGACCTGTGCAAAGCCTTCAAAGGTAAGCTAAGTAAGCTAAGTTTTGTGCTTTTCTGTATAAAAGCCCCATGTGCTCGGGGAGTGATTGTTTTGCAGGGAAATGAATTGCATAGTCAAAAAGAGGAGACTGTAAGGTTTCATTTGATGTGTAGATTGTCATGAATCATGATCGGGATTGTGTGTTTTCATGCGAAAAGAAAAAAAAAAAGTGAACGGGGGACCGCGGTTTATGTATACAGCGGTGCGCGGTTCGTGCGCGGGCACGCGAGATGACGGCGCTAAGTCGCGCCCGGGTGACCCTCGAGGTCTGCCATAGCCAAAAGAGGAAGTGGAATAGCTAGTAACCACCTATGCGCCACGAATCCTACACACTGTCCCTTTAAGATTATATGGGACATTTGATTACCTCTGGACTCACAGTTGCAGCAAAGAGCACAGTAAATATTATATTAGCCACCTGGGACAGTAAGGCTAATAATAATAATAATAATAATAATAATAATAATAATAATAATAATAATAATAATAATAATAATAATAATAAACAACCAGATTTTATAGAGAGACAGAGGAGCTCATTCTCCAACAGGCTCCTACAGCTCCGTTCAAATAGTGAGAGATACAGGACTACATTCATACTATAATACTCCCTACAACTGTACAACAACTCACCCTTATGTAAAGATAACCCTATGTCCTGTCAATCATCATATCATCTTTGCATCTTTTTTCCTTATGGCTTTTTGTACATAGCTATTTTTATTACTTTTTTCCCTCTATATTTTATTTTTACTTACACATAATATGCAGGCCCGCTGACAGAAATTTGGGTGTCTGGGGCAAGAAGCCACATATTCTGGAACCCTAAAACCCTGGGGCCCAGGAAAAACGGACCCCTTTGTCTCCCTTTCTACTGCCTTGCATATACATTCATATTGCTGTTATTGCTATTTACTTTCTTTCTTTATTTGATTTATTTGACAGGGACCATGTACAGGGGCATTAATCAAAATCAATGAAGAGATGCTTTGTACCAGACTATAGCGCTTCGAGCTAATTTCCATCTGCAGTCCCTGAGACACAACATGACAAAACATTAAACACAGCATAAAACAATGCATTTCATAAAACATTTCACATTTCATCACAGGTACATTTTTCATTAGGTAAAATGGATTCACCTTCCCACCTCCTTCTCAGGTTTGTTTTAATGCTGACAGGTTTGTATTCTTAGGAAATATTGATTGACTCCTACGCTAAATTGTTTGAAGTCTTTGCATGGTTTTAGCTCAGTGGGAAGTTTGTTCCATTTTGAGATCATTTCAACAGAAAATGCAGATTGTCCCAGTGATGTTTTATGTTTGGATATTGTACATTGGCCACTGACTGCTGATCTGGTGGTCCGGACCATTTGGTCAGATGTTAATTGGACAAACTTTTTCAGTGTTGGAGGTGCCACATTATTAATGATCTTGAATAATAATCTAAGATTGGCTGATTTGATCATATATTCAAAACTGAGCATTTTATGTTTCGCTAATATTTGACAGTGATGATAGTGTCACGGTTTCTTATCTAGAATCCTAATAGCTTGTTTATAAAGAGATTCTAAAGGTTTTATCGTGCTTTGATTGGCTTGTGACCAACAGGAGACACCAAACATTAAGTGAGGCACTATCGTTGCATTTAAATAGGTTTTTGCTCCTTGTTTTGTTAAGGAGATTTGTATAGATTTAAAAGTGGACAGATTATACTTTACTGTTTGACGAACCTTTTTGACATGTACTCAGAATGTATTATTACCATTTATATTTATTCTCTTTGTTATAATATATTGTGATGTGGTAAGTAACTTCCCTTGTGGATCAATAAAGTTTGTTTATGTCTAAGTCTATTTTAGCACTCTCATAAATATAAATCTGCAGACTCTTGTGGTCCGTTTTTTTTTGCCCAACACCCAAACAACCTTAATGAAAGAGATGCACCATATGTTGTATTATATCTACCTCCAGCAACACACACACTCACACACACACACCTCAGGACATATTGTAAGTGCTCGGACATTGGCGCAGAATAAAAAGTGTTAAAAAGATGCTGAGGCTGGAGCTGCTGCAGGAGGAGGAACAAGATTGGCAGTGGCAGCTTTTGAAAGGGACAGGAAATGATGTTCAAGAACCCTCCAAGTATGCGAGAAATCTGATTTACTTTGACAAAAGAGGTCCCAGCTTTTCTATGAGCAGCCCAGACCACCCCTTGCATTTGAGTTACACATTTTGTAGATCTGTATTTGTCTGACTACAGATTCAGAGGCAGATTTAGTCTAATTTGAGAAAAAAAGACTTAGCTAAAACTTTTCACAAAACTATTATTACTACATCATATCTATTTTTTCAGTATTTGGTCACATCAAATCCATTAAAGGGTCTGTACACAATTACAGTGGTACCTCACCTTACGAATGACCCAACAAACGAAAATTTCAAGTTACGAAACGCCTTCACGGTAAATTTTGGTCTCTAGATACAAAAGAAAATTAAAGTTACGAAACGCGAAATCTCAAAAATTCAAATAATGCGCACTCAGCCACACACATTATACGCTTTCCTCAGACTGGATTTAAACTTTTCTCACATTTCTCTCTCGTTTAAACACTCAAACTTTCATAGATTTTCAACAAAATGTATTAATAATGAAGTGTGGGGGGAAGGAGGAGGGGGGAGAAGACTGCGCTCTGACACGTGTGATAGCGGCATGTGTGACAGCTGACCCGGCTGCCAGCAGGTCTAGACCTGGACTAAACCAGGACTAAACCTGGACTAGACCAGGTGGATTAAAGCGCCGCGCGTGGGTCTATTTCCTTGTATCGTTTCGAGTCACAGCTGAGGCGAGCCACTGCTCGCATGCAAGAGCTGCGGTCTAGACCTGCTCTCCAGGGCCCCTCCAGGCACGGAGCCCCAGACATCCAGCGACCCAGGGGGACACTGCCAGCCCGCCTTAAGATCTCCCTAAGCAGGCATGGGTCCAGGGATTGTCCCAGTCACCGGCCTGGAGGTCTTGAAAAGGCCGACCTCACGGTTCTATCCAGGCCGCTCTGTGAGCACCTTACGCAGGCAGGTCTAGAGCAGGTCTAGAGCAGCTCTTGCATGCGCCTCAGCTGTGACTCGAAACAAAACCAGGTTTAGTCCAGGCTTAGTCCTGGTTTAGTCCAGGTCTAGACCTGCTGACAGCCCCCGCGCCGGGTCAGCTGTCACACATGCCGCTATCACATACGTGTCAGAGCGCAGTCTTCTCCCCCCTCCTCCTTCCCCCCACACTTCATTATTAATACATTTTGTTGAAAATCTATGAAAGTTTGAGTGTTTAAACGAGAGACAAATGTGAGAAAAGTTTAAATCCAGTCTGAGAAACCAATCAGAACACAATGTTACACTATAAAAAAAAGTTACACTATTTAAAAAAAACTTGGATCGGGGCCTTGGAACGAATCAGGCTTTTTCCATTGAAATAGCTACTCAACTTATGAATTTTTCACGTTACGAAATAACGTGAAAATAACGTGAACGAATTAATTTCGTAAGGTGAGGTACCACTGTATAGTATAATATGTTTTGTAGCCAGTCTGTAATAAAAGAATCTCTTAGGGGCAAAATTCAGTCACTATGCACACTCTGTGTCTCATTATAGAGCACTGGGGTGTTACAAGGGTTGAAACAAATAAAATAAACATGAATTGTTCCAACAATAAAAAATAAACATCATCAAAATACTACTAAAAGTATAATTTTTTATGAAAATCACATAAAAATTTACCTATTATGAATATATGACCCTGATCTATATCAGAACTATTTAAAGGTCCCATGACATGGTACTTCTTGATGCTTTTATATGGCGCCTTAATGGTTCCCTAATACTGTAAATGAATCCTGCTCCAAAATCAAGACTCAGTGCATGAGGAAGACACATGTACACAGTCAGAGTCAGAAAATCTCTCTCTGAACAACTCATTATGGGCATTGTTGCTTGAATGCAAATGAGAAGGACAGAGATAGGTTAGAGGAGCAGGAGGGGGGGGGGGGGCAAATGTGCCGCTGGTTCCTTGTTTTAGTGGTGCACTGTGTGCTGGCCCCACTTCCGTGTGTATAAGCGCGAAGGAAGAAAGGAGAGGCGTTTCAATGAAAAAAACACATTTTCACAGAAAATAAAATTAAACCACTGCTGTTTCAGAGGTCCAGAGGCTCAGATAAAGGACTTCCGAGCCTAGAAACACTCACATGTGCCTCCAGGCAAATAAAAAAACGCATTTCGCATTGCGTAGCTCATTCGCGGTCCAAACTCTCTGGGCGTGATTTACAGAGACGGTGGGTAGACATCCAGACGGGGGGTGGAGCTGCATTTTTCAATGTGACGTAACATAGTTGCCTTGTTCAGAATCGCCCGTTTGAGCTGTGTTTTTTTCAAACGCAGAAAAGGACCGCAAATGCTCAGTTTAGACATTTCGCAACTTTTAGCCATGGGGGGGGGCTAAACAGGGTAGGGGAGCTCACATTAACGTTCAAAAACCTCAGAAAGTGAAAATTTCATGCCATGGGACCCTTAAGATAAGATAAGATAAGATTTATTGATCTCACACAGATGAAATTCACTTGCCACATTAGCTCCAGGCAGTTTAGTGCAAAAGAAAGTTGGAACAAAAAAAATTAAAAGACCTCATAGCAATATTAGACAAAGCTACTACTACTACAAATGACAAAACTACTAAAACTACTGCTAATTTTTATCAGAAATTATACTGCATTTCCCTATTGATATGTTTCTGGACATCACCGGTTTTTGAAATGGAAAGTTTTTGAAATCCCTGCATGTTGCTTTCTTAAACTTTCAAAATCAGTATTGTATATCAAACTATGACAACTATAGGAATGTGTTAAAAAAGAAAGATAAAGTTAATGTTAAAAAAGACTAAATTAAAATTTTTGGATTAGTGTTAATACTTGCATACTTGTTATACACATAACCAAGAGGCAAATTGCAATTGGAAATTCTTGTGTCATAATTTCAAATATTTCATCACACACTAGAATTTCTAACAGTATAATTCTCTTCTTACTGATGTGCTTCCTGTCTGAGCCCCTGCCAGTCTCTTGCATGTGTACATAAAGTGTGCATATTCAGCATAATGCACAGGCTGCTCCAATGGATTCTGAGCTGGTATAAAGTCAGCACAGCATAAGGGAGGGGCCCCTGTATAAACTACCACCCACAGGACACCCCCAGGACACTGTCGACAGAAGACATGTTATTATGGCAGTTAATCCACGTCAGGGTCAGTCCATATGATGTCCTCATGGGCCAATAGCTTTGAGAGGAATGCAACAAAACTGTCTGGATAAGAGGGTACACAACAGACTAAACATCACATACGAGTAAGAATGTGACGTGCCAACTAATATCACACAGGGCAGTCAATGTCATGGATCTGTCAAATCACTTTTCCGTGGCTTTAAAGCTCAAATTTACCTAAAATACCGATAATTTGGCCATTTAATACATGTTCATAATCAGTGATGGGAATAATGGCGTTAAAATAAACTTTTTTCAGTAACGGGTAATCTACCTAATTACTTTTTCTATCCTTGCCACGCCATTACCATACCAACACACTGTTACTGCAAATGTGTGTGTGTGTGTTTTTTCCCCTTTGGTGAGGGAAGAGAGGCGAGATAAGTAATGATGATTGGCTAAGGTAGAGTAAGATTTCATGTTAAGCCCTCCAGAGACGTCAGCTGGGCGGTTGTTTACACACAAACCCAGCACACAGCAGCACACACAAACTATCAGAGATGACGAGTCCAGAGTCACAGGGAAAGACGGCATTTTTGAGGTGAAAATACAGGCACTACTTTAACCTCATCGAGGTAAAAGGTTAAAATGTACATGTTGAGCAAAGAATTTGTCCACGTCCGGTGTAAGCAATTCCAATTTAATGAAGCACCTCTCGATGACGCACGTTTCTACTACCGATAATCTAGTGGCCAAAAACAACAAAGACACGGACACAAGCAGACACAAAGAAGGACATGGAGCCACGCCGTCCAAGCAGCAAAAGCTGGAGTTTCTGCTCCGGCTCTACAAAAACCTGTGGCACAGACAGAACTTCATGAATTGATAGGCAGGTATGTAACGCAATAGTGACTTTCCCTGGTTACTAACTCAGTTACTTTTTAGGAAAAGTAAGTAGTAACTATACAGTAGCTAATTACTTTTTCAAAGTAACGTGCCCTACACTGTTCATAATACATGGCATTTGTATTTGCTGTATTGTGGTAAGTCACAATATAATATATAACAATATAACAATCTAATCACTGACCTTGTAATTCTCCTACCATTAAAAATTATTTCCCATATTGAACATTTACAAGAGCATTCAAATTATCTCTTTAGATTGGTGGTTAGAATATCTCAATTTTTTTTTTAAGTGGTTAAAAATATAGGCATACAAAACATATATAGGCAGGAACTCATCTACTACATATACTGTAGGTTCAAACTAGATACAAATGGACATCGTCATTTTTACTTTTGTCTTACAGTTTATGAAAAGTAACTATTTATTCTCAACAAATCTGAAGAGCGAACAAACCAATGTACATGCAAATACACATGTTAAATTATAACCATAGACACCAATGTAGCTGTCAGGCTTTATTATAATTACTGTCAAAGAGGTTAGAGTTAAAGTTATAATTAAACTGAGCACCCTACACTTCACACTATTTTATAAAAGAAAGATGTGACAATTAAAGACCAATTATACATTCTACAAAAACTGTTAGTTGTCTATAGTATTTGCAGTAACATGAAGCGTGGGGGGTCTACATGTATCTCTATGGTGGAACATTGAGTGCTGGATCAGGATGATTTGGTTTTTTCACACTTGCTCGGCGGGTGGTCTGTCGTCCAATCCGAGTGCACATGCATGTCGCGCAATCAGATTCAGGTCAGCGACCTGGCCGGCTCCGCAATGCTATGTGGCGCTGTAGTCCAACTACTTCCGGGTGATGACTGCTCAATATAAACACAACACAGCTATCTGGCGGTATACTGCGATGGCTTTTCGAGGAGTTTGACGGAGCGGCATTGGCGTACTTGTTGTGCATTCTGCAGAGTTTGGTTGTTCGTATGAACGACAAAACAGCGTTTTTGGTTTCTTTAATACGACACGAACCGTGTCGTCGGCGTTTGATACTACAAGCAATCAAGGACAACGAAAATTATGAGGATTGGGACCTATATCGCACATGTTTTAATCATGTTCTGCCTTGTTGTTTTTTGTTGCTTGCATCTTTTGTGCCACAAATAAAGGCATTAAATTTGTAGCTATGGGTTTATCGTTCATTTATGTAAGGTCTGGGGTAGTGAAATTACAACTTAAGTAAATTTCCACACTGATTTTTAATATTTACAAGTTATACAACAGTTTAAAAAAACAACAACACACTCTTCTGATACTATAAGGTCACAATAGATAACTCAAAATGTTTGTAAAAGTGCCCTGTGCGTCATTTCAAAAGTTTAAAACTCCGTGCACAGCTTCCAGGTGCTGGTAACAACAGGAACATTGAATAATTCCAGAAAAGACTAAATTTACCGCACACTCGCACGCGCACGCGCACGCACACACACACTTTATTGTGCTAAGAGCAAACAACGCGTTTCGATTTTACCTGGCGAAATGCGTTGTTCGCGCTAAGCCCAATAAAGGAATAAGTAAAGTCAAGCGAGTGTGCGGTAAACTCCTTCTTTTCTGGAATTGCCCTGTGCGTTACGTTCATAGTCCAGATATGGTGGAAGATGGGGCTTGTTGGTGCCCTGAAGGACCGCTGTCCTGAGTCATCGTAATGCACTCTCCCGGTGTTCTTCTTGGCTGTAGCGGGCGCTGCCCTGGGGTTTTTCCATTTGATTTTGATTTGCTCAGGCGTCCGAACAAAACCTGCCTGCTCCATCTTCAACGCTATCTTCTGATAAAGACTAGCGTTTCTTGTGCGCCGTCTGTCCATAAAGTTTTAAATGTTTATCTCTCGCACCTGGTGCAGCATGAACTCTTAGTCTGTCCAGTAGTGCGTGCTTGTTGCTTTCTTCGCAGCCATGTTTTCGTCTGAAACAACAATTGGTACTTGGTACTGAGAGGCACCCCCTACCACTCTTACAACTTCCGGGTGAAATTCCTGAAACTTCTGGTGCCCATGCGCAGTATGCTAATCCGATCCGAAATTGTTCACATGACGACGCCAAGTGGTTTGCTATCGGCCTAGGCCAGGGGTTCCTGGGGGATGGGGCAAACCAATCCCAATCCAAACCAATCCCTGTGCACATGCAGCCGTTACGACCCCAATCACTTTGCAATCGGTTTGGAGTTTTCCATGTGCACGCAGTCATAGTGTGGAGCGCAAATTAGCAAACACACACTACCAAATAGGTTTAATAAGCTCATCTGAAAACTTTTTAAACAACACATTTCCAAGAGCCTGTCCTGTAATCAATACAAGTGTCGATGGCGATTGTAAGTGTTTGATTTTCAATGCTAGCTAGCGTTTTGATATGCATATTTGAATAATCCTGTATTGTCTGCCATTTGAGGCTTGTGTGCTCTGAAAATCTGTTTTCACCTACCCCGTATCCCCGCCCTCTACTCTGTATTTACTTGCCATTATTTTAAAAAGTCAGACTCCATGTCATTTACATTTCCTACATACCATACAGCCATTTTTTCAACAACAGAAAAAAACGCACAAATGAATATGTTGTGCATGTTACACTTCCTTTTCAATCAAAGTGTCCTGTTTACATGTCATATTCAAATCACTTCACAAATGTATGCACAAATCTATCATGCAGCACTTTATAAGCTATTCCCTGGGAGGTCCCCGAAGCTTCAAACTTGATATTTCCTTTCTATATGACAGTAAACAGTACTCATGTTTCACTGAGTACTTTTACATACTATAAGAAATGTGACTTTTTTTTTCAAGGATATGAGCAAAACCTAGAATCAATTTACACATCTCCAGCTGAGTACAGAAGACGCAAAAGTCATTTAAAGTTCCATAAACTGTGAGTCCCACCATCTCCACATTTAGCCTCCCTTAGGATTCATATGGGTAAATATAGTTTTAATATCTCTTCATATGCTTGCAAAACCACACTGTAATAAAGAATGGACAAAAACAGATACTAAGGCTGGGTCCCATTTCTCTGTCTTACCCCTTCGTCTTACCCCTACCCCTTGGTTTTGCGCGTTCATGTGAGGGAAAAGGGGTGTCCCGATTCTAATTTTGATCAAGGGCTAGAGGGCTACATACCCCTTGAAACGAAGTAAGCTCTCGACCAGACTTGAAATGAAGGGGTACACCTACAAGCTCAGGCAGGTTTTGGGATCAGGATGGCAGCGTCATCGACCAGCCAAGGAGTCTCATAAATGTATTTTCAGCAGTTGTAATTATCGAATAACAGTTTAGCATGGTTTACAATTATGACGCTTATGTTCTACGTTACTTTTAGTGAACTGTTGTTGTGGTGTCTGTTTAGCCGACGTTATCGTTTTCATCGAACTTTCGTGTAGAAACAAGTTTGTTTTTTCTCAAGCTGAGGTACCCGATAATCCTTGACACGGCAAGGGATGATGAGGCAAACGGTAATCAAGTGGTGTCCCATTTCTTCTGGGAACATTCGTACCCCGAGCCCTCTTAGCTCGGTATCGAGGGGCAAGACAAAGATGTACTGTAGATAAAGGGGTATGGGAAGGGGTAAAACAGAGTAATGGGACGCAGCCTAAAACTAGAATCGATACATATAACACCACATGGTAATATAAGAGAAAGTACTACAATTTAACGTTGGCATTCTACTGTCTAAAGGAAATGTTAAGAAAGTGTTTTGTTTTTTAAATCATGGCAGTATTAGAATCAGTATTTTGTATTGAGTCTATTCCACAGTATCAAAATAAAGTTTGAAAGTTTAGTATCGTTCATCCATCCATCCAGCCATTTTCTTCCGTTTATCCGGGGCTGGGTCGCGGGGGCAACAGTCTAAGCATGGACGCCCAGACTTCCTTCACTCCGGACACTTCCTGCAGCTCCTCCGGGGGGAGCCCAAGGTGTTCCCAGGCCAGCCGGGAGACATAGCATGTCCGGGGTCTTCCCCGGGGCCTCCTCCCAGTGGGACATGCCCGGAACACCTCCCGAGGGAGGCGTCCAGGAGGCATCCAGAACAGATGCCCGAGCCACTTCAGCTGGCTCCTCTCGATGTGGAGAATTAGAGACACAAATTATGGGTACACTATGCAACTTTTTAGCCAGGGCTCCGTCACTTTCTTGTTTCTATGGATATGTCATTGCTCTGCCTTGAATGTTCCACATTATGACATTAAACAGATCTACATTACATGACATTCTTACATTCTGACTGTGAGCGGGGTTCTCTCTCCACAGATCTGACCTGTAACTTGGTCTGTTTTGGTCTCCATGATGATAGAAAGGTTTAATGCCATACTGTGAAACATTCCAGACAAAGCAATAACATAGAGAAAAGCATTTGACGGACCCTCCACCAGAAAAGTTACACAATGCACCTGTAACTTAGCACAAAAACACTAGAATATATGTTTTTGAATGAATAAATTTTATATTTTATTACTTATTTTACTATTTTTATTATCTTTTTTTATTTTTATAATTATGTCTCATTTGACACTGGTCTCTTCCTCTTTTTTGCTATTCCATCTATTTTTTGTCACCCTCTGTTATATATTATATTTGATGAGTGAGTTCCTGTACCCAAATAATTTCCCTTGTGGATCAATAAAGTTTGTCTAAGTCTAAATCTAGAATATAGCGAGAAAGAATTGAGGAAAAACAAGTCAAATCCAATTCACAAAGCATTACTCACCAAGACTGAATGAGTACAACATGATTAATAATACAGACTGCTATTATCAGATTCAAATCTATAATTAAAAACATCATTATAATTTTAAGACACAAGCAAAACAAAACACAAAAACTTTGGGAGTTAATGAAACCAGAAAACATGGCTTAGCGAATAATGATGCTATAAATCAAGTTTAGTTTTGACATACCAGATAATGATAATATTTATTTAAACAAAGGTGGGTAGCAGCTTGACAGTGCTGACGGGGCATCAGGAAAACACACTTACAGTAGTTTTCATGATACCTCAGACACTATAAGACTAAGGCTATGTTCAGACTGCAGGGCTTAAAGCTCAATTCGGATTTTTTTGTGAAATCCGATTTTTTTGCGACGTCGTTCACGTTTCCAAATAAATGCAGCTTGTATGTGATCTCCAGTGTGAACTTTAAATGCTCCAAAAGTGTCCCGCACGCGCCTTGGAGGACACAACGAGGTCACATGCAGTGAGCATGCTCAGTGTTTACGGAAGTCACCTAAACATGGACACTAGCATTGAGCGCCTGGAGATTTTAAAGATTTTGCTGTTGTACCAGAGCCAGAACATGTACAACTTATTTGTTTCAGGGAGGAGATTGAGAAGGTGAAGAACAAGATTTTTGGCCATGGCGTTTTGAGGGTTCCTCTTCAGTAACGCAGCTATCCAGCAATTCTATCGGCTCAACGCTGGGCTTGTCTTCTAAAATACGGTCCACTTCTGTTCAATTTCCGCCTACTTCAGTGGAGAATAGTGACATTTGTCGCTTGTTGATGGCGTGTAGGTCAGATGAATGCAACCTGGCCGTTCAGACTGAAGTCGCATGTCAAAAGATCGGATATGTATCGGTTTTAGGACCACATATCCAAGTGGCCTGGGTCGCATTTGAAAAAATCGGATCTGTGTAGTTCAGACTGTCATTAAAAGATCAGATACAGGTCACATAGAGGCAAAAAAAAATCAGATCTGGGTCACTTCAGGCTGCAGTCTGAACGTAGTCTTAGACCTGTTTCATTGTGGCTATTGGGAAATATAAGAACACTATGTATTATGTCATTTAATATGTTCCACAGTATGACATTAAACCTATCTGTCTTATCTCATCAGTATTTCCTTTGCCAAAAACGTACCTGGAGTTGTGTTTTGTTTCATTCACACAAGTTTAACACACAAATCCTGCATATTTAGGCTGAGTTCTTTTCTCAAACAGAAAACACTCTGTTCCACCTTCTGATGTCATGCGGCAATACAGGAAATAAAAACTTCATGCACCTTCCCTAGAGTCATTTGGATATTTTCAGCCCTGGAACTGCCAGTCTTTATTGAACAAAAGGTAAAGGGAACTTGAACTGCTACTTCATGACATCACACGGTGGAACAGAACATTTTGAGATGTAAACAGACTACCGTATTTTTCTGGATTATAAGTCGCACCAGCCATAAAATGCATAATAAAGAAGGAAAAAAAATATATAAGTCGCACTGGAGTATAAGTTGCATTTTTTGGGGAAATTTATTTGATAAAATCCAACACTAAGAAGAGACATGTCATCTTGAAAGGCAATTTAAAATAAAAATAGAATAGAGAACAACAGGCTGCATAAGTGTATGGTATGCTAACGTTACATGATGCATAAACAATGAACTGAGAACGTGCCCGGTATGTTAACGTAACATATTAAGAGTTATTCAGATAGCTATAGCATAAAGAACATGCTAACAAGTTTACCAAACCATCAGTGTCACTCCATATCACTAAATCCAATGAAATCTTCAATCCAAAGGCCTAGAGCACCCTCTTGCAGTGTAGTGTGACAATAACATGTGAAATGATATCATAATGTGTTAATAATTTCACGCATAAGTCGCTCCAGAGTATAAGTCGCACCCCAGGCCAAACTATTAAAGGTCCCATGGCATGAAATTTTCACTTTCTGAGGTTTTTGAACGTTAATGTGAGCTCCCCTACCCTGTTTAGCCCCCCCCGGCTAAAAGTTGCGAAATGTCTAAACTGAGCATTTGCGGTCCTTTTCTGCGTTAAACAAAACCAGTGTTGAAACTGGCGAGTTTGGACAAGGCACCTTATTGACGTCAGATCGGCAAATGCAGCTCCAGCCCCTCCCTCTGTCTCCGCTCAGCGTCCCTGTATATCCCGCCCATAGAGTTTGGACTGTGAATGCGCTACGCAATGCGAAATGCGTTTTTTTATTTGCCTGGAGGCACGTCCTAGTGTTTCTAGGCTCGCAAGTCCCTTACCCGACCCTCTGGACCTCTGAAATACCAGTGGTTTAATTTTATTTTCTGTGTAAATATGCTTTTTTTCATTGCAAAGTCTCCCATCTGTCTTCCTGTGTTAAACACGGAAGCGAGCAGACAGCAGTGCAGAGCTGCGCTTCCAGCGGGGGACTCCCCCCCCCCCACCCCCCCGCTCCTTAGCCAATCTCTCTGTCCTTCTCATTTGCATTGAAGCAGCAACACCCAGAATAAAGCATTTTAGACACATATCTACCCTCATGAAGACTGTCAGTCATTTCTCATGCACTGAGTGTTGATTTTGAAGAAGGATTCATTTACAGTATTAGGGAACCATTAAGGCGCCATATAAAAGCATCAAGAAGTACCATGTCATGGGACCTTTAAAAAAAACTGCGACTTATAATCCGAAAAATACAGTAATAATGAAGAATTACTCAAACATGTGTGAATGAAACAAAACACAACTCCAGGTTTCTTTGATGAGGAAGTTGCATTTGCAGTCCGCCACGGGCTTATTATCTTGTTGCTTTGCCTAGAAAGTTCCATTGTTTGGTATTAGGCTTTTCCATCTTGATATTTTTTATTGCTAAACCTGGATCACCTCTCCACGTATCTAACCTGTAACTTGGCTAAATGACGTCACCTGTTTATTTCCATGGAGATAGATAACGTTAATACGGTATTGTGGAAGATTGTACCACCAGAACCGAAACACAGTGAACTTCTAATTGTGTCTATTCAGTTGCATAACCCGCTCAGATCATGATTGGTGAAACAGATTAAAAAAAAAAAAAACATGCCAGATTTCACACTGATCCTAACTAAAAGAGACTGAAAATGAAGGAGTGACAGAGGAGCTTTCACATCTAAGCCCACTTAATCCCGGTGTGTGCAGTGAGCCATAGGAAAAGGATAGAAAAGGATGTCCTGAAATGCTATGGCCCAAAAAGTAGCTACTCTTCCGTCTGTGATACCCACTCTACTCCAATTCTCTTCTTACATCAAAAGAAATCCTGTCTAAATGTAGGCCGCTATCCTTGTAGTGATCATTAGTCTATAATAACCAAGCTGTATTTGCAGTGAAAATTATTTATAGTGAAACAGACAATAAAGGACATAGAGTACAAACAACAAAGGCATGAGGAGGCTGGTGTAGCAGAATTACTTCTACAGGAAAGATTAATTACATGAATATTAATATGTGCACATTGTTAGTGTTTCATTGAACTATATTTTGTCTTTCTGCACTGTTTATTGGCATTAAAAAGATAGGTGTAAAAATGAAAAATCGAAAATCAGATATGAATTGATATTAAAAGTTTTATCGAGACAAGATACCCATTTGAACAGGTATCGATACTAAAAAATTCACAGGACAGAAATGAACCTTTTCTGAATAGCTTTAGAATGATCTTGAGCTTTATCAGAACAAGTATAAGATCACATAGGCTACGTTCAGACTGCAGCCTGAAGTGACCCAAATCTGATTTTTTCGCCCCTACGTGACCTGTATCTGGTCTTTTAATGACAGTCTGAACGATACAGATTACATTTTTTTCAAATGTGACCCAGGCCACTTGGATATGTGGTCCTAAAACCGATACATATCCGATCTTTTGACATGCGACTTCAGTCTGAACGACCAGGTCGCATTCCCCTGACCTACACGCCATCAACAAGCGACAAATGTCACTATTCTCCACTGAATTAGGCGGAAATTGAACAGAAGTGGACTGTATTTTAGAAGACAAGCCCAACGTTGAGCCAATAGAATTGCTGGATAGCTGCGTTAATGAAGAAGAACCCACAAAATGCCATGGCCAAAAACCTTGCCCTGGACTTTCTCAATCGCCTCCATGAAACAAATATGTACGAGTTGTACATGTTCTGGCTCTGGTATGACAGCAACTTTAAAATCTCCAGCTCAATGCTAGTGTCCATGTTTAGCCTACTTCCATAAACACTGAGCACGCTCTCTGTGTGTGACGTCATTGTGTCCTCCAGGGTGTATGTGGGACACTTTTGGGGCGTTTAAAGTTCACACTGGAGATCACATACAAGTCACATTTAATTGGAAATGTGACTGACCTGGCAACAAAAACAGATTTCACAAAAAAATCCAAATTGAGCTTTAAGACCTGCAGTCTGAATGTAGCCTTAGACGAGTATACGCCTACGAACCTACCTGGACGACAGTGGAATTACACAGATACAAACGCCACATGGTAATATAAAGGAAAATACTATGATTTAATGTTAAAAATCACATTCAATTGTCCAAAGAAATAATGTTTTTAATTATCAAAGTGGTATCAAAATCGGTATTGAGTATCAAGTCTATTCCTTAGTATGAAAATAGATTTTAAAAATTTTAGTACGACACTAAAAATGCAAATAATGTTATGCTATTTACTGCACTGCATTTTGACAAGTTATATTAAATCTGCACTGTCCAGGTTACAATATGATAAACAAACAAACAAAAAAAAGTTTTATATATACCTACACTTTTCTTTAATGGTGCATTGAAATAACTTTTTCAATTTGGAGAAGCTTTTAATGAAAAGTTGGAATATTATGACAAGCCACTAACATTTTACAATAAAGGTCCAAATGCAAATTAACCTACCGGTACTTAAATGCAGGCAATAGAAACACAACTTGAGATATGTCCCATAGCAACTGGACACACATTTTGAATGAGTGAAGAAGTTTTACCACTCAGGAGCTTCTTCGGTTCTGACAGAGTTCTGGTATAAGTTACTGCCTTAAAGGCAAAACTGATTAACTGAAAAAAAATGCTGTTCCCTCATCAATAGCTTTATGTTATTGATGAGCATTACAGTAGTAGTAGTAGTAGTAGCAGTAGTAGTAGTAGTAGCAGTTGTAGCAGTAGTAGTAGTAGCAGTAGTAGTAGTAATAGCAGTACTAGTAGTAGTAGCAGCAGCAGCAGTAGTAGTAGTAGTAGTAGTAGTAGTAGTAGTAGCAGCAGCAGCAGCAGCAGCAGCAGCAGTAGCAGCAGTAGTAGTAGCAGCAGCAGCAGCAGCAGCAGCAGCAGCAGCAGCAGCAGCAGCAGCAGCAGCAGTAGTAGTAGTAGTAGCAGCAGCAGCAGTAGCAGTAGCAGCAGCAGCAGCAGCAGCAGCAGTAGTAGTAGTAGCAGTAGTAGTAGCAGCAGTAGCAGCAGCAGCAGCAGCAGCAGCAGCAGCAGCAGTAGTAGTAGTAGTAGTAGTAGTAGTAGCAGCAGCAGTAGTAGTGGTAGTGGTAGTAGTAGTAGTAGTAGTAGCAGCAGCAGCAGTAGTAGTAGTAGTAGTAGTAGCAGCAGCAGCAGCAGCAGCAGCAGCAGCAGCAGCAGTAGTAGTAGTAGTAGTAGCAGCAGCAGCAGCAGCAGCAGCAGTAGTAGTAGTAGTAGTAGCAGTAGTAGTAGTAGTAGTAGTAGTAGTAGTTGTAGCAGTAGTAGCAGCAGTAACAGCAGCATTACAGCATTAAAACCTTAAAAAGTCAGTTTAGACAAAATAGGGTTTTTCTCTTATTTCTATTAAAAAATACCAGATCAAATGTCCCTGAAAGCCCTTTTCCTCTTTGCTGTTCTGCTCTGTGCTCTGAGATTGGACCCGCTCTCAGGCCTGGGTTACTGGGGAAACAGTTTTACCATTCAACCATCTCTGCCCTCCAGCAGCTCCCTCACCCGTCACATACACAGACACTGCCATGGTTTCCTTTAGAGCCACTTCTGGACTATTTGACAGACTTATGTGCCATTTGGTATTAAGAAATACCAAAGTAGGACCAGTTAGTCTGGATAAACAGGGATGTAAAAACATTAGCAGGGAGACAACCAGATACTGAACCCTCCTACAGAAAAGTTACATCTTTAACTGCAAGTATTTTTACCCACAGGTCAATACAGCGTTATCATAATGGTCACTTCTGCCTATAAGACAACTACAGAAGCCGACAGAGGCCATGTTCGTAATGATTATTTTCCACCTTAATCATGAGAAAATTAACTCGAGATCTCAAGAAAACAACATAATTAATTTGTGATCTCGAGAAAACAAAAAGTGATTCCGTGATCTTGAGAAAACAACAAAGCCGGACCAGTCTTCTGCGGAGGTGCCGCGGACTAATCTTGAAATTAACCCGAATTAAAAGACGTAATGCAATCTCCCTCTGTGTCAACCCCTGATCAAAATATTGCCCTATCAGCTGATTGATTATTATTCCAGACATTCTAATGACCAAAAACGCGTCTATTCAGAATGAGGAAATAGCCCCGAAGTCAGACTGTCACAACGTGGCAGTAGACGTTTCAGTTGTTTCAGATCACGGAATAATCAGTCAATCAATCAAACATTATTTATAAAGTGCTTTTCATACAAAAAATATAACACAAATTGTAATTATAATTGTTTCATTTTCTCAAGATCTCGAAATAACTGTTTTGTTTTCTCGAGATCATAAATTAATTGTGCTGTTTTCTCGAGATCTTGAATTAATTATCTCGTTATCTTTGGACAACAAGGAAGAAAAAATATTGCTTATGAATATGGCCTCTGTCGACTTCCATAGATAACAACTAAACAATGCATAAAGGAAAAAATATACATTAAAAGGTCCTATATTAAACAAAAGTGGGTTTTGTGAGCTCTAAGTCCTGTTATAATGTTGTTTCATGTTTTGAGTAATCCTTTATTAAACAAATAAAACACAACTCCGAGTATGTTTTGATGAGGGAAGAATATTATAACAGATCAGAAAATAGCGTAATATGGGCCCTTAAACTCCATTTGAAGAAGTATTCCCCTGAATCTCACTCTACAAATAAAACATTGTATCTCTATAAATCAACGCCTTCGCAAACAAACAAAACAGCAACACTGTAGATTTGCCCCTGATGCTCTTACGCTGTTTTCTAGTCCCAACTTGTATCAAAATGGTGATAAATAATGATTGTCTTGAGAGTGTGAGATAGAAATAAATGACTACTTCAAACCCAGCTGGCTCCTTTACTTCTTTGACATTTAAAGCCGGCTTTTGTGTACAGGCCCATGAACTCCATATGTGTCTGTTTGTATAGAGTACGGAAATGGGACGGGCGTAAGTGCGTTGCCGAGGTGTTTGAATAGACCGTTATAATAAATGCACATGGGGTCTCTTTTACAATCAGGTTTATAAATAGCTTAGGTAGGTCTAGTCCACATGGTTCTACAGCTCTGGAAAAAAAATCTGTTTTTCTGATTTTACTACTTATAGGTATGTGTTTGGGCAAAAGGAACATTTTTGTTTGAGTCTATAAACTACTGACAACATTTCCCCCAAATTCCAAATAAAAATATTATCGTTTAGAGCATTTATTTGCAGAAAATGACAAATGGTCAAAAGAACAACAAAGATCCATGTTTTCAGACCTCAATCAATGCAAAGAAACAAGATCAAATTCATTTTAAAACAACATAATACTAATGTTTACACTTAAGAAGAGTTCAGAAATCAATATTTGGTGCAATAATTCATTTTTTTTTTCCAGAGCTGTATACCTCTGTAGATATAAGATACCAAACTGACGCCCCAACATTGCAAAAAATGTAAATATGAAATGTATTTGTTATTGTTTATTATCTAAAAGTCAGTTACTATGCAGAATATTATCCAGAACTGAAGTATCCTCTTGTATAAGCGGTGAAATGTCTTCCGTCTAAAAACATTTCTCCAGTTTATAGAATTTACTTTTCTTTTGTTATGGATCCTACCTGGACAACTGAGGGATTACACCGATATGCATTATATTTTTTCGCTATTAAATGTTTTAAAATAAGTTACTGAAAGTTAGTACCCATACTTAAATATAAGTATCCGTAGTTCAATATAATTACATTCAAATTCCCATTTAGTGGTAATGGCATTATGCAAAATGCCTGATTGTCTCCATGGAGATATTGTTGCTATCCCAAGAATGTTACACCATATGGCATGAAGTTTATCTATTGCCATGGAGACAAGCTGGCCAAGTTACAGGTCAGATCTTAGAAAAGCCAAACCCGCCCTCAATAAAAATGCATTTTTTTAAATGTATTTTTGATCAAACATAAATAAATAAATAAATAAATATGCATCTGTTACTGACTAAATGCCAAATACTGTACATACAGCTCTGGAAAAAAATAAGTGAGCACTGCATTTTTTTTCTGAAATCAGCATCTCTACATGTATTACAGCCATTCCATTCCAGCGTCTGTTGAATTCCAACACAAACACAAAGCTGAGCTACTTCAGGTCTTGCACCAGGAGTGGAATAAAGTCACCCAAGAACAATGTGAAAGACTTGTGGAGAGCATGCCAAGACGCATGAAAGCTGTGATTAAAAATAAGGGTTATTGCAAGATTTCTGAACTCTTTTTAAGTGTAAACATTAGTTATTATGATGTTTTAAAATGAATTTGCATTGTTTGAGGTCTGAACACATGTATCTTTTTTGTTATTTTCACCATTTGTCATTTTCTGCAAATAAATGCTCTAAACCAGTGGTGTCCAGACTTTTTTTCATCAAGGGCCATATATCTAAAAACAGACGAAGCAGAGGACCAATCGACTGGTGCTCAGTGCAGTGACTAATTGAAATATCTGCATGTTTAACACATTAGAATAAACTATCAGTCCTTTATTCGTGCTAAGATCCTCAAAACCACACAATAAATCTTAAATATTGTCTGATCAAGGTAGATTTTCAAAAAACTTGCAGTCAAAAGTTCTGCTCAAGGTAATTTGGGCCAATTCACCTGGAAGCCTGAGGGCCAAGAAAAATTTGTCTGAGGGCCGCATTTGGCCCACGGGCCATAGTTTGGACATGCCTGCTCTAAACGATAATATTTTTATTTGGAATTTGGGGTAAATGTTGTCAGTAGTTTATAGACTCAAACAAAAAAGTTCCTTTTGCCCAAACACATACCTATTAGTAGTAAAATCAGAAAAACTGATAATTTTGCAGTGGTCTCTTATTTTTTTTCCAGAGCTGTAGATAGGTTTAATGCCATGCTGTGGATTCCATACAGGGTAATAACATCACCATGGAAACAAGCAAGTAGCAGACTTGAAAAATTGTATAGAGACCCAAAAAAATTTATCAAACATTTATAACAGTATACCACAGTGTTTCTACAATAGCCCAAGGCGCGCACTCGCACTAGCCCTTCTATTGTTATTTAATGACTATGATTTTGTGTATTTCAGAACAAAGAAAATGTCTGATCAGGCTAGCTTTTAAAACTTTTAAGATCCAATTTTTATTTTCAGAGATGGCTTCAATGATACCCACAAATGGACTGGAAAATATATAAGACATGGAGTTCAGAACATGCCTATTTTAGTTCTGGCATTGCACCAAACCTCTTGAAAACAGCGGCGCACACAGCGTTTTGGCACAGCTCAGGAGTCAGAGGTCACGCTAACAGCAGATACAAACAGCTGCCACAGCACCACTCCAGGCACGGTAGCATCCCTGAGGCTCATCAAAGACACATCAAGAGAAGAAGAGCAACAATATTCACCATCCAGTCAGTATGATATCTAGGATTACACAACAGGACATGGCCATGGTTCAGGAGAGGACAGATTTTGCTTTGAAAATACTAAGATAAAAAGATATGAAGGCACCAGAGGCTTATACTGAAGACTTTTTGATCAGATTTCCTTGCTGGGGGTGTTAATCTTTAACTGTCTGGTGAATCGATTCTGTTTCAAAAATAATTCTCGAATAATTCAGGATGTAACTTTCTGGAGGTGGCACATCTGCATGATAATGGAAATAAAAAGTTAAAGCCATACTTCAAAATATTCTGCATGGAAATATATCAAGTTTTTTGCTATACTGTGGAAAATTATAGCCAAAGGAACTACATTTCCGTGGAAACATGCCAGGCCAAATAAGAGTCAGGTTTGTGGAGATGCAAGCCCGCTTATAGTGAGTATGCATGATCAAAGGAGAAGTTTAATTTGTCAACTGGACAAAGTTTGTTTGGTTGAAAACGTTTCGCCGCTCATCCGAGAGGCTTCGTCAGCTCTGGTTATTGTGCTGGTTAGACACTGCTTATATCTAGCTGCCGGGAGGCGCGTCCTACAATGACAAAGCTCTGAAAACGATCCCCCCTAATCTGTCCCTTTGTTTTTCAAATTACTCTGACGGCTAGTTTAGACCCCCTATTCAACGTCTAACAACCCTCTCCACCCCTCTGCCCTGGCTCTGTTTGACTGGTCTAAGAATCGCATTATAGATGGGAGACAAGTTATGTCTAACTCCCCCATTTCTGTTTAATGACGGATTCTCTTTTTTGACAAAAATAGCCTCTTTAACCCCCCTCTCAAACCAGTTCTTTTCCCTGGCTAAGATCTGAACCTCACTGTCCTCAAAAGAATGGCCCGTGGCTTCTAGGTGAAGATGCACGGCAGATGACGGTCCACTCTGGCACGCCCGCCTGTGTTGGTACATCCTCTTGTGAAGTGGCTGTTTTGTTTCCCCAATGTAGCGCTCACTGCAGTCTTCACTACACTGAATGGAGTAGACCACATTGCTTTGTTTGTGGCTCGGTGTTTTGTCCTTTGGGTGGACGAGTTTTTGTCTTAAAGTGTTTGTGGGTTTGAAATAAACTGGAATTTCATATTGTCTGAAAATCCTCTGTAGTTTTTCTGAAACGCCGGCCAGGTACGGAATCGCTACCCCTTTCCTCCTGGGTTCGGATTCTCTGTTGTCTTGTTTCTTGCCCTTGTCTCTCTTGGTTTTGTTGACAGCCCATTTAGGATATCCACAAACAGAGAGGGCTTCCTGCACATGTTGATCTTCTTTCTCCTTACCCTCTGTGCTTGTGGGAACCACTTGGGCCCTGTGTTGTAATGTCCGAATAACACCCAGTTTGTGCTGCAGTGGGTGGTGTGAATCAAAAAGCAGGTATTCGTCTGTGTGTGTGGGCTTCCTGAAGACTTCTACCTGGAGTCCCCGGTCTCCTCCTATCGTTACTGCACATGTTTTTTCATGGCAATAAACGCAATCATTTTGCTTTTTGCGGCTATAAAGTTACATACATGTTTTGGTGATTAGTGAGATGAGATGAAAAGACAATACTTTGTCTTATCATTCATTCATTCATTCATCTTTGTCTTAATATTGCATTAATATGTGCACCAGTGTGTGTGTGGGAGTACGAACAGCCCAAAAAAATGCAAAAATGATGAATATTTAAGATGTAGAGTCGCAATTGTTTTAAGAAAAAATAAAAATAAAAACAATTTGAAAAGTATTAAGAGTTTTTACAAGGATACACTTATGAATTTTTATAACCTCAATATAGTCAACTAAGACATCATCGCCCAGTTAATCAACTAAATGCACACAGCCCTATCACAACAACTCATTCTACAGAAGATCTATCCTCAAAACTGTGACTATTGTGTGCGGTTTTGTGAAGAGAAATGAGAGCGTCTACACTACACGCCTTGATCTTTGTCGATGCTGCGTTTGGGCTTGGAAACACTTCTAAATCTCGACAGGCTTCTCAAAGTGCTACAGTAGACTCCATTGTTCAATCACTGCCTGCACTTGTTGGTGGAATGTTACGTTTGTAGTCCCAGCTGCCCCGGGGCTGATTGATTGAAGCATGACTGCCAAACATTCAACAAATGAAAGAGGGGAGAGGTGTTTTGCCCAAGGACACAACATATGCGCTTGCATTTTTGTTGTCACGGTTGCAAATATATATATATATATTTTTTTTACCTAACTTTATTTGCAGTGTTGTTAAAAAATAAAATAATGTTACATATTTGTCTTACATGTTATTTAAAGTGGAACTAAAAACAAAAACTGCCCACAACCACATTTCAAATAGAGCAGCTACACTGGGCAGTATCTGGAAAAATACAGGGAAGAAAGTGAGGAGAGGTGGGGTTTAGAGGTAAAAGGAACAATGTGATTGGTCTAACACCGGGGTGTCAAACATGTGGCCAGAGGGCCAGATCCGGCCCTCCAAGACCTTTAATCTGGCCCTCCGCTGATTTTCTATTAAAATATTGTAATTATATTTAAATTTTTTATTAAAATATTGGTCATTTTCTGTGCCTCTTTTCTGCACATCTTAGCATAGCAGCGTCTCCAGTGCCTCTGTGCGTGGCCCCTCCCACCAGAGCAGCACAAATGAAGACTCGCCTCTTTCCAAACGCTCTTAAAGGACCATCGTTTTGACTGTTGACCGTGACACCCTCATCAGCAAAGTGTCAAAAATGCGAAAAGTGGACGCCGAGGGCAAGAGTTTCCAAGAAAAATTGACTAATTCCTATTTGTTCATGGAGGTGAATGGAAAACCTGTATGCTTGTGTTGAAACTGCATTTTTCTTAACGTTTCAGGTTGTTCATAATATTATAATATTTTGTAAAAGAAAGAGTTCATCAAATAAAAAAGACTTCTGTAATAGATTTGTATTTCTCTGCACAAATATTTGGACTTATTGATATTTTTGGGGTATATTTGCCATGAGTTTTCTGATCCGGCCCCTTTGGGATCAAAGTAGGTTGGATACGGCCCACGGACCAAAATGAGTTTGACACCCCTGGTCTAACAGGTATTCACACTTCAAACTCCTCCACTCCCACTAGGTGTTTTTAATCAGAAATAGGGCAGTCTTGTGTGATGTCACCAACTACAGAAAATTGCAGAGGTCACCGAAGGCAGCGCAAATTTCGATTTATTTATTTATTTATCTAAAAAGGGACAATGCACATTAATCAACATCAAAGTTAGCTGATAAGAGCTAATTTGCATTGGTAGTCCCTTTGCCAGATGTCAAAAAAGGCATCCTAAAAGAAAATACACTTAAAAAGTTACACATTAAAAATTACACAAATGTACAATAACATTACAGAAATATAATAAAAGATGAAGTCATTTTTGACCATAAAGCTGCAAATTGACCTAGTTTTCACTCAAATTGCCAGACATCACTAGGAACAGTAGATAATGCTATTCAAACATCACATATACACAGTTTAGTAGCAAAAAAGCAGATTTAATATTTAGTTCCACTTCATAAAACGTCATACGCACTCTGTGGCTTTGTATCACAGCATCTATCTCCTAAAATATAACCCGATCTTTAAAGCCTCTCCTCATGCAGTTTTAAGTTCTGATCTCAACTTTGATCATTCTCTCCCCTCTCCCCAAAATACTGCAGAGCTCCCTGCGTTTGATTTCAGTCCTACAGTCGCACCATCTGTACAGCTCTCAAGACAGACCCACAAAACTTAAAATGCATGACAGGTTTTCATGTTTTTCTCATTAATACTTTGTTTGGTGGGATAGAGATAAATATTCATCATAGGTTTACATCAGTTAAGTGGCAGTGTGTGGAAAAAAGTTTGGGAAAGAAGGTGAAAAATAAAAGCAGTGGGTTTTAAAGAGTGATACTACTCTTTAAAGCATGAGCACTGAAAATTCCACCCAAAATTTAGGAACAATTTACAGGCAAAATCGACTTTTCAGAGCTTTTACCCATGCTATAGTTGTTTACTTTACTTTATTATACTGTTTATAAGTATAATAAACATTTACCCTCTCCACTTGTATTTGGAGTGATTCATGTTTGCTTGAGCAATCTTTAATCACTAATTTTCAAGACGCCATATTGCATATCAACTACTGTTTTCATACACTCACTGCTCTGTACTTAATTTTTCTGTTTTATTTTCTTAATCTGTGACACATAGAATTCCACAGTGTTGTGTAGTCATTTTGGTACAAATGGAAAAAAAAAAATCTGTTGCTTGCTGAGATCTGAGCTATCCATCAGAGCTGCCGATTCTTTGTTGTGATGACGTTTACTGCGATGTCTATGGAAGCTTATTCCCACCAGTAAAAGAAAAAAAGATGGTTACACTAAGTCATAATTATGAGATAAGAAAGTCATAATTATGAGATAAAAAGTTGAAATTATGAGGTAAAAAGTCAAAATTATGAGGTAAAAAGTCAAAATTAAGACATAAAAAGTCAAAATTTTGAGATAAAAAAGTTGAAATTATGAGATAAAAAGTCAAAATTATGAGATAAAAGTTGAAATGATTAATTCACAGCATTTATATAGTGCCTTTCATGACACCCAAAGCGCTTTACAGTTCATTGTTCATTCATTCCACACTTGGTGGTAAGCTACTCTTTGTAGCCACAGCTGCCCTGGGGCAGACTGACGGAGACGAGGCTGCCAATCGCACACTCCACTTTCATACTCGGCAATGTGTGTGAAGTGTCTTGCCTAAAGACACAATGACAGTTTTTGCGACTGGCGCCCCACTGTGGCAACTGGAATTCCCAGCGGTCTCCCATCCCTGCTGAGCTTCTGAGATCTGACGAGATCAGGCTTTGACAAGCAGGTATGGCCACAAATTATGAGCTAAAAAGTCGAAATTATGAGATAAAAAGTCCAAATTTTGAGATAAAAACTCTATATTATGAGATAAGAAAGTCAAAATTATGATAAAAAGTTGAAATTATGGTATAAAAAGTCAAAATTATGATATAAGAAAGTCATAATTATGATATAAAAAGTCAAAATTTTGAGATAAAAAAAAGTTGAAATTATGAGATAAAAAGTCAAAATTATTAGATAAAAAGTCCAAATTTTGAGATAAAAACTCTATATTATTATATAAGAAACTCAAAATTGATAAAAAGTTGAAATTATGGTATAAAAAAAATCTAAATTATGATATAAGAAAGTCATAATTATGATATAAAAAGTCAAAATTTTGAGATAAAAAAAGTTGAAATTATGAGATAAAAAGTCAAAATTATTAGATAAAAAGTTGAAATTATGAGATAAAAGGTTGAAATTATGAAATAAAAAGTCAAAATTATGAGATAAAAATAAATATCTGTCATTGTAAATGTCTGCTTCCACTGAGAACCACAGTTTTGTAATGCAGAAATCAGTGGATTTTTAGATGAATATTGAGATTTAAAATGCACAAATTATAACATAATGATCCACAAGTATATGTGTTCTGCAAATAGAATCGTGTTAACTGTGTTTTAGTGAAATAAACAGCGTAACCCATGACACACCCTCCACACACTCTTTGTTTTAGCTGTAGCCTTCAATTTGCTCCCTCCTCTGTGGCGTTTTCAATCAGGTCCTCAGGGGACAAGGGAAAGCCATGAAATGATTCCTGACACGAAGGATTAGAGTGGAGGCGTCTCAAATCAACAGTTTTTGACCAAGCTGGGGCCGGTTGTGTGGGTTGGTGGGACTTGTGATGATTTCCCCCGGCTGTGGTTGGGTCTGGTTGACTGACTGAAGTTACTGAAGCCTCTAAGGAAGAAACGCTGTCAAAAGGAAAACGCTATAAGGTTTTGAGCTCATTTTGTGATGTGCTCTATTTCACTTGGGGAGAGATGTGCATGTTGAGTGGTACAAATAAAGCTACATCCTCGTCCAATTGTACTAAAGCTCATGGTCTTTTATTTAAACGGCGTATATTGCAATGTTTTTGATGTGTTATAATGTTGTTCACAAACATACCTGTGTGAGTTGTGTTTTGTTTCATTCACACATTCACACAAACTCTGCATATTTAGGCTGAGATCTGCTCTCAAACAGAAAATCTCATGATGTATTAACACAGAAAGTGCTCATCTGTGTTTTTAAATTGCATACAGTTTCACTAGAACCTTTTGGATCATTTCAACAGCCAGTCTCTATTGAACAAAAGGTAAAAGGTAACTGTTAATATGAAAACTACCACTACATGACATCACAAGGTGGAATAGAGCGCAGAGCTTTGGAAATATACAGACTAATAATAAAGAGTTACTCAAACATAAAAACTCCAGGTATGTTTTTGAGGAGGTAACATTTTAAATAGGGATGCACCGATGTGAAAATTTTGGCCGATACCGATATCCGATATTACTGTTGCTGGTATCGGCCGATATTAGCCAATACCGATATTTATTTATTTTTTATTCTGAGATAACATTTTATACAGACTGAAAAACATGCAAAATGAATTTTTGAATGTCTTCTTTTATTTTCAAAACATGTTTTAACTCCTTTTTTATTTTTTTTTTCAATTTCATTTTTTTTTATAGTGCAACTTTTTTTTTAAATATAGTCTAACATTGTGTTCTGCTTCCTGATTGGCTAAGAGAGCTTTGCCAGACCAGGACTAAATGCGGACTAAACCAGGTCTAAACAAGGTCTAAACCTGGACTGGACCAGGACTAAACCTGGACTAAACCAGGACTGGACCAGGTCTAAACCTGGACTAAACCAGGACTGGACCAGGTCTAAACCAGGATTAAACGACCGCGTGCGGGTCTATTTCCTGGTTTGCTATTAGCAGCAGCAGCTTCACCGGTGTACCCTCAGCCTTTACAACCGAACAGAGGCGAGTGAGTTTGTGGAAATAAAGCCGGCATATTGATCCCTCTGTAAACAATCCCTACCTGTTCTTTTCCTGCCTGATTTGCTCTTAGTCGTGTTTTTGAGTCACGGCTGAGGCTAGCAGCGACGCGGTGCCGAGGGGAGGTCCGAGCACATCAAACCTCGGCATGAACGAACGCATGCAAGAGCCCGGGTTTAGACCTGGTCTAGAGGAGACACGGTTTGGGCACGGGTCTCGTGCTCGCAGCCCCGCGCCGGTCATGCTGCGCTATCACGGATTTGAGCACGTGTCCCCGCGCACACTTCTCCGCCCTCCCCCTTCCCCCCACGCTTCACTATTAATACATTTTGTTGAAAATCTACGAAGGTTTGAGTGTTTAAACGAGAGAGAAATGTGAGAAGTGATGTGTTAATTCGAGGGATTACTGTACTGACAAATATCGGTCATTAATATCGGCCCACTTTTACACATCGGGCCGATGCCGATATGTTAATATTTGGGCAATATCGGCTGATACCGATGTTAATGCTGATATATCGTGCATCCCTAATTTTAAACATGGCTAAAAGCTCACAACAGTCAATTTCACGTAATATGGAACCTTTAAAGGGATATGCCACCCCCAGGTCAAATTTGGGCATCTCCCCACAGTCCAGAGACTAAAATAAGTGGTGGAAAGCGTTTTCCTGCTCACCCAGCCATTGTCCGAGTCTGTCGCCACTGACCGCCGCGGTATCTGCAGCTCCTCCGCCTTAGACTGGAGTCTAACGTCGCCAGGAACTATTTTCCAGTGCGGAAGAATAAAGCCGAATCACGCACCACGCTGTGCAACAGGGGAATTCCCTTCCTGGTGCGTAACAGGGATTCCCCTGGCAGCGTGCTGCGTGATTCGGCTTTATTCTTCCGCACTGGAAAATAGTTCCCACCCAAAATGACCAAGGCAAGCTCTCCGTGTTGATTTGCACATTTATTTGCACTCGATATGAATGCGCACTACACAGAAAGTAATTGGGAAACGCATCGAGCAAATTAATTCCTTTTGGCCGAAATCTTTCTCTGGCGACGTTAGACTCCAGTCTAAGGCGGAGGAGCTGCAGATACCGCGGCGGTCAGTGGCGACAGACTCGGACAATGGCTGGGTGAGCAGGAAAACGCTTTCCACCACTTATTTTAGTCTCTGGACTGTGGGGAGATGCCCAAATTTGACCTGGGGGTGGCATATCCCTTTAAGTGAATGCATGAATTAAGTTAAATCTACAATCTACAATTTCACACAAGCAGTGCCACAAGGGGGGCTTTAAAACACGGTTTCTCTCAACCATAACTACATACATATGTTTGACAATATCAATAAAATCACCATAAAGTTTTCAGAAAGTCCAATAATCCAACCAGTTTGAATAATACATTACCTCCAATGACCTTCCATTCAAACAGCACGAGAAATAGAGCTATCCTGCTTTCCACATGCCGCCATACAAATCCAAGCCTATCATTTGGTAACCAGTGCCTCTCAACTTTTCCATGGACAGTACCACACCAGGGATTTAGCTCAGTCCAGCAACCGTGACTGACACAACGTTCCATTCAGCTACAACAGTCATATTTTATACTAGTCACACACTAATCACTTTGCTTATTCTATTATACTGCATGTAGGCCTGTTATAAGAATTATTATATCCTCCTGAGACCCGGCCCATTCATTTGTGTCCTTTATAGTGGACGTTGAGTTAACAGTCTATCTTTTAAGTGTTTTGACATACACTCTAGTTTGTGGCTGCACTATGATAAATAAACTAGGACTAAACCAGAACTGAACAAGGTCTAAACTAGGACTAAACCAGGACTAATTTAGGACTAAACCAGGACTAAATCAGAACCAAATCAGGAATAAACCGAGACATAACAGGACTAAACCAGGAGAAAATCAGGACTAAACCAGGTCTAAGTCATGTCTAAACCACGTCTAAACCGTGATTAAACCAGGTCTAACCAGATTTAAACCAGATCTAAACCAGGTCTAAACAAGATCTAAACCATGACTAAAAGAGGTCTAAATCAGGTCTAAACCAGGTCTAAACCAGATCAATAAATACATAATAAATAAATAAATAAATAAATAAATAAATAAATAAATAAATAAATAAATAAATAAATAAATAAATAAATAAAAATTGAAATACACTTTTTTTCTTTGGGTCCCAGGAGGATAGACTTATATGAATAAGTCAATATATGAATGCTGGAACAATATATGAAGAGTTCAATAGCAAAAACTGATCTTTGTTTTGAAAAAATGCCAAAAGCATCTTCTACAAGTATTATCAGTGGCAAAAATGTATAGTAGATGTTATCAAGAAGGAATGCAATAATATTTTGATAGCAGTAAAATCGATCTGGTTTTTGAAACTATTGTTATATTAAAGGTGAATTGTGTAACTTTTCTGGTCAAATGCTTTTCTCCAAGGAGATGTTATTGCTTTGTCTAGAATGTTTCACAGTATGGGATTAAACCTTTCTGCCATTTATTTTATCATTTAAATGATACTGTCTCTTTAAAAATTGGTTTACTGGTATTATCCTACTTTGTGACAGTGGTTTTAATATTATCATTTATCACAATATTTATCTGTAGCTTCAGATTTTGTTATCGTGGCAGGTCTTATTTTATGTTTGTTTTCTGGTCTTCTGACTTAACTTGTGAACTGAGCTTGTAAGTTTGTGATTGGCATTTCATCAGATATTATTTGTTTTCTATTCCATTGTGCAGTTGGGATGCACTGGCCTACATAGAGTTTCACTTCACTTTTGAGCTTTTCTAATTAACTGCAAAGGCCAAATCCACAATACAGACTTCAATAGACAATAGACAACATACTAGAATCTGAAATTATATCAAGCGAGCCATTCACAGAGTTGCGGTCATCTTGGCGGAACATACATTACAACAATGATGCAACCACTTTGCAAGACACAAGGGTATTTGCAATCTATATCGTCTGCCCTCAAACCATGAATCTGGCCATGATTTTGACTATATATTTTTATTATTGGGGCCAAGCACCGTAGGTGCTAGGCACCTATAGTGTTTGTACTGCGTTGCCTAGCGACGTTGCCTAGCAACCCTTTGATCTTTCCTTTGATGTGTCTGGTCTCCTGATTCTTATTATTATTTTATATTCTCCTCAACATGGGAGTCTATGGGAACCCCTAGAACCGTCTGGTAAAAAGTTGTGAAATTTTGCATGCACCTTCCAGCCAGTCTCCTCATTACCCACAGCGATTTATAGGCCCCAGCCCCAACCATCTAGTGCCACCAGCAGGTCAAAGTTGCAGGAATTTGCAGGAATTGCCTAGCAATGCGCCTAGCAACCAATCTGTCTTTGATGTGTCTTTGATCTGTTAAACCTTGTTAGACTCTGTTAGACCCTGTCAGACTCTGTTAGACCCTGTCAGACCTTGTTAGATCCTGTCAAACCTTATTAGACCCTGTAAAACCTTATTAGACCCTGTAAAACCCTGTTTCTGAGTCTGACAGGGTCTAACTACCCTGTTAGACCCTGTCAGACTCTGTTAGACCCTGTCAGACTCTGTTAGACCCTGTCAGACCCTGTTAGACCCTGTCAGACCCTGTTAGACCCTGTCAGACCCTGTTAAACCCTGTTAGACCATGTTAAACCCTGTCAGACTCTGTCTATCTAAACCCCAGCACCTGCAACAAGGTTATTATAGTTTATGAAAACTGTCAGACTCTGTTAGACCCTGTCAGACCCTGTTAGACCCTGTCAGATTCTGTTAAACCCTGTCAGACCCTGTTAGACTCTGTTAGACCCTGTCAGACTCTATTAGACCCGCAGACCTTGTTAGACCCTGTCAGACTCTGTTAGACCCTGTCAGACCCTGTTAAACCTTGTTAGACCCTGTTAAACCCTGTTTCTGAGTCTGACAGGGTCTAACTACCCTGTTAGACCCTGTCAGACTCTGTTAGACCCTGTCAGACCCTGCATGCGGCCTACAAGCTGAGGCCTACATGCACCTTCGGTGCTTGGCCCCACAATGCTGCTTGCAGCTATATTTATTATTTCTTTTTATGTAAGATGTTTTATCTAAACATGATTTATATAAATATTAAAAGATTATGATGGTCTCAGTTCGCTTTCGAAGTATTACACAAAACATTCACAATAAAAAACAAAAACAAAGCATTAACTTTGAACTGGACATTTTTCAAGACTCTGTGCTCGCTCAGGCCAGACGGATTGTCAGGAACCCCTCTCCCCTGTTGCATGGGGAATATGAAATGCTCCCATCAGACAAACGCTATCGAGCACATAACTTTAAGAGTAACAGATATAAACTCTCATTTGTGCCCACTTCTGTTGCACTCTTGAACAAATTTGCACAAAAAAGGTGCACTTAGTCACTTTATATCAAATGGTGCAATAACTATTGTGCAATAACAGTTTGTGTAATAGGGCTTGTGCAATAATTATCTGTGCAATAATTATTTGTGCAATAGAGCTGGTGCAATAAATAGAACACTATAAGGTTTTGCAGTGCACAAATGGACAATGGGCGTCAACGATGGACAAATGTATCTGGCAATGAGCCGTGACTGTTTTCTGTTTGTCTGTCTGTACTGTATGTGTGAGTGTAACTGTGTTTTTAAGCTGCGGGCAGTGAGCCCAAGACAAATTTCCCCTTGGGGACAATAAAGTTTATCTTATCTTATCTTAACAATTTCCATTTATCTAGTAGGTGTTTTATTGTTAGGAAAAAAAAAAAAAACCTTGAAATGGGGGTCTCTCCACAGATCTGACCTGTAAGTAGGCCTGTTGGTGTCACCTAGTCTCCGTGGAAATAATAAGTTTAATGGCACAGTGTGGAACATTCCAAGCAAAGCAATAATTCATAGAGACAGGCAGGTAGCAAACTCCTAACAGAAAAGTTACGTTATCATTTCCATATTTTAAAATAATAAATCTTAAATGACAAAAAAACAACAACAACGTCTTAACAACAAAGATTCAGCAACTCTGGTATACCAAAATGTATACGCAATGCTGCCGAATACTACGTATATCGCTGATTACGATCTGCAATATGACGTCTTGAAATAAGTGATTAACTATTGCTCAAACATGCATTAATCATTCCAAATACAACTCTGAGACAGTAAATGAGAAGAGGAAACAACTATAACATGATTAAAAGCTCAGAATAGTCGATTTTGCGTAATAGGTCAGTTTAAGAAAAGTTTATATGAAAGGTTTATTCTTGTTAGTGTGAGCTCTTAGTTCTTCTACGTACTTTAAAACAGGCCATATACGTATCTTGAGGACTAAAATGAGGACAGAATGCAGACTTCTCTCTGCACCGGGTTGTTTGATGTTTGGTAAGCATCCTCATTAACATTAACACTTTGAGCTGGTGTCATTATTTGGATGTTACAAACACGGGAGAAATATCAAATCATATGAAGGTGATTCAAATGTGGCTTCATGTGGTCTGTAGAGAAGTTGTTCACACAGAGAAGAGTGATTTGTTTTATATAGTTTTAATGTTTTTTTTTTTGTAAAGCCTCATGAATATAGCAGAACCCCAGACTGCAATGCTAACCGTGTTACGCATTTGAGGCGTTTTCGACCAAACAGTTTTTCATTTCGCAAAAAACAAAATGACTTTGTAAAGTTTTTACAAAGCTTTCGAAGTGAAAAACTGAACCCCGGTAATCACTTTAAGATTTGTTGCAATTTGGTGCTTTACTTGAGGCCTGAGGTCTGTAAAACCAAAAGTCTGTCACAATAAAAATGAACCACAATACGTACTGCTACAGAGATATATAATGCAATAAACGATAATACTGAAACTACTTTATGCCACTGACACAATAACAATAATAATCCCAGTACACCATTTTTAAATAGACAGCATTATTAAAAGACATGAGCTCCAAAATATAATACATATTCAACCTTTAACAGCTCAAATCTTACTGCATTACAACAAAAATACCCACTTTTACATATAAATTGTTCACACAATAAATACTGAGCTCCAAAATATAATGTGCCATGATAAGTCGATATAGTAATTACCGTGACATGCCTAGTAAAACCATCACATAAGAAGCGCTGTTTTAAAGTTTCCATTTCTAATTAGACTATCCGGCCCTGTTGTATTATATCACCAAAGGATGCTATCGATGTTATTTCAGTCTGATAGTGTGCCAGAGAGCACAGGTGAGCCTGAACCACAGACTATATAAAGAAGTAGACTAAGCGAGTGTGATGTCACCCACAGTGTTCGGCTTCAGTCAAATGAAGCGGTTACAGGGATGAATTTGAAGCCAGGCTATATTATGATAGGGATATTTTTAATGGACAAAATATCAAAATAAAAACTTCAGGATCATGTAGAGCAGGGGTGTCCAAACTTTTTTCGTCAAGGGCCACATATCTAAACACAGACGAAGCAGAGGGCCGATCAAGGGCTCAGGACACTCAGTAATTGATATCTGCATGTTTAACATGTTAGAATGAGCTATCAGTCCTTTATTCACGCTAAGATCCTCAAAACGACACAATAGATATTAAATTCACATTGTAAATAGAATGAGCACCTTAATAATAGGCACTTTATTAGGCACACTGAGAAGCACCTTTTAATTCGCACTTTAGGCTGTGTATTTTTACTATAATTTATTGAATTACTGTATATGCTACTATTGTATAGATACTAAATTGTTTTCATGTTTGTGATCATAACACATGTACTAAATTGTCTAATGTCTGCAACTGCAACATATTTTCTATTGTATGTTATATCTTTAAGATCAAAGGAGAAGTTCAATTTGTCAACTGGACAAAGTTTGTTTGGTTGAAAACGTTTCGCCGCTCATCCGAGAGGCTTCGTCAGCTCTGGTTATTGTACTGGTTAGACCCTGCTTATATCTAGCTGCCGGGAGGCGCGTCCTACAATGACAAAAGCTCTGAAAATGATCCCCCCTAATCTGTCTCTTTGTTTTTCAAATTACTCTGACGGCTGGTTTCGACCCCCTATTCAACGTCTAACGACCCTCTCCACCCCTCTGCCCTGGCTCTGTTTGACTGGTCTAAGAATCGCATTATAAATGGGAGACAAGTTATGTCTAACTCCCCCATTTCTGTTTAATGACGGATTCTCTTTTTTGACAAAAATAGCCTCTTTAACTCCCCTCTCAAACCAGTTATTTTCCCTGGCTAAGATCTGAACCTCACTGTCCTCAAAAGAATGGCCCGTGGCTTCTAGGTGAAGATGTACAGCAGATGCCGGTCCACTCTGGCACGCCCGCCTGTGTTGGTACATCCTCTTGTGAAGTGGCTGTTTTGTTTCCCCAATGTAGCGCTCACTGCAATCCTCACTACACTGAATGGAGTAGACCACATTGCTTTGTTTGTGGCTCGGTGTTCTGTCCTTTGGGTGGACCAGTTTTTGTCTTAAAGTGTTTGTGGGTTTGAAATAAACTGGAATTTCATATTGTCTGAAAATCCTCTGTAGTTTTTCCGAAACGCCGGCCAGGTACGGAATCGCTACCCCTTTCCTCCTGGGTTCGGATTCTCTGTTGTCTTGTTTATTGTCCTTGTCTCTCTTGGTTTTGTTGACAGCCCATTTAGGATATCCACAAACAGAGAGGGCTTCCTGCACATGTTGCTCTTCTTTCTCCTTACCCTCTGTGCTTGTGGGAACCACTTGGGCCCTGTGTTGTAATGTCCGAATAACACCCAGTTTGTGCTGCAGTGGGTGGTGTGAATCAAAAAGCAGGTATTGGTCTGTGTGTGTGGGCTTCCTGAAGACTTCTACTTGGAGTCCCCCGGTCTCCTCCTATCGTTATATCTTTACTTCGGATGGAAATTAGCACTGTGCTAAATCCGGCATATTTACGTCGGTTTGTGTGATCTTATACAAATTGTGCGTTCATTAATATGCATTGTCCCTTCCAAATAAACGAATAAATAAATAAAAATAAATAAATATTGTCTTATCAAGGTAGATTTTCAAAAAAAAAATTGCTGTCAAAAGCTCTGCTCAAGGTCATTTGGGCCAATTCACCTGGAAGCCTGAGGGCCAAGAAAAATTTGTCTTAGGCCATAGTTTGGACATGTCTGATGTAGAGGGTTAATACGAACATTTTAAGACCAAAATGATGAGGCTCACTGCAGCAGTTACAGAGAGAAGGCCCACAGTATTCCAATGGGAGTCACGGTCAGTAGGAGACGGAAGTGCTCGCATCCTATTTGGAACCCAAAGGCTAGCAGTTTAGCTATGTCCATTTATATATACAGTTTATGACCTGAACAAAGGCCAGGTGAGGGGGCCAATAAACTTACAGATACTAGCTTTAAAAAGATGAAAAACTCTCACTTTACTTGAGTTCGCCAACCTGAGTTCAATAAAAGAACACAATTCCTTTCAAATTAACTTTCTATAAAATCAGTTGTGATATATTTATTGTCTTGCTTGTCAGCCACTTTTTGCCATATAACTTTTGTGGACACTGAAACTTAGCAAAGTGTTTAGAACTAAAGTTTTGGGCCATCCATACCTTCAAGGATGACTTCTTTGCCTGTTTTCTTCAAGGCCTGGACAGCCTCGTCGTGCGTGGCCTCTCGTAAGTCAAACCCATTGACGGACAAAATGGCGTCACCCACATAAAGCGCCTCGGTCTGGTCTGCTGCCAGCCCTTTAAAAATCTTTGAGATGAGAATTGGCATCTTGTTCTCCTTTCCACCTGAACAAAAAAGAATTAGTCAAAGTCAGTCAAAGTATTTTACAGATATCCAAAATGAGTGTCTATTAAAATGCACCATTAAAAGTGTAGAGTTGTGAGATTAGTATGATTTGAATCGAGATTCAGTCATTTCTAATCGCTATTGCACAGCTTTAGGGCTTTTTCAATAAATCTACAGCTAATGGAAACGTGTTGTGGAGTCCAAATTTTGAAGATGTTTATAGGTACACTATGCATCTTTCTGGTTTGTCCGTCACCTGCTTGTTTCCATGGATATGTCATTGCTCTGCCAGGAATGTTCCACAGAATGACAGTAAACAGCTCAACTTTACATTTATTAACCCTCCGGTCGTGTTCGCCTCCAACCCCCTACTTTAGTGTTCCCGGTCAAAATTGACCGGTCTGTTTTAACTGCTCTTAAATTAGCACAATTTTTTTTTTTTCAACACCAATTTTTTTATTAAACATTCTTTAGTTGAGAACAATGTTTCAAAGTAGTTTCTAACAACAATTTGTAGAAGTAAACATTAAATAACATCAGTTAAAATACAATTGGGCACTGAAAATGAACTACAAAATGAACATATAATACAAAAAATAAATGGAAAACCAAACACCAAACTCAACAGGGTGTGTGTGTGTGTGTGTGTGTGTGTGTGTGTGTGTGTGTGTGTGTGTGTGTGTGTGTGTGTGTGTGTGTGTGTGTGTGTGTGTGTGTGTGTGTGTGTATTCATGCACATGAGTGGCATGTGACACTCAGGTCAGAGTGGGCCTTGCAAACATAAGCATGACATTAGCAGCATGTCAGGCTCGTTTTGATGTCTCTATGGGGACAGAGGCCACAACGCTTCCTTTTCTGCCCATGTCCTTGTTGGGGGACAGCAGCCAGGGCTGGGGCTGGAGTTTGCATGCTCCTAACCAGACTGGCGGAGGCTGGTGTGCGGGGAATGTGCTGGTGTCGCTGTATAAGAGGAGTCCCCAAAGCTTTCCCCAGCTCTGCGAGGAAAAGTCTCCTCTTGAAAGTTTTCCCCTGATTCCAGGTTAGGTCGATTGCTGTCCACACCACATACGTGTTGAAAGCTGACACATCCAGGATGTTGTGGAACAGTGCCACAGGCCAGCGAGCCGTCATCCGCTTACAGGTGTATGTACCAGTAAGCTGCAATAAAGGAACAATAAATGATAAGAGATGAGGAACAATATTCAATCTGTCGTACACAAAATGCTATGGTTCACCTAGATAAAAATAAAATAAAATCCATGATGAGATTTTACATTACCTTATCAAGGCAGTGAACGCCTCCCTTGTTCTTGTTGTTGTCCTGGATCATCAGGGGCTTCCTGTCCTCTGTGGTGCTGACAGCGACGTCTTTGTGTACTGTGCTCATCAGGATGACATTTCTGTTCTTCTTGGGAACGTATGACACAAGAGTGTGAGTGTCAGTGAATGCAAATTGTGATGAGAGTGCCTGTCTTCCTCTGGTCGATACCAGCACAGGGGGAAGTTCGGGCTTGTTCTTCCTCACTGTCCCTACCATGGTGAGCTTTCTTTTCAGTAGCTCCTGACCAAGAGCATGTGATGTGAAGAAGTTGTCACATGTGATATTATGCCCTTGGAGACCGGTCATCATGTCCAGCACAACACGCACCCTGATTTGTGTGTATGTGTGTGTGTGTGTGTGTGTGTGTGTGTGTGTGTGTGTGTGTGTGTGTGTGTGTGTGTGTGTGTGTGTGTGTGTGAGTGAATGAGTGAGTGAGCTGGGGCAGTGTGTATGGGGATGTTTTCTGTATGTTGAATGAATTTACTCTGGATACCCATTCATTTCCTATGGCGGTCACTTTTGACCGGGAACACCACAGGTGTAACAAGGTTGATTAAAACACTCAAAATTGAATGAAATAGGTGATCATCACTTTTATATGTTCAAGTCCACAGTGTGGAGGATATCATAAGGTCTTGAGTTAATCAGATGAAAAACATAATATTTATGAGTATTATAAGTTGTAAAACGGTCAGATTTGACCCGAACACGACAGGAGGGTTAAAGGTCCCATGGCATGAAATTTTCACTTTCTGAGGTTTTTGAACGTTAATGTGAGCTCCCCTACCCTGTTTACCCCCCCATGGCTAAAAGTTGCGAAATGTCTAAACTGAGCATTTGCGGTCCTTTTCTGCGTTACACAAAACCAGTGTTGAAACGGGCGAGTTCGGACAAGGCACCTTTTTGACGTCAGATCGGCAAATGCAGCTCCAGCCCCTCCCTCTGTCTCCGCTCAGCGTCCCTGTATATCCCGCCCATAGAGTTTGGACTGTGAATGCGCTACAATGCGAAATGCGTTTTTTTATTTGCCTGGAGGCACGTCCGAGTGTTTCTAGGCTCGCAAGTCCCTTACCCGACCCTTTGGACCTCTGAAATACCAGTGGTTTAATTTTATTTTCTGTGTAAATATGCTTTTTTTCATTGCAAAGTCTCCCATCTGTCTTCCTGTGCTAAACACGGAAGCGAGCAGACAGCGGTGCAGAGCTGCGCTTCCAGCGGGGGAAACCCGCCCCCCCGCTCCTTAGCCAATCTCTCTGTCCTTCTCATTTGCATTGAAGCAGCAACACCCAGAATAAAGCATTTTAGACACATATCTAGCCTCATGAAGACTGTCAGAGTCATATCTCATGCAGTGAGTGTTGATTTTGAAGAAGGATTCATTTACAGTATTAGGGAACCATTAAGGAGCCATATAAAAGCATCAAGAAGTACCATGTCATGGGACCTTTAATGCCATGCTGTGAAACATTCCAGACAAAGCAATAATGTCTCCATGGAGAAAAGCATCTGACAGACCGACTCTCCACCAGAAAAGTTACACAATGCACCATGTTCAGAAAAAAATATTTTGAAAGCCATTTTATTTGGTTTTCATAACATAAATATACAAGGGCCATTCAAAAAGTTCTAAGACAAATGCCATCAATTCAAAATGAGTCGAACTAGTTCAACAAATTGACCTTGAATCGTACCACTGATGACTTATAAACACATTTGACAAGTTTCGGCATTCTAGCTTCGTTATTCAAAGAGTTACGTTACATATTGCACAACCCACTTTTTTTACCCTCCAAAATGAGCCAATTTGAATTCTGAGCAAACATTACATTTCTAACAAAACTTCAATGGAAACCTAAAGAAATTATTGAAGCTTTGCACAATGTTTATGGATGTTTTTTTTTTTCCTATTTCCAAAGTTGAACATTTAAAAGGAACAAGATTTCAGTCCATACTTGAAGCGAAGAGGGACGTTGTGACCTGGTTGACTAGACAAGGTCCAGAATTCTATCAAGAAGGAATTTTTCAGTGGAAACATTGCTTACAGAAGTGTATTGACTTAGGTGGATGTTATGTAGAAAAATAATTTTGTTACTTTCAAAAATTAAGTTGTTTTTTAATTTGTCTTAGAACTTTTTGAATGACCCTCGTAAAACAGACACAACAATTTTGAACAATCAATAAAAAGTGTTTGTTATAATTATTATTTTGTATCTCCAATAAATCAGTCCTGGAGGGAAGTGCGATAACAAGATGTTCAAGTCTATATTTTCCATCCCGTTTATAAAATTGAGTAAAAACAAAAAACAAATAAAAGAAAAGAAAAGGAAAATTGGTATATCCATTAGAAACTTATATTAACCCCAAAGTAATAATACAATTTGATGCCTACAGGGACCGATTTAACCTGATCTAACTTGTGTTCCTCCCATAGCTAGCAGTCAGCAGTAATTTCATTTGGATCTCACAGCGCTCCTCCTCTTCATCAGAAATATTACCGTTAATGTCAGCAATCTGTACAGCAGCCTTCGGCACGCTGAGGAATTATTCAACAAGAGGATTGCACCCCGTTCAATTTAAACACTGCCCTTGCTCATCTTTTGCTTATGTGCAATTCAACTATTCATCTTTGGAGGTCACAGTCTGGCTTTGGATTAAAGATATATAGATCATTCATTCATTATATATGCTTTAAGAGCATTGTCCGTTTCGGTTACGATGGAGTGCAATGGTACAATGTTGCTGCATTGAATACCAAGTCTGTCCTTGCTCAGAAAAAACTGGCATTGAAGCCTTCTCTCCACTTTGCATTATTTTGTTTTTATGGTTTAAACCTTTTAGGAAAACTAGGGATGCACAGTTACCATACTGATGTTAAAGATTTTGCTGAATCAGTTATCGCCTTCCAAATATTGTGATTTGACGTGAATATGACGTGAATATCCTGATTTGACGTATATTGATGTAGTAGTATTTAGTGGCCCAAAAAGTCTCATCGAGTAAACTTTTATTTATACAAATACAAAGTTGTTCTATAGTTACTTGAGAGATAAATAACCACTACATAACATATTTAATCAGTTGGTTTTTTTTGGCTTATTTTATAAATAAATGCTGTTTTCTGGTATCAGTTGATATCAGGTACTGGCAGTTCCTTAAAGGGATATGCCACCCCCAGGTCAAATTTGGGCATCTCCCCACAGTCCAGAGACTAAAACAAGTGATGAAAAGCGTTTTCCTGGTCACCCAGCCATTGTCCGAGTCTGTTAGCACTGACCGCCGCGCGAGCTGCTGCTCCTCCGCGTTAGACTGAAGGCAACGTCGCCAGAGAAAGATTTCGATGCTTTTCCCAATTACTTTCTGTGTAGTGCAAATAAATGTGCAAATCAACACGGAGAACTTGCCTTGGTCATTTTGGGTGGGAACTATTTTTCAGTGCGGAAAAAGACAGACGAAGCACACACCACGCGGACAGGGGAATCCCTGTTTACGCACCAGAAAGGGAGTTCCCCCGGTGCGTGCTTCGTCTTTCTTTTTCCGCACTGAAAAATAGTTCTCACCCAAAATGACCAAGTCAAGCTCTCCGTGTTGATTTGCACATTTATTTGCACTCGATATGAATGCGCACTACACAGAAAGTAATTGGGAAAAGCATCGAGCAAATTAATTCCTTTTGGCCGAAATCTTTCTCTGGCGACGTTAGACTCCAGTCTAACGCGGAGGAGCAGCAGCTCGCGCGGCGGTCAGTGCTAACAGACTCGGACAATGGCTGGGTGACCAGGAAAACGCTTTTCATCACTTGTTTTAGTCTCTGGACTGTGGGGAGATGCCCAAATTTGACCTGGGGGTGGCATATCCCTTTAAAGCTATAGTATCGGAATCAGTATCGGAATTGAAAAAGCTGAGTGCTGTTTTGGTTTGGTATAGGGCTGAATTATCAATCAATCAATAAATCAAACATTATTTATAAAGCGCTTTTCATACAAAATTGTAACACAAAGCCCCAAAGCGAATTATTAATCTCAATCAAATAAAAATTGCTATTTAAATGGACGCAATACTATAACTTCCTCCACAATAAATACTGCATAAACATTATAATTCTGTAGTTTGAACAGAATCATAATATTAAAACATAAATCACAAACCGAATCACAATGGTAATGCTAGTCAGGAAAAAACTCCCCATTTTCCCCAAATCGTTCAGCCCTATTTCGGTCAGTAAATAAATAAAGGAAAGTTTGCAGTTCACAACATACTTGCGGTGCAGGCAGTGCCTCAAAGACCCCATTTAATTTTCCATTTGGTTCATTATAGCTTCTAGGCTATCGTCAACTGTAAACTGTTGGCTTTTATGTGTTTTCGGTCAATCAGTCTTTGGGCCCTCCAATTTAGTGCCGCACCTTAACTGCTCTGTCAATACTGCAATTCCTGGAAGTAACATGTTAAACCCACTCTCCCTCAAAACTCCACGAAGCTGATGGTCCTGCAGTAAAGCCTTTATATCAGTGACTGGCAACTAGATTTAAATTCAGATAATTTAACATTTTTTCTGGTTGGGAGTGCAGCATGCTTTTGTTCTTTGAGATGTTATTGCTTTGCCCGGAATGTTCCATAATATAGCTTTTTCAGTTCCAAAACTATAGCTTTAAAGGAATATTAATGTTTTTTTCCAATCTGAACTTTATTTCGGTAATAAAACAAGTTGTTTTACTCATCCATAGCACTTTGGTGTCACTTGGAGCAGTTGCGTAGATGTTGTAGTTTAGTGATATCCGTTAACGTGAGTGCTTGGGGCAGGCGATTGCAGTCACCAAATAACACAAACTTTATCACTTTTCAAATTACAGAAGGTCAATGTCTTAGTCTAGACTTTCGTTTGAGTCAAAAGTGGACTCTAATCCGAGATTTAGACAGAATGGATACGGAAAGAATGAAGCGGAGACAGTTTTAGGAGCAGCAGAGAACATCCATCGGTTTCGCGTTACTTCTCAGAACCGTGCGCTGAATCCGCTGGATCTTTCATTTCCTTTGCTGGTAAAAAATCATCCTGACTGAAGTGGGTACTGCAAAGCTTACAGCTTTGCCTTTCATGTTTGGGTCCTGAGAGCTGAGAGCGAAATCAGCTGTGAATGCGCGCATGCGCACTGTCCTGTCATTTACTCGAAACTATGGCTAAATCTCGGATTAGAGGCCACTTTTGACTCAAACGAAAGTGTAGACTAAGACATTGAGCTTCTGTAATTTGAAAAGTGATAAAGTTTGTGTTATTTGGTGACTGCAATCACCTGCCTCAAGCACTCACGTTTACGGATATCGCTAAACTACAACATCTACGAAACTGCTCCAAATGACACCAAAGTGCTATGGGTGAGTAAAACAACTTGTTTTATTACCGAAATAAGGTTCAGATTGTAAAAAACGTTAATATTCCTTTAATGATCTGCTGATACCAGCACAGGGACTGAAAACAGCATTTATTTCTTTAAAACAAAAGTAAAATAAGAAACAAGACTGATCAAAATGTGTTATGTACCTGTTATTTACCTCTGAAGTAATGACAGAACATCTTTAGATGTTGGAAATAAAGGTTCATCCTTTCTGAGCCAGTAAAGTCTTATTACATCAATTTATGTCAATTTATGTCATGTTCAATCAGGATATCAGCAGAACTGATATTTGGCTCTTTGACATGTTATTGCTTTGCCTGGAATGTTCCACAATATAGCTTTTTCAGGTCCAAAACTAAAGTTGTAATGATCTGCCGATATGTGATATCAACCAATACCAGCGCAGAGACTAAAAACAGCATTTATTTCCTTAAAACAAAAGTAAAATAAGGCAAAACTGGTCAAAATGTGTAATGTAGCTGTTATTTACCGCTGAAGTAATGACAGAACATCTTTGGATAAATAAAAGTTTAAACTTTCTGAGGCCTTCTTTACATGTACACTGGTACATTTCCCTTCGTTTGTACCCACATTTTACACGCAAACGGCAAATTCACCTCTGAAAACGAAGGAGAACACTCTGCAAGCCAATCAGATCCACAATTCTGGTGTGTCAGCTGCCTAAAACTCCGTCGATCTCTGTTCTCCAGAATCATTTCTCAACATACCCGGCTACGTGTAAAGGTAGCTTGAGCCAGTAAATAGTCTTATTACATCAATTTATGTCAATTTATGTCACGTCTAATCAGGATATCAGCAGAATCGATATTTGGAAGCTGCTGTCCAGTCCAGCTCAATTTTCAGTATCAGGAAATGGCCGGGCGAGGGAAACTTTTGCCACAAATCAACCTTGCAAAATTTTAACTATGCTAACTTAACCCTGCACAAATTAGGGCAACCTACAGTATATGATTTCATTGTGCACAAATGTCCGACACCCATTACTGTACAAACTTTAGGGTCACCAACTGGCCTTCTTATATAACCTAGTCGTGCCAGCACATTCTTTCAGCTTTTATATTGACATAATACTAAACAAACACTGACACACAGCACAGAGTAATCCCTTGCATAGTTCACCCTGCACCCAGCTGCTGTCACTCAACATACAGCGCGGTATGTGGGTGCTAGGGTGCCATTGCTGTCCTAAGCCCTGACAGGTAAATGAATGGGAGACCTTTATTAGCCACTGACATCTACGTAATGAGCTAACTCCGTGCTAACCATGAGTGTTTGTTTTGATACGCGGAAAGAATTCAGCCTGATCAACGGTTAACTTTACCAGACTTGATCGGCCTGCTTGCATGTAGCGCTAATGAACGCTAACAGGAAAAGTGTCAAAAAAATAAATAAAAAACTTGTGACAGGAAATGTAAAAAAAAAAAAAAAGATTCTGTGGGTTATTAATAGAAAATAAAAGTGTGAAATAGCTAAGGCGCCACTTGCGTTGTTCTTTTGACGCGAGTTCACTGGGGAAAACGCTTAAGTTAGCAATAACATCATGACAGGCACACGCTGATGAATTCATAAATAATAAATCTATTCTTCAGTCAAAGAAAACAGAGGTTGTTTAATAATTGAGTAATATAGAATAAGAATATCTTACCAGTCAATACCAAAACGGTAGCCTAGACTGCATTTTCCTTAAGAGTCTGGGTTGTAAAAATTACTCTCACAGCAGGAAACTTATTTAGAAAGCATTTATTATTCACGAGATATTTTGGTATTAAAGGCGATGATTTTCTTAAAGACTGAATTTTTCAAATGTATTCCTCACTTTCCTAACATATTCCAAGCATGTTAATTATTCACTGCCGTGTTTATAAGCACAACTTCCAGAAGCCACAGTGGCTAACAGCGTGCTAGTTGTTTGTATCTTGGGTTAAATTTTATAATTTAGTTTCATTTTAACCCAAAGGACTTTTAAAATAAATCTGTACTGGGGCAGAACAGATATATTACTTATTACATGAAAAAAGACATTTTTAACCAAAAAAAGTTTAATATCTGTCACTGATGAACTTTCAGTCTCACTCAGAGCTCCATGGTTACACCCAGCGGCATCGGGATGCTCTCTCCTTGTCTGTGGCTGCTGTGGAGTCTTGAGACCTGGCCTCACCTCTTAAATTTAGAACTTCACACAGCTCATGCACTGCCTCCTGCTCCTCTACTGAGTCCTCCAGTGGTTCCTCCAGTGGTTCCTCCTCCAGTGCCTTCTCCATGACTCCTCCTCCAATGTCCCCTCTAGTGTCTCCTCCTCCAATGTCTCCACCAGTAACTCCTCCCATGGCTCCTCTATGGCTTCTCCCATTGCTCCTCCAGCGACTCCTCCAGTCTCTCCTCCTCCAGTGGGTCCTTCTCCAGTGGTTTCTCCTCCAGTGGCTCCTCCTCCAATGTCTCCTCTGGTGGCTTCTCCCATGGCTCCTCCTATGGCTCCTCCAGTGGCCCCTCCTTCAGTGCCTTCTCTGCAGATCTCTCCTGGTCAGTCAATACCTCGGCTCTGGTAAAGAAGGCCCAGCAGCGGCTACACTTCCTGAGGGTGCTCGGGAAGGAGTAACTAAACACAAGCCTGCTGGTGACCTTCTACCGTTCCGCCACAGAGAGCCTGCTGACCTACGCTCTGTCAGTGTGGCACTCCAGCTGCACAGAGGCTGACAGGAAGAGACTGCAGAGGGTGACAAATACAGCACAAAAAAATCATTGGCTGCCCTCTGCCCTCCATATCCTCCATCTACAACTCCCGCTGTCTCTGCAGAGCCCGGAACATTCTGAAGGACAATACCAACCCTGGCTTCCATCTCTTCAACCTGTTGCCCTCTGGCAGGCAGTACAGGTCCATATCAGCCAGGACAAATAGACTCAGGGACAGCTTCTTTTCCAAAGCTGTCACCAAACTGAACTCCAATTTGCACTAAGAACTGCCATTTGCACTGACTTTTGGACTATCTCCACCACTACCTCTACCCAGTATGCTGTATGTGTGTATATGTGTCTTGTTTTTAGCAAAGTCGTTTTATAGTTTTTAGTGCTATTTATTGTTTTATACTTGTGCTGAGTGCACTTTGAAGGGGGGCTTCAAATCTCATTGTACTGTGTATAATGACAAGAAAGGCTTTCTATTCTATTCTTTTCTTCTCCATGACTCCTTCACTGACTCCTCCAGTGTCCCCTCTTCCAGTGGGTCCTCCTCTAGTGACTCCCCCAGGGGCTCCTTCTCCAGTGGCTCCTCTATGGCTTCTCCTGTGGCTCCTCCAGTGACTCCTCCAGTGGCCCCTCCTCCAGTCCCTTCCCCATGACTCCTCCTCCAGTGCCTTCTCCATGACTGCTTCAGTGATTGCTCCAGTGGGTCCTCCTCTAGTAACTCCTTCTCTAGTGAGTCCTCCTCTAGTGACTCCTCCAGTGACTCCAACTCTCTTGTCTTCTCCAGTAACTCCTCCAGTAGCTCCTCCAGTAGCTCCTCCAGTAGCTCCTCCAGTGGCTCCTCCAGTGGCTCCTCCAGTAGCTCCTCCAGTAGCTCCTCCAGTAGCTCCTCCAGTAGCTCCTCCAGTAACTCCTCCAGTAGCTCCTCCAGTAGCTCCTCCAGTAGCTCCTCCAGTAGCTCCTCCAGTAACTCCTCCAGTAACTCCTCCAGTAGCTCCTCCAGTAGCTCCTCCAGTAGCTCCTCCAGTAACTCCTCCAGTAGCTCCTCCAGTGGCTCCTCCAGTGGCTCCTCCAGTGGCTCCTCCAGTAGCTCCTCCAGTGTGCGTGGGCCGCAGATCCCTAAAATTAACACCGGCGAAGAACTCTGGTTCCAGCCACATAGCTTTCATCCAGGGCCAATGACAACTGTGCTCTCCGCTCAGCTGTTCATGTGGTGCAGGCTGTAGGCCACAACTTTCCTCTTAGTGCTCCGTCAATGTTCACGCTCTGCTTTCTGACGCCTCTCAAGACAGCTACAGACACCACCAGTGACGAGAATTTAAAATATTCTTTCAATGTATATTTGTTTGTTTGGATTCTTGAAGAGATGAAGGTTTAAGGTGACATTTGAAGTAACTTATTTAAAGGAAGCGTGTCCTGAAAACATTTTCACAGACTAGAAATGTGAAAAAAATATGACTAAAATAACTCCCATGCCCTTTCAGAAGCTACTCCAAACTGAAAGTACCAAATAGAGAAGTTAGAATTGCTCAGCTGCTATGTGCTTTCACTTCCGAGTCGAGTTTATAAAATATGAATGTAAAAAGTATACATTATGTCCCACTACAAAATGTATTATTCCACTGGGCAAGGCAAAGCAACTGGTTAAATGTCAGCATAGTTTTAGGTCCAAAATCCTTAATATGCTAATTTATGTAGAAGCGTAAAGGTGCACTATGAAACTTCTCTGGTGGACATTCTACCACCTGTTCGTCTCTACGGAAATTTTATTCCTTTGCCTAAAATTTTCCATAGCATGACATTAAACTTATAATGTGCAGAAAGCAAGCCAATTTTTCTTGATATTTTAGCAATAAAACTAAGATAAGTAAGGCTACGTTCACACTGCAGCCTGAAGTGACCCATATCTGCCTTTTTTTTTCTTTTTTGCCTCTATACGACCTGTATCTGATCTTTTAATGACAGTCTGAACGACACAGATCCGATTTTTTCAAATGCGACCCAGGCTACTTGGATATGTGGTCCTAAAACTGATACATATCCGTATCCATATCCTTTTGGCATGCGACTTCAGTCTGAACGGCCAGGTCGCATTCACACGACCTACACGTCATCAACAAGTAAGAGTGGTACAAGTAGGCGCTCACAAATGTACACAAACGTTCTTCTCGTCATATGAAAATTGTGTATGAAGTCCATGTCAGTGAAGCAGCAAAGCACATAGCAATCCCACCACTCAGCACCAACACGGTCCTTTCTACGGACGCTGCTGCCACTGCCCCACAAAACACCAAGGCCAGAAACCTTGTCCTTCTCCTTCTCAATCTCCTCCTTAAAGGTCCCATGGCATGAAATTTTCACTTTCTGAGGTTTTTGAACATTAATGTGAGCTCCCCTACCCTGTTTAGGTCCCCATCCCATGGCTAAAAGTTGCGAAATGTGTAAACTGAGCATTTGCGGTCCTTTTCTGCGTTTGAAAAAAAGACGATTCTGAACAAGGAAACTATGTGACGTCACATTGAAGAAAAAATGCAAATGCAGTTCCACCCCCCGTCTGGATATCTACCCACCGCCACGGCCAGAGTTTGGACCGCAAACGAGCTACACAATGCGAAATGCCGTTTTTTATTTGCCTGGAGGCACGTGAGAATGTTTCCAGGCTCAGATGTCCTTTATCCGAGCCCCTGGACCTCTGAAACAGCAGTGGTTTAATTTTATTTTCTGTGAAAATGGTTTTTTTTCATTGAAACGCCTCTCATTTCTTCCTTCACGCATAAAACGCAGAAGTGGAGCCAGCGCACAGCGCACCGCTAAAACGAGGAAAGAGCGGAGAGTTTGCCCCCCACCCGCTGCTTTGGCCTATCTCTGTCCTTCTCATTTGCATTCAAGCAACAACGCCCATAATGAGGTGTTCAGAGACATATTTTTTACTCTACCTGTGTTCATGGGTCTTTCTCATGCACTGAGTCTTGATTTTGAAGAAGGATTCATTTACAGTATTAGGGAACCATTAAGGCGCCATATAAAAGCATCAAGAAGTACTATGTCATGGGATCTTTAAAACAAATAAGTTGTACATGTCCTGGCTCTGGTACAACAGCAGCTTTAAAATCTCCAGGCGCTCAATGCTAGTGTCCATGTTTAGCTTACTTCCGTAAACACTGAGCACACTCGCTGCATGTGACCTCGTCGTGTCCTCCAAGGCGCATGCGGGACACTTTTGGGGCGTTTAAAGTTCACACTGGAGATCACATACAAGTCGCGTTTAATTGGAAATGTCAACAACCTCGCGAAAAAATCAGATTTCACAAAAAAATCACACAAAAATTTAGCTTTAAGCCCTGCAGTCTGAAAGTAGCCTAAGATAAGTTTAATGTCATACTGTGTAATATTCCAAGCAGAATATCTAAGTTTCGACCTTGTTCTTTGTTTACAGCAGCAGTAGCTTAAGGAGACTAGCGTTCTTCACCTTTCTCTCTCCCTCTTGCTCCTTCTCTGTCCGGTGGAGACAGCTGGACCCACCTCCCTTCACACTGCCTCTGAACCAACCCCATCAAAACAATGTCAAAACCACACGGGTGCCACTCTATGATTATGTTTTAATAATACGTTGTCTGATTGCTCAAAGCCCCCCCATTTGCACACAGATGGACATTGCGTTTATGTAGCTATGGGCTGCCTGTATTGTCACTGTTGTTTAGATGCTTCAAATTACCATGTCACTGTCTGCAGAACTACACTGCTGAAGGCACAAGCTCGGGACACGACAATGGGACCCGCTTGTCAATCAAATTCAGACAAAATGGTGGAGATAACGTGTTAATAAATGTACATTGTTGCCAAGTCTGCGCTGGAATGAAACGGTATAGGAGATGTTGTGTCTTTGCCGAGAATGTTCCACGGTATGGCAGTAAACTTATCTCTGGAAGCGCCTACAGGTCAAGTTATGTGTGCAGAGGCAAACCCGGACAGAGTAAGACATTCTTCAATGTATTTTTGAGCAACAAAAACGTGTTAGAGTGATAGGTCAAAGCTATACTGTGGAAGACAACACATTCAAATGAAGCAATAACTATAATTATAATTTAATAATTATAATTATAACTAAAATATAATTTCCATGAAGACAAGATTGCGAAAGACTCCCACCAGAAAATGTTGCATAGTACACCTTCATACAGCAAAGAGAACCTAAGGCTACGTTTATATGATGACGGTCTGAACAGAAGACGCAATTTAGACGAGCGTTTTCGGGAGGAAATCTGCGTGCATACGGTGACGCAAAAGTGTGTGGAATTCGATTGGGTATGCATGCCAGACAGCTATGTGGTGCTGTGATACATTATCATTATGTCCGTGCGTATGCGTAGAATCTTCCTTCTTCTCATCTGCGCCGCGAAAAGCAAAACAAAACATGGCTACCGGTAGCAAAAAAAAAATGTGTGTGGTCAGACAAAGAATTTCAACTATTGCTTCAGACCACGTTAGACTACAAAGCAACAAAGGCGCCACAAGGTGTGGACTGGGAGTTCTGCCAAACAAAGTACACTGATGTATGGACCGATGTGACGTAAACATGTGCGCGACTTCAGCAGATTTGACCAGAGTTTTGCGACGAAAATGCTACGGCGGAGCGTATTCAAGTTTTCCACTTTGGAGGGCGGTTTCAGTTTTTTGCATTTTTAAGACCCCAAAACGCCGTCACCGTCTAAACAAAAGGCATTTCCGATAAAATATTTAGTCGTTTTTACCCGTAGGAATTCTCGTGTAAACAGGCCCCAATTTGATGGGAGGGGCAAATCATTCATACGCATCAATGAAATATGTGTCTAGTAGCTGTAGTAGTAGTAGTAGTAGTAGTAGTTTTTGTAGTAGAAGTTCTAGTTAACCGTAATTGTTCAACAGAAAACCACTTTCAAGTATTTCAAGGACACTGGCCTATAAAAAGTAAAGTTTTGAACATTTAAAGGAAAAGTAACGTTATTTTACAATCTGAGCCTTCTTTCGGTAATAAAACAAGTCGTTTGACTCACCCATAGCACGTTCGTGTCATTTGGAGCTGTTTGGTGAAAGTTATGTTGTAGCGTATCCGTTAACATGAGTATTCGGGGCATTACTTTGCGGTGTCCAAATAACACAATCTTTAGCACTTTTCAAATCATAGAAGCCCGATGTCTTAATGTAAGATTTCGTTTGAAGCAAAAGTGGCCTGTAATCCGAGATTTAGCCATAGTTTCGAGTAGATGAGGACGCCAGTGCGCATGCGCGGACTGCTCCCGGGACCCAAACATGAAACGCAAAGCTGAAAATTGATGTTTACAAGTGAACAAGCTAATACAGCTCATCTGCGCGCAGTGATACGAGTCAAGAGAAAATAACCCCAATGCGAATTAGGCTGCTAAATTTTTAGCGGGCAACTGTTTATGACGCAAATATATCACTTTTTGGACAAATTTTGTTTTGAGAAGAATAACAAGCTTTATTAACTGTCCCGGTTAACGTACCGGAACTACGTTCACGAGCTACAGAACCGGAGGAGAACTCGGCTCAGAGGACACTGTCATGGGTAAATCAGTGTTAATCTCACGACACTGTTGAATGGGGAAGTTATACAGATTCACATAAAAAAAACACACTCTATCCCTTTAAAACTGTAGCCAAAAAGTTTACATTTAAGACTTAACAATATGCATTTTTGTCAGTTTTCTGTTTCTTTAAAATGCATAACTTTGCTTTCACACTTTTTGCCTCTGGTTTAAAAATAAGAAAAAATCTAGGCCTATAACCAGATACACAATGTCTGTTTAATCCCCCATATTTACATACTTAAAATGGCTCAGCCCGTACATTCTGACCTCATATCAGATGGGGCATGGCAGAAGAGAACATAGGTGAAAACTTGTAGCTGTAAAACTCAAGTCCTACTAAGTTATGTTCAAACATTCAAACTCTCCATGTGAACAAGCCTGTGTCTTTTAAGAATTACACTATTTCCAAGAGGCTAATTAGCACATTAGCAAACACTTCACTTTATTACTTAAGTGCTTTCTTTTGGACAAGTTGTGGCTTTGAAGTATGCTTGGAAACTGGTCATTTTTAGTCAAAAGGTAATAGTTTTTCAATGTATTTTTCAGCAATAAAACAGGTAAAATGCACATGGTGGAACATCCAACACAAATTTACAAAATCTCTATCAACACAAACTAGTGACGGGCCTTGGACTGTCACAATAATCAATATTTTCTGTGGCTCAGTAGGATTATTTATCTTGAGCACTGTTGGGGGAACATTTTTGTAGTAGGTTACCATAAAGTTTGATAGAGAACCTTTATACTATAACTACAGTACCAAATTCTGAGACAATTATCTGGCATAAATACCTGACTTGTGTTTTGTTTCATTCACACATGTTTGAGTAATCCTGTAATATTAGTCCGTCTACGTCTCCAAAGCTCAAAATGCGCTGTTCCACCTTGTGATGTCATGAAGCGGCAGTCATCAAGTTAACAGTTTTTAGCTTTTGTTCGGTAGAGATTAGCAATTCCAGGGCTCAAATAATCCAAATGATTCTAGTGAAGGTTTATGGAGTTTAAAAACACAGTAGAGCATTTACTGTTCTACTTGACATCAGTCTAAATGTGCAGGGTTTGTGTGTTAGAATGTGTGAATGAAACAAAACACAACTCCAGGTATGTTTCACTGGTCTACAAGCAAAATGCTTCTGGAACAAAAGTAGTGACATTTTTCTTGGTTTAGGTCACTAATAAAGGAAAAAGTAAGTCAGAAGTGCTGATTGGCTATAGTTTCCAAGATATAGTATTGGGTCAAAATAGGAAATGTATGCAAAATAAGGCAAAAACGGTAGTTTATCAGAAGGTACAGTGTGTCTACAAGCAACCAGTTCTATCTGAAAGCCTGTCTGCACATCCCAATACATTTATTTTTTAATCTTTTACTATTAAAGTTACATGTTTCAAAACCACAATAACATTCGCAAAGTACTCAGAAGACACATTGGGGGACGTGGGCACGGGAACAAACACTACTGGGTACAAGGGCTAAGTAGTCTGGTTAACACCTGACCATATCACAAGTGAGATATGGGTCTGGAAACTCGCTTCGAAAAATCCCGTAGCGGGGGTGTGGTTAGCGATTGCCAACGGCCGTTTATTGGGCGTTATGAATGTCTATCATTTAGCGTATACGTAAGTCCATAGCCAATCATGTCAGTTGTCAGTTCAAACTACAAGCTTCCGTTTGTCATGTAGTACGCGTCACCGTCTTGCCGCCCCTCCCCGCTCTCTGATTGGGGCCCTAAATCTGAGACTCTCGCTTGGACGAGCTGCCAGGCCGCCTTCCAGTTCGAAACGAACGGAAGCGGCCTGGGAATTCCCAGGCTAAGGGCTAAGGGACTTGAAGGTACCTGGGGGAAATACAAGGGGGGCCGAGAAAGAAAACAGGGGGAGTGAAGAGGTCCAAAGGGATTATCCCAGGTAATGAAAGGGGGTCTGGGGGAAAACATGGGTGATGCAGTGTCCAGGGAGGGTCCAGATGACAGGGTCCAGAGGGAACAGCGGAGGAGGGTAGGGGTCTGAAGTCCAACTGAGGGGAACTGGTTTGGGAGATGGAGAAAAGTGTATTGTCTGGGGTGAAGGTGTTGCGAAACTGTCTAGAGCTATTATTATATCATTACATATCTTGAATACATTAGCTAACCAGCACAGTTATCAATTGATTTTCAGCTCATCTTATCAATATAAATGAGATTTAGCCACTTTTATCTCGGAAGCAGATCGAGTCCAAAATGTAGTTGTAGACCAGTGTTTTTAGTGAGGAAATAACATGATAACATTGCATAATATAAGACCTTAAATCAATATTATTAAGGATTAACAACAAAAAACAACTTTATAACCTAGACTGGTGGTGTATTACCCCTGCTTCTGTCTGCTACTGGAACAACTTTTACTTCATGGGTCTTCTGAGTCCTCTACCAGCTACTTTCTCATTTTCCAGTCAATCCAAGTTTCATAAGCTCACTGTTTATACTGTGCGTAACGACTTGTTGGTGTAACTTCGCTTGAACGCCGCACACGGACGTTAAAATGTTGCTTTTTGTTGACCCCGGGACTCTGAAAGTGCTCCCTGCTGAGGTGGCGTTCAACCCAGCGTGAGATAAGAACAGCTGTCATTTTTACTCTTACATCAACACAGACAGTTTGTACAGGGAACTTTGCAAATGGTGCAACTGCAAAAGCGTAATTACACGGGCTCAAAGTTACAAAAAAACGACGCCCCGGGCAACTTTTTTACGCGGGTTGGTTTTTACGCATGTCGCTGACGCATAGAGAGTGCGCTCCTAAAAAGTCTGCATAACTTCAGTCATAAGTGAAAGTCGCGGTGTTTGTTGGGTGATTTTCACGTGAATGAATGAATAAATCGTACAATTACGCACCTTTAATGCTGATCCCGAGTCCTCCAACATCTTGTTTGGTCACTCGCACGGTGCGCTTTACGTTGGTGATGGTTTCAGGCACCGGGGAAGAGCTGAGGTTCGGCGGGTCTCCGTTTATGGCACCGATCGGGCTCGGGCTGGGTTTCGCTGGCTCTTCGGTACTTTCCCCCGGGTTTAGAGTGAGCGTGTCCTCGGTGAGCGTAGCCAGGACGCGGATCCAGCGGTCCACGGTCACTCGGAGTTCCAGCAGTCCCGTCTTCTGCGCCTTCATCGCGGCAGCCATGTTTCATCGCATTCCTGGAATAACTCCGGACTGTGCAGCGGTCCTGTAAAGAGATAGGGGCTGGGGCTTGGGCTGGGGATGGGGCTGGGACGGGCCGGGGCAAGGGGCGCACGGAGAGTAGACAGTCCCCCCCCTCTTGGATCACTCCTCCCAGCGTCACTCCTGAGCGCTTTACAACCGGCTCAGGAGCGTGGAGTTACAGAGAAGTTACCTCCTATTTAAAGAGCTAGTCCGGTCCACTGCACTTTGCTGAATGGAAAACATGACAATAGCCAAAGTAAAAAGAGTTTGGAAATGTTAGGTTGTGTTCTCATATGTAAATATAATTTGTCATTATTATTATTCTTTTATTTCAGCCCATGTGTTTAACAAGCAATGTCTTTACTTTTATGTGATATGTGTTAATTTCATATCAAGGACTCTTATTTTGACCCCTGTGGACTCGGGAGGAAATGCGTGCATGCATTCTGGGTAAAAATTTAGATGTTAAGTAAGCGTGGTCCTGTTCACATGTGTACCTGCCGCTGCTATGTGAAAAAGAACAAAATAAATGAGATTTCAACTCAAAAATAGTAAACCTGAGTGATGCATCATGAATACTAACTAATGGACGAAGAAAACATTTACTTTATAAACATGGAAGACAACGGTGATGAGAACCCTACAGGTTATGGGCCCAGGCGCGCCAAATCAACAGGAGGAAAATGGGAAAGGTTAGTTTTCGACGGAGACGAAAACAAATACGAACTGTGGGAAGTTAAATTCCTTGGACATTTAAGAATGCTCGGTTTGAAAGACACCATACTGTCCGGGGAACGGGATATTGACGGAGACAAGAATGAGGAATGCTACGCAGAACTGATTCAATTTCTTGACGATAAAAGTCTGTCCCTCGTCATGCGCGAGGCCAGTGATGATGGCAGAAAAGCTCTGAACATACTGCGGGGTCATTACGCCAGTCAGGGTAAGCCCAGAATCATAGCCCTGTACACCGAATTAACGTCGTTGAAGAAAGCTGAAAACGAGACAGTCACAGACTACATTATCAGAGCTGAGAAAGCGGTGACTTCCCTAAGAAACGCGAAAGAAGTTATAAGTGACGGACTAATTATAGCAATGATCCTAAAGGGCCTGCCAGAATCCTACAAACCCTTCGCCATTCATACAACACAGAGCAGTGAAGAAATCACGTTCATACAGTTCAAAAGCAGACTGCGAAGCTACGAAGAAACAGAAAGGTTTGACTATAAAACCAAAGCTGACAACGTAATGAAAGTGGACATCTCATCAGTGACATGTTACGGGTGCGGAAACCGAGGCCACGTAGTGCGAATGCAAACAAAAGGGGGCGCCAAAATGGTGCAATTACCACAAAAGTTCTACACACAGTGACGAGACATGCCGAAGAAGGGAGAAGTTCAAAGACGAGGCGAAACAAACAGCAGAAAAATGCGACCGTGACAACTGGTGCAGCTACCATAAAAGTTCTACACACAGTGATGAGACATGCCGAAGTAGAGATCACCATAAAGATGATGCAAAACAAACAGCTGAAAGACAAAAACCTGACAAAGAAAGAACATTTGTGTTTACGGTCAGTCACACAACCTTCCCTGACAACATTAAGAAAAAACGGACTGATGGTGGATTGTGGAGCAACCTCACACATCCTAACAGACATAAACACTTTCACACGATTTGAAGAGGATTTCAATCCCAGCTGCCACTACATGGAACTGGCTGATGGAACAAGGATGAACAACGTTGCATTGAGAAGAGGGAGACGCAGAGGTGCTGCTACAGGACGTGAGAGGGAGAGCCGTCGCAGTCACACTGAAGAAGGCCCTGTTCATACCAACATACCCCCAGAGCATCATCTCTGTACAAGCAGCTACCAACGACGGGGCCAAGGTGATCTTCAAAGAGGGACAGAATGAACTGATATACAGAAATGGAAGAGTGTTCAACATTGAAGTACATGAGAGGCTGTACTACCTGAAAACGGTAAACCACCTCAAACATAATATCAGTGCTTCTGTAAATGATATGATGTCCCCAGACAAGGTCAACCTAGCTTGTGATGTTAAAACATGGCATGAAATAATGGGGCACTGTAATGTTGATGATGTGTTGAAATTGCCTGAAGTGGTTGATGGTATGAAAATCACGGGTAATGCCAAGTTAGACTGTACTGTATGCACTGAAGGAAAATTCACAAACACCAGAAATAGGAAGCCTGACCCAAAAGCTACTAAAATTTTAGAGCTTGTGCATACAGATTTAGCCGGTCCTGTTGAACCAGCATCTCATGAGGGGTACAAATATGCAGTGTCATTCACAGATGATTTTTCAGGCGCTGTGTCCATTTACTTCCTTAAGAATAAAAGCGACACAACTGTAGCCACAGAAAAATTCCTTGCAGACATAGCTCCCTATGGCACAGTTAAATGCATCAGATCAGATAACGGTACAGAATACACAGGGAATGAATTCCAGTCTCTCCTGCGAGAAAGAGGAATAAGGCATGAGACGTCATCACCTTACTCCCCATCAGAATGGTACAGCCGAGAGACAATGGCGGACCATTTTTGAAATGGGAAGGTGCCTGTTACTAGAAAAGGGGTTACCAAAAACACTTTGGCCTTACGCTGTCCAAACTGCTGCTCACATACGAAACCGATGCTTTAGTGACAGGGTACAAAATACCCCATACTTCATGTTAACAGGAAAGAAGCCAGACCTCTCAAAAATGTGGATTTTTGGGTCTGATTGCTATGTGTACAGATACGACCACAGCAAATTGGATCCTAGAGGTGACAAGGGAATATTTGTAGGCTATAGCCGGAACAGCCCTGCTTATCTGGTTTACAGCCCTCAATCCAGAAAAGTTTCAAAACACAGATTAGTGAAATTTATCACAAAGAGCAGTGTTGAACAACAGACCCAAACTGATGACGGTGACTACGAGCTCCCAATATACAGAGATAAAATATGGGATGGTGAGAACAAAAATGACAAATCTCAAAGTGAGAAACAGGTCACAGATGAAAATATTGATACTAAAGACACAGATGACAAAGACGAATCAAAAGAGGATGAGCCCACAGAAACAGAAATGGATGGGAATAGTGAAAATAGTGCAGGGACATCAATAACAATAAACCAGACGCGATACCATTCAGAAAGGGAAAGGAGAACCCCAAAATACTTAGAAGATTACATAACATGCTCCAAAGATGAAATAACCAATACAAATATTGATTCTTGTTACAGGGCAGTGTTTGGAATTCCCCAAACATATAGAGAGGCCATGATGTCACCTGAAGCTGTTAGGTGGGAACAGGCTATGAAGGAAGAGATGTGCTCACTTAAGGAAAACGACACATTCGAACTGGTGATTTTGCCAAAGGATAGAAACACAGTGGGGGGAAGATGGGTCTATGCTTTGAAGGAAAATACAGAAACAGGGAAAATGTTCAAAGCTAGATATGTTGCTAAAGGATACAAACAAACAGAAGGAATAGACTATCATGAAACATTTGCTCCTACAGCAAATCTCACTTCGGTGCGTGCACTAATGCAGATAGCTGCACAGAATGACTTCTCTGTACATCAGATGGATGTGAAAACGGCATATTTACATGCCCCCATTGAGGAAGAGATATACTTAGATCAACCAAATGGTTTCGAAGTGACATCAGAAACGGGTGGGAAATTGGTGTACAAGTTGAAAAAGTCCCTCTATGGGCTGAAACAATCTGGGAGAAATTGGTACAAACTCCTAAATGATCATTTAGAGCAGAACAACTTTCAGAGGAACCAGGTCGATCACTGCGTGTATAAGAAACAGATTGAAAATGACACAATCATAGTCATCATCTGGGTAGATGACTTGATCATTGCAGCCAGTAGTGAAGATCAGCTTAACAGGTTCAAGGAAACAATGAAGTCCAAATTTAATATGAAAGATTTAGGAAAAATATCATATTTTCTGGGCATTCAGTTTGAACAGAAAGATGGAGAAATAAAAATGACCCAAGGGAAGTACATAGTCAAAATGCTTGAAAGGTTTGAAATGTCTAACTGCAAGCCTAGAGCTACACCAAGTGAGTTGAAAATGGAATGTAACAGAAATGTGGAAGGAAACAATACTGAGATTGAAAATCCCAAAGATTACAGAGAAATTGTTGGAAGCTTGATCTATGCAATGACTTGCACCAGGCCTGATATCAGCTGGATTGTCAGCAAACTGTCACAATCCTTAGCAAGACCAAAAGTACAAGACTTAGTGGCAGCCAAACATGTTCTAAGATACTTGAAAGGTACCTCTCACTACGAGCTATGTTTCAAGAAAACAGATGAAGCCTTGAGCCTGACCGCATTTAGTGACTCTGATTGGGCATCCTCAGCAGAGGACAGACGCAGTACCACAGGTTACTGCTTTAGCTTGACAAAACAAGGTCCTGCTATTTCTTGGAAGTCTAAGAAACAACCTACAGTGGCACTTTCGACCTGTGAAGCTGAATATATTGGCTTAGCAAACACAACTCAGGAAAGCTTGTACCTGATGCAGCTAATGAATGACTTGGATTCAAATGTTTACAGTTGTACAACAATCTATGGTGACAATCAAGGAGCAATCGCACTGAGTAAAAATCCAGTGCATAGGTCAAGGTGTAAGCACATTGATGTGAAATACCACTTTATTCGGGATGTTCTTCAGACAGGAAGAATAACTATTAGTTACTGTCCCACAGAAAACATGGTTGCAGACATACTTACAAAATCTGTAACAAAAGTTCGAATTCTCCAGTTTAAAAATTTCCTATTTGGAAATTAGATGCACTAGGACTACAATGGTCATATATGGTCTTGTGAAGATGAGAACAAGTGGGGGTGTTAGGTTGTGTTCTCATATGTAAATATAATTTGTCATTATTATTATTCTTTTATTTCAGCCCATGTGTTTAACAAGCAATGTCTTTACTTTTATGTGATATGTGTTAATTTCATATCAAGGACTCTTATTTTGACCCCTGTGGACTCGGGAGGAAATGCGTGCATGCATTCTGGGTAAAAATTTAGATGTTAAGTAAGCGTGGTCCTGTTCACATGTGTACCTGCCGCTGCTATGTGAAAAAGAACAAAATAAATGAGATTTCAACTCAAAAATAGTAAACCTGAGTGATGCATCATGAATACTAACTAATGGACGAAGAAAACATTTACTTTATAAACATGGAAGACAACGGTGATGAGAACCCTACAGGAAAACATATAAAACGGCTAATGCATAACATGTTTATAATAATAATAATAATAATAATTCATTGGATTTATATAGCGCTTTTCATGACACTCAAAAGCGCTTTACAGTTCATTGTTCATTCACTCCACACTTGGTGGTGGTAAGCTACTTTTCTGTAGCCACAGCTGCCCTGGGGCAGACTGACGGAAGCGAGGCTGCCAATCTGCGCCATCAGCCCCTCCGACCACCTCCAACACTCATGCACACGCCACTATTATACTAGGCAAATGTGGGTAAAGTGTCTTGCCTATAAGGACACAGCGACAGTATTTTTTGCAACTGGCGCCCCACTGTGGCAACTGGAATTCCCAGCGGTCTCCCATCCAAGTACTAACCAGGCCCTGCCTTGCTTAGCTTCTGAGATCTGACGGGATCAGGCTTTGACAGGCAGGTATGGCCACTGCTGCTGCTCTCTATGGATGTATCATGTATGTCACTACCTCACTGTAAATGCTACTGTTACCTGTGCAATAACCTGTGCAATAACCCACGTGCAATACTTATACTATACCAGAGGCAACCTTTACCACTCAAAGAGCCATTTGGACCCGTTTCACACAGTAAAGAAAACACTGAGAGCCACAAAACCCTTTTGAAATTTAAAATGAAATAACACTCCATATAACTGCTTTTTTGCCTTTGTGCCATAGAATTACATTTTGAAAATGAATGAACTAAAATAAAATACATTTTAATTAGGGCTGTCAAACGATTAATTTTCTTGATCGCAAGTAATCTCAGAAATGTCATAGTTAATTGCGATTAATCGTGATTTATTTTGCATGTTTAAAATTGATATCTTGCAGTAAGACCGTTTGAATCTAAAGTTAAACTCACAATGCAAAGTATTTCTCAACATTTTTTTATCTCAAAAAAGTGCAGAGAAAGGAAAAAGTAACAATGAACCAGTAATAGTGGCTAAGTTGGCTAAACTGAAGACAACAGCGTGTCCTTCCTTGCCAATGCCGACGACTCGATTGAAGCCCGCTCGAGGTGCCTACGGATGCGTAGAAGGAACAAAATACTAGCAAACTCAAAATAGTGCGTTTAACCGACAATGAGTTTAATTAATACAACCAAATGAGCTGCATATGGATGGTAGAATTGCGGAAAATGCTGGCAAACTCTGATCGCGATTAAAAAAATTGTTCGCGATCATAACTTACATTAATCTAATCGCGATTAACGCGTTAATATTCCCAGCCCTAATTTTAATTAAATACAGTGGTCCCTCGCTATATCGTGGTTCACTTTTCGTGGCCTCGCTGTTTCGTGGATTTTTTTATTCCAGTTTTTTTAAATAGTTTATCAACGTGCATTTCTGCATCCTGATTGGCTAAGGGACTGTAGACCTTTGTTGATTCGTCAGTCCTTCTCCTCCGTGTCTCCTGATCAGTACAGAATGCGTTCAGTTTGCCAGATTTATATAAATGTTCGATCGCAAAACCCGCCACAGCGAAGCAGTCATAAGAACTGTGAAATACTCACAAAATACACTTTGGTTTCGTTCTATAATACTGTGCTTTTTTGTTGAAAATCTACGAAAGTTTGAGTGTTTAAACAAGAGAGAAATGTGAGAAAACGTTAACTCCAGTCTGAGAAAAGTGTAGAATGGAGAATAATTGTAAAATATAAAGCTGACGACTTCGCGGATTTCGCTTATCGTGGGTTATTTTTAGAACATAATCCCCGTGATAAACGAGGGACCGCTGTACTGAGCCGCATCAGAGGGATCAAAGAGCCGCATGTGGCTCCAGAGCCGCAGGTTGCCGACCCCTGTACTATACTATTATGTGCAATACGAAATGCTTTTGAGCAGTATTACCACCTGTGAAATACTCTACTTCTTGATAAAAGGAGAAGTTCAGTTTGTCAACTGGACAAAGTTTGTTTGGTTGAAAACGTTTCGCCGCTCATCCGAGAGGCTTCTTCAGTTCTGGTTCTAGTGCTGGTTAGACCTAGCCTGGGAATTCCCAGGCCGCTTCCGTTCGTTTCGAACTGGAAGGCGGCCTGGCAGCTCGTCCAAGCGAGAGTCCCAGATTTAGGGCCCCAATCAGAGAGCGGGGGAGGGGTGGAAAGACGGTGACGCGTACTACGTGACAAACGGAAGCTTGTAGTTTGAACTGACAACTGACATGATTGGCTATGGACTTACGTATGCGCTCAATGATAGACATTCATAACGCCCAATAAACGGCCGTTGGCGATCGCTAACCACACCTCCGCTACGGGATTTTTCGAAGCGAGCTCCCAGACCCATATCTCACTTGTGATATGGTCAGGTGTTAACCAGACTAGGTTAGACCCTGTTTATATCTAGCTGCAGGGAGGAGCTCACTACACTGAAATCGTTCTGAAACTATCTCAACTAATCTGTATCTTTTGTTTCTCTGGCGTCTCGTTTAGCATCTCTATTCAGCCCTAAGAGGAGCTCACTGCACTGAAATAGACCGTCTCCACCCCTCTGTCCCCAGGGACAGAGGGGTGGAGACGGTCGTTAGTCTGAATAGAGATGCTAAATTATACGCCAGAGAAATTCGAATAACAAAAAGGAACAAATGAGTTGAGATAGTTTCAGAGCTATTTCAGTGCAGTGAGCTCCTCTTAGGGCTGAATAGAGATGCTAAACGAGACGCCAGAGAAACAAAAGATACAGATTAGTTGAGATAGTTTCAGAACGATTTCAGTGTAGTGAGCTCCTCCCTGCAGCTAGATGTAAACAGGGTCTAACCAGCACTAGAACCAGAACTGAAGAAGCCTCTCGGATGAGCGGCGAAACGTTTTCAACCAAACAAACTTTGTCCAGTTGACAAATTGAACTTCTCCTTTTATCATGGATTCTACCTAGACGACTGAGGGACTTTTCCCGCACTCTACTTATTAAATTCTACCTGTACCTTTGTATTTTATTAAATTTTATTACATATATTTTATTATATTGTTTACTTTTTCCACTTGTATTTTTATTGCATGCTATTAGTACTTCTTGACTGTCGTAGTGAGTCAGCGGTTCTTCTGATCCTAAACATTTCATTGCATTGTTCACCTTGTGTTGATCCTGCATATGACAAATAAACAATCTTGAATCTTTTGAATCTAATGTATCTAAATCAGACTTCAGTTGCCTTCAATGCACTCATAATACTCTTATAATAGGAATTTAAGTGGGCAAAAAGTGAAATTGAATGCATCGAACAGAATAAATAATGTACAGCTCTGGAAAAAATTAAGAGACCACTGCAAAATTATCAGTTTTTCTGATTTTACTACTTATAGGTATGTGTTTGGGCAAAAGGAACATTTTTAGTTGAGGCTATAAACTACTGACAACATTTCCCCCAAATTCCAAATAAAATTATTATCGTTTAGAGCATTTATTTGCAGAAAATGACAAATGGTCAAAATAACAAAAAAGATATATCTTTTCAGAGCTCAAATAATGCAAAGAAACAAGATCAAATTCATTTTAAAACAACATAATATTAATGTTTACACTTAAGAAGAGTTCAGAAACCAATATTCGGTGCAATAACCCTTATTTTTAATCACAGCTTTCATGCGTCTTGGCATGCTCTCCACAAGTCTTTCACATTGTTCTTGGGTGACTTTATTCCACTCCTGGTGCAAGAACTGAAGTAGCTCAGCTTTGTGTTTGTGTTGGAATTCAACAGACGCTGGAATGGAATGGCTGTAATACATGTAGAGATGCTGATTTCAGAAAAAAAATGCAGTGGTCTCTTATTTTTTTTCCAGAGCTGTAGATTCACTGCTAAAAAAAATAGCCTAATTCCAATATCTTTTGCTTAGTACTGCATTGTTCGTAATGGCAACTTACACCTTAAACCATAACTGTCCTGGGGCTGACTGATAAAATGACTGACCCAAATAAGTGATAAGTGATTCTGTATCATTCTGTACTTCCAAACAGGCCTACTTCAGTAATGTATTTAGTTACAGAATACTGAATACCTGCTTTTAAATTGTTTTGTGGAGTATTCCGATACATGGTCCAATCAGAATAGCCTACTGTGTACTGAATACTTTCATGCAAAGTTGCATAAATTATCATGTCAAAACTTAACATAGTATTAAAGCGGCTTTATATTTGTTTCATCGTTTGTTATGAATTTCCTATCACTAATTGCAGAAGGAAAAAACACACATGCACACGCTATTTTTTTTAATTGATTATGTCCATTTTGAAGCATAAATGTGATCAAGTACTGCCATGTATTCCGTGATTTTAAGTAACTGTATTTCAGTACTCCAGAAATAAACGATTAACTGTACCAGAATACAAAAGTAAGTATGTGCCTTGCTCTGGAGCTGTAATCGAACCACTAACCATCCAGTTATAAGACATTCCACAGTCTATGGATGTTCATGCCTGTCCCTTGCTCCGATAACTTTCAGCAAAATTAGTGACAAGTCTGAGACACATTTTTGCATATTCTTTGGTCTTCTGAACAGTTTTAGTTTCTATAAAGCGTCTGGCAGCTTCTCCGGAACAGGAATGTGCTGATCAGCTGCACAAAAAATAGACTAACCCAAAGCAGACACAGATTTATAAAATTCCAAATCCCAGTGGGTGTCCGTCTACCAGTCAAAACATCTCCTATTTCCTAAACCTTTTGTTGAAAGGGCTTTATAGTTTTTTGCTTGATTTCAGTGTGAAATCTTAATAATGTACAGTAACATCATGATTGCAATGAGGTCCACCTTCGGCCATTTAAAGGAAAAGTAACGTTATTTTACAATCTGAGCCTTCTTTCGGTAATAAAACAAGTCGTTTGACTCACCCATATCACGTTCGTGTCATTTGGAGCTGTTTGAAGAAAGTTATGTTGTAGCGTATCCGTTAGCATGAGTATTCGGGGCATTACTTTGCGGTCTCCAAATAACACAAACTTTAGCACTTTTCAAATCATAGAAGCCCCATGTCTTAATGTAAGATTTCGTTTGAAGCAAAAGTGGCCTGTAATCCGAGATTTATCCATAGTTTTCAGCTTTGCGTTTCATGTTTGGGTCCCGGGAGCTGATAGCACAATCCACGCATGCGCACTGGCATCCTCATCTACTCGAAACTATGGCTAAATCTCGGATTACAGGCCACTTTTGCTTCAAACGAAATCTTACATTAAGACATCAGGCTTCTATGATTTGAAAAGTGCTAAAGTTTGTGTTATTTGGACACCGCAAAGTAATGCCCCGAGCAAATGATACAGCACCATGTTAACGGATACGGGATCATTACTAGAACAGAACGGCTCAACATAAGTTCTGCGATACTGCTCCAATTGACAGAAAAATGCTATGGGTGAGTAAAACTACTTGTTTTATTGCCGAAAGAAGGCTCAGATTGTAAAAAAAACGTTAATTTGCCTTTAAGGTGCTTGTATAAAGACTTAGACTTAGACAAACTTTATTGATCCACAAGGGAAATTGTTTTGGATACGGTAGCTCACTCATCATATAATATAATATAAAACAGAAGGTAAAAGAACAAAAAGAAAAATAGATGGAAAAGCAACCAAAGAACAATAGACCTGTATCAGATGAGACACAATTATATACATAGAGATAATGATAATAAATATATATGTACAATCAGATTTAAATAGACAAGTAGTAGTCAAATACAAAATACAGTATGAAATATAAGATAAGATAAGATATGCCTTTATTAGTCCCACAGTGGGGAAATTCCAGTGTTGCAACGCACAGATCAAGAACAGCAGGAAAAAAGTAGCATGCAATAGAACAAGATAATAAATAATGGCTTAGGATAATTTAAAAATAGACCTAAAAATAGACATATTCAGTATAGCTGAATATTGTAGTGCAGATAAAGTTGAATGACATGTTAACAGTGTTCGTTGTACAGTCTGACAGCAGCAGGAAGGAAAGACCTGCGAAACCTCTCCTTCACACAGCGAGGGTGAATCAGTCTGTCACTGAAGCTGCTCTCCAGAGCAGACAGAGCGTCCTGTAGGGGGTGAGACTCATGGTCCAGCATAGAGGTGACCTTAGCCAGGACCCTCTTGTCCCCGACCTTCTGCACTGATGCTACGTTTATACGGCGACGATCAAAACAGAAGACGCAAAAGTGGCGTCTCGTCTTCAATTTTTTATCCGCGTTTAGACGAGCGTTCTCAACAGGAAATGTTTGTTTAAACGAAGACGCAAAAGGGGACGCAAAAGCCAGCGAAGGGAGGCGCTGTAAATAACTGGACTGAAAAAAACAAAACAAAACATCACAACAGCATCAAGTTACATTTCTAACCACGACTGTACCAGAAAAGAGAAAGGTAAAACTTCAAAATAAAATGTTCTAGTTGCGTTTTAAATGAGTTGTTAAGTTCGGCTCCAAATATTTCAGTGACTTGTATTTTTGTTTACATGTTTTTGAATATTGTACTGAAAATAGTTACATTACAGGAGGATTACAGTGAATTAGAAAATATAAAATCACATCGGGTTTTACATTTGAAGTGCCTCATGCGGAAGTCGCTTGTCTTGGCGTCTGTGTGGCTGTGAGTGTGTGAGAAAGACTTGTACGGGAAGAAGAGAAAAGACCGTAGACGTGTGTGGGTGCGATTTATACAATTGTTGAAATTACTCTTGTATTGCCGCATCTATGTGACGTAAACGCGTACGCGACGTGAGCAGATCTGACCAGTTTTGCGTCTTGGGCAGTTTACATGGAAACGCTACAGCGGAGCGTATTTAACTTTTCCACTCTGGAGGGTGGTTTCAGATTTTTGCGTTTTTAGGCCCAAAAAACGCCGTCACCGTGTAAATGAAAGGCACTTCCGATAAAATATTTTGTCGTTTTTACCCGTAAGCGTCCTCGTGTAAACAGGCCCTGAGTCCAGAGGACAGCCCAGGACAGAGCTGGACATCTTGATCACCTTGTCCAGCTTCTTCTTCTCCCTCTCTGTGATGCTGCTGCTCCAGCAGACCACACCGTACAGGATGGCTGATATGATGTTCAGCACCAGCTATATACAGTTGTAGGGAGTATTATCTGTTATAAAGTCATTAAACTTAGTATTAAAAGTTCTATATTATGCAAAATTGACTCTTGTGAGCTTTGAATCATGATATAATGCTGTTACCTCCTCAAAAACAAACCTGCAGGTGTGTTTTGTTTCATTCACACATGTTTGAGTAATGCTGCAGTATTAAGTTGTTTACATCTCCAAAGCTCAAAATGCTCTGCTCCCCCTCGTGATGTCATGAAGCGGTAGTTTTCAGCTCCTTTTACCTTTTGTTCTGTAGAGATCGGCCATTCCAGGGCTGAAATCCTCCAAATGATTCTAGTGAAGGTGTATGGAGTTTAAAAACAAAGTTATTTTTACATGACATTGCAAGATGGAACAGAGTGTTTTTAGTTTGAGAGAAGAACTGAGTATACAGGGTGTGTGTGTTAAACATGTGTGAACCAGGTCTAAAAGTGGACTATATCATTTTCACTCTAATTCTAAACAAGAAATTGTCCAAAGGAGTACAAAAACTTAGACTTAGATGTTATTGCTTTGCCTGGAATGTTCTGTGTTCTGATATTAAACATATCACTCTAGCTTTTATTCATTACAGGTGTTTCTTTTACTCAAAATACCATAATTCCTTTTGTGAATAGGGGCGACAGATCTGTCCACAGATCTGAACTGTAATGTAACGTAGTGCTGTAACCTGCTCGTCTCCCTCGTGATAGTTTGAAAAATGCATTGTGTAACTTCTCTGGTGGAGAGTCTGTCAAATGCTTTTCTCCATGTCGATGTTATTGCTGCAGGTATGTTTTTGATGAGGAAACAACATTATAACATAGATCAGAAAATACAGTAAAATGGGCCCTTTAACTTCTATAACAGCAACAACAAACTAAAGAGTTTTCCAAGTGCAGTGATAAAAATTTTTTTTATTATTATTATTATTATTAGTCTTTATTTGAAGGGACAATGTACAGAGACATTATGCTCATAAAACAGAGATGTACTGCACCAGATCATAGCTAAACAGCGAGTTTCCATCTGCAGTCCCTGGAGAACAATAATAAATTACACAATTTACACATCCAACAATATAAAAAGTACACATTCAGCAGCTCACATACAACATTTACATCACACTGTAATGTGAATAAATAAATCCACTTGTCACAGTGCAGTTTTGGTGAGGGTTGTATGGAAGGGCATCATCAATACTGGACTATATTGGATAAAAATAGATGTTTTATTAATGTGCTCACAGAATGCAAGTATCTGATCAACACAGTAAAGAAAATTCCATGAACATGTTGCTGACTCCAAAAAACAATCTTACACACACTGATGCTGCTTTCAGCACTCTTGCACTTTACAAATTGCACCTTCACTTATTGCACCTTACATATTGCACATTTCATTTTTACCTACCCCAGCTACCAAGAAGACCTACCTCAAACTTTCCTTCTTGTTGAAGCGTATATGTTTACCTGTATGTCATATGTCTATTTATTGCTGATGTCTGTGTACACTTCATGTCCATGAGTGTAGCTGTGTGTTTGTGCGTGTGTGTGTCCGTGTTTTTAATTTAAATTGCACATTTGGTGTCCAGTGAAACGCACTTTCAGTCCTCTGTGTAATGTCTGTTACATAGTGAATTGAGAAAAGTACATTTTGACTTTGATGCATAACTACAAACAAGCATTTGGACATTATGCAACTTTTCTGGTGGAGGATAAGCACTTCCATGGAAAACACAAAGCCAAGTTACAGGTGGACACAATGGTTTCATGTGAGCTTTAAGCCATGTTATAATGCTGTTAAATCTTCAAAAACTACCTGGAGTTGTGTTTTGTTTTGTTCACATATATGTATGAGTAATCCTTTATTATTAGTCTCAAAACGCTCTGTTCCTATTTCAAGTTTACAACTATGTTTTACTTTTGTTCAGTAGAGATTCCAGGGCTGAAATCATCTGAATAATTGTAGTGAAGGTGTATGGAGTTTAAAAACACAGTGGAGCACTTCCTGTATTAACACATGACATCACAAAGTGGAACAATATGTTTTCCGAAATATGCAGGGTTTGTGTGTTAAACATGTGTGAATGAAACAAAACACAACTCCAGGTATGTTTTTGGTTTTTTTTTTTGATGAGGAAACAACATGATAAAATACAGCTCTGTAAAAAAAATAAGAGACCACTGCATTTTTTTCTGAAATCAGCATCTCTACATGTATTACAGCCATTCCATTCCAGTGTCTGTTGAATTCCAACACAAACACAAAGCTGAGCTACTTCAGATCTTGCACCAGGAGTGGAATAAAGTCACCCAAGAACAATGTGAAAGACTTGTGGAGAGCATGCCAAGACACATGAAAGCTGTGATTAAAAATAAGGGTTATTGCACCAAATATTGATTTCTGAACTCTTCTTAAGTGTAAACATCAGTATTATGTTGTTTTAAAATGAATTTGATCTTGTTTCTTTACATTGTTTGAGGTCTGAAAACATGTATCTTTTTTGTTATTTTGACCATTGTCATTTTCTGCAAATAAATGCCCTAAACGATAATATTTTAATTTGGAATTTGGGGGAAATGTTGTCAGTAGTTTATAGACTCAAACAAAAATGTTCCTTTTTCCCAAACACATACCTATAAGTAGTAAAATCAGAAAAAACTGATCATTTTGCAGTGGTCCTGGTTTTGTTCTGGTTTTGTTCTGGTTTAGTCCCGTTTTAGTCCTGGTTTAGTCCTGGTTTAGTCCTGGTTTTGTCCTGGTTTTGTCCTGGTTTAGTCCAGGTTTTGTTCTGGTTTTGTTCTGGTTTAGTCCCGTTTTAGTCCTGGTTTAGTCCTGGTTTAGTCCTGGTTTTGTCCTGGTTTAGTCCTGGTTTAGTCCAGGTTTTGTTCTAATTTAATCCTGGTTTTGTTCTGATTTAGTCCTGGTTAAGTCCTGGTTTAGTCCTGGTTTTGTCCTGGTTTTGTCCTTATTTAGTCCTGGTTTAGACCTGGTTTAGTCCTGGTTTTGTCCTGGTTTTGTCCTGGTTTAGTCCAGGTTTTGTTCTGGTTTAGTCCTGGTTTAGTCCAGGTTTTGTTCTAATTTAGACCTGGTTTTGTTCTGATTTAGTCCTGGTTTAGACCTGGTTTTGTTCTAATTTAGAGCTGGTTTTGTCCTGGTTTAGTCCAGGTTTTATTCTGGTTTAGTCCTGGTTTAGTCCAGGTTTTGTTCTAATTTAGTCCTGGTTTTGTTCTGATTTAGTCCTGGTTTAGACCTGGTTTTGTCCTGGTTTACTCCAGGTTTTGTTCTGGTTTAGTCCTGGTTTAGTCCTGGTTTTGACCTGGTTTAGTCCTGGTTTTGTCCTCATTTAGTCCTGGTTTTGTCCCGATTTAGTCCTGGTTTTGTTCTGATTTAGTCCTGGTTTAGTCCTCGTTTTGTCCTGGTTTTGTTCTGGTTTAGTCCTGGTTTAGTCCTGTTTTGTCCTGATTTAGTCCTGGTTAAGTCCTGGTTTAGTCCTGGTTTAGTCCTGGTTTTGTTCTGATTTAGTCCTGGTTTAGACCTGGTTTAGTCCTGGTTTTGTCCTGGTTTAGTCCTGATTTAGTCCTGGTTTTGACCTGGTTTAGTCCTGGTTTAGTCCTGGTTTAGTCCTGGTTTTGTCCTGGTTTAGTCCTGGTTTTGTTTTGGTTTTGTCCTGGTTTTGTTCTGGTTTAGTCCTGGTTTAGTCCTGGTTTTGTTCTGGTAGTAGTAAAATCAGAAAAACTGATAATTTTGAGTGGTCTCTTATTTTTTTCCAGAGCTGTAGATTAGAAAATAATGTAATATGGGCCCTTTAACGCCACGCTGTGAAACATTCCTGGCAAATCTCCATGGAGACAAGCAGGTACCAAACTCAACCAGAGAAGTTACACAGTGTACTTTTAAGTTGTATTTGCTCAGACTTTTTGGTTGGTTTGAGTTCGAACAGGCTGCAAATTCCCATGGGAACTTGTTTTATCCGTTTGGAAGAATTCTCAGTAAATGACAGAAAATTAAGCGAGATTAAAGCAGCTTTTACTTTTCCTTTAAACAAGGTCGATCCGATTGAAAACGGTGCCGGGCTCATGCCACAGTTCAAAAAGGGTCTCGCTGAGCCCTCTATTAATAGTCCGTGTGAGACCAAGTTACATAATTAAGTTTTCCTTATTTATTTATATATTCAAAGAGTATACGAGTCGCCCGCTCACACCGCAGAGCTCGTGTGGAGTGTGGCCAGACCTTTGGTTGTACTTAATCCAGATCGGAATTGTAAAATACACACACTGAAGAAGGAACTGAAGTGATGGCACTGTAGAGTACTTTGCTAACACGTAAAAAAAATATATTTGTACTATTCAGGGGCAAATGTTTTTATTTGACAGCAAAATGTTGTATACATAATTTAAAAATGTGCTGTGTAGAGCTAGTAAGGTTTATATTTGTACTAGTGCTGTCAAGTGATTAAAAACAATCTAATTAATTACAGGATTTGTAATTTAATCTAATTAATCTCAAGAGAGAGTGAGGTTGAGAGAGAGAGATTGAGAGAGATTGAGAGAGTGAGATTGAGAGAGAGAGATTGAAAGAGAGAGATTGAGAGAGAGTGAGGTTGAGAGAGAGAGAGATTGAGAGAGAGAGAGAGAGATTGAGAGAGAGAGATTGAGAGAGAGTGAGGTTGAGAGAGAGAGATTGAGAGAGATTGAGAGAGTGAGATTGAGAGAGAGAGATTGAAAGAGAGAGATTGAGAGAGAGTGAGGTTGAGAGAGAGAGAGATTGAGAGAGAGAGTGAGATTGAGAGAGAGAGAGTGAAAGAGAGAGATTGAGAGAGAGTGAGGTTGAGAGAGAGAGAGATTGAGAGAGAGAGAGAGAGAGAGAGTGAGATTGAGAGAGAGAGATTGAGAGAGAGAGATTGAAAGAGAGAGATTGAGAGAGAGTGAGGTTGAGAGAGAGAGAGAGAGGGATTGAGAGAGAGAGAGATTGAGAGAGATTGAGAGAGATTGAGAGAGAGAGAGAGAGAGAGAGAGAGACTGAGGGAGAGAGAGACTGAGAGATAGAGAGATTGAGAGAGAGAGTGAAAGGGAGAGAGATTGAGAGAGAGATAGAGAGAGATTGGGAGACAGTGAGAGAGAGAGAGAGAGAACCCACTTTGTGATTAAGTTTGTCAGTTTTTCTGTGGTCTCTTTGCTCATTCGTTTCCCAAATTCTGCTAGCGTGGTTTGGTGGTTTGGTGAAGTGCGCTCACGCTCGCTCTATCACCGGTAACGATGGAACTTGTCCGGACGTGTTTATCGTTCAAATAATCCATCAGGCTGGAGCAGCTTTTTTTGACAAAAACTCCAAATCACCGCGTTCTTGTTGACCTGTCTTCGTTCTTTTTATAAATAAACTTGCCCTTCAAAGGTCCTGGCAGCGATTTGCTCACCGCACACCAAATTTAAAATGCGCACATTGAATTGCCGCTCATATTTAATTATGTCCATTTTTATAACACGTTAATTTGCAGTGTAATTAATTAATCTAATTAACGTGTTAAACTGACGGCCCTATTTTTTTTACCCAAATTATAAAATTATTATGACAGAAGATAAACGTTCCAATCTTGACCTTATTACGGAAGTTACTGTGGACACCGTCATCATCATTTGGGTTGTATTATTTCAGAAATATTACTTCTAAAGTTAAAAGTAAAACTATTTCAGATCTAAGAAAGCTTTAGATGTAGTGATTTTGATATTTTTCAACAGAAAGAGCTGAATAGTCCTGGTTTAGTTCTGATTTAGTCCTGGTTTTGTTCTGATTTAGTCCTGGTTTTGTCCTGGTCTAGTCCTGGTCTAGTCCTGGTTTAGTCCTGGTTTAGTCCTTGTTTTGTTTGATTGATTGATTGATTGATTGATTGTTCTGGTTTTGTCCTGGTTTATTCATGGTTTTGTCCTGGTTTGGTCCTGGTTTAGTCCTGGTTTAGTCCTGTTTTAGTCCTGATTTAGTCCTGGTTTAGTCCTGGTTCAGTCCTGGTTTAGTTCTGATTTAGTCCTGGTTTAGTCCTGATTTAGTCCTGGTATAGTCCTTGTTTAGTCCTGGTTTATTTATGGTTTTGTCCTGGTTTAGTCCTGGTTTAGTCCTGGTTTGGTCCTGGTTTGGTCCTGATCTAATAAAGCTTCAGATGTAGTGATTTTGATATTTTTCAACAGAAAAAGCTGAATCAATTGTTTTTTTTTCTCGCTCTTTTTATTTATATGTTTTTTGTTTGTTTTTTCAGAACTGTTCTAACAGGGCTCTCAAGTTTTGAGCGGGGTCGTGCGTGTGACTGTAATTTCCGAGGACCGGGGGGGGGTGCGAGTGAACAATTTTTGGCGCTTGAATTGCGTGAGAAATGCCGTGTGAGCGTGTGAATACGTCGAATTGCGTGTTGAGAGCCCTGTTTGTCTAAAGAGCAAACTTAAACTACAAAGCAACTAATGAGAGTTATATAAATAAAGTTATTACCTGATGGTTCTCAGTTTGTTTTATCATCACCGCACTTTGTCAGTGTGCGCTGAGAGGGGCGGGGGGGGGGGGCGGGACATTTTTAACGGATTCATGTAAGAGTCTGGTCAATGCACCGGGCCCGCGTCTCACCGCGGCTCACCGCGTCTCACCATGGGCAGTTCGGCTCTGGGCCGCGCGTATTCCGCGCGTAAGCCGTCGGGGGGGGACACGTTACGCACAGACGGAGACACCGGGACCGGAGTCGGTGCGTCTCAGAGGAGACGTGGCACCGGGACTGAGGCTCAGGACGTGCCCGGGGGACAGCGAGCAGACGCGCCGTCCCCCCTCCCCCTGTTCCCCCTGCTCGGGGCGGCGCTGAAAACGCGCGGAGCCTGCATAAACTAAGCCACACAGACCGATTTTCTGGGCACAAAAAACAAAACAAAAAAACACTAATCAGCGTGAGAAATGCCATGTGTGGCGTGTGCGCGTGTGAATACGTCGAATTGCGTGTGTCACACTCTCAAAGCGTGAGCCTTGAGAGCCCTGGTTCTAAATTATAAAAAATATTATTTGTATGCAGATAATGTGACACTTTCCCATAACTTGCACAATGCTGATCAAAACAACGCAAAGTACAGTGGTACCTCACCTTACGAAAGACCCTACATACGAAAAATCCAAGTTACGAAACGCGAAATCTCAAAAATTCAAATAATGCGCGCTCAGATGCACGCCCCGCTGTTATCCCCGCTCAAAAAGCACCTTTCTCGGCCTCTTAGCTCTAGCACCGAACACGCAAGATTTTCAACAAAATGTATTAAATAGTGAAGCATGAGGGGAGACACGACTCCGGAAGCAGCGCGAGGAGCACGCACCAGCACGGCACCGGGCGAGGAGCACGGCACCAGCACGGCACCGGGCGAGGAGCACGGCACCAGCACGGCACGGCGCCGCGCGAGGAGCACGGCGCCAGCACGGCGCCAGCACGGCGCCAGCACGGCGCCAGCACGGCGCCAGCACGGCGCCAGCACGGCGCCAGCACGGCGCCAGCACGGCACCGGGTGGTTTGTGGCTCGGGCCACAAACCAGCCGGTGCGAGGAGCACCCCTAGTCCTGGTCTGCACGACCGGCACCGGGGCTGCGAGCACGAGATAGAACCATGGCGCCCGAACCGCGTCCTCTGGAGCCCGAGCCACAAACCAGCCGCACGAAGCCAGCAAAGAGCGGCACGTGGTAATACTGGTTTAGTCCAGGTCTAGACCTGGTCCAGTCCAGGTTTAGACCTGGTCTAGACCTGGTTTAGTTCTGGTCTAGACCTGGTTTAGTCCACGTTTAGTCCTGGTCTAGTCTCTTAGCCAATCAGGACGCAGAACCAATGTTACACTATAAAAAAATGTTACACTATAAAAAAACAACCTTGGAACGAATCAGGCCTTTTCCATTGAAATAGCTACTCAACTTACGAAAAATTCACGTTATGAAACCACTTCTGGAACAAATTAATTTCATAAGGTGAGGTACCACTGTACTTCAAAAAATCTTTAAAAGTGCACTGCGTAACTTTTATTGCTAATTTCCATGTCGCTGTACTTAACTTAACTGTTGAGCCTGGAATGTTTCACAGTACGGCATTAAATTTATCTGTCACCAAGGAGACAAGCAGGCCCAGGTACAGATCAGCTCGGTGGAGAGACGGGCCCGCTCACACAAGCATACATGTTTTTAAAGGGATTTCTGAACAATAAAATCAGCTCTAACAAAACAAAAACTGAACAGACTTTTAATGCCATACTGTGGAACATACCGAGCAAACCAATAATATATCAATAAAGAAAAAAATGGGGCGTACCCTCCATCAGAAAAGTTACACAAAGCACTGTCTCCTTTACAAAGTTGTGTCATGGCAACAAAACAACAGCGTCGTGTAGAAAGTAGAAAGAACCACTTGTGTAAAATATTGATAGAGAAACATATTTGCAATTGGTTACATCATAATTTGATTAAAAATGCATAAGGTCACCCTCATGCATCTCTCAAGTCTCTATTGTGTTGGCTTACATAGAACTGAGAAGGTTTTACACGAGCTCTCATCAGATCAGATCAAAATCATCCAGCGGGGCACAGGCCGAGGGCAGAACTTGGGCCGGGTCTGGTGCTGCTTTATGTTACAGTGCCCTTGTTGCCAGAAGTTGCATGTTTTTTTGTTTGTTTGTTTGTTTTCTTTTCCCTTGAGGATGGTGGAATGAATAATGTAAAGTGTTTTAGGTGTCTTGAAAGGCACTACTTAGTTTAGTCCTGGTTTAGTCCTGGTTTAGTCCTGGTTTTGTCCTGGTTTTGTCCTGGTTTAGTCCTGGTTTTGTCCTGGTTTAGTCCTGGTTTTGTCCTGGCTTAGTCCTGGTTTTGTCCTGGTTTTGTCCTGGTTTTGTCTTGATTTAATCCTGGTTTAGTCCTGGTTTAGTCCTGGTTTTGTTCTGGGCTTGTCCTGGTTTAATCCTGTTTTTTTCCTGTTTTTTTCCTGGTTTTGTCCTGGTTTTGTCCTGGTTTAGTCCTGGTTTAGTTCTGGTTTAGTCCTGGTTTTGTTCTGGTTTAGTCCCGGTTTAGTCCTGGTTTTGTCCTGGATTTGTCCTGGTTTAGTCCTGGTTTGGTCCTGGTTTTGTCCTGATTTAGTCCTGGTTTAGTCCTGGTTTAGTCCTGGTTTTGTCCTGGTTTAGTCCTGGTTTTGTCCTGTTTAGTCCTGGTTTAGTCCTGGTTTTGTCCTGTTTAGTCCTGGTTTAGTCATGGTTTAGTCCTGGTTTTGTTCTGGTTTAGTCCCGGTTTAGTCCTGGTTTTATCCTGGATTTGTCCTGGTTTAGTCCTGGTTTGGTCCTGGTTTTGTCCTGGTTTAGTCCTGGTTTAGTCCTGGTTTGACCCTGGTTTTGTCCTGGTTTAGTCCTGGTTTAGTCCTGGTTTAGTCCTGGTTTGGTCCTGGTTTTGTCCTGATTTAGTCCTGGTTTAGTCCTGGTTTTGTCCTGGTTTTGTCCTGGTTTTGTCCTGGTTTAGTCCTGGTTTGACCCTGGTTTTGTCCTGGTTTAGTCCTGGTTTAGTCCTGGTTTAGTCCTGGTTTGGTCCTGGTTTTGTCCTGATTTAGTCCTGGTTTAGTCCTGGTTTAGTCCTGGTTTAGTCCTGGTTTTGTCCTGGTTTAGTCCTGGTTTAGTCCTGGTTTGGTCCTGGTTTTGTCCTGATTTAGTCCTGGTTTTGTCCTGGTTTAGTCCTGGTTTAATCCTAGTGAATGCTTACTGGAGCATTCTGAGTAAACAACTATCTAAAGAAAAGTTGTAGCAATACTTAAACTTGTATAAACATGTGAATAAACGTTCCTGAGTTTTTTGTTCAAAAAGACACCAGATTATTTGATAATGTTTCGTAAGTAACTCATTTTAATAAACTTTAAAGGTGCATTGTGTAACTTTTGTAGTGGAGGGTCTGTCAGATGCTTTTCTCCATGGGATGTTATCACATTGTCTGGAATGTTTCACAGTATGGCATTAAATCTTTCTGTCTTCATGGAGACCAAAGCAGACCAAGTTACAGGTCAGATCTGTGGAGAGGCGACCCTGTTTGTAATCAGAATGCCTGTTTTTCTAGGTATTTTTGAGCTTTAAAACCACCTGTAATTTAATCAATATAAGGTAGAGCTGTTTAATGTTTTACTGTGGGATATTCCAGACAGAACAATGACATATCCATAGAAACAAGCAGGTGACGGACCCTCTCTCAAAAAAGTTACACAATGCACCTTTAAGTAATTGTGACTAATTGACAGATGCTATTTGGATCATATGCAATCTGTGCAATATGACTCTACTGTGCAATGATAGTGTAAATGTACATATTGTTCTTCATATTGTTTTTCATATTGTTTTATAGCTTTACTTGTATACAGTGAACCCTCGCTGTATCGCGGTTCACTCTTCGCGGCCTCGCTGTTTCGCGGATTTTTTTTCCAATTTTTTTTCCAATTTTTTTTTTTTTTTTTTTATAGTGTAGCTTTTTTTTACAGTGTAACATTCTGTCCTGCGCCCTGATTAGCTAAGAGACTAGACCAGGACTAAACCAGGTCTAAAGCAGGTCTAAACCAGGACTAAACCAGGTCTAAACCAGGACTAAACCAGGTCTAGACCAGGGATGGTAGGGACAGAGTCTCTGATGTCCTTCACGAGAGCGCCTGTGTGACAGGAGGTGTGGCCTTTGTTTACTTGCACGAGCCATGGAAGAGACTGAGTGCGAGCCGGACAAATGGAAGAGCCAAGAATCAACATGGACGGGCCTGGCGCCTGGCCGCGCGGCGTCCGGGGGAGCCGCAGCGGGGGGAGGACACTCGCGCGCACAGAGGAGACAGTGGCTCTTCCCCGTCACGCTGAGAGAACGAACCCGACCCCGTCCTAGAGAACTGTGGAGTATTGGCGACGCATTGATAGCGGTCTGATTTTGGAGCCGGGGTGAAATGCAACCAACTCTTGTGAGCGCAGGTTGGTCTTACCTGGTCTTGTGGTGAGGACTGGTGCTCAGAGGCGTCTGTTAGCGGTTTGGCACTGTTAGCATTGGCTTGAGTCTTGCCCAAAATGATATCCAGGTCGCTTTCCACTCGACTTTCGCACATGGCATGGATATGTGGTACCAAAACAAACACACGTGTCCGCGCGCACGTGTCCGCGCGCACGTGTCCGCGTGTCACGTGCCCCCCCCCCCCCCACTATTAATATATTTTAATGAAAATCTACAAAAGTTTGAGTGTTTAAACAAGAGAAAAATATTAATACCAGTCTCAGAAAGGTGTATAATGTGTCTGGTGAAGCGTTTTCAGCCTTAAAACATGTAGAATAATTGTAAAATATAAAATTGTCCTACTTCGCGGATTTCACTTATTGCGGGCTATTTCTGGAACCTAACCCCCGCGATAAACGAGGGTTCACTGTATATTGTTGTAAATTGAATCTATATTTTTAACTGTTGAATCTACATTTTAATCTATTTTATTCTATTCTTATATACTGTGTCTATTATGCATCTGTTGTTGGCTGCTCCAAATGACATCTCACTGCACTTTGTATAGTGACAATAAAGACTTCTGTTCTATTCTTCTATTCCAGACCTGGGCAAACTGTTCCACAAAGGGCCGGTGTGGCTGCAGGTTTTCTTTCCAAACAAGCAGCAGCACACCATACTCGACTCACCAGACTCATTTAATCAACTGATCTCAGTCTTCAGACAGATGAAGGTCAAAGTTTTTTTAGGTGGTTTATTGTGCTCTCCCACAGTGCAAAAAAGGTGTCAAACGTGCGATTTACAGTGAAAAGACTGCAGACTTCCCCTTTAAGTCTTTCAGTCTTTCGCTTGCTCTCTTTCTCTCCGTGCACGTTTCCTCCACTGTAACCAAGACAAGACTGCTGGCAGACCTGCAGAGTGCACCTATATACCCCCATTCCCCCTCCCACATTACATAACATTAATTTGAAAGCTCATTTACACCATTCCACTATTAAATGACGAATATTTCTGGTGCCAAAAGGTGAGCACGTACAGTAGCTTTCATGCAATGTCAATAAATAATATACAAAGCTTAAAATATACAGAGAATACAAATAATTGCCCCAAATTACTCATGACTCACATGACCCCCGGAACCCGTGAAACTGGAGGATTTAAACTCCAGGTGCAGTTTGCCAGATCAGCAGCGGGGGTGAGTAAATGATCTGGTTTAGCGCGATTTGGATGGGCAAAACTGGTACTTCTAAGTGTGCACCCCTAGTCGCAGCACAACACACTGGAGAGGTTTGGGGAAATAAGTTTAGTGTTTGATTGATAATGAAAAGGGTTTGGCATGCGGAGTGCAGCAGATAAGGAAACGGGCACTCGTCTTCACGTGCTCTCCCCGGGGACAACGCTCCGTCACATTTTTATAAATAAACTTGCCGTTCAAAGGCCCTGCACGCCAAATTTAAAATGCGCGCGCATTGAATTGCCGCTCATAATTAATTGCGTTAATTTTTATAACGCGTTAATTGGCAGTGTAATTACTTAATCTAATTATTCTTAATTAAAATGACAGCACTAATATTTACAAATTAATGTTACAACAAACCTCTATTTAACCTGTTTTAGCTTAAACCTACATCTCCAAGACACAGTATCATGTTTTACAAATGGACTATGGACGATTAATTCATTCAATTTTTTGTATTGTTATCACACGGTTGATGTCTTTTTATACTTTATGAATGAAATAAACCAATAAAATGAAATGATAAAAGGAGAAATTCAATTTGTCAACTGGACAAAGTTTGTTTGGTCGAAAACGTTTCGCCGCTCATCCGAGAGGCTTCGTCAGTTCTGGTTCTAGTGCTGGTTAGACACTGCTTATATCTAGCTGCAGGGAGGAGCTCACTACACTGAAATAGCACTGAAACTATCTCAACTAATTTGTTTCTTTTGTTTTCCGAATTTCTCTGGCGTCTAGTATTAGCATATCTATTCAGCCCTAGGAGGAGCTCACTACACTGAAATAGTTCTGAAACTATCTCAACTAATTTGTTTCTTTTGTTTTTCAAATTTCTCTGGCGTCTAGTTTAGCCTCTCGGATGAGCGGCGAAACGTTTTCGACCAAACAAACTTTGTCCAGTTGACAAATTGAATTTCTCCTTTTATCAATGCTAAACTAGACGCCAGATAAATTTGAAAAACAAAAGAAACAAATTAGTTGAGATAGTTTCAGAACTATTTCAGTGTAGTGAGCTCCTCCCTGCAGCTAGATATAAACAGGGTCTAACCAGCACTAGAACCAGAACTGACGAAGCCTCTCGGATGAGCGGCGAAACGTTTTCGACCAAACAAACTTTGTCCAGTTGACAAATTGAATTTCTCCTTTTATCATGGATTCTACCTGGACGACTGAGGGACTCTTCACGCATCTTAATAACAAAATGAAATGAAAATGAAATGATAAGATACTAAATTATGGATTATTTGTCGTCCTAATCTGAAAAAAGTCAAAAGTAGTTGAGTTGGTAGAGAGTTTGTCCACTGATCCGAAGGCTGACGGTTCAAATCCCGCTCTCGACGAATAACATCATTGATAATCCACTGACGCACAGGCTGATGGTGCAGTTCCAGCTCCCTCAGATAAACACTGTTGTTGTGTCCTTGAGCACGTAACCCCCCTCGCCCCCAGTGTCTGTGTGAACGAGTGTTTTTCACACTTTGGATTTAAATGCAAATAAACAAACCGCTCAGTTTGATATGATATTAGACCCGGATGTCTCGTGAAGTCCTTAAAAGGCTGTGGAGCGTCTGAGCGGCCTGGCAGCGGCCGGGCAGGAGTGTTGTGTAAAAATAATTAGCTGTGTGTTGTTTTTCGTCCGTTTCTGTTGTCGTACAGTAGTGGTGCGTCAGCAGAGGTGGACTTAATGAGCGCACATTAAACAGTAAAACATGATCACATCAAACATGCCTGAGTCACCAAAAAACGACTAAAGAGGCCACTCAGGGCCAACCGCAACCTCTTTCTCTCCTCCTCTCTCCATCCCTCGCTAAATGATAGAGAGAAAGAGAGAGAGAGAGAGTGAGGGAGGGAGGAAGAGAGAGGGATGGAGAGAAAGAGTTAGGTAGAGGAGAGTGAAGGAGTAGAGGAAAGAGAGAAAAAAGAGAGAAGGGAAGAGAATAGTGAGGGAGGAGGGGTAGAGGAAATAGAGAGGGAGGGGTAGGGAGACTGAATGAGGAGGAGAGAAAGGCAGATAGAGAAGTTTTATGTAAAGGGCAAGAGAGATGAGGGAAGGAGGGAGAGAAAGAGAGAGGTTAGGGGGAGAAGGAAGGAGAAAAAGGGAGATAGAGGGGAGTTGGGGAGAGTGAAGGAGTAAGATAGATAGATAGATAGATAGAGAGAGAGAGAGAGAGAGAGAGAGAGAGAGAGAGGGTTAGGGGAGAATGAAGGAGAAAACAAGAGACAGAGAAAGGTGATGAGTGAATAAAGGAGGAAGAGAAAGAGAGAGGGGGGTGTAGAGGGAAGAATGAAGGAGGAAGAGAGAGAGAGGAGGGTTAGGGGGAGAATGAAGGAGAAAACAAGAGAGAGAGGGGAGTTAGGGGAGAGTGAAGGAAGAAGAGAAAGAGAAGGGTTATCAGCGAATTAAGGATGGAGAGAGAGAGGAGGGGTAGGAGAGAATGAAAGAGGTAGAGAGAGAGGAGGGTTAGGGGAGAATGAAAGAGGAAGAGAGAGAGGGAAGAGGGTTGGGGAGAATGAAGGAGGATGAGAGAGAGAGGAGAGTTAGGGGAGAGTGAAGGAGGAAGAGAAAGAGAAAGGTGATGAGTGAATGAAGGAGGAAGAGAGAGGAGGGTTAGGGGAGAATGAAAGAGGAAGAGAAAGAGAAGACGGTTAGGGGAGACTGAAGGAGAAAGAGAGAGAGAAAGGTGATGAGTGAATGAAGGAGGAAGAGAGAGAGAGAGAGAGAGAGTGAGAGAGAGAGGTGTAGAGGGAAGAATGAAGGAGGAAGAGAGAGAGAGGAGGGTTAGGGGGAGAATGAAGGAGAAAACAAGAGAGAGAGGGGAGTTAGGGGAGAGTGAAGGAAGAAGAGAAAGAGAAGGGTTATGAGCGAATGAAGGATGGAGAGAGAGAGGAGGGGTAGGAGAAAATGAAAGAGGAAGAGAGAGAGGGGAGGGTTAGGGGAGAGTGAAGGAGGAAGACAGAGAGAAAGAGAGAGAGAGAGAGTGAGAGATAGAGAGGTGGAGGGGGAATGAAGGAGGAAGAGAGAGAGGAGGGTTAGAGAAGAGTGAGGGAGGAAGAGAGAAAGAAGAGGTTTAGGGGAGAATGAAAGAGGAAGAGAGAGAGAGAGGAGGGTTAGGGGAGAGTGAAGGAGGAAGAGAAAGAGAGAGAGAGTGAGAGAGAGAGAGAGAGCTGTAGGGGGGAATGAAGGAGGAAGAGAGAGAGGAGGGTTAGAGAAGAGTGAGGGAGGAAGAGAGAAAGAAGAGGTTTAGGGGAGAATGAAAGAGGAAGAGAGAGAGAGGAGGGTTAGGGGAGTGAAGGAGGAAGAGAGAGAGAAAGAGAGAGAGAGAGAGTGAGAGATAGAGAGGTGGAGGGGGAATGAAGGAGGAAGAGAGAGAGAGAGAGTGAGAGATAGAGAGGTGGAGGGGGAATGAAGGAGGAAGAGAGAGAGGAGGGTTAGAGAAGAGTGAGGGAGGAAGAGAGAAAGAAGAGCTTTAGGGGAGAATGAAAGAGGAAGAGAGAGAGAGAGGAGGGTTATAAGCAAATGAATGAGGAAGAAAGAGAGAGGAGGGTTAGGAGAGAGTGAACGAGAAAACAAGAGAGAGAGGGGAGTTAGGGGAGAGTGAAGGAAGAAGAGAAAGAGAAGGGCTATGAGCGAATGAAGGATGGAGAGAGAGAGGAGGGGTAGGAGAGAATGAAAGAGGAAGAGAGAGGGGGGAGGGTTAGGGGAGAGTGAAGGAGGAAGAGAAAGAGAGAGAGAGTGAGAGAGAGAGAGAGAGCTGGAGGGGGGAATGAAGGAGGAAGAGAGAGAGGAGGGTTAGAGAAGAGTGAGGGAGGAAGAGAGAAAGAAGAGGTTTAGGGGAGAATGAAAGAGGAAGAGAGAGAGAGGAGGGTTAGGGGGAGTGAAGGAGGAAGAGAGAGAGAAAGAGAGAGAGAGTGAGAGAGAGAGAGAGAGGTGTAGAGGGAAGAATGAAGGAGGAAGAGAGAGAGAGGAGGGTTAGGGGGAGAATGAAGGAGAAAACAAGAGAGAGAGAGGGGGGAGTTAGGGGAGAGTGAAGGAAGAAGAGAAAGGTTATGAGCGAATGAAGGATGGAGAGAGAGAGGAGGGGTAGGAGAGAATGAAAGAGGAAGAGAGAGAGGGGAGGGTTAGGGGAGAGTGAAGGAGGAAGAGAGAGAGAAAGAGAGAGGTGTAGGGGGGAATGAAGGAGGAAGAGAGAGAGGAGGGTTAGGGGAGAGTGAAGGAGGAAGAGAAAGAGAAGAGGTTATGAGAGAATGAAGGAAGAGAGAGAGAGAGAGGAGGGGTAGGAGAAAATGAAAGAGGAAGAGAGAGAGAGAGGAGGGTTAGGGGAGAATGAAAGAGGAAGAGAAAGATAGAAGACGGTTAGGGGAGACTGAAGGAGAAAGAGAGAGAGAAAGAGAGAGGTGTAGGGGGGAATGAAGGAGGAAGAGAGAGAGAGAGAGAGAGAGTGAGAGAGAGAGGTGTAGGGGGAATGAAGGAGGAAGAGAGAGATAGAGGAGGGTTATAAGCAAATGAATGAGGAAGAAAGAGAGAGGAGGGTTAGGAGAGAGTGAATGAGAAAAAGAGAGATAGAGGAGGGTTAGGGGAGAATGAAGGAGGAAGAGAGAGAGGGAGGGTTATGGGAGAGTGAATGAAGAAGAGAAAGAGAAGGATTATGAGCAAATGAAGGAGGAAGAGAGAGATAGAGGAGGATTAGAGGAGAATGAAGGAGGAAGAGAGAGAAAGGGGAGGATGGAGAGAAAGAAATTGTGTACATGTTGCATCTGCCTCACAGCAGGTGAAATCGCTCAGGAATGGCAGCACCAATTTTAGAAAACAGTCTTGTGGGTGGGCCGGGGAGGGGCTGTCAGATGACAAGCACACCTCAACTTGGATGGTGTGAGAAGTTATAAAACTGAAGGCTTGATAAAGTTGTACTGTGCAACATTTCTGCTGAACACTGTCTCCATGGAGATTTTTGTAACTGTAACTTGTCATAAAACAGGCCAAAGTACCGGTCACATCTTAAAACAAAGGTAAGAGTAGTTTAATGCTACACTGTGGAACATTCCAAGCAAGGCAATACCATGGAGACAAGTAGATGACATAAACCTTCCATCAGAATGATCAGAATGTTACGTAACGCAGCTTTAAATGTTAAGTATAATTAACAAGTATGAACAGGTGTCGTGTGCAAACCTCAATGAGCTGTGGTTCAGTTTATGCTGTGGCTCCCCCTAGTGCGCAACATGAGGAATTACAAAATACCAACTTTTAATTTGTTTTTGATAGATAGATTGATTGATTGATTATATACTATACGATAGATAGATAGATGATAGATAGATAGATAGATAGATAGATAGATAGATGGATAGATAGATAGATAGATAGATAGATAGATAGATGATAGATAGATAGATAGATGGATGGATAGATAGATTATATACTATACTATAGATAGATAGATAGAGATAGATAGATAGATAGATAGATAGATTATATACTATACTATAGATAGATAGATAGATAGATAGATAGATTATATACTATACGATAGATAGATAGATAGATAGATAGATAGATAGATAGATAGATAGATGATAGATAGATAGATAGATGGATAGATAGATAGATAGATAGATGGATAGATAGATTATATACTATACTATAGATAGATAGATAGATAGATGATAGATAGATAGATAGATAGATGGATAGATAGATAGATAGATAGATAGATAGATGGATAGATAGATAGATAGGTAGATAGATAGATAGATAGATAGATAGATAGATGGATGGATAGATAGATTATATACTATACTATAGATAGATAGATAGAGAGATAGATAGATAGATAGATAGATTATATACTATACTATAGATAGATAGATAGAGAGATAGATAGATAGATAGATAGATTATATACTATACTATAGATAGATAGATAGATAGATAGATGATAGATAGATTATATACTATACTATAGATAGATAGATTATATACTATACGATAGATAGATAGATAGATAGATAGATGGATAGATAGATTATATACTATACTATAGATAGATAGATAGATAGATGATAGATGATAGATAGATTATATACTATACTATAGATAGATAGATTATATACTATACGATAGATAGATAGATAGATAGATGGATGGATAGATAGATTATATACTATACTATAGATAGATAGATAGAGAGATAGATAGATAGATAGATAGATTATATACTATACTATAGATAGATAGATAGAGAGATAGATAGATAGATAGATAGATTATATACTATACTATAGATAGATAGATAGATAGATAGATGATAGATAGATTATATACTATACTATAGATAGATAGATTATATACTATACGATAGATAGATAGATAGATAGATAGATGGATAGATAGATTATATACTATACTATAGATAGATAGATAGATAGATGATAGATAGATAGATAGATAGATGGATAGATAGATAGATAGATAGATAGATGGATAGATAGATTATATACTATACTATAGATAGATAGATAGATAGATGATAGATAGATAGATAGATAGATAGATGGATAGATAGATTATATACTATACTATAGATAGATAGATATATAGATAGATAGATAGATAGATAGATATATTATGTATACTATACTATAGATAGATATTTATTGAAATTTGTATACTGACTTAAAGGGCTCTGCCACATTTATTGGTCTACTTTATGATAATCTAACTTTAAATCAAATATAAGGTTTCATAGGCCTGCACATTTTATATATATATTATGGGATTTCTTTCACAAATGGCGCTCTAGAATTGTGATGGCAACATTAACATTAGGGCCCATATTGTCCTGTTTTCTGATCCACTGATCCAAAGGTTAGCGGTTCAAATCCCGCTCTTGACATAAGAAACATCAGTGGTTGAGCGGTCAGATCCACTGACCCACAGGTTGGTTGGTACGATTCCAGCTCCCACAGATGAATGCTGCCGTTGTGTCCTTGGGCAAGACACTTCTCGCCCCCAGTGTCTGCGTACACTGGTGTGTGAATGCGTGTGTAAATGGGTGAGTGGTTCCTTGTTGTAAAGCGCTTTGGGTGCCTTGAAGGTGGAAAAGCGCTATATAAAGATGTGACCATTTACCATCTATGTTATAATGTTGTTTCCTCGTCACAAACATAACCTTCATTTTTTGATGAGGTGACAGTATTAGAACATGGCTTGAAGCTCACAAGAGTCAATATAGGCATAATATAGGACCTTAAAAACAATGGACTTTCTTGCATTGTACAAAACATGTATCTGGGAGTATCTTTCCAACCAAATAAACAGCTTATAAATCATGTGAAGGTAAACAAGGATAAAGCTTCCACCATTAAGAGACCCACATACACTGTAATCATCCAGGCTTAAAACACTACAGTTATTAAGTCCAACCTTATGTTCATTTGACGTGGGTTTAGCAGCAGTAGCTTATTTTTCTTCTATAAAGCAGGATTATATGTTTACATAAATTTGTCTGACCCTTCCCTTGAAATTCCTTCTTTATCCTCAAAAGTATCAACACATTTTCATCAAAACAAAGATTATCATAAATTGAAAATATGGTTTGGTATTTTGACATTTGCTTTGTGACATTATTTGGAACACAAAATACAGTTAGAAACCATACAAGATATCAGTCCCATAAAAACATGTAAAGAGATATTGTGTTTGTTGATGTTTGACTTAAAAAGTATATCTATATTTTACAATACATACTTACTAATACTAATACTAAATAGTTTATAAAGCATGACACAGTGTAATTAGACATGCATGTTAGTTCTTTCAAGAATAATTCATATTCAACTCTACAAAACTGTGGCAAAAGGAGAAATTCAATTTGTCAACTGGACAAATGTTTATTTGGTTGAATACTTTTAACTAACTTTTGTCCAGTTGACAAATTGAATTTCTCCTTTTACCATGGATTCTATTAACCTGGGAAATTACAGGCTGCTTTTGTTCATTCCAATCTGAAACACAGCCTGGCAACTATGGCAAGCGAGCGCTCCCGATTCTGGGAGCCAATCAGAGAGTGGGGAGGGGTGGAAAGACGGTGACGCGTACTACGTGACAAACAGAAGCTTGTAGTTTGAACTGACAACTGACATGATTGGATATGGGCTACGTATACGCCAAATGATAGACATTCGTAACGCCCAATAAACGGCCACTGGTGATCGTAAACCACACCTCCGCTACGATATATTTCGAAGGTGGCTCCCAGACCATATATCATCTGTGATATGGTCTGGTGTAAACCAGGCAAGGATTCTATCTGGACGTCTGAGGGATTCTACACACATCAGCAAAACTGAAAATTCTGTGAGAAATTTACATTTGTGTTTACACTGGAAATAAGATAACTTTGTTGTCCCTGTATGGCAATTTGTCCTCTGCTTTTGACCCATTATTCAAAGCTGCTGCAGGGAAGATATAGATACTGACCCAGGTATCAAAAAGTATGGATTCTGTACTAATTTTTCAAAAACGAATACTGTAGTAAATTTTTAAATACCGTATTTTCCGCACTATAAGGCATATCGGATTATAAGGAGCACCTACAATGAATGGCCTATTTTAAAATTGTTTTCATATATAGGGCATTATAAGGCGCATAGAATAGAAGCTACAGTAGTGGCTGACTACGGTAGCCATGATTAACCAATATTGATCCATATATAAGGCACATCGGATTATAAGGCGCACTGTCGGCTTTTGAGAAAATTTAAGGCTTTTAGGTGCGCCTTATAGTGCGGAAAACACAGTACATTGCTTATATTTTAGTACACATGCATTTTACTTTTAGATCAGTTCAAGCAGGGGAAGAGCAAATATACAGTAATAACACTAATAATAATACTCCGTAGACAATACTCCCTACAATGGTATATAGCTGGTATTGGAAATCTTATCTTATCATCTACTTTTTGTTACCGTCTGTTATATATTATATTTTGATGAATGAGCTACTGTACCCAAATAATTTCCCTTGTGGATCAATAAAGTTTGTCTAAGTCTAAATCTAACACCCATGTAAACAAAAAGAAGTACTCTCAATGAATTGTAATGCTTGAAAATGCTTGATATCATATCGATATTGCGATGCTTCCCGTATTACCTGGGATCAGATTGAAACAAAAATCTGTATCAACCATAACTAATTAAACAAATCTTAAAAACCTCAAACTATAATGTACGTCCATGCTAACAGTGCTAGCTTTGTTACCATAGAGAACAGTCCATTTGCCCCCCCATGTCCGACCATCTGATCTGCCCATACATCTGTCATTTCTGTGTGTGTGTGTGTGTGTGTGTGTGTGTGCGAGCGGCAGGTGGCCAGTCTGTTCCTCCAGCTGTAGCCTCAATACATTTTTAAAACATCAATAAAATGGAACAAGGGCACTCACGCTGATCTTTTACAAATGACTGCCCCATTCTCATCCAGTCCACGCTGAGCAAATTGGACAGAAAATATCGTCATTCTAGTTCTGGTATGATTTAGTGGTAGTAATAAGGACACAATAAGGATTACTAGCAAGCATTACTGTTTTTCTGAGTAGGAAAAGAAAAAGAGTTCTGAATAGAGGTGTATGTGTGTAAAAGATATAACCCTCCTACCTTTTTTTTTTTTTTTTTTAAAGAATGATAGGGGTAATGCTATCATTATTTTTTGTAATTGTATTATTATTATTATTATTATTATTATTATTATTATTATTATTATTATTATTATTATTATTATTATTATTATTATATTGTGCAAATATATTCTGCTTTTTGTGTTTGGGAATTGCATAGAAAATGTTTCTTAAAAAAAAAAAAAGTATAAAAAAAATGAAGGAGTGAATTCTACTGTAGATTGGTACATTCAAATCCTCTGCGTTATGCTTTCAGATGGTAACCTGGGAAAGGTTACCATCACCAAGGTCTACTTCATCACCAAGGTCCCAGGCTGCCTTCGTTCGTTCTGATCTGAAAGACAGCCTGGCAACTAGGCTAAGCGAGCTCTCCTGATTTTAGGAGCCAATCAGAGAGCGGGGAGGGGTGGAAAGACGTTGACGCGTACTACGTAACAAACGGACGCTTGTAGTTTGAACTGACAGCTGACATGATTGGCTATTGGCTACGTATACGCCAAATGATAGACATTCGTAACGCCCAATAAACGTCCGTTGGCGATCGTAAACCACACCTCCGCTACGAGATATTTCGAACGTGGCTCCCAGACCATATATCACTTGTGATATGGTCAGGTGTAAACCAGGCAATTCAGATGGAGGCTTGTTTTTTCAATTAATTACATTTTATAAGAAATATCTAAAGGGTAAATTTGACAATTTTGGAAACTGATCATTTCTATAAGCGACTAGACCCCTGAACTAGCTATATTACTACAAAACATTGTATATTAGCTTTTTAGAATATTCTGATTTCACCTAAAACTCAGAAATTGAACTGGCAGTACTTTAAGCCCTTGAAAATATAGCAGCATTATTTCTAACAATGATGGCAACCAGTTTATTGATCACATTATTAAATATTTGTATTGAAGTATCTTACCCTATACATGGTGGATTCAGGCAGATTAGACAATACACAATAAATATACAAATGGAATTGCAAACCTTTTATAATATAGGATTACATATAACCACCCCTGTAAACCCCTGCCATATAAGATATTTATTTATTTATGCATTTAATAAAACATCTAACAAAAAAGGAAACAGGCAAAACATTTCAAAATGTACAATTAAAAATAAATTAATTAATAAAAATACAAAAACTACAACTACTTTTTAGTTTTTTTGTTTTGTTTTGTTTTGTAGTACTTTATTATCCCTGTAGAGAAATTGTCCTTTGCATTTCACCCACCCTTTCAGAAGCAGTGGCTGCACATGGGTGCTGCACATGATCTTGTTGCTAGGCTTGGTCAGGACTATCTTAGCTGTAGGATTTTATCTATGGTGCATGTTTTGGGTTGATGGGGGGGAAATGGAAGGCCTGGAAACCCACCCAGACACGGGGAGAACATGCAAACTCCACACAGAAAGGCCCGGGCAACCAGGGGATCGAACCCGACCCGGAACATTCTTGCTGTGCAGAGTGCCTCTCAGCCACTGTGCTTTTTTTGTTGTTGTTGTTTTTTTTTTGCTCTAGCATTGAAAAAGCACGGTGCTACTTGTATTCTGCTGTGTCAGAAGAAATGGGACAATGGCTAAGCTGTCACTGCATTAACGTTAACAGTACCCCCTCCCCTCTCTCCTCAGCGCTCTCCCCGAGCCCCATATATACTGGTCTAATCACACCACATATATGCATGTCCCCTAGTCCCCAAAGACCACCTCTCCGCCACGGGACAGTTGCACTGGTCCGCTGATTAATTTCACCCCCCAACCCTCCCCCTTTACACGGACATCCTCGACACTGCACAAGGGCCACTGCTCCTGAGGTCCACCGCCATATGGACCGCTCCTGTGTGTGTGTGTGTGTGTTGCGATTGTTAGCTTGGCCCACCTGTTTCCCTATCACAACAGAGCAGACCCCTCCTCAGCTGCAGCAGACCGGTGCAGAGGGAGATGGATGGCCTGAGAGATAATGGATCGATGAAGAGATGTTGCGTGGTTGTTTGATTTTATGAGAATTCTAACCATAAATCTGATCAGGGTCAACCGTGCTAACTACGACTAAATGTATAACAGGTATAAATCTGTTCAAATTTAACAGCAGTTGATCAAGACAGTTGGCATGGGGGCAAATGGGCATATCCCAATGAAACTTGTATAAATAGGCTACATTAAATTGATATTGATACCAAGGTTGGTCAAGTCAACATAAGCTATTTTCAAATTAGAATGCACTTCAATGACTCTAAAATCTTCTATCTTTTTTTTTTTTTCAAACTCCATATAGCTTCACTAGAATCATTTGGATAATTTCATGCAGGGTCATTCCAGCATTGGAGGACATTTTACGTCCCACCAATCAAATATTAAATAATGCACATACAAAATACTAAAACATACAGTTTGAGTGAATTTACTTCTCCTGAGACCAAATAAAAAAACACTAAGAGAAAAGAATGCTTGAAAATAGTTTTTAAAATACTAAATAAGTCTGGAGTACCCCCAAAAATGCAATTTTCCTCTTGTCCCACCCCTCTAATGACCAAATTGAATCTCAAATAAAACTTATAAATTTATTTAAACTTACTTAAAATTAAATTTGAATGTATTTTTTTTATTATTATTTGTTTCATTGCCATCTCTTGTAACTGTGGGAACATTTGTTTGTAATAATTTGAAATAATATTTCAAATAGTAATTATTATTTGTGTCCCACATCATGTACCCAACCCTGTTACCAGAACATTTTTAGCCTGGTAGAAGAAGAAGAAAGCAGAACCACATGATCCCCTGGACTTGACATAATCAAACAGTTTTCCAAAAGAATGGGCAGAGCAAAGGTTTGAGGTTCTCTTCTATTTTTCATATTTTTATAACATAGTTAGTGAATGTCTCACTCTACCTCATGCAACCCTGTTATGCAAATGATCAGAACAAGACATTTTTTCCCTTTATTTATTTGCATAAATAAGTTTTCCTCTTGATTAGCAGTAACAGCTAAACAACTCCTGAGATAAAGCTAACATTAGTGCGGATTTACAACCCTGTTACCTGCAACCCTGTTACTGTGATTAGAGTAACAGGGTTACTCCAACAAATAAATCATGTAATAAAAATTGTAGCATTGATCCGTAAGCTGAGCTAATCAAGCATTTGATAGTTTATTACTTATTATTGATGAATATGTAGCAGAAAATCAGAAAAGTTAAGGTTTATTTTTCAAGAATTTTAAAGCCCAAATGTCCTCCAATTCTGGAATGACCCAGCTGTTAACTTTAACACTACTACTAAGCCACTCAAACATGTGTGACTATAAGCTCACAAAAATCCATTGTGTGTACCTTTAATAGTTGGAGCACCGTTCAAACCCAACAAAGAACGACAATTTGAGACGACGACAAAGGCTAACAGATGATGCGCCATTAATCAGTTCAAATTCAGATTCATTTATTCTGCAGAAATATGAATAACAGGCCGTGTGGTGAACAGGGAGTGCCGGGCAGGCTCCCCACGCTTTTCCCCAAACACCCAGGGGACCCCCATCATAATGAACCAGGAGCCGGGGTGATAATCAAGGGTCAAACACAAGAATACAGCCCGGGCTTGTACACCTGTGGTCCACCTTCTGCCATATCTGAAGCCTCTCCTCTTCTGTGCCGTATCATTATAAACTGCTGAATAATGTAAAGATATATATAGAAGACGATAGGGGATGAGACAGACCAGAGATGTGCTGATTTACATAATAAGGCTATCTCTCTCTCCATCTGGTTCATGATTTCCCCTCCTCCAGCTAAATCTGTTCCACTGCAACGGTTAGAAGTATAATGTATTAAAGGTTATATATGTGGGGTTCGTAATGCAGTTTTAAATGGTAAAATACAGGGAAATCAAAGTTAACTAACCTAATTAATATTGTATATGGGAAACGTAAAGATGCACTATGTAGCTTTTTGTCACCTGTAACTTTTTGTCACCTTGTTTCTATGGATATGGCATCGCTCTGCTACGGATGTCCCACAATAATAAGACATTAGAGTCCATTATGGAAGTTAATGCGGTCGTGAAATCCAGTTTTTATCATCTTCGTTTTAGCCAAAATGTAATTTTTTTTATCCTTTTCAGATTTTGAGTGCGTCATGCATGCTTTTATTTCTTCTCGTCTGGACTACTGCAATGCACTTTACTCTGGAATGAATCAAAACGCACTTTATCGACTGCAGTTAGTCCAGAATGCTGCTGCGCGCCTTTTAACAGGACGGAAGAAATATGAGCACATCTCCCCTATTCTTGCATCTTCGCACTGGCTTCCTGTTCGTTTTAGGATTGATTTGAAGATTTTATTGTTTGTTTTTAAAGCTTTGAATGGACTGGCCCCAAAATACAGCTCTTCCTTTGTTTTTAGTTATTTTATTATTATCCCTTTATTTATTGCTATTTTAGTAATGTTTTTATTAAGTTTAATTGATTTTATGTGCAGCACTTTGGAAACTGTTTCTGTTTATAAAATGTGCTATAGAAATAAAGTTGGATTGGATTGGATTAAACAGTTCTACCTTACATTTAATAAATTACAGGTGGTTTTATTGCTCATAAATACCTAGAAAAACAAGCATTCTGACTGTGAGCGGAGTTGTGAGCCTCTCCACAGATCTGACCTGTAACTTGGGAATGGTTTGGTCTCCATGAAGATAGAAAGGTTTAATCCCATACTGTGAAACATTCCAGACAAACCAATAACATCTCCATGAAGAACAGCATTTCATGGACCCTCTACCAGAAAAGTTACACAATGTGAACCTGGTGACGCTGTAGAGGCGGAACGCATTGTTCGCTCTAGCCTAATAAACAATAAAGTCAAGCAAGTTTATTTTTTTGGAATTGTTGAATGTTCCCGCTGTTACCAGTACCTGGAAGTTGTGCATGGAGTCTTGAAATTTTGAAATGACATAAGAAAGGTTTAAAAGAAATGAAAACATGAAAGACCTAATCGGATCTCAACCAGAACTGCTCAGGTCTAAATGGGATCTAGGCCAAGACCAAAATTGTCAAAAACTCCAAACTGTACGAAAAAAGATATAACCAGTGTGTCTAAATGAAGTCAACATACAAACTAGGCAAACTTGTGTAAGAACAAGGTCTAAAGCAGGCATGTCCAAACTATGGCCCGTGGGCCAAATGCAGCCCTCACACAAATTTTTCTTGTCCCTCAGGCTTCCAGGTGAATTGGCCCAAATTTTGAAAATCTACCTTATTGTGTGGTTTTGAGGATCTTAGCATGAATAAAGGACTGATAGCTCATTCTAACATGTTAAACATGCAGATATTTCAATTATTGACTGTCCTGAGCACCAGCTTACGGCCCTCAATCGGCCCTCTGCTTTGTCTGGGCTTAGATATGTGGCCCTTGATGAAAAAAGTTTGGACACCCCTGGTCTAAAGCATGCAGGACTAAGAAGGATATACCAGTAATTAAGTTGGACAGTTATGTAATTGTATTTCTCAATAGTAGTAGTGTTCTCTCGCACAATATTTTTACTCCTACTGTACAAAGTCTCCGATATAACAATAACAATTGTGTTTCTTGCACCACTCCTCAATTACCTGTTTTAAAATATAAGATAAGAGAACCTTCATTTGTCACACAAGGGGGAAATTTCAGTCTTGAACGCACAGTTTAAGAGAATAGAATTAAGCACTACGCTCTGAAATATCAGATTTTGTGCGTTAGTCATTGCTTTTTCCTTCATATTAGGTTTGCAAATGATAAATCTGAAGATAGTTCCAGAGGTTAGATAGTTACAAGAGGTTTCTCCTAATTTTGTATGCTTACTTGGTAATTTCTTGGAGCTCAGGTTTGTACTTCTGCTTAAGTAATTTTATTGTGCAGTAGCAGTTCTCCTATGTAAAATATTGTCTACTACCTACTTTTGATAGTAACCACCATAGACTAAAAGCTCTAAAACTAGCAATTCAAAAGATTAAATCAAGTCTAAAGAATATAATCTCATAACGTTGGCCAGGGAGAAACGGAATTTTGACTCATTATATGTTGAATATGGCGGAATTGACAATAAAGTTGACTTTGGCTTAATAAAATTGTATGAAAGTGCATGACAACTCAAAACAAAACCCCATGTACAACTTTTGTACGTGCATCAGTTTGGGAACCATAACTCCAAATTACAACACGCCTTTACAACTTCTCATTTTCACAGAGCAATCTCCATAAACAACAGCCACTCACATAAGATAAGATAAGATAAGATAATCCTTTATTTGTCCCACAATGGGGAAATTGCAGTGTCACAACGCAAGTTTCAGAAACAGTAGGAAAATATGAGCATGCATCAAAATTAAGATAAATAATAATAATAAGTATGTACAATCAACTAAAAAAACACTGTCAGGTTAAAAGGCACAGGAACGCTGCACAATAAATGTCTTTGATTCTGAGCAGTGAACAAACAGCAGTTAAAGTGACTCCAGTTCAGTAATATATAATATCACTACAATAAAGTGACTCAGATGATTGTGTACAGTGCAGTGATGGGCAGTGGTGGTTAAATAAATAAGTAGCAGGTAAAGTGACACTAAATAATATTGCACATTGTTATTATTACTATGGAGATGACACATGGTTGCTATGGAGATGAACATGACTAGCATTGATCATTGTACATATCCTCTCATACACGCCTATCCATATGTGTGGGTGCATTTCCGTTTGCATCTTGCAGGAGATCTGCCCGTCCTCGGGAGAATTAACCAGGCGTCTGCCATCTGACCCCAGCGACCAGGCGAGGGGTGGGGCTCAGCTGATACGCGTGCCGGGGGACAAAAAGACGAAGAAGTGCGGAGAGGAGGAGGGGGACAGAAGGACGTATGAATGATTATTATGATGGCTGCACTGGGGGACATCTTGCAGAGTCTCCACCTCCCCTCCTCCTCCACTGGCCTTGGCCCTGGCCGAGTCCCACATGGAGTGGGGTGTGTGTGGGGGGGGTGGGGTGGGGGGGTCGATGGAGGGCAAGCGTGGGTCGGGAGGGCCAAGTGTCAGCACCAGGCAGGCGGCGTCTGGCCTCTCAGCTGTTCAGGGCTGACAGCACTGAGGGGAGAGAGCAGAGGAGGGAGAGAAGAGGTGGACTGGAGGTGTAGAGGAGAGAGAGAGGAGAGAGTGCTTTACACATTTTATAGGACACTGAATAGGTGCACATTTCAAACTTGGAAAATATAAAACAATATAGTAGATATGGGTGATTCTTAAGCCACGAAGCAATGTTTTATTTGCCGGTGAGCAGCGGCATCAAAGCGCGCCAGCGTTCACTCAACTGGAACCAGAAGCCACATAACAGTTTTGTATCTCTGTTTTTATCTTTGTATTTTGCAATTATGTTTTTAACTTTGTTTTGTACAGTGTCCTTGGGTGTCTTGAAAGGCGCTTTTAAATAAAATAAAATAAAAAGTATTATGGGTGATTCTCCAACTACAGTCAAATTTGGTCATGATATTTTTCAGAAAATCCAACAGATATTTTTAGAAATATTTTGATTTGTTCTACTTCATCACAATGTGTAGAAACATTAACTGATAGTGAAATTACATAAATATTAAATAAATAATAATAATAATAATAAATAAAGTGATGGAAATTACTGTTGTGGAAATGACAATCTTAAGCATTTCTTTTAAAATCTCATGTCATATTAGCATGCTAATCTCTGATTTAGAGTTAGCATAAAATATACTCAAAATACACAATATAAAATGGTATTTTTCTCATTATTTGTACATTCAAAGGAAATATGAGGTGTTTGGGAATGACGACCAGTAAACCTACTCTTGGCTTTGCAAAACTTGACCTTGATTTTGTTATTGTTTCCCTTCCTTCCATGGAGCTAACGCTGCTATGCTAACATGAGCTCCTGTCACATCACAACTGATGTGGTTCAAGTAGACAAAGGTTTAAAAAAAAAGTTAAAAGATACATTTTGTGGTGGGAATGACAGTGATCCCTAGGGACAGGTGTTCTTTTCATGAAAAAAAAAAAATATATATATATATATATATATATATATATATATATATATATATATATATATATATATATATATATATATATATATATATATATATCTCTTTCAAGCACATTATATTTTTCATTAAAATAAGGAACTCAATATAAAACCATATTTTATATAATAAAGTGCAGCATGAACAAAAAAATGACAAACGTGTTTTTGTTTTTCTTATTTCTGCCTGGGACACAAATTCTTATAGTTGGAGAATCCCCCATATAGAGTTTGAGTGCATACACATACAGTATATAGTGTAGTTGCATATATAAAGGTTCTATAGACCAGTTTCAAAGCTACATCATCACTGAATGCGCGCGCAGTTCCGACTCAAATAAAGCCACTGCTGCCATAAAACCCCCAGCGAAGATATCGAAGAGAAGAACTCAAATAAAGAGAAACAGATGGAATAAATGATAGTTCATACCATTCAACTGACATACACACAAGTGAACACCTGCTGCTTGTTTAGGGTCATTTGTCCAGGTAGGCTATTGAATGGTGTTTAATCATGCTGATTAACTAGCACGCACAGGACCCCGCAAAGACATTAACCGGGTAACCTGTACAACAGACACATGTAAACGAACACGAATAACTTTGTTAAAATGCATGATAAGTTTTTGCATGACCATCATAAATGGCATTTGACATGACTGAGATCACATCTGTGACTCGTGAATTAAGTCGTAGTATGTTAGTCACCCCGCAACGCAAGTGCAGTTGGCGGTCAGAACGTAGCTTGTTGATGATAGCCCAAGCATTGTACACGGTCATATGTGTGGTGAGCTCCGCTAGGGCTGTCTTTGTTTGGTGTTTTTTTTTTTTTTTTCCTTCGTTTTTTCTTTGAACTATTAGATTATTTTGGCTTTTCCCCTCCTCCCGGTATCCCGGCTGAGGGGGGGACGCTTTCTCTTTTCCCCGCGAGCTTTGCTCACCCCTGGGCGGACGGCGCAATGTCAGCTCCCACGGGGCCCCAGGCCGCGGCGGAGAAGCCAACTGGGAAAACCGGTAGTAGGAAGGAAGATACTACGGAGAAACTCCCCATCGATATCGTGGTATTTTACCTCCTGTACATGGCCACACACGGTAAACTGGTAGGCATCCATGGATTTGTATGCGTGCACTTTCTCTCTTGTATACACGCTGGGCTTCTCCACTAAATAACAGTGGATATCTGGTCACTGTAAATCTGGCTACTTTCTGCGGTCGTACTGCCACTCCGTGATCGCATAAGGATCTGGTAGTCGAACCCTGTTGCTCAACGTGAGCTCTTGAATGTAGCTTTCCCTATAGTTCAGATACTCCGCTATGGTCCACTGTGGTTGCTTCTGAGTCGGGCATGCGCGCGCATGCCAGTGACGTCACGTTTATTTACTAACAGTAAAGGGGTCTATAGGCAACCTGATTTTTTCATAATTATAAAGTAAAATTTGTTTTGTCCCAGTCCAGATAGTACTGTTAAAGTAACACTAACAGTCAAAATGAGGCCACTGTGTGCATTTCTATATAATAATAATAAAATCATATGGGACACTCAAAGATGTGTTCATATACAACTAGAAAGCAACGGAGTGAAAACATGAAAAATGAAAAGAAAATGGTGGAGGAAATCATGGGAGGAATGCCCGTTTGAACAGGTGAGTTCTGAGTCATGATTTGAAGCGCTGCAGTGGATTGTGGGAGTGAGTTCCAGAGGGATGATTATGAAGCATTTTTATCTTTGACAAACAAGGAAGTAAGGCTGTCACACTGTTAGCATGCTAGTTGTTATCAATATTGTGATGACAAAACTGCATTCTGGCCCCTGAAAGTAGCGAAAAGTGCTTATAAACTCATTGCGGTGAATATTTATGTTAGAAAAGTGAGGAATGACGTGAGGAAAGTTTGTACCACTGCAAACTGTTTAAAATCAATGCTTAATTTTGCTCAGACTATGAAAGATACAATAAATATAAATATTTAGTTTGGACTCTGAAGCTCTCACCAGCTTGTCTCCATGATGATGTTATTGCTTTGCTTATTTTTTAATGTTGTTAAATGTTGTGCTTTGGAACATTCAAGTGTCCATTCCTGGAGACAAGCAGGTGGCTGACCCAGAAAAGCCCCATAGTGCACTTTTATCCCTAGAGCACTATCGCTGGGTGATTTTCACCCTAGCAAAAGTATTTACATGATTTTCAGTGTGTTGCATTTTTCTGAGTGTCATTGTTTTTGACATCTTTGAAGGTGTAGGTGTTTCTCTACCCCAAAGCCCACTTTTTCCTACAGGCATTCGTGTGATTTTCACCCAGCAATAGTGAAAGAGAAATGTAAGAATGTAATGAATTTAATGTAAAAGGATGTAAAAAATAGGTAAGTAAGAGTGGTCCTGGAATGTGTATCTATCCTTATTTAGTGCAGTGGTTGTGAATAAATATCACAAAGTGGTGATTTCAAAGGGAATTCTTATGGTGAAAACAATATTTTAGTCAACTGGTCATTTTTACCCACTGAAAAAATACTATTTTTTGTTCCTCTCTCTTCAACTGTTCATGTGTCGAGGAGTCTGTGCTTCACCAGGAAAGTCTCACATGTCCCAGGAATGGGTGCACCAAAGACCAAGTTTTCAGTATCATTAATTATTTTATTTTTTTTTATGAATTTTTTGTTCTCAAATTCCTAATTTTTCAGTAATTTTGGAGCATGTTTTTAGGGTCTTCCTGTGTTTTTCCCCCCATTTTGTTTCACATATACGGAGCCCGTAAAGGCTCACAGAATATCTTTTTTTGGGGGGTGTCAATAAAGCGTGCGCTCACTTTGCAAAGCGTGTCCTCGTTTTGTGAAATCACATCCTCATTTTATTAAGTCGCGCCTCCGTATAAATAGAGCGTGCAGTCTTACTAAAACTGTGTGCTCGCTAAAATTGAGTCGTTCCCACGTTATATACCTCGTGAGCACAATTTACTAAAATGTCGCCACAATTTCAAAACGAGCACACATTTTATACGTCTCGTGTACACATTTTGAGCGAATTTATATAAGAGCACGTCTTAGATAGACGAGGGCACGACTTCATACAGCGAGTGCATGATTTAGTAAACCAGGGTGCACGATTTAGGTAAACGAGCGGACGTTATATATAAACGAGCGGACGTTATATATAAACGAGCGCGCGATTTAGTAAACTGAGAGCACGCTCTACTTACATGAACGCGCGACTTTATAAAAGGAGGGCACGCTTTGCAAAGTGAGCGCACGCTTTCTTGCCACCCCTCAAAAACGATTTTTCCCTGAGCCCTCCTGGGTTCCGCACACATACCACAGTTGAAAATAAAAGAAACCACTGTATTTTATCATGTGTTGTCATATTTTGATCTATTTTTCATGATAAGTACTTTTGTTGGGTATATTATATCGGGTAAAAATTACCCAGCAAAAGTGATGGTGTTACTTTTTATAGCGAAAGTGTTCTAGGGTAAAAAAAAACAACTTTAAACGTGCAATAACAAGATAAGATTTCATAGCATTTATAACAGGAGCATGTAGTTGAACAGAAAACACTGAAGTAGCCAAGTGAAACAAAGGATAAAGGAGCAGGTTTTGTGGAGGTGTGTTCTATGCTGGGCCTTCTGCAACCTACAGTGTATCTGCAGATGGCCCGACACTGAGCCAGCGAGTGCCACGACCTCTCCACTACCAGGTAAATCACATTTGAATGTTCTACAAGAATATACGGAAGAAAATCTGGATGATTCTGTATTGGGAGCAGCCCATGATAGAGCAGGTGATGCAATATAATGATTACAGCATGTTTTTTCCCCTGATTTTGGCACCGCAGGCTCAGCACAGAGGCGATTACTTAACACAGGAACAGATGGAGAGGAGAGGACAACAGCTCATCTCAGGGCTAGAGCAGTCTTTCCTAATCATCAGGTCACGCTCCAAGATGAAAAGATGAAAATATAACCAGAGCATATTTTGTGTAAAGAATCAGTGAGATAGTCAAATGTAATGGCGAAGTTTGAAAATGTATTGGTGGAAAAGAGAGGGATGCCTGTAGGCTAATTATCATTTTTAGGTTGGTGGAAGAAATGCACACAATCTGGAGCAGGCGGCGGTGGAGCGCTGACTCAAACACAAAGGTTTTTGATTCTGTCCATATGCTGTTGTGTCCTTGAGCAAGACACTTCACTCGACTTTGTACTCTGCCAGAAAATACTAAATGTTACACTTCTACCTTTACTATTATTGCTACTGATAAACCTGCTACAGCTATTACTACTGTTACTTACTAGTGCTGTCAAGTGATTTAAAATTAATCGAATTAATTACAGGATTTGTAATTAATTAATCTAATTAATCACATTTTATTTTTGAGAGAGAGAGAGAGAGATTGAGAAGGAGAGAGAGAGATTGAGAGAGAGAGAGAGAGACTGAGAGGGAAAGAGAGAGATTGAGAGGGAGAAAGATTGAGAGAGAGAGATTGAGAGAGTTAGAGAGAGTGTGTGAGAGACAGAGAGAAAGATTGAGAGAGAGATTGAGAGAGAGTGAGAAAGAGACGGAGTGAGAGAGAGAGACGGAGAGAGAGAGAGAAAGATTGAGAGAGAGATTTAGAGAGAGTGAGAAAGAGACAGGGAGTGAGAGAGAGAGAGAGAGAGAGAGAGAGAAAGATTGAGAGAGAGGTTGAGAGTGAGAGAGAGATTGAGAGAGTGAGAGAGAGAGATTGAGAGAGAGAGAGAGATTGAGAGAGAGGGAGACAGAGTGAGAGAGAAAGATTGAGAGAGAGAGAGAGAGAGAGATTGAGAGAAGTAGAGAGAGAGAGAAAGAGAGAATGTGAGAGAGGGAGAGAGTGAGACAGAGAGATTGAGAGAGAGAAAGATTGAGAGAGAGAGATTGAGAGAGGGAGAGAGAGTGTGTGAGAGACAGAGAGAAAGATTGAGAGAGAGATTGAGAGAGAGTGAGAAAGAGACAGGGAGTGAGAGAGAGACTGAGAGAGAGAAAGATTGAGAGAGAGATTGAGAGAGAGAAAGATTGAGAGAGAGAGATTGAGAGAGAGGGAGACAGAGTGAGAGAGAAAAATTGAGAGAGAGAGTGAGAGGGAGAGATTGAGAGAGGTAGAGAGAGAGAGAAAGAGAGAGTGTGAGAGAGGGAGAGAGTGAGACAGAGAGATTGAGAGAGAGAGGAAGAGAGAGAGAATGATTGAGAGAGAGAGAGATTGAGTTTGTCAGTTCTTCTGTGGTCTCTTTGCTCATTCGTTTCCCAAATTCTGCAGTGTGGTTTCTTGGTTTGTTGGTTTGTTGGTTTGTCGCACTATCACCGGTAACAATGGAACTTGTCCGGACGTGTTTATCGTTCAAATGATCCGTCAGGCTGGAGCAGCTTCGGTGATCGGAAAATTATTTTTGACAAAAGCTCCAAATCACCGCGTTCTTGTTGATCGTCTTCGTTCTTTTTATAAATAAACTTGCCGTTCAAAGGTCCTGACAGCGATTTCCTCGCCGCACGCCAAATTTAAAATGCACACGTTGAATTGCCGCTCATAATTACTTGCGTTAATTTGCAGTGTAATTTATTAATCTAATTAACATGTTAAACTGACAGCCCTACTACTTACTATTACTACTACTACTACTACTGCTACTGATAATAGACCTCCTTCTATAACATGATTACTACTAATTTTACACTAAACACCTACTCAATCACAATTACATAACAATTATTTTAACTCTTATAATAAGCATTAAAATCACATGTGGTCTGATCAGCCTCACTAAAATAATTTAGTTCAATGAGCCAGTTTTCAAAGGTGCACTATGTCACTTTTCTGGCATGTTACCATTAAGATTTTATTGCTTTTCCAGGAATGTTGCACAGTAAAGCTTTAAACTGATCTATCTGACATTAATTCAGTTGCATTACTCGGTGTCTCAATTGGTTAAAAAAGAAAAAAAAAGAATGAAAAATATTGAAAAACATGACTTCTTACTGTGAGCGGGGGTGATTTCTCCACAGACGTGACTTGTAACTTGGCCCTGTGGTGTCTATTGTAGTTCAAGGAGATGTCTAGGCAAAACAATAGCATCTTCATGGAGACAAGCAGAAAAGTTACACAGTGCACCTTTAAACTATCATCTGCAAGTTCTTCCTGATGTATATGAGACTACCACAAATAGTTTATTGACCCTCTTGTGATTTGATTTCTAATTCAATCAACCTTATCCCCAATAAATCCCAGCCGGAGTCACACCTCTTTAGTAGAGTGGTACATTTGGAGTCATGTTCCTCCTCCCGGCAGGCAGCAGGTCCCAGGCTCGGACAGTGGGAGGGTCGGGTCAGCTGATCGGTGTCGTGGAGTGATTAAAGGCACGGTGACAAAGATGCTGAGAGGAGCAGGAGGGAGGGGAGGAGGGGGTGACGACCAGCTGTCATCCCAGAATGCACTGCAAATCCGGGTCTGCTCCCTGTGACTGAGGCCTCCTGCTAACTGACTCAGGCCCTTTGTTGACCTGTCACAGAGCGGAGGGGAGAGGACGTGGAGAGACATTGTTGCTGTTATCAAAGGTTTGGTTTGTAGAGTGATTGTAAAACCAGAGGCCCTGAATGCTTATGCTGTTTAAATGACACTAATGCGTTTACAGAGGCACAGCTTGTAAGATGATAGGGACTCATTTACTTGCTGGAAAAATGTAATTGTTTTTTCGGGTTTTTGGTTTTTGGTTTGAGTTGTCCAAGTCGATTGCTTTAAAATGAATGCACTCAGTTAGTTGTTCTTGTAAAAGTACACTTTCTTTATTGGGTAATTTCAGCTTTATACATTAAAGTTACATTCTGATCAGTGTTTTAGGGTTTGTCACTTTAATTTAACCCTAAAACACTATCGCCAGGTGATTTTCGCCCAAACAAAAGTATTTACATGATTTTCAATATGTTGCATTTTTCTGAGTGTCATGGGTCCCTGGGGAGCTTCACCATTGTTTTTGACATCTTTGAAGGTGTAGGTGTTTCCCTACCCCAAAGCCCATTTTTTCCTACAGGCTTTCAGGTGATTTTCACCCGGCAACAGTGAAAGAGGAATGTAAGAATGTAATGAATTTAATGTAAGACGATGTAAGGAATAGGTAAGTAAGAGTGGTCCTGGAATGTGTATCTATCCTTATTTAGTGCAGTGGTTATGAATAAATATCACAAAGTGGTGATTTCAAAGGGAATTCTTATGGTGAAAACAATATTTTAGTCAACTGGCCATTTTTACCCACTGAAAAAATACTATTTTTTGTTCCTCTCTCCTGTAACTGTTCATGTGTCGAGGAGTTTGTGCTTCACCAGGAAAGTCTCACATGTCCCAGGAATGGGTGGACCAAAGACCAAGTTTCCATTATTATTATTATTATTATTATTATTATTATTATTATTATTATTATTATTATTATTATTATTATTATTATTATTATTATTATTATTATTGGTGTTGTTGTTGTTGTTATTATTATTATTTTAGGAATTTTTTGTTCTCAAATTTCAAATTTTTCAGTAATTTTGGAGCATGTTTTTAGGGTCTTCCTATGTTTTTTTTTTTTTTTTTCATTTTGTTACACATACCACAGTTGTAAAATAAAAGAAAACCACTCTAATTTATCATGTGTTGTCATATTTTGATCTATTTTTCATGACAAGTACTTTTTGTTGGGTATATTATATTGGCTAAAATTTACCCGGCAAAAGTGATGGTGTTACTTTTTATAGCAAAAGTGTTCTAGGGTTAAAGGTATCTAGATTCTTGTATCCACTAGTTTTCAGGTGTTTTTACTGCTACATAATTCCCTGTAAAAAAAAAGAAATAGTTCTTACTATGAGCAGACTTGCCACTCCACAGATCTGACAGTAACTTAGCCTTGTGTTGCTGTTTTTCCTCCATGACAATAGAGTAGTTAGATAGCGCACCTTTAAGTTAATACTTTTACCTCCTGTCGTTTTTGTGTGTACGTATGCTGCTTTTAAAACAATAAATAAATAAAATACACATTGTTGCCTGTGGTGATTCTGTTATACAGCGCCATATGACAGGAGCTTATGTAACGCAGGTCTGCTGTATAAGTAACCTAATCCAGTCTGTTGTTTTGTCTGCTCCTGCCTGTTTATGGCTGTGTGCACCTGCCAGGCCACCCCCAGCATGTGGGTGGCTCAAGAGAAACAACTACAGGTCCTGCTTTTATGTTCTGGTAAAGGGAAGCTATCTCGTTACAATTATAGGGTTATACATGTAAATGAAAAAAAGACTATTTTTTACTGATTTAACTCAAATCAAGTAAACTAAAATCAGATTTCAACCACGTTCCCTCGTCCGTATTACTCAAAGTTGTATTTCTAATGATTCATGTTGGAGTAATTCTGTATTATCTTAGAGACTCAAAGACAGCTATTACCCCCAATCTGTCAGACTACTGAACTCTGGATAATACTCTAAATAATACTGAACTCTCAATAATACTGCACTAAACTATGTTTTGTAATGCATAACATTTACTGCTGCTGCTCTATATGAATGTATCATGTTTGTCACTATCTCACTGTAAATGCTACTGTTAGCTGTGCAATAACCTGTGCAATACTTATACTATACTATACTATACTATGTGCAATATGAAATTCATTTGAGCTGTATTACCACCTGTGAAATACTCTGCTTACACCTTATTCAATCCTACCTGTACCTTTGTATTTTATTATATTTTATTACATATTTTTTATTATATTGTTTACTTTTTTCCCTTATATTTTTATTGCATGCTATTAGTACTTCTCGATTATCTTAGCGAGTCAACGTGTTCTTCTGATCCTAAGCATTTCATTGCATTGTTGACCTTGTGTTGATCCTGCATATGACAAATAAACAATATCTTACATTTCAATCTGGAGCACTCATAAAACTTCTGTTACCACGTATCTTCGCCCACTGTTGTGTTTCGTTGCAACTATTTTAAAGATCAGTAACACATCTGGGCTCAACAATGTCGCATGTTCACGTATAATCACACCAAGTCTCCATTTTTATAGCAAATTAAAACAATGCTACTTCCTATACTGTGAAATGCCACTGTGAAGAGGAGCTCTGCAGGTTTGTAGTTTTGAACAGGAAGTCAATGGACCTGTTTATTTTATTAAGCCATTTTAGATCAATATTGAGTTTTACAATTTAACTTTAGTATTATCGCTTAATACTAATACCTGATAAAATAATATGTCTACAGATTGAGGCTGTGTGATTGTATATTATCCAGTTCTACATGTTTTCCTTTTTGTTTTTTTGCTATGTCATGTCTGTATGTTATGACTCTTGCTCCTTGCCAAATTTCTCTCTGTCTCTCTGGAGTTAAAATAAACAAAACCTAACCTAATCTTTAATGGAAAATTTCTGTAGTCACTCTAGCGTGTAGTCACATCGTCCCTGGACAAAAGTAAATCTCAGTTCTTTACAACATCTGATTGAGAAACAGCTCTGATATTGATTATTAAACCAAAACAGTCCAGTCATAATAGTGTCACTCTCCTTCAACAGCCCTGGCTTTGAAAATCAGTTCCCCCTCCCTCTACACAACAATTAGTGGCCCTTGCCCCCACTTTACACTAAGGAGCACCCTGCCTCCCTCACAGCACCCTGATGTGTCCGCGGCCCGGTGCTGGGGCCCTGGGTAATGTGCCTGCCTGCCATAGTGGACCTTAATTTGTTATTGTAGCAGAGCAGCTGTGGAGCATGCTGTAGTGAGCAGGTGGCAGCCTGGCAGGAGAGGGGGGAGGGGCCGAGGGCTGTTGTGGGGTGGGGGGTGGGGGGTATTAGGGGGAGAGGGGGGCGTGTGGCATATGCGGGGGCCTGCGGGGGGTGGATGGAGAGCGCGGTGTTTTTGTGTTTTTGTGTGTGTGTGTCCTGTTGCCATTGTACAGGCGTTGCATTCAAGACCAGCTCTGAAGGTGCACTGAGCAACTTTTCTGGTAGAGGGTCTCGCTACCTGATTGTCTCCATGGATATGCTATTGTTTTGTCTAGAATGTTCCACAGTATAGATTACAGCACTACGCTACATTACAGTTCAGATCTGTGGAGAGTCGCCCCTATTTACAGAAGGAAGTAGTGGATTTTTGTGCAATATAAACACCCGTAATGAATAATAATGTCATACCATGGAATACTCAAAGTCAGCTTTATATGTACAGGTTGCACACACAGGATTTGAAATTGCAGTGCTCCCTAGACCCACAGTGAACATAAAACATCTGATAAACAAGACAATGAACACAATAGCTAAAACATCACATATACCCGTAGCAAAAGTACAGTAAACTTGTATATAATACAAATAGGTGAAACACACAATGTGTAGCATAATAAAGCTCAAATGGTGTCATTTAAGCAGCAGTGTCAGTGTCCTTTAAGTGTCATTTAAGCTGCAGTGTCAGTGTCATTTAAGTGTCATTTAACCAGCAGTGTCAGCGTCATTTAAGTATCATTAAAGCAGGAGTGTCAGTGTCATTTAAGTATCATTCAAGCAACAGTGTCAGTATCATTTAAGCGTCATTTAAGCAGCAGTGTCAGTGTCATTTAAGTATCATTTAAGCAGCAGTGTCAGTGTCATTTAAGTGTCATTTAAGCAGCAGTGTCAGTGTCATTTAAGTGTCATTTAAGCAGCAGTGTCAGTGTCATTTAAGTGTCATTTAAGCAGCAGTGTCAGTGTCCTTTAATTGTTTATTTCATTCATAAAGTATAAAAAGACATCAACATTTGTGATAACAATACAAAATATTGAATGAAAGGGAGCAGAAAGAAGAGTTATCTAAAGGGAGCAGAAAGAAGAGTTATCTATCTATCTAATTGTCATTTAAGCAGCAATGTCAGTGTCATTTAAGTGTCATTTAAGCAGCAGTGTCAGTGTCATTTAAGTATCATTTAAGCAACAGTGTCAGTGTCATTTAAGTGTCATTTAAGCAGCAGTGTCAGTGTCATTTAATTGTTTATTTCATTCATAAAGTATAAAAAGACATCAACATTTGTGATAACAATACAAAATATTGAATGAAAGGGAGCAGAAAGAAGAGTTATCTAAAGGGAGCAGAAAGAAGAGTTATCTATCTAATTGTCATTTAAGCAGCAATGTCAGTGTCATTTAAGTGTCATTTAAGCAGCAGTGTCAGTGTCCTTTAAGTGTAATTTAAACAGCAGTGTCAGTGTCATTTAAGCGTCTATACTCCAGGCAAAGCGATGACATTTCCATGGAGATAAGCAGAGCCTCCACCTGAAAAGTTCCACACTGCACCTTTAACATAACAGTGTAAAACCTATAGGTTATTTTGAATACAGCTGTCTCCTATTTCAGCGCGTGATAGCCAACAG